>CM052801.1:45117149-45162979 GCA_028533885.1 Nasua narica
CATCAACAATAATACAATAATAGTAGGGGACTTTAATACCTCCCTCACCAAAATGGACAGATCATCTAAGCAAAAGATCAACAAAGAAATAAAGGCTCTAAATGACACACTGGACCAGATGGACATCACAGATATATTCAGAACATTCCATCCGAAAGCAACAGAATACACCTTCTTCTCTAGTGCACATGGAACATTCTCCAGAATAGATCACATCCTGGGACACAAATCAGGTCTCAACCAGTAAAAAAAGATTGGGATCATTCCCTGCATATTTTCAGACCACAGTGCCATGAAACTAGAACTCAATCACAAGAGGAAAGTTGTAAAGAACTCAAATACATGGAGGCTAAAGAGCATCCTACTAAAGAATGAATGGGTTAACCAGGAAATTAAAGAAGAATGAAGGTAGAAGAAACAAATCCTAAAGAAATGGGAAACTCATAGTGCATGGAGCTCTCCTAAGGATAGATAGGAACAAACACCAGATGCCACAGGATACAAAAATATCTCCTCTGTATCTCATGCAATCATTTCAAAGGGGAAGTGACATCAGTGGCAGGAAAGGGCATAAGTGGTGGGACCAGATACCTAGAAGACTGATCGAAAAATGGCTTTGATGGAACAAAATTTTCCAAGTTCAAGCCATGGGTCAGAGTTGTTTTTAATGATCAATTCCTATACAGTGCTTACTATGTATCAAGTACAGTTTTAAACATTCTACATATATGAATTCATTTACTGATTTTTCACAAATTTCTTTCTCTGAACTTCCAAAGGGAATTTAGGGTTGATCAACTAGCACATTACAGTAACCACAGAATAAATACCTCTATCCACCCTTTTTCATAGGATTAAAAGAGGAGAGAATAACTGGTAACCTAAATGGAAAGTTGAAGAAACTACCACTAAAACCTGACAGGAAATAAGCCCTAACTTTCCCCCACTCCGGTCACTGGAGTAGCTTTTCTATAGGTGAAAAACCAAGCTGGAATTTTTAAATCTTAGACAGACTAGGTCAATTCACTAGAAAGAAGACTAGAGAGGGGATTTGAGGCCAAAGAGTTGGCTAGGAATAGTTTGCATATTCCAAGGTACCCTGATCATAAGTAGCAGGACCATGATATGAATTCAGATGTATCTGACTTTAAAGTTAACATTCTTCTACAGTATAACATAGAAGGAAACATTTTAAGTTCAAGAAATAATTCCTTGGGTGGAAAGAGTATTAGGCAAAACTTATTTTCCTATCCTTCAAAACTCCAGATAGAGAACAGACTGATCTGGCTTTCTGTGGACTGGTTAGGAACACTTAGCATTTTGTCGTCTTTGATAGTGACTTCAAGAAAAATCCCAGAGGGAGCCAGAGCAGAGTCTGAGGGTAAACTGGTGCTTATTTGTTTTCTGGGTACATGGTTGGCCCTGGGTGAATGTTAGCTGAGTTGAATTCTAAAGGCCTGGTCTAAAAAACTCAATATTCAAGGAATACTATTTCATTCTGTTGGGCCTTGGCCATTGCCTGGGGTTGTAGTCAGGAGTCCAACTCATGGAAGTTCTTCTGAAGGCTCCTGAGAGCTAACATTGGATGATAAAATTTGTTGAGGTTTGAGGGACAGCCAGAGAAGGCTCTACACAGGGAAGGGGGTTCATGAACTTCTTGCCTGACTGGTCACATATTAACCCTCTTCTGGTTTCTTCTTTTTCATGTCTTTAGGTGTGAAATAGAGAAGAAATTTAACATAAGACATTTTTCAATTGCTAATTGTCATGAGGTCCAGATTCATTCAAACTCTTTGAAATTTTGGCAGTACTGAGCAACTATCCAGATTCTTCCCAGATGCTGCTTCAGGGCTACAAATATCAGATTGTACAAAAAGCATCTTGCCTTTCTATAAATCAAGGCTACAAGACTTGGCCTTGATGAAATCCAGCTTTCCACTGAATCTCCATTTATACTCTAGCTAAGGCTGTGTTGGGCTTTCTGAGGTTTGGTTATATTAGCAAAAGCTGTATTCTGAACTTCATTAGAAAAAAAGGTGGTGATGGGGTTAAAATAATGAGCTCTTCGCATTTGGCAGAGATCACTTTAAACATCAAGCTTGTCACCAAGTTTTCTTAGGGTATGCACAGACATTTGAAAATATCATGTCTGTTGTTACCAAGAGCCAACTTTTTAAAGAGGACTGTCACTAGATCTGTTTTTGGTCTCTTCAACACATAGTCTTTAAGGCCCATCTAGATGTAACATTCTAGAATCCTATCTAGTTTTACCCATACATCATACTTTTTTTTAAAAGATTTTATTTATTTTTTGAGAGACAGAGAAAGTGAGAGAGAGCATGAGAGGAGAGAAGGTTATAGGAAGAAGCAGACTCCCCGTGGAGCTGGGAGCCCAATGTGGGACTCGATCCCGGAACTCAAGGATCATGACCTGAGCCAAAGGCAGTCGCTCAACCAACTGAGCCACCCAGGCACCCCACCCATACATCATACTTATGTGAAAACTAATGTCCAAACAGGGGAAGTGATTTTCCCAAGGCTACAAAGCTAGTAGGTGGTAGAACTGAGATAAGAACCCAACAATTCTAATCCTCAATCTGGTACCTTATCCCCTTAAAACATTGTACTTTCTATATAAAACAGTTTTATACTCCATTGATTATATCAAACAGGTCTATAATCCACGTTCTGTCTGTCAGCTCATTTCCCCGTCTAGTTGACTTGGGAAAAGAATACTGAGAGAGAGAAACAATAAAGTCAGATTCTGCTAAGGATACATCTATCTACTTGGCATGGTTTATGTTTTCTACTAAGAATGAGATGGTATATTTCAAATGAAGTTTTCCTTTAAGATATATTTAGGATGCTTTTAGGCTAGGGAAGTGAAGTTTTTGTATCATTTAACAACCAATAATTAACAATGGTCTAATGACAACTGAAGAAAGCCCATTTCACTACAAAGACTTAACAGATACCAAGGGAAAAGGATTATTGAAGAAGATCATCACTAAAGTAAAGTTAATTTCCTATCAATATAGTTAAGGGATAGTAGTATATGGCAAAGGGAGGTATTAAAATTTGGTGGGCAATACTACCTACAAAGTACTTGACATATTTATCTCTTTGAATCCTCCCAACAACAGAGTGAGGGAGATCTAATTATTAGCTCTATGTTTAAAGTAAGGGTAACTGGGCTCAGCAAGGTAGACTAGCTTGTTGAAGACTACCCAGCTAGCAAAGGAAGGAGATGGGATTCAACCTCAGGGCCATCTGGTTCCAAAGCATTTTTTCCCATTCTTTCCATCATATACTTACCTTTAGTAATATTTGGCAAGCCTAGAGAGTTGGCCTTGGCATTTTATGGGTTATTTTAATGAGCTTCAATCCAAGAAAGTAGCAGTGACCCAGCCACCAGTTCCAAAATCTCAGAACAAAGAAAAAGTCCACCCCTGATTCCTGGTTTTTGAAGTTGTTATAAGCAGTACCACCAGACTGAGGAACTTCAATCTGCTTCAAGTGTAACTGCCAGAGTACACATCTGGCCCTCTAGCACACTGGTCCCAGACTTCCTGTCTTAGTTAGGCTCTGATTTTCAAACCTGAGACTCAGACCACTCAAAGGACAACAGGAAAGGCAAAAGCATATGGAGATCTTTTTAAATTCTCAAAAGTCTCTAATTCTATATTTCTCTCTCTCTCATTCTCTCTCAACAAGTGTACACATGCACAAACATATGCAAGCAAACTACAAAAATACAATAAAAACAGATACCTGACTGGTTTTCCATAACAAATTTAGCCCCTATAGGCCTCAGTTTACCTCAAGTAAAATGAGGGGATACCTCATAAAAGTTGCAAGGATTCAATGAGATGTTGAATGTCAACTGCTTAACATAGTACATGGCACATAGCAAGCTCTCAATAAATGCTATCATTTTTGCTGTTGCAATTATTGTTTCAGTGCCAGCTGAAGAGAGAAAAAGGAAGGAGGAGGCATTTTTCACCATTTGCTGAATCTTGAATTAGGGTGACAAGAATCAAAAGAGTGACTCATGGGGAATGTTTCAGCTTGCTGAAGGTTGAAGGGTAAACCCCAGCTCACAGCTGCATTCTACACTTATCACACTATCTCATCAGGCTTGGACATGTTTATTCATTTCAAACAGGTCTTGACTTAACTTCAAAGCTAAGACAACTAGGCTTTTGGAAAGTGTGTGAAGATCTTCTTGATTTAGCCAGAATTGAAAACTTGAAGTTATGTTTTCGAAGATTCACTATGACTAATGAACACATCTGAATTTCTCAATCTTAATACTTCTCTGTTCAAAGATGTTTTCCTTCAGGTTACAGTTTGTTCTTAATATTCACTACTTAAAGATATTTTTTTCTGAAGATTCATTTGAAAATGTTTGCCAAATCCCCAGCTGACTACATATTAGACTGAAAATGTCTTCACATGTACAAGCTAACAAAATGTTATTTTTGATAACTTTTAGGTTGACTTTATAATTTTAGAAATGAAAGACAGTGAAGTAGAGACCCAGTTTAATTAGATTCTCTTGCTCTCTCCATATGCATGTATATATGTCTGTACACATATAGGTATATATGTAGTTTGACACATATATATTTTAAAACATAAATCTATATCTATATTTACTTATATTTTAAAATATGTATCTATCTACCTATTATTCCAGAAAGCAGAGGTAGAGGGGAACATTCATCTATTCTCTTGCTGCCCTCTGGTGGCAGACCGAAATTCACAGAAGCCACATTTCAGAGAGAAAAGAGGAACAGACTAGGACTAGAAGGATCTGTTTCCTCTGAGTTGCTAGACTGGGTATCTAAAAAATACATAAATCAGATCTGTTCCTTAAAAGGGACTCTTGTTTGCTTTCCCAAATCCATTATATTGCTACGATGTTGAGTTTTTCCTGGACAAGGTCCCATTTGGCCATTTGGGAACTAGGCAGCAATTGAGTTCCCCCAAATTGCACAAAGAACAACCCAGCTTACTCTGGCCAATTTACAGAAAGAACTGCCCTCAGCCATATAGGTCTGCAGCAAAGACTGTACAGTTTAGTTTCCTCAACCATGGCTTCTAACCATACATATTTAGAAATAAGAATAAAATCCATTTTCACATATACTAATAGTAGATTTTCTAATTAACTTGAAAATGACTATTTTCCCAGAAAACTGCACTTAAGGCAGTAAAGCATGATTCTGTAGGATTAAAATGCAGCTTCTCACCCAGTAAAACAAAAATATTGGCAATATGGATAGAGCTCAAGGGAGGTTAGAAAACATATTTGTGGAAAAAAAATAAATAAATCCAAGCTGGCCTAGAAAGAAAGAAAGAAAGAAAGAAAGAAAGAAAGAAAGAAAGAAAGAAAGAAGAAAAGCTAGGTTAGAAAAGCTAAGCTAACATCAGTGATGCAAAGACAAGTACCACAACTCACTGTCATTTTTAACACCTCACATAAACAGATCCACATTCCCTGAGGTCCAGCCTTACCCTAACAGACCTAGATTTAAGTCATGGCTTTGCCACTGACCACACTCAGTGCCTAATCCAATAAATGAAAATACTAATATCCATCATTCACAGAGTTACAATAAGGGATAAGTGAGATTAAAAAATACATTGCCCCACACTGGTCACATAGCCTGATTTCATGTTCCTTGAATACAAATCTAAATCTAAAGAGGCAAACTTGCTGGTTCCTAGCTCCAATATGATGATCTCAGTAGTAGTAAAAGGAAAATGCCAGCTTGCATAACTGAGAAGATGAGTTTGCAAAGCACAAGTGAGACAACTAGTAAGACTTCAGGGCTGGTACCAGAATCCTTTTATAAACTAGTTGGGAAGAACTGTGGAAGTAGGTAGGTGAAGGTGGGCTAAAATTCCAAAGACTAGATGATTGAGAATGGAGTTGGATAAATGCAAATTTGTTATCACTATTGCAGCATGCAAAAAAAAAAAAAAATTAAATGATGAGCCAAGACCAGAAGGTCTTCAAAGTCCCTTTCCCAGTACTAATATTCAAATGGATCTATCCTATATTTTGTCCTTTGAAGTGAAATAACTTGCTGTCCTCAAAACTAAATTGCTAAGAGCTGACCCCCCTTCCACTGTATTTCCTGAAAGTTTCCCAAGACAAAATGTTCAGAAAACTGAAGTCAGCCTTCCTCTATCAGTCCAAGTTGCCTCTGTGTCTCAATGCAGCAGTATCAGGTTTGGGCACCCTGACACATACTGCTCAATGAGGTGGGAAGAGAGAGAACTGAAGAATGATTGATGTTGTTCTAGGGAGCAGAGCAGAAGTAGATCTTCCCCAATCATTTACCTATCTACCAATTTAGAAAACAAATTTAGAAAAGATGATTCAAATTGTTTTAAAAATTCTTTTAAAAAGACTTAGGAATAGACTCCTTAAGTATCAATTCTTTTGATGCATTTAAATTTTATTTACAAAGTCTGGATATTCTTAAAAGAAAGGCTGAAGGAAGGGAATGACAGAGAAACTTAAAACCAATGTGATTAAGCCCTTTTCTATTTAAGAGCAAGTATAAATGGGAAAAACACATTACTGAAATTATAATATGTCAACTGAAAAATCATATCCCATTAACAGAACAACCTGGCAGGAACATATAATCCCTGATACTTGTAGAGCAGCATCAGTTCTCATATATATTATCTCTTTTAATGCTTGCAACTATCCTATAAGGTTACACCTACATAAGGTCCAGAATTTCTGAAACAACCTCACCCACACATCATTTTGCTCTTTTTTTTTAAGGCAATTCAATATAAATGTACAATAAACTGAGACTTCATTTCATAGTATTTCATAAAAAATACATTTATAAGTCAGGGAAGATCCTTGGTTACCATGTCTTTGTTTAGAAAACATGGTCAGAGTACATCTCTTGTATCACACAAAGGTCAGAACTTCAATCATTTAACACATATTTACAGGTTACAAGGGTATAACAACTTCATTTAAAAGCTGATTGTTGGTTAGTAGAAATGACCTCCAATTAGATCCTGGGGATAACAGATTATCAATACTTTAATCACTCCACAGAATACAGTTTTGATATCCTGGCAAAAAGCATACCAAAATCACACTAATAAACTCAGTGGGGGTTGAGGTTATTCACTAAAAAAGGATTTTCTAGTTAATTGAATTTGGCATTTTCCCTAAAAATTATATATAATAACAACACAAAAGCCCCTATTTTGTTAGATTAATGAAGAGAGACTAAGCACACTGTGTCAATCTTCTATCCACTTGTTCGTTAATTAGAACATTTAAAAAGCAATGAATCGTGCAATGAGCTTCCACATCTCCCTACTACCTTCAAAATATAAGACCTGACCTCTTGGCCAAGCATAAAAGATGCATGATCTGACCACCAAATGCTAAAATTAGAAGAAAATCTTATAATGCAACTTCTCATGGTCTATGTAGGTGACTCTTCAGCAACTCTTGACTCATATTTCCTTGGTCTTTTCACCGCCAATGACCTTCACCTCCATTTTAGGAACCTATGTTTGTGAAAGTAACAAAGATCTTGAAGTAGTAAAGATCTGAACTCTATGGTTACAAAGCTGAGCTCCAGTACTTACTCACTCTGTGACCCTGGACAAGTCACAACTGCTCTGTGCCTTGTATTTTTCTTATGTGAAATTAGGTGTAAATTTCCTAACATGTTTTACACATGTGCTTAAAACATTGTTTGGCACATAGTAAGGACCTTGTAAGTATCAGCTAATATTTTTTTGTCATTGCCTGGAAATTTGCTTCATCTTTGAGATTTAAAATACTAGCTATTTGTGGAGGCAAGGGAAACAAAAACAAAAATGAACTATTGTGATTTCATTAAGATAAAAGTTTCTGTACAGCAAAGGAAGCAATCAACAAAACTAAAAGACAACTTACAGAATGGGAGAAGATATTTGCAAATGACATATCTGCTAAAGGGTTAGTATCCAAAGTCTATAAAGAACTCAAACTCAACATCCCAAAAAATCTAAATAATCCAATTAAGAAATAGGCAGAGGACATGAAAGGATATTTTTTCCCAAAGAAGACAAATAGATGGCTAACAGATACATGAAAAGATGCTCAATATCACTCATCATCAGGGAAATAAAAATCCAAACCATGATGAGGTTTGGCTAAATGGCTAAAATGGACAACACAGGAAATAGTAGGTGTCAGTGAGGATGCAGAGAAAGAGGAACCCTCTTACACTGTTGGTGGGAATGCAAATTGGTACAGCCACTCTGGAAAACAGTTTGGAGGTTTCTCAAAAAGTTAAAAATAGAACTACCCTGCGATGCAGCAATTGAACTACTAGGTATTAATCCAAAGGATATAAAAATATTGATTCAAAGGGGCACATGCACCCTGATGTTTACAGCAAAATTATCAACAATAGCCAAATTATGGAAAGTGCACAAATGTCCATTGACTGATGAATGAATAAAGAATATGTGGGGTGTACATACACACACACACACACACACACACACAGGGAGGGAGGGAGAGAGGGAGAGGGAGAGGGAGGAAGAGAGAGAGAGAGAGAGAGAGAAATATTACTCAGTCATCAAAAGGAATGAAATCTTACCATTTGCAATGATGTAGATGGAGCTAGAGTATATTATACTAAATGAAGTAAGTAAGAGAAAGACAAATACTATATGATTTCACTCACATGGCGTTTAAGAAACAAAACAGATGAACATAAGGGAAGGGATTAAAAAAGAAGAGAGGGAAGCAAACCATAAGAGACTCAACTATAGAGATCAAACTGAGGCTTAATAGAGGGAGGTGGGTGGGGGATGGGCTAAATGGGCGATGGGTATTAAGGAGGGCACTTGTGATGAGCACTGGATGTTATATGTAAGTGATGAATCATTGAATTCTACTCCTGAAACCAATATTACCCTCTATGTTAAGCTAACTGGAATTTAAATAAAAACTTGAAATGAAAAATAAATGCTAGTATCCAACCTTGATGACAACTTCTTATCCTTCTAGCAATCTCATGCTTTCACTCTCTCTATTTCTGGTCTTTAATAATAATACCTCTACTTCCTTGATTATTCCACTTTCAGTCTACCAATTCCCTCAATTCCTTCTCCTCCTTCTCAGATTGGTCTAAATGGTGGAATAATAAATACCTCACCATTTGTGGTCTTTGTTCATTTTCTGCACTTCCTTAAAAACACCTGAAGGCAGCACATAATCAGTCTTTTCTAAATGCACACACTGGTTTCTGAGCAGTGCTGGGTGGGAAAGTAAAGCCCCACCAAGGATGGTACCATTCTAGATTTATGGTGTGCAGTTTCCCTTAATAACAACCCCGTTACATGTCCTTGGTCAGCTTTCTCCATTCCCTTCATGGACTGTTCTAAACCTTCTTTTACTCACTTCAAGCCTCCAGCCCTACACCCATTTTCCATTACTCTCAGCAGATAAGATAAACTTACATTTCATTTGAGAAAATGGAGTACAGCAATCATTATCTTCTTCAGTTTTCACAGACACTGCCTCCTCATGCCCCCAGTTTGTAAACTCAAACCTAAAAGGTCATCCAAAGCAATCCTTCTTGCAGTAATCTGGAGGCCATCTGCTCTAAGCTCCTTAGGGACCTCCCTCCATCAGTTATCCTCTCTCTCACTTGGATCTTTAATTGCTTCTATCATACTAATTCTATTCACCCTGGTTTATAAACATGTACAGGTTCATCAGTTTTAAAAAGATTATCTCTTGAATCAATGTCTCTTTAGCCACTGTCTTAAATTTTTCTTTCCTTTTACAACTAAGCCACTTAATGTTCATTTCCTCACCTCTCACTAAATATTTTAAAATAATTTACTATGAAACATTTCAGATAGAGATTAAAAATAAAACAAAAAACCTATGTAACTATCACTCATTTTAAGATTAATAATCCTCATCAGTCGCACTCCCTTTCTTCTCACAGAAGTAACCACTATCCTGAAGTGGAGTTTTTAGTGACTAAAGATTAAATGGGCATATAAGAATAATAGGCACACATCCAAATTTCAACCCAGTAAAAATAATCTGCCACTCCCATCTCTCAACTAAAATAGATAGCTGTTATGGACTGAAATGTGTCCTCCCATTCATATTTTGAAGACTTTACCCCCAGTGTGACTGTATTTAGAGATAGGGCCTTTAAAAGATAATTAGGGTTAAATGAGGGCATAAAGGCGGAGCCCTAATCCAATATTACTGGTGTCCTTATAAGGAGAGGAAGAGACTCCAAGAAAACACACACACACACAGATAAAAGGCTACATGAGGACACAGTGAGAAGGCTATCATTTTCAAGCCAAGGAGAAAGGTCTCAGAAGAAACCACCCTGCCAGTACCTTGATTTTGGACTTCCATCCTCAAGATGGAATTTCTGTTGTTTAAGCCACTCAGTATGTGGCATTTTGTCATTATAGCCCTAGTAAATTAATATAACCAATAAACATATGAAAAGATAACCAATCTCATTCATAATTCCAAAAATTTATTGAAAACAATGAAATATAATTATTTATTCATTTACAATCTGGATAGCATTAAAACATTTGGTAATATCCTAGTTTATTGAGAATGTGAATAAAAAGACCAAATAATGATGGTGCCAGTATATAGCAATAGAAGTGTTTTTAACTTTTTATTTTGGAGTGATTTTAAACTTACAGGAAAATTGCAAAAATAGAACAGAGTTTCTGTATAACTTCCACCCAGATTCTCCTAACATTAACATCTTACAGAATCATAATGCATTTATCAAGATAAGGAAACTAATATGACCAATAATATTAACCACAAATTTTGTTTGAATTTTGTCAGCTTTCACATTAATGTTCTTTTTTTTTTCTGGTTTAAGATGCAGCCCAGGATCCCATGTAGCACTAGGTTGTCATGTTTGTCATGTCACTTTAATCTCCTCCAGTCTGTGATAATTCCTTAATCTTTCTTTGTCTTTCATGACCATAACACTTTTGGAGAGTACTGGTGTATGATAGAATAATGATACCCAAGATGTTCATGTGTTAATCCCAAGATCCTGTTATTATGTTACCTTACATGGCAAAAGATACTTTGAAGATATGATTAAAGTAAGGATTTTGAGATGGGAAGATTATCTTGGATTATCTGGGTAAACCCACTATAATCACAAGGGTCCTTATAAGTAGGAGGCGGCGGGGGGTGGTCAGAGAGATAAAGTGATGTGATAACAGAAGCAAAGGTGAGTTAGTGAGTAAGGGAGTGAGAAAGAGAAACAAAGAGACAGAGAGATTGATTAAGTTGAAGATGGTATACTTTGAAGATGAAGGAAGGGATACAAGCCAAGGAATGCAGAAGGCTTCTAGAAGCTGGAAAGGGCTCAGAGAGAGAGAGAGAGATGCAGCACTGCCAATTAATTTTATACTTCTGACTTTCATATTTGTTAAGTACATTTTATTTGTTTTAAGCCACAAAGGTTGTGGTAATTTTTTACAGCAACAATAGGAAATTAATATAAATTTTGGTACCTGGAAGTGGTGTGCTGTACACAAAATACTTAAAAATTGTGGAAGTCGAAGTTTTAATAAAATTGTGGAAGTGGCTTTGTAATTGGGCAGTGATCAGCATGATAGAAACAGCTTAGACTGCCTTCAACAAATTGTTAGAAATGTGCATATTAACAATTCTGCTAATGAAGACTCAGAAGGAAGTGAGAAGTACAATAGAAAAAAATGTATATTATCTTAGAAAACACTGAAATTGTTATAAACAGACTATTAGTAGAATTATGGATGTTAAAGATGCTGTTGCTGAGAGTTCAGAAGGAAATGATAAACATGTTATTAGAAACTGGAGGGAAAGGGATTCTTGCTATATAGTGGCAGAAAACTTAGCTGAGTTGTGTCCTACAGCAAGGTGAGAAGCAGAACTTGTAAACAGTGAACTGTTATTTAGCTGAAGAGATTTGCAAGCAAAGTATCAAAGATGTAGCCTGGTTTATTCTTGCTGTTTATACTAAAACACAAGAGCAAAGACATAAATTAAGGAAAGAACTGTTAAGCAAAAGGGGAGTAGGTCTTCTAGGACTAGATAATTTAGGAAATTCTCAGCCTGTGCAGATTGCAAAAGATTCTAAAATTAGGAGATTCACTGTCAGGAAAGCATGTTCTGGAGAGAAAGCCAAGGATACGGCTAGATAGCCTTTTGCTAGTGACTCAAAAGGATCAAAAGAGCACAGTAGTTACACAGGGGGCTCTTTAAAGAGATTACGCATATGACTCATGAATCCCCTTAGCTATCTCTGTAAAAGCCAAAATTAGAGATGGTATGGCTAAGGGGATTACTTAGGAAAGACTTGTGGAGAAACTTCTTGTCCCGTAGAATGAATCTCAACGACATACCTGGGGGACCCACAAGATTTTGAGGATGCTTATACCAACATAAACACCGCCAGCTTGGCCTCAAAGGGACAGAGAGTAGATGAAATGAAAGAAGGCTCAGACCCTCAAAATTCTACAAGCAGGAAACAGGCTGATGAAACTACTGAGCTTCAAACATATGCTACTTTTCATGAAAAAGGAAGGATGACTCAGAGGGTGGAGCTGCAAGCCCAAAGGACTGAGCCACATTCACAGAGGATTATTCCAGGCCTTGAAACCTAAAAAAAAAAAATTGCCCAGCAGGATTTCAAAACTGCTTGGTATTGGTGGCTCGTTGTTCCTTCCATTTTCTCCCCTTTTTAATGGCAATATTTATAAATGTTATTTTGTATCTGCCCTACCACTATATTTTGGAAGCAAATTACTTGTTTTCTAGATTCATAGGTGGACAGATGGTAAGAAATTTCACCCTAGGATGAATTATAACAAGAGACTCACCCATATGTAGTTTAGATAATTTAGATGATAAATTTGTGAGTTTTGAGCACATTATAATTAGATGACGTTTTAGACTTCAGTTGATGCTATTATCAGTTGAGACTTTGGGGGAACTTGGAACAATTTGGATGTATTTTGTATGTTGGATGGATGTAAATTTTTTGGGTCCAGAGGGTGAATTGTAGCAAACAGAATAATGACTTTCAAAATGTCCACATCCTAATCCCCAGAACCTGTCAATAGGTCACCTTACGTGGTAAAAGTGCATACAATTGGGCAGTTATTTTGTAGGATTCAGGCAATGTGGGATTTTATGATATTGTCTCATGATTAGATTTAGGCTATGGATTTTTAGAGAAAAAGTGATGCTTTTAGAGAAAAAGTGATGCTTTTAGAGAAAAAGTGATCCCTCTCCGTGCATTATATTAATGATACAAGATGTTAGTATATCTAATTACAGGTGATACCAGACTTTCCACCATAAAAATACCATTTCTCTGCTTCTCATTAATAAATATCTTGCAGAGAGATATTTTGAGACCATGCAGATATCCTGATTCTGGCCATACTTTGATTCACTAATTTTAGTATCCACTGGTTCTTTCCTGCAAATATTGTGTTATTTACTGTAGTGATTTTCTATTTTCCTTATTCATTCTGATTTGTGATATAAAATTCTATGGTAAGAAAGAGTTGTTAATTCTCCCTCCTGTGTGTTTGTTTATATCAGTATGAAATCATATACATTTACTTAAATCAATGAAATCTATGGCATGTGATTCAATAATAACATTATTTGGTTGCTCAAATATTCTCACTTTGACCATTGGGATCAATTTCATGTTGGCTCTTGGGTCCTTTCATCATGTCCTTATAGTTATTTTTTAGCTTTTCCTTACTTTCTGACATCACAAGACATCCTAATCTCATCTTGTATTTTCCATGCTCCAGATCCAGAATCAGCTATTTCTCTAAGAAGTCCTGGTTATTTTATTGGAGAATGGTATTTAGAAACCAAGATCTGGCTGTTAAGTGTGCTCATTGCTACTGGACTGGCACTGCTTCTAGGCCCTCTCAGCAGACAGACATGGATACATACTTATCTGTATTTACTTCTATATCTATCTGTATATTTTTTAAAAATGAGTTCACATTGGTTCTTTCCATTCTAATCAAATACCATGGTAATCACTGTAACTCCCCCCTTTGTTTATTTTTATTTTATTTATTTATTTATTTATTTATTTATTTGAGAGAGAGAGAGAGAGAGAAAGTGAGAGATAGCAGGTCAGAGGGAGAAGCAGACTCCCCGAGGAGCCGGAAGCCTGATGCAGGCCTCAATCCCGGAACTCCAGGATCACGACCTGAGCCGAAGGCAGTCGCTCAACCAACTGAGCCACCCTGGCACCCCCCTTTGTTTATTTTTAATGTCCATCTCCAGTAGCAATAAACCTAATTTTCAATATTCATAACATACTATAAAAAATATTTATTTATTTGTCAGAGGGAGAGAGAGAGCACACACACACAAGCAGGGAGCACCGTGGGCAGAGGCAGAGGGAGAAGCAGACTCCCTGCTGAGCAGGGAGCTGATATGGGACTTGATCCCTTGACTCCAGAATCATGACCTGAGCCGAAGATAGACTTAACTGACTTAGCCACCCAGGCATCCCTATTCAAACATACTTATTTATGTAAACCTAGAATATATTAGTTTCAGAATTCCTAGCCCATACCAACTACAGTATGTTGTTTGTGAACAGTTCTTTCTGTCTTTAGTCTTTTCTTTTGTCTTCAGTCTTATAATACAGAGTAAAAATACTGTTTTCTTCTTTTTGTCCCATCCTCTTCATATGGCTATTACAGATTTGTAATATAAGGTTCATTTGTTACTGAACTTCACTTTAGGTTCTTCCCCCTACCTGGTTGATCTTATTTAGTTAGTTTGAATACATGAAATGTTACTGTGATTCTAGAAGTCAGACCTATGCAAAAAAAAAAAAAGTATGCTCAAAGAGTTGCTCCTCTCTCTTCCCTACCATTGCCATTATCCCATTCTTACCAACATATATTCACCAAATGATTATGGGTAACCAATTCATTAGGTTCTGGCTTACCTGTCCTGTAAAATTTTAGGCAATGTGAAGACACATTTCTATTTTCTTACATTTGCTTCTTTCTTACTTAAAGCATAGTATATTATAGATACATTTTTGCACTAGGCTGTTTTAATTTAAATGTATATAATGGAAATCATTCCATATGAACATATTGAGAACTTCCTCATTTAAAAAATTTATATATTTTATTAATCCAGTTTTGTCCAAAATATTATTCCTTCATGTAACCAATAAAAAAATTTGAATTGATTTACATTTTCTAACTTTTTATTTTGAAATAATTACAGGTTCACAGGATGCTGCAAAGACAGTGCAGAGACGCTGCACATACCTCTCTCTCACCCAGTTTCCCCCATAAGATGACATTTTACATAACAACAGTGTAATATCAAAACTAGAGAATACTAGCACAATGTGTATATAATGTCATGCCATCTTATCACATGTATCCACAATCACAATCGAGAAACTATTTCATCATCTCAAATATCTCCATGTATAACCTGTATAGTCACACCTACCACTCTTTGTCCCCACATCACTAAACAATGGCAACCACTAATATGTTTTCATATCTATAATTTTGGCATTTTGAGAATATATACAGTATATATACTGTATATATATGGAATTATACAGTATATAACCTTCTGAGATATGGAATGGAATTATACAGTATATAAACTTCTGAGATAGGCTTTTTCACTCATCATAGAATGCCTCTGAGACCCATCCCAGTTGTTGTGTATACCAATAATTCATTCTTTTTTATTGCTGAGTAGTACTCTATTGTATTAATTATGGCAATTTGTTTAAACATTCACCCGTTGAAGGATATCTAAGTTGTATCTACTTTTTGGCTATTGTTTACAAATAAAGCTGCTATTAAAATGCCTGTAAAGATTTTGTGTGGACATGTTATTATTTCTCCAGCATAAATGCTCAGGAGTGTAAATGATGATTTATATAGTAAGTACATGTTTAATTTTCATTTTAAGAACATGCAAAATTTTTTTTAGAGTAGCTACACCATTTTACCTTCCCACCAGAAGTATATAAGAGATCCAATTTCTGTGTACTCTGACCAGCATTTGGTGTTATCGCTATTTTTGATTGTTCTAATAGATATGCAGTGATATCTCATTGTGATCTAAATTTGCATTTCCCCAATGCCTTGTGATCTTAAACACCTTTTCTGTTTTTTTAAGATTCTATTTATTTATTTGACACAGAGGGAGGTTACAAGTAGGCAGAGAGGCAGGCAGAGAGAGAGGGGGAAGCAGGCTCCCTACTGAGCAGAGAGCCCGATGCGGGGCTTGATCCCAGGACCCTGAGATCATGACCTGAGCTGAAGGCAGAGGCTTTAACCCACTGAGCCACCCAGGCGCCCCAAAGACCTTTTCATGTGCTTATTTGTCAATCACACATCTTTTTCATGTCTTGCTTATTTTCTTTTTTTTTTATTTTTTTATTATTTTCTAATTAGATTGCTTGATTTCTACTACTGAGTTTTGAGAGTTCTTCATATATTCTAGATATGAGTCCTTTGTCAAATATATGGCTTGGAAATATTTTCTCTACATTGGTAGCTTGTTTTTTCATCTTTTTAAAAAGGTCATTCACAGAGCAAATGTTTTTTTAATTTTGATGAAGTCCAATTTATTGATTTCTTTAATGGTTTGTGCTTTTGTTGTCATGTCTAAAAGCTCTTCAATAAGACTCTAATAGATTCCAAACATTTTCTCCCATGTATCTTCTATGGTTTTATAGTTTTACATTTAAATATAATAATCACTTTGAGCTAATTTTTTCAGATATTTTTTTTATTTATTTTTTTAGTTATAAAATTTGAGCTTTTATTTTTTTCTCCCCAAATATGTTTATTTTAATGCCCTCCATGATTTTCTTTATACTCTATATAGACCATAAGATAATTGACTCTTTCCGCTTGACTTATTTCACTCCGCATAATCTCTTCTACTCCAGTCCATGTTGCTACAAAAGCTGGATATTCATCCTTTCTGATGGAAAGGATTGGGGTACATGTGGCCCTTCTTGGTACTGCATCTGCTTCTTTGGGGTAAATACACAGTAGTGCAATTGTAGGGTCATAGGGTAGCTCTATTTTTAATTTCTTGAGGAATCTCCACACTGTTTTCCAAAGTGGCTGCACCAACTTGCATCCCCACCAACAGTGGAGGAGGGTTCCCCTTTCTCCACATCCTCTCCAGGCACATGAAAAAATGTTCATCATCTTTAGCCATCAGAGAGATTCAAATCAAAACCACACTGAGATACCACCTTACGCCAGTTAGAATGGCCAAAATCAACAAGACAGTCAACAACAAATGCTGGAGAGGATTCAGTGTTACAAGATTGATTGTTCAGGCACCACACCCAGTGCTCCATGCAGTACGTGCCCCTCTCGATACCCACCACCAGGCTCACCCGCCCCCCTCCAAAACCCTCAGTTTGTTGCTCAGAGTCCACAGTCTCTCCTGGTTCAACACCCCCTCCAATTTCTCTCCTGGTTCAACACCCCCTCCAATTTGACAGAGAGATAGAGAGCACAAGTAAACAGAGTGGCAGGCAGAGGGATAGAGAGAAGAAGTCTCTGCTGAGCAGGGAGCCAGATGCAGGGCTCGATCCCAGAACAGATAATCACATCCAAAAATGGGCAGAAGACATGAACAGACACTTCTCCAAGGTAGTCTGTACTTTTTAAAGAACTGGTCTGTTTCACCTTAGTTGGCAAATTTACGTACATAGAATTGTTTATATTATTCCTTTATTATCTTTTTCAGATCCACAGGATTAGTATGACACCTTCTACTCTTTCCTCTTACTGGCAATTTATGTCTACTGTCTGGTTTTCCTTCTCAATGCTCTAAGAGGATTGTCAATTTTATTGATCTTTGGATACTGGTTCTTTGTAACAAGCTCTTTCATTGGTTTTCTCTACTATTCTGGTTTCAATTCCAGGGATTTCTATCTTATCTTTATTATTTATATTCATTATTTCCTACTTTCTACTTGCTTTGGACTTATGTTACTCTTCCTTTTCTAAGTTCTTAAAGTGCGCAATTTAGGTTACTGACTTCACACTTGTTCTTTTTTTCTAAAATAAGTCTTTAAAATAAAATAAAATAAAATAAAATAAAATAAAATAAAATAAAATAAAATAAAATAAAATAAAATAAAATATTCAATCCTATGATTTCCCTCTTCACACTGCTTTAGCTGATTTCTGTAAAATTTTGACGTGTTGTATTTATATCGTCATTCAGTTCAATGTACTTTCTTATTTCTCTTGAGACTTCCTTATCTGTACATGAATTATTTGGAAGTGTGTTTAATATTCATGTTTTTGGAGATTCTCATATTGCCTTTCTCTTTTTCAGCTTTATTGAATTATAACTGACCTATAACAGTGTGTAAGCTTAATATACACAACATGCTGATTTAATAGATTTATATATTGCAGAATGATACCACCACAACGTTGGCTACCACCTCTATCCCATCACGTAATTACCATTTCTCTTTTGTGGTTAGAGCATACAAAATTTACTCTCTGACAACTTTCCAGTATATAATATAGACTATTAGCTATAATCACCATGCTGTACATTAGGTCTCCAGAACTTGCTAATCTTATAACTGGAAGTTTGTACTCCTTAACCAGTATCTCCCCATTTTCTCCACCTCTCATCTCCTGATAATTACCACTCCACTTTCTGTTTTTTGAGTTTGTTTTTTTTTTTAGTTTCCACAAAATATGAAATATCATACAGTATTTTTTTTCTCTGATTTGTTTCACTTAGCAAAATGCCCTGAAGGTTTATCCAGTTATCACAAACCATAGATTTTCCTTCTTTCTCATGGACACCTTGCTTGCTTCCATATTTTGACTATTGGGAATAATGCTGCAATGAACAAAGGGGTACAGGTATCTCTTTGAGATCCTGTTTTCATTTCCTTTGGATATAGACCCAGACATGGGATTTCTGGGTCATATGGCAGTTCTATTTTTAATTTTTTGAGGAATCTCCATACTGTTTTCCAATTTGTACTCCCACTAACAGTGCACATGGTTCCCTTTTCTCCACATCCTTGCTAACACTTGTTATCTCTTGTATTTTTGAAGATAGTCATTCTAACTGGTGTGAGGTGATATCTCATTGTGATTCTGATTTTCATTTCCCTATTAATTAGTGACATTGAACACTTTTTCACGTACCTATTCTCAATTTGCATGACTTCCTTGATAAACTGTCTATTCAGTTCCTATGCCCTCTTTAAAATTGGGTCGTTTGGATTTTTACCATTTAGTTGAGTACTTTATATATTTTGGATATTAACTTCTTATCAAAAATATGGCTTGCAAATATTTTCTCCCATTCTATAGTTTGCCTTTTGAGTTCATTGATTGTTTCTTTTACTGAGCAGAAGCTTTTTAGTTTGATGTACTCTTACTTATTTTTCCTTCTATTGCTTATGCTATTGGTGTCATATCTAGGAATTCACTGCAAAGACAATGGCATGGAGAATTTTCCCTATGTTTTCTTCCAGGATTTTTATGGTTTCAGGTCTCATATTTAAGTTTTTAATCCATTTTGAGTCAATTTTTGTAAGTAGTGTAAGATAGGGTTCCAATTTCATTCTTCTGCCTGTGGTTATCCAGTTTTCCCAGCACCATTTACAGAAGACACTATTCTCTCCTGAATGAGTACTCTTGCTTCACTTGTCAAATTCTACTTGAATATATATGTGAGGGTCATTTCCGGGCTCTTGCTTCAGTTCCATTGGTCTATGTGCCTATCTTTTTATTCCAGTACCATATAGTCTTACTTATTGCAGTTTTATTTAGTTCAAAATAAGTATGGTGCCTCTGACTTTGTTCTTTCTCAGGACTGCTTTGGCTATTTGGGCACTTCTGTTACTCTACACAAATTCTGGGATTTTTTTTCTATTTTGTGAAAAATGTTATTGGAATTTTTATAAGGATTGCATTGACTTTATAGGTGGATTTGGGTAAATACACATTTTGACAATATTAATTTTTCCAAACCATGAGCACAAGACATATTTCTATTTGTTTGTGTCTTTTCCAATTTCTTTCATCAAAGTCTTGGAGTTTTCAGGATATGGATATTTCACCCCCTCATTTAAATTTATTCCTAAGTATTTTATTGTTATTTATGCTATTGTGTGTGAATGGGATTTTTCCTTTCCTTCTTTTTTACATGTTTTTTTTTTGCTCATGTGTAGAGACGCAATTGTATTCTCTATGTTGATTTTGTATCCTGCAACTTTACTAAATTTGCCGATTAGTTCTAGCAGGTTTTTGGTGGAGTCTTTAGGATTTTCTAAACATAAGATCATATCACGTGCAAATGAAGACAATTTTAGTTCTTTTCCAATTTGGATGACTTTATTTTTCTTGCCTAACTGCTCTAGCTATAACTTACATTCTATGCTAAATAAGAGTGGTGGAGTGGGCACCTTGTTCCTGATTTTAGAGAAAAGGTTTTCAGCTTTTTACCACTGAGTATGGTGTTGGTTGTGAATTTGTCATTTATATCCTTTATTGTTTTGGGGTATGTTCCTTCTTTACCCAATTTGTTAAGCACTTTTATCATGAAATGATGTGTTTTTTCAAATGTTCTTCCTACCTCTAGGGGATGATCATATAATTTTTAACTTTTCATTCTATTAATGTGGTGTATGACATTTATTGACTTGGTTAAACCATCCTTACAGCTCAGGGATAAATCCCACTTGATCATGTAGAATGATTCCCTTACTGTACTACTGTGCTTCTGTTTTCATTTATTTCAAGATATTATTGGATTTCCCTTTTGATTTTTTCTTTGACCTATTCATTATTCATGATCATATTGTTTAATCTTCACATATTTGTGAATTTTCCAGCTTTCTTCCAGTTATTGATTTCTAGTTTCATACCATTGTGGTTGGAAAAAATACTTGGTATAATTTAAATATTCTTAAATTTGCTAAGATTTGTTTTATGACTTTTCATGTGATCTATTCTGGAGGCTATTCTATGATCTATTCTATTCTATTCTATTATGATCTATTGTATTCTATGTGCACTTGAGAAGAATGTGCATTCTGATGTAGTTCAAAGAAATGTTCTGTATATATCTGTTAGTTTCATTAGGTCTAAAATATGGTTCATGTCCAGTGTTTTCTTGTTGATTTTCTGTCTGGATGATCTATCTATTGTTGAAGTGGGGGGATTTAAGTTCTCTACTATTGTACTTTTATCTATTTCTCTCTCAGTTTTTGCTGATAGTGTTTGCTTAATATATATATAGGTGCTGTGATATTGGGTACACATATATTTATGACAGTTACATATTGTTGATGAATTGACCCCTTTATCATTATATAAAGACCATCTTTATCTTTTGTTATCATTTTTGGCTTAGTCTATTTTGTCTTATATAAGTATAGCTAACCCTGTTCTCTTTTGTTTTCCACATGTCTGGAATATCTTTTGGCCTCTTTTCACTTTAGACCTATATGTCCTTAAAACTGAAATAAGTCTCTTTTAGCATATCACAAGATCTTTTTTTTCCTAATCCATCTAGCCACTCTATGCCTCTTGATTATAGAATTCAATCCATTAATATTTCAAGTAATTATTGATAAAGTCTTACTAATATCATCTTATTAATTGTTTTTTGGCTGTTTCTAGCTCTACTTTTTTTTCTTGTTGCCTTTTTTTTTTCTTGATGAATTATTTTCTTTTTTTAAAAAGATTTTATTTATTTATTTGACAGAGAGAGAGATCACAAGTAGGCAGAGAGACAGGCAGAGAGAGAGGGGGAAGCAGGCTCCCTGCTGGGCAGAGAGCCTGATGCGGGGCCTCGATCCCAGGACCCTGAGACCATGCCCTGAGCCGAAGGCAGAGACTTTAACCCCCTGAGCTACCCAGATGCCCCTGAATTATTTTCTAGGTGGTGTGCTTTGATTCCTTTCCCTTTATCTTTTGCGATTCTACTGTAAGTTTTTTTGTGTGTGTGATTAGTGTGAAAATTACATAAAACACCGTATATATAACAGCCTATTTTATGCTAACAATTTAACTTTGATCTCATTCCAATACTCTATCCCTTTAGATTTTATGTATTTATTTGAGAGAGAGTGAGGAAGCGAGCGAGCGAGAGAGCACGAGCAGGGGAAGGGCAGTGGGAGAAGGAGAAGCAGGCTCCCACTGAGCAGGGAGCAGGATGTGGGGTTTAATCCCAGGAACCCAGAATCATGACCCAAGACACAGGCAGACACTCAACTGACTGAGCCCACCCAGGCACCCCATTTATGCCTTTTTTAATATTGCATATCTATTAATATATTGTTGAAGCTAGCTAGTTTTAAAACTTTTATCCCTTAGCTTTTAGAGTTAAGTAGCTAACACATCACCATATTATATTATTAGGGTATTCTGAATCTGCCTATATGCTCACCTTTACCAGTGTGCTACACATTTTCACTTTACTAATTAGTGTATTTTTGTTGCGGCTTGAAGAACTCTTCAGAATTTCTTGTAAGGCAGGTTTAATGGTGATGAATTCCCTCAGCTTTTGTTTATTAGGAATAGTCTTTATTTCACCTTCAACTCTGAAGGACAATTTTGTTAGGTAAAATATTCTTGGTAGGCAGTTTCTTTCTTTTAGCACTGTGAATATATCATCCTATTTCTCCTGACCTATAAGGTTTTTGCTGAGAAATTCAATCATGTTCTTATGGGGGTTCTTTTTTATGAGAGAATAATTTTTTCTTGCTGCTTTAAAAATTCTCTCATCTTTGGTTTTAGACAGTTTTATTATTGTGTCTTTGACAAGTTGTTTTGGATTGAAATTTGGAGATAATCTATTAACTTTATGAACATGAATGTCCAAATATCCTCCTTCTCTCCTCTTTCTGGGAGTACATTATTTTGCTGGGAGTACATTATTTTGCTTGATGTTGTCCCATAAGTCCTGTAGACTTTTTTCATTTCTTTTCATTCTTTTTTTTTCCGTCTTACTGGATAATTTCAATTGATCTGTCTTCTAACTCACTGATTTGTCTGTTTGTTCAAGTTTGCTTTTGAAGTTCTTTATTGAATTCTTTTGTTGAGTCATTGTATTTTTCAGATCGAAAACTTGTTGCTTTTTAATGTTTTCTCTTTGTTGAACTTCTTGTTTTAAAAAAGATTTACTTATTTATTTTAAAGAAAGCATGAGCAGGAGGGGCAGAGGGAGATGGAGAGAGAATCTCAAACAGAGTCCATGCTGAGTGTGGACCCTGACATGGGTTCAATATCACGACCCTGAGATCATGAGCTGAAACCAAGGGTTGGATGCTCAATCAACCGCACCACCCAGGTGCCTCTCAACTTCTTGTTTTGTTCCTGGATATTTTTCCTGACATTTTTACATTATTTATTTGTGTTCTCTTGTAGCTTTCTGGGCATCTGTAGAACAATTATTTTAAATTTTTTATCAGGCAGTTCTTGGGTCTCCATTTCCTTGAAGCCAGTTATTGGAGGTTTACTGTATTCCTTTGGTGGAGAAATGTTTCCCAAATTCTTGTGATCCTTATAGCCTTGTGTAGATACCTGCTCATTTGAAGAACCAGTCACCTCTTATAGACTTTATCGAGTGACTTTTGTAAAAGAAACCTTTGACCTATAAGTGGGGGCATGCTGAGTTGTGCTATGATCCTTGGTCTAGTGGTACAGAGTTCTAAGTGTGGGAGCACATGGTAGCACCAGGTCTAGAGGGAGTATGTTGTCTCTCTAGTTCAGGGTGCTGGGCTCCACAGGATTATCAACTGTGTGACCCTTAGTGAGCACTTCAGGTGGTCCACAGTGGATGCAAAAGTTGCTGGGGACCTAAGCGTCACCTCCAGGTCCAGCAGCTAGAGACCATGGCAGATAGCAGTGGTGCTTGGCCTGGTGGTGTACACACACTCAGCTGTAGGGGCCAGTTAAAGGTGCCTATTTATAGGCAGGGGCCATTTGCAGACTTACACATAGTGTTGGGACCAGGGCAGGCAGCAAGGGCTGGGGCCATCTATGGGCTCACTGGCTACTGCACAGTTCCTGGACATCAATGTGATCTCACATGGGTGCACATTCTACCTTCAGGCATATGTACATCAGTGGAGGTTGGTGATGGGGTTCAGGCTGGGGGTGTGCAGATGCACAGCTGGAGGGGCTAGCTAAAGGTAAGCATAGTTGTGTCAGCTAGTGACAGAAGGCAGTGACTGATCTGGGTCCACAAGCAGCTGTAGGGACCCTGGTTGTTGGTATGCTCACACTCTGCCCAAGGGCATGCATACTACAGTGTTACTGGTGATAGGGGTTGGGCTAAGTGCATGCATGTACACAGCTGCAGGGCCAGCTACTGATGAGCATAATGGTGCTGGCTGGTGACAGGACACAGGGCCTGATCTGGGCTTACAAGCAGCTGAGGGGGACCAGGCTGTTGGCATGCTCAACCATGTTTGCACATTCTTACCTCAGAATGTGTGTGCTGTGGTGGAAGCCAAAGATGTGTGTCAGACCAGTGGTATGCAGCTGCACAGCTGGACTAGCTAGACTAGACTAGCCCCAAATGTTCTCATGGTGGTAGTGACCAGCCTAGAGGACCTAGGCTGGCATTCTCCACTCATTAAGCTCCAGAGGCCCAAGCAGGCTGTAAGCATGTCTCTTGGGCTCCAATAGGGGTGGCACATGTCTTATGCAGGTAGCATTTTAAACTTGGGAAGCTGCAGAGATCTTGGATGACTGCCAGTGTGGTTCCTGGGCTCCATCAAGGGTGAGGGAGTAGAGAGTGACTCAGGTGGCTGGCATTAAGGAACATGACTATCTGTGGGGAGAAAGCTGGCAAAATCTATAGTGGGTTCACAGTGGCTGTGCTGACTGTTTGTTAGCTTTAGCAGTGATGAAATCTGCTCAGTTTGCCGGTAGAGCAGGTATCTGTGAACTGTGATCACTTCCAATGCATGTCTGTAACAGCCTATGCTTTTCTTCCTTCTTCCTTATTCTTGTATACATCTCAGCTTTGCTAATCTGAGTGGGGTAAAACTGAAGATGGACCTTCACACAGTGCCCTGAGAGGATGGAGAAGCTGGTTGCTCATGTTATTCTTCCTTTAATGGTGAGGGGAAGTTTTTCTAGCTGGGAAGTTCCCTCTTGGCACTGAACAATGACATCTGTGAGAATGGGATGATGTAGGCAAATGAAGTCAGTCTTCTTTCTCTTCTAGTGCAGTTATTCTCAGGGTATTTTCCCCTTGGTTCTACTGTGTTGCTAAAACTTCCTAAGTGAACTCTATAGGTCTCCTGGAGCTATTTGTGTTCACAGACATCTATCCAATCACTGATCTTTGTGTGGAGGATGGGGAAGCTGAGTTTTTCAATGTTGCCATTTTTCCCTCTAAGCCTTATATTGCCTTCCGTTACTGAATTTTAGTTTGATTCCATTGTGGTCAGAGAAGACATTATGCATAATTCCATTTTTTTTTTAGTTTTTTTTTTTTTTTGAAGTTTGTTTGATGGCCCAGCATATGGCCTATCTTGGTATGTGTTCTATGGCCACTTGAAAATAATGTATATTTTGCTGTTGTTGGGCAGAGCATTCTGTAAGTTCTGTTGGTTGATAGTGTTCTTGAATTTTTCTAAATTTCTGATTTTCTATTTAGTTGCTCTTTCAGTTATTGAGAGAGAGGTGTTTTTTTTTTTAAATATTTTAAGTTTTTATTTAAATTTTAGTTAACATATAATAGAACATTAGTTTCAGGAGTAGAATTTAGTGATTCATCACTTACATATAATACCCAGTGCTCATCATAAGTGCCCTCCTTAATACTCATTAGCCATTTAGCCCAACCCTTCTCACCTCCTTCCAACAACCTTCAGTTTGATAGTGATCATTTTGCATGGAGCACTGGGTGTGGTGCATGAACACTTAATCTTGTAACACTGAAAAAATAAAATAAACGTATTTGGGGAAAGAAAAGAGTCCCTTATGGTTTGCTTCCCTCTCTTTTTTTCCTTTCCCCATGTTCATCTGTTTTGTTTCTTAAATCCCACATATGAGTGAAATCATGTGGTATTTGTCTTTCCCTGAGTGACTTATTTCTCTTAGCATAGTACATTCTAGCTCCATCCACATTGTTGCAAATGGCAAGATTTCATTATTTCTGATGGCTGAGTAATATTCCATTGTGTGTGTGTGTGTGTGTGTGTGTGTGTGTGTGTATATATATATATATATATATATATATATATATATATATACCACTTCTTTATCCATTCATCAGTTGATGGGCATCTGGGCTCTTTCCATAATTTGGTTATTGCTGATAACGCTGCTATAAACATTGAGGTACATGTGCCCCTTTGAATCTGTATTTTTGTATCCTTCAGGTATATACCTAGTAGTGCAGTTGCTGGGTCCCTAGTTCTATTTTTAACATTTTAAAAAGGTTTATTTATTCATTTGAGAAAGAGAGCACAAGAGAGAGAGCATGAGAGAGAGAGAGAGCATGAGCGGGGGAGAGGGGCAAAGGGAGAGGAAGAAATAGACTCCCTGCTGAGCAGGTAGCCTGATGCAGGGCTCCATCCCACGACCTCGAGATCATGTCCTGAGCCGAAGGCAGAAGCTTAACCCACTGAGCCACCAAGATGTCCCTATTTTTAACTTTTTGAGGAATCTCCGTACTGTTTTCTAGAGTCTGCACCAGTTTGCATTCCTACCAACAGTGTAAGAAGGTTCTGAGAGAGGGGTGTTAAAGTCTTTGAGTATAATTGTGAATTTTTCTATTTTTCTTTTCAGCTCCACAGATTTTTGCTTCATGCCTATGGAAGTTTTGTTTTTTATTACATAAAACATAAAAGTTTAGGATTTCTATGTCTTCTTGAGCACTTTTTATAATTCCAATTTGATTTATCTATAGTGTTTCTGAGTGTATCTCTTTGTATAGATTTTTAGTGGCAGTTTTAGGTATTACATTGTACATATATAACTCATCACAGGCTACTGGTTTCAACATTTTAGCTGTTTGCTGAAATGTACAAACTTTACCTCCTTCTAATGTTCTTTATGCTCCCCCCTTTTATAATACAGTTGTCTTAAACATTTCTGTCGTATACTTTCAGAATCACATCAGATCATACTGTAAATTTTGTTTTATCTCAATAAAGCTATAAAACAATTTGCTTTAATCATCAAACACAATTTAGAAACTCAAGAGGAAAAGAAAGGTCTATTAAATTTACCCATAGATTTGTTTTTTCTATTGTTCATTTTTCCTGCCCAATATTTTAAGATTCCTTTTTTTATTGTGTCTTTTTGTTTGTTTAGAGAATTTACATTAGCCATTATTTTAGGAGGTCTGCTAGCAAAAATTTCTCTTAGTCTTCTGTTGTTTGGATTGAATAATTTCTGTTACTCTAAAAGTTCAGTTTCTTTCCCCTGTTCTCCCCATTCTATTATTGAGCCCATCCATTGGATTTTTAAGTTTCATTTATTGCATTTTGCAGTTCTATAATTTTTACCTGGTTCTTCTTTATATCTTCCGTTTATTTGCTGAATCTGTATTTCTTTGCAGTAACTTTCTATTACTTTGCTGAGATTCTCTATTTTTTTTCGAATGTATTCCTAATGGCTCATTAAAGCATTTTTATAATGGCTACTTTAAAATTCTTGTCAGATCATTAATATCTGTGTCATCTTGGTGTTGATTTCTATTGATGGTCTTTTCTCATTCATGTTGTGATGAATCATCTTGGTATGATTTTGACAAATGATTTTTAATTGAAGACTGCACATTTTGGGTACTACGTGAGTCTTGTTCTTACTTATATCTTCTGTTACAGCAGGCCTCCTCTGACACTGCCACTATAAGGTAGGAGGAACACTGCTTCATTTCTGCCAGGATGGAGTGAAAGTCCAGGTTTCCACTTTGTTTCCATTGATATCTCAGTGGAAGGTAAGAACTTCTTATTGCTAGGCAGGAGTAGGAGTTCAGACTTCTCACTAGGCCTCTGCTGATACCACTCTGGCTGGAAGGGGAGGGATGTTTCATTACTGTTCCCCAAATGGTCTCTTCTCCACTGACACTATAGTGTGATAACCTTATTACCCCATTGAGTGGTAATGAGTAAAAATTGAGTGGTGGTGAAAGTCCTGTATTTCTACCAAGCCTCCTCTGATGTTACTCCAATGCCAAATAGGCATGGGTGTCCAGGTGCTTCATGTGGTCTCCATTGATACTACTGAAAGTGGAGAATGGTGTCTCATTACCACTGGTGAGGATGAAAGTCCAGGTACCCACTTGGCCTTCTTGACAATACTGCATGGAGACAGGGGAGAGAGGCTCAGGTGCTTGTTACAGCCTGGAAAATGTAGAAATCTAGATTCTCCACTCAGCATTTGTTGGAAGGGATGGGGGTTAGGTTGCATTTTGTTCTGTGCTACTTTACTGGAATAGAGAGGTTACTATCTAAATTTTTTCTGTGTTTTAGGGCTATTCCTTTCCAGGTCCTTTGGCTAGAGAGAGTAGGCTTTTGTTGATACTTTTTTTTTTTTTTTTTTTTTTACTGTACCTGTTGCTGTTCTTAGGTTGTCAGCTTCTACACTACCCAATCTGGGAGATGAGGCAAAACCAAAATCCAGATGAGTCATGGTCATGTCATTCCTCAGGTCCTAAGGTCCCTAGCCAGTCTGGTCCACCTTCTTCCTTCCATATTCAGAGTGTTCTTGTCTTATTTTTATATATAATGTCCACCAGAGATTTTAGCTGTACTAAGAAGAAGAATAATATATGCATATAAAATATGTCAAATATTTTAATGCATGTGTATGTGTATACATGTACTTTTTTCTTTGCCAAAATGACAAGAAGCTATTGAAATGAAGATTGGAATTAGGAGTTGAGCATATGTAAAGGATAGAAATGTGTTTTATTCTTTATGGTTTGTGTTTTTTGCTATGAACATATATTGCCTATATTTTTAAAAATTACCAACGTTTATGTGGACTCTGAGCAACAAACTGAGGGATTTGGAGGGGAGGGAGTGGGGAGTTGGGCGAGCCTGGTGGTGGGTATTGAGAAGGGCACGTATTGCATGGACCACTGGGTGTGGTGCAAGAACAATCATTCTTGTAACACTGAAAAAATAAAATAAACATATTTGGGAAAAAAATTACCAATGTTTAAAGCAGTAGATACTTTTCAGTGCTTGTCCGACATAATACGTCTTAAGAAATTGAAACTTCTGTCCACTCTTTCCTTCTTAAAACTCTCTCATTTCCAGGGGTCTGTGGCTCCCCTGTCTCCCAGTTCTGTCATTGACCAATCCTTCTCAATCTGTTTTGTAATCTCTTCAATTGGCCCTTCAAACATTAGCACTACTTAGTTTTCAGTTCTTGGTCTGACATTTATTCTCTCACACAATTATTCGTTAGGCAAAAATATTCATTCACATTGTCTTAAATATCATCTCTGTGCTGTTGGAAGGCCAACTCTATTTCTCTAATCCTGTTTTCTTCTCTGACCTCAGATGTCTCACAGACTGAACTCCTCCTTTTTTTTTTCTTTTAAATCTGTCCTCCCTCATTCTTATATATCTCAGTAAATGGCAACTTCATCCTTCCAATTGCTCAGATAAAAAAACTTGAAGTTACCTATGACTCCTCTCTTCTACATTCCACATGTGATTTGTCAGCAAATCCTGTTGGCTCTGACTTCAAAATACATTTAGAATCTGATCACTTCTTACAATCTCCACTATTACTACCCTCATCTAAAGTACAACCATTTTTTGATCTCATTGTTAAAACAGCTTCCTAATTAGTCTCCTTCCTTCTACCCTTATTTCCACACAGTACCCAGAATATTCCTGTTAAACAGAAATCAAATTGTGTTATTTCTCTTAAAAATCTCCCTTTTATCTTACTCAGATACAGCAAAGTCAAAGTCCTTCCAATGGATTCTAAGGACCTATAGAATCTACTCAGCTTTCTCTATTTTCTTTCTGAATCCACCTTATTATATTTCTTTTTTGTTTGTTTAATCCTTTTTAGCTAATCTGGCTTCCTTTTGTACTTTGAATATGATAGGCATATTTCTGCTTCAGGGATATTGTGCTTACCATTTTCTCAGCCGAGAATGCTTTTCTCTCAGATATATGAATAAAATCACTCCTTTATTTCCTATGGATCTCTGCTCAAAATTTGTCCTTTTAGTGAGGCCTTACTGTATTTTAAAATTGCAAAACCACTTTCCAACCCTTCCTATTCCTCTTCTCTGCTTTTTTTTTCTGCTTTATTTTTCTTATTAATGCTCATTACCATCTAACATACTATGTATTTTACTTACTTTGCATATTGTTTTTCTACCTCCTTTAGAATGTAAATTCCGTGAGGGCTGTATCTCCAGGGCCAAAAATAGTGCCTGGCAAATAGTGGGTACTCAATACATATTGGTTGAATGAATATCACTCAAGTAATTAATCAATAAATGAAATTTGGGCTTTAGACCAAAAGTCAAGAAATTGCAGCCCATAGGCCTGCTCCCTGTTTTATAAACAGAGTTCTATTGGAATATTCATTTGTTTATATGTTGTCTATGGCTGCTTTTCCAATACAAAGATGGAGTTGAATAGTTGTGAAAGATTTCTGGGACCTGCACAGCCTAAAATATTTACCATAAATATTTTCTTTGAGTAAAGTTTGCTATTCCTTACTTTATTCCAACTACTTCCTAGATACTGCTTTCTCGATATCCTTCAGGAATCTGAAGTCCAACTTTCTGCAATTTGAGGGTTTTTTTCCATCTTCCCCCAAACTTTCCCATTCTGTATTTCTTATATTTATGAAGAACAGCCCCATCCATCCAATCAGCCAAGTCAGAAACCAGAATTCAGACATCTTCCTCTCCCATATTTCCACTTCTAATCATTAAGTCCTATGTTTTTCTCTCCCTGTTCCTCTTCCCACCACCCTGTCTCAGATTACAGTTATTTATTGCTCTGACAATGGCACTACCCTCTACCCTCTCTCTCTGTAATTTATCCTTCACACTATAGACAAGGTAATGCCTCCTGAATGTAAGTCTATCCATCATACTATTCTACTTTTAAGCAATGCTTTCCCAAGCCTGTAGGAACAATGCCAAACATTCCAAACTCTTCAACCAGACAAGACAAGGTCCTTTTAGGACTTGGCCCCTGTCTGCCTCCAATCATATCTCTGGCCACTGGTATTTTTATTTCATGTTCCAACAACAACAAATTACTTGACGTTTAAGGTCTTTGGGTCTTTGTTCATGCTGGGTCATCTCCTTGAAATTTCCTTTCCCTATTTTCCTTTTTTCCACATTTAGTACTTACGTAAGTTGTACTTCTCTGCAAGCACCCATCCTTGATAATACCAAAGTGTCCTCTATGCCCAATAATACCACCATTCAAAAATGATTGATGAGGCAGCACTTCATAGTGATTAAGTACTTCAACTCTGAGCCAAGCTACTTGGATTTAAACCCCAGCTCTCTTACTAGCTAAGTAGCCTTGGGCATGTGACTGTCACATAGTACAGGTTTATTATCATCTTCACAATTCAGCTAAAAAAATGACGTTCAGAGAAGTTGTTTGATATAACACAGATAATACAGCAGAGAATGCCAGTTGTAATCCAATATACATTCTCTCATTTTTCTTTTAGAAAAAGAACTAAAGACTTATCTGGGCACACGAGGGATCCAAATAAAAACTATACTTCCTTAACCCATCCACCAGATGTGACCATGGGATTAAAATCTGAAATGGTATTTATATACCATTTGTTTATATAAAAGTGATACATGTGATTTCCAGGTCCGGGCCTTAAAGGAAAGTGTTGTATCCTTCATTTGCCTTTCTTTCATCCTTCTCAACTGATATTATGTAGAAGGAATTTGGTCATGCAAGTGAAGTAGCACCTTAGAGATGGCAGAATAATAAGAAAGAAGGAAACTGGGTTCTTACTCCTGTAAAGTCACCATACCAGCACTGGAATATCACCAGCACTGGAATATCTTACTGAACTATTCCTCAATCAAATAATAAGTGTTTCTTTTGTTTGTATGTAGAGTCTTAGAAGCCTAACCTGTCTCCCACCAAATATAGCTGGTAAGTGGCAGAGCTTGGGTTTGGACCATGTCATTAGCCTCCTCCCCCTGCAGAAAAGTTTTTATTGAATTGTACCTTGCTAGGATGGTAGTGGCTGCTAGAAAGCTTAGAGCCAGATGAATGGCCATCTGTAGCAAGTGCACAGGACTTGTCAATAATTATTTCTTGTCTAGGCTCATTTCTGGGTTCATTTTCTGTCTCTATCCTTATTTTTCCTTTTTCATTTGACCTAATTATAATGTATAGTACCTTGTATTTTATATACCATATAAAATATACCACCTTAATTTTTTTTGAAATGAGATAAGATTTAAAGAATAGGTGTTTTCTTTATGGTTTCATTGTACATGCACCATGTTTCTATCTATCATTTTCATTTGTATATATGGCTATCTCATATTAACCTGTTAACTCTGTAAAGGCAGGAACAATGATTTTTTCTTCTTCTATACCATTTAACCTGGTGTCTCATAATAAAATAGTTATAGAATTGAGTAATATTTGATAAATGAATTTCACAGTGTCAAAAATGCTATTAAATGCAATTGTGTCATAATGGAATTTCCTTCCATTATCAACTCGAGCAAGAGAGGGAGACACAACTCTAAAAGGTGGCTAGGGGAAGGTGTCACATGCTTGGAGAAGTGATGGTGAGAACAGGGAATACATACCTTGATGAAGTGCTCAATTAAGATTTCCACCACAATGTTCTGGAATTTGATGTTCATCATGGCAGCGACAGTGTCCTCCTGAGCTCTCATCAGTGTGGGCCCAAAGATAACGCCCATGTTGGAGGGGGTCATAAGATTCTCTTTGCTGTGCTCACATACACTGCGAAAAGAGGGGGAAAATGATTAACAAGATTTTCTCCAAGAACCCCTTGCAACCAAGACTGTGTTAGATGATATGGGGGTAAGAGAAACTAAAAAGTCGAAAAAAGGAGAGTCCAAAATATATATGAGAAGAAAATACTACAAAGGAAACAAGTAGCAAAGAATAAAAGATAGTGTATTATTAGGCACCCAAATGAGACATAGCTAACTTAGTAGCACTTAGTTAAGAGAAGGAGGGTAGGCAGTTATAGTTAGAAAGTATTTAGAAAGACAGGAAAGAAGCAAGACAACATTCTAGGCAACAAATATAGCATGTATAAAGAACATATAAAGAAGAACAAAGCATATAGAGAATTACCTACCAGCCTCACCAGTCTGACACCCATCAGGAATCTAGCCCCTCCCCCACCCCTAGTTTGAAAGTAAAATAATTCAAAGAGCTGGAAGGAATCTTTAAAATTAGCCCTTTATCATCGCTGTCCTCATTTTATAGATAAAAATCACACACACACACACACACACACACACACACACACACACACGCACACACATGCACGCGCACACACACACACCCCAAAACAAAAACAAAAACAAAACAAAACAAAAAAACCCCAGAGGTCCAAAGAAGGAAAGGGATTTCCTTGAAATCACAGTCAGTCAGTCTCATCAGAGTAGAGCCTGTAATCACCAATATTCTGATCCCTAATCACTCTCCTTGCTAAAATTCTCTTTAGGGGCTTGGTAGCACTTATAGGATAGGGACAACATTCTTCAAAGTTGCAATTTATAGCCTGTTTCTGATCCCAATATACAGGTTGGACTCTGAAACTGACCTGGGTTTGAATCCTAACAGTAACACTCAATTGTGCAACAGTATTAGTGACCTAACCTCTCTGGGCTTCAGTTTTTCCACATGCAAAAATAGTATCCACCTCAGAGGGCTCTAACATAAAGTTAATTGCTTTAGAATGGTATCCTGGAAAGATTGCATTAGAAATATCTGCTACTATTATTACCTCTCTAGGAGTCTCCATCTAAGGACTGTTGACCTCTGACATTTTTGATACACTACACTGCTTAGATTAGGTTTTTTGGCTATACCATGTTGTTTCATGCCACTCCTTCTGCTTAGAATGTCCTCTTCCTTCTGGATCTAAATAATGTCTATTTCTCACTTGAGATTCACTTTAGGTGACATCTTCAGGGCTATTACAGCCTATTGTCCTCTTCTTGACTGACATAATTGGCAAGCAAATACATTACAATTTTCTGTTTCTTATCTGCCTCCCTTACCAAGTGGTAAACAACTTTCAAATGCATGTGACTCATACAAAATAGGTACCAATTAATTATTTTTCTTGGAACTGAGTGCCTCCACTGCTCTTTCAAATAGTACTGGAGGCAGCAAATAAAATATGGGAAGCTGTTTGGCTAGTTTGGCTGTGGGGGTGGGAAGGTGAGGCAGTGGGATAACCCACCTCAAACACTAATTTTCAAAACCCGCCCAGGTAAAGGCCCCTGAGAAACTGACTCCATCAACAGGCAGGCTCTTTTTATTAAGTGGGTAATCCATAGAGACAGAATCCTTAGACAAATCCTGATGAAGTCTGTTAAGCCAATGACAAAGGCTGGGTGCCATTCACATGATAATGAACAGCAACCATTCACAGGCATTTTTTATTGTGGGGCTGGTGATGGGTCCCTTTTAACAGTTTAAATATTTCAACAATTAATTCTTATTATTTAATGACAATTTTTTTGAGATGTTAAAATGGAAAAGCTACTCCATACCATCACCAAGTGGCTAAACCACTCATAGCAAGGCAAGGACACTTGTGTAACAGCCTCCAACATGTGTGAATGCTTATCTCCTTTTGTGAACTCTGAAAGGAATGGACTTCTGGTAAAGGTGCCAGAGCTCACTCAATACTCCCAGCTCCAAAAAAGGCAGAGTGTTTTATCTCTGAAGCCTAGGTTCACAGAAGGTAAAGCACTTAATCAAGGTCACACAGTTTGTGACTACATGACGATACAAGGATTCAAACCCCTATTTGTTGGGTCACAGTCTTACAGTCATCTTATTACATCTCACTGCTTGCTTATCTAATTCCTGTTAAGAAATCAAAACCCTTATAGGGTTTCCTTTAAGCTAACATCACCTTCTATTTTTCTAAGTGAGGTTTCTGGTATCCCATTTAGGACATTATTTTTCTTCTTGGCCTTCTTATGAGATCTGGAAGGTAATCTATTTTGGGGAGAGATTTCTTTGCATTTGACATCTCTCTTTTTATTATACATTATCATTAAGAGATATAAGTCACACTCAAAATTGTGAGTTAATAAGAAATAAAACCAAAAATAAGAGCATTGTGAGTAGTGAATTAGGTAGGAGTTTGTGATACGACTTGACAGCAAACAGATCTTAAATTCTCTAGTCCACAAGGACTAGTGGCAATGGATAAAACTTCTGGAACATCAAAATTGAAAACAAAAAATGGCTATCAGAGGGAGGTTGTAAAAAGCCTCCAGTCCAGAAAAATAATTTTGATTAGACAGCTTAGATTAGAGGTCATAAACTAAAATGTGTATAGAATAGAACTACCTTAGGATCCAGCAATCCCACTTCTGGATATATATTCCGACGAGAGAAAAACTCTCTCAAGGACTGATATACAAGGGAAGTCATTTTAGATTTCTTTTTTAGTTAGCATGACTGTACATAAACGTTGTTTAAATCAAAAGCCTGATTTATGGCTCAACATGCATATATTGTACACCTGCTTTGTGAATGAGTAGCCTAAAGGAAAACTATCATGTCCTAGGGATATCAGTCAATATTCCTACTCCTTATGATGAGGAGAAGGCAAAAGAAATGTAGATAAAATTAAATTTCCTTATAACTTGCAGCCCATTGAGAACCTGAGACATACAGAGTGTAACATTCCTCAAGGAACTCATAGTTGCTTTAGTGTTGATGTTTTGCTAGAAAGTAAAAGTGACCATAGCTTGACAACAGCCAGATCTCCAGGATCCTATAAGTTCTCTTTAACATATGGAAATCCCTTTAGTGACTTCCCTCATCTCTGCCTCCCAACTTGAAAGTATATAGTCAATTGCTCCACACAGTCACAATGCAGCAATTTTACCCATGGGTCCTGTTCCATGTTTTAATAAAACCTTTCTGCACTGAAAATGTGTCAAGAATTCTTTCTTGACCTTTTTTGCTCAGAGACCCAATATCACCTGCATTCCTATATGATAAAACTTGTGATTCCTGCCTATATGCTAATCTATAATATTTTGAGTCTTTACACTTCACAAGACATTAAAAAAAGTATATAACCCTGAAAAAAATGTTCATTTTCTGGAGCACTTTCTTCCTTGTAAAGACCATGTTTCCTGGGCAGCTGTCCTAACTTGGGCTCAAATAAAACTCTCTTTCTACTTTTATTATTCTGAAAGGTTTGCTCATTTTGCATAGAAAATCCAAAGGAAATGAAAGCACTATTTCAAAAAGATATGTGTAGTCCTATTGCAGCACCACTATAGCCAATATATGGAAGCAAACTAAGTGTTCAATGATGGACAAATAGATAAATATATACATACAATGGAATGTTAATCAGCCTTAAAAAAGAAGGAAATTCTGCCATTTGCTACAACATGGATGAACCTAGAAACACATTAAATGAAATAAACTAGACATAAAAAACAAATATTAAACAATTTTGCTTATATGTGGAATCCAAAATAGTCAGACTTAGGAGCAGAGAGTAAAATGGTGATTGCCAGGAGCTGGAGGGAGGGGAAAATGGGAAGATGTTGATCAAGAAGTACAAAATTCCAGTTATATAAGATGATTAAGTTCTGGAGATCTAATATATAGCAGTGTATATAGAATTAATAACACCATATTGTATATTTGAAATTTGCTAAGTGGGTAAATGTTATGTTTAATTACCACAAAAAGAAGAAAGAAAATGAAATTATGTGAGGTGATAGATATATTAATTAGCTTTCTTGTGGCAATTGTTTCATAATGTATACATTTTAAACCAAACATTAAGTTGTATATCTTAAATATACATAATTTTTATTCATCAATTATACCTCAATAAATACAGAAAACATAAAAACTGAAGAAGTTCATTAAAGCTGGTTCTGTCACATGTGATTTTTGGCTTATTTTTTTTTAATCCCATGTACGTATTCTCTTATCTGTAAAATGAGATGGTTATTAGGTGATCTAAAGGTATTTCCAGTTCTGCCATCTAATGAGTCTAAGAAAGTCATTTTCTTGAAAGTAATGGGGGTGGAGTCATACATTATGTGTCTATTGTTGGAAGAACATAAAGTGTGCTTGTCTTTCCCATAATCAACGCCAACACCACCACAAAAATACCAAAATGACACAACACAAAACAAACCCAAAAGCAAAGATCTCAAAACAACAACAACAAAAAATCAAAAACCAAATAGATGTCATTTTTAAAAAAATTAAAAAAAAAAACTTGCATCAGGAAAAAAAAAAAAAGAACTGGAATAAGAGCAAGCCTCTAGATCCAACAATAGCAAACTTTAAAAAACAAATGATCTGTTTTCATTAAAAAACAAACTACAAGGAAAAAAAGATGGAGAAATCTATAGCTTGGGAACATGGTAAAAATACAGAGGCCCTGTAGTGCCTGGAATGGGTCAGCCAGTTAAGAATCTGACTCTTGGTTTCAGCTCAGGTCATGATCTCATGGATCCTGGGATCGAGCCCTGTAACAGGCTCCACGTTCAGTGGGTTGTCTGGTTGAAGGTTCTCTCCCTCTGACTCTTGGCCTCACTTATGTGCGTGCATGCTCTCTCTCTCTCTCTCTCTCTCTCTCTCTCTAATTAATAAATAAATCTTTAAAAAAATCCCATAAAGGCTCTATCCTATATTGTATAAAGAGTTGGCCTCTATGTTCATTAACACTCTAAGTGCTTATGATACACACAAAAGCTTGAAAATTACTGCTATAGATCAGGGTTCACTAAATTATGGCCCTTGGGCCAAATGTAATTTACCATCTGTTTTAGTAAATAAAATTTTATTGGAGCATAGCTCTGCCCATTTGTTCACATATTATCAATGGCTGTTTTTGTACTACAAATGTAAAAGTGAATAGTTGGGACAGAGTCTATATAGCTCACAAAGCCTAAAATATGTACAACCTAATCCTTTATGGAAAACATTTGCTTACCTCTGCTAAAGATTAAAAGAGGTTTAAAAAACATTTTAACAGATGCTATGTGTAGATATTATTTTCATCCTGATTCAAGGAAAAAAACACATGACATATTTGAGACTTAGAAATTTAAACACAGAATATTTGATAATAAGTAATTATTACTAACTTATGTTTAGATATCATAATTGTGTATATGTGTACAAATAATTTTCATTTTTTAATATACATACTAAAATATTTATGGATGAAATAATATGATGCCTCAGATTTACTTCAAAATAATATAAGGGAGAGTGAACAGAAATATTGATGAAACAAGATTGGCCACATGTTGATAACTATTGAAGCTGGGTGATAAGGACATGAGCGTTCCATACATTGTTCCTTCTATTTTTGCATATACTTGAAATCTTGCATAATAAGAAGTTTTTAAAGGGATAAGATACTAATAGAGGGAGAGTAGGTCAGTGTCTGTCACAAAGTGAGCAGTCTTCATTCCTTGAGGATAGTGTCTTTTGGACAGACAGGTTTGGTTTCCTCCACTGGTGTTATATTATCTCCAATTCACCTTTTTATTTTATTACCTATAATTTACTTTTTTCTTCTTTTATTATTATGTTCAATTAGCTAGCATATAGTACATCATCAGTCTTTTATGTAGTGTTCAATGATTCATTAGTTGTGTATAACACCCAGTGCTCATTACATCACATGCCCTCCTTAATACCCATTACCCAGTTACCCCAACCCTCCACTGCCTCCGTCACTTCTGTAACCCTCAGTTTGTTTCCTGGAGTCCAGAGTCTCTCATGGTTTGTCTCCCTTTCTGATTTCTCCCCTTTAAGTTTTCCCTCCCTTTCCCTCTGGTCTTCTGTGCTATTCCTTATGTTCCACATATGAGTGAAACCATATGATAATTGTCCTTCTCTACTTATTTCACTTAACATAATCCCTTCCAGTTCCATCCATGTTGATGCAAATGGTGGGTATTCATCCTTTCTGATGGCTAATATCCCATTGTATAAAGAAGATGTAGTTCATATATACAATGTAATATAATTTAGTTTTAAAATCTTCAACATAGTCAGTGTAAATGTCCTGAATTTCATCAATGTCATCATTTGCAAACACACCATCACTTTATGGATCACTGAGAAAGAAAAATCGCTCTATTGTCAAATTCTATAGTATTTTTAAGACATTTTAAATAGAAAATAAACCCAACAATGAACAAAATTTAACCAAAATGACTACAATATGAGTGGCTAGGACCAAGTTCATGAATATGAAGGTTATGATAATTAAACCAAAACTGCTCTGCTGCCTGACGACAGTAATTTTCAGAAACCATTGATTCTAAGATGTATTCAAAATTCAGGTTACATCTTGGGGCGCCTGGGTGGCTCAGTGGGTTAAAGCCTCTGCCTTTGGCTCAGGTCGTGCTCTCAGGGTCCTGGGATCCAGCCGCGCATCGGGTTCTCTGCTCAGCAGGGAGTCTGCTTCCCCCTCTCCCTCTTCCTGCTTCTCTGCCTGCTTGTTATCTCTCTCTCTCTTTCTCTCTCTATCAAATAAATCAATAAAATCTTAAAAACAAAACAAAACAAAATTCAGGTTACATCTTGAAAAGAAAGTTTCCCTTAGCATTGATAAAATCTGATATGTTTGTTAGCTTTCATGTATATTCTAGGATAATTATAATTATAGTATTCTAATTATAAATACATACTTACATATACTAGTAGTGATTAATTAGTATTTTTTTAAAGATTTTATTTATTTATTTGACAGAGAGAGAGAGAGATCACAAGTAGGCAGAGGCAGGCAGAGAGAGAGGGGGAAGCAGGCTCCCCGCTGAGCAGAGAGCCCGATGCAGGGCTCGATCCCAGGACCCTGAGATCATAACCTGAGCCGAAGGCAGAGGCTTTAACCCACTGAGCCACCCAGGTACCCCGATTAATCAGTATTCTAAAAACTCTAATCAGAAGGCAGGAGTTACTAGAAGTTTCAGTTAACTGGATCTCCAGTCAACACCAGTAGCTTTGTTAATCAGCATCATTGACAGTAAAGTGATTTCTCATTGCTTAGATGTGTCAAGATATATGGATTGGCTACAAATATTGTATATATACTCTCAAACTTGCATAGACAGGTTAGAAGAATAGTGCAATGGTTAATCATACATTAGTAAGGTAGACCAACAAATATGCATCTTCAGATGTGATATAGCATAAGGGATATAACATTGCTTACGATGTATTCTACCCTACTTTACAAGAAATAAAGAAAATGGGGGAACGAGCTGAAAAATATAGCACTGAAGAAAGTAGACAAAACTAGTGAGACTCCACAGGACAATGGTGGATCTAGTCCCAACAACAAGTCAAAGTCATAAAAAAAAAAACTGCTAGATTTTTGAAAAATGAAAAGAACATAAAAAATAGTGTGACACTATGTTGAGTACTAGTTTGGACACACCACCTATAAAGGGCATTTTTGGGTTAACGGGGGAAATGTTAACATTGTCTGGAAAGGTGGAAATTGTTAAACTGAAATAAATAAGTTGCAAAACACCAAAATCTCATTTCGGTAAAAAATGCAAATGCATGTGTGTGTGTGTGTAGAAATACTCACAGAATGATCTGGGAGAAGATGCACTAATTATTAATAGTAGTGATTTTAGTGATAGTAGTGATTTTGGATACTGGGAAACGTATCCAAAAGTAAAAGAAAACTTTTACTTTTTAAATGTTTCTGTATTTTCTAATCTCTACAATGTACATTATTGCTTCAAAAGTAACAGAAGCATTATTACAAAAATAAGAAGACTCAAGTAAGCCTAATAACCCACACCTTTTAGAATGGTAGCCCAGGCCTAAGATTACAAAGTGGTCTTGCATTTGGGCATTAGATCACGGGATTTTATTGCCTAACTCCAAATGTGTTGCTATATTATCTATCTCCCTCTAGTGAACCTTTTATGCAAATGCATTCAAAGTATCTGTAAAGGAAAAGAGCTGGGAATTCACTTAGTTTACAGAAGAGGTTGTCTATATGTATGACTGGCAGAATAAGGCCTGAGGCTTGCTTCCCTTGTAATATTCCTCTGGTAGTGAGGTTGTGGGGAAGGTGACCTATAGCATTCTCCTACCAAAGGTGACAAAGACTAGAAAGGAATAGAGAAAACCTTCAAAACCAACAAAACGAGTAATAAAATAGCACTACTTTACATCTATCAATAATCACGCTGAATGTAAATGAACTAAATGCTCTAATTAAAAGACACATGATATCAGAATGAATACATGGCGCCTACAAAAGACTCATTTTAGACCTTGGCACCTACAGACTGAAAGAGAGGCGATAGAGAACCATCTGTCATGCTGGTGGATATCAAAAGAAACCTGGAATAGCCACACTTACATCAGACAAAATATATTTTAAACCAAACACTGTAGTAAGAGATGAAAGGGGCACTATATCATAATAAAGGACACTATCCAACAAGAAGATCTAACAGTTAAAAAAAAAAAAAGAAGATCTAACAATTGTAATTATTTATGCCCCCCAAATTGGGAACACTCAAATATATAAAACAATAACGAACATAAAGGAACTCATTGATAATAATGCAATAATAGTAGGGAGCTTGAACACCTCACTTACATCAATGGACAGACCATCTAAGCAAAAAAATCAACCAGGAAACAATGGCTTTGAATGACACACTGGACTACATGGACTTAACAGATATATTCAGAATATTTCATCCTAAAGCAGCAGAATACACATTCTTTTCAAGTGCACATGGGATATTTTCCAGAATAGATGACATATTAGGTCACAAATCAGGCATCAACAAATATAAAAGGATTGAAATCACACCATGCATATTTTCCAACCACAGTGTTATGAATATTGAAGTCAACTACAATAAAATATTTGTGAAGAATACAAATACATGCAGATTAAAGAACATCCTACTAAATAATGAATGGGTTAACCAAGAAATTAAAGAAGAAATAAAATAATACATGGAAGCAAACGATAATGAAAACACGACAGTCCAAAACCTTTGGAATGCAGCAAAGGGGTCCTAAGAGAGAAGTATATAGCAATACAGGTGTACCTCATGAAGCAATAAAAATATCAAATACACAACCTAACTTTACACCTAAACAGTCTAGAAAAAAGAACAGCAAATGTAGCCTAAAGCCAGCAGAAGAAGGGAAATAATAAAGAATAGAGCCTAAATAAATGATATAGAAACAAAAAGAAGTGTTTAACAGATGAATTAAATAGGAGCTGGTTCTTTGGAAAAATTAATAAAATTGGCAAACCCCTGGGGGGGGTGAGTTAAGATGCTGGAGGAGTAGGGGACCCTGAGTATGTCTGATCCCTGGAATTCAGCTAGGTAGTTAACATATCATTATGAACACCTGCAAAATCAATCAGAGATCTAAAAAAGAAATACTGCAATCTACTAATAGAAAAGCAACAAGGGCACCTGGGTGGTTCAGTCAGTTAAATGGCTCTCTTCGGCTCAGGTCATGATGTCAGAGTCCTGGAATCAAGCCCCGCATCCGACTCCCTGCTTGGTGGGGAGTCTGCTTCCCCCTCTCCTGCTCCCCCTGATTGTCCTCAGGCTCTCTCTCTGTGTATGTCAAATAAATAAATAAAATCTTTTTTTTTTTTTTTTAAAGAAAGAAACCACTATTTGGAAGGTAGGAGGTACAGAGACTTGAATCCAGGGCTATAATTCAGAGAATATGGTAGAGGGGAGGGGGCTTGCTTAAGGAGCTCACTACAAAGTATTATAAGCGCCTGAGCACAAAATTGGAAGTTTTAGAAGTCTGCTACAGCGGGGGACGTACCCAACATAAAGGTGCTCAGGCAAGGAAGTGAGGCAGAATCCCAGGTGGGACAGCATCATCTCAGGATCCCCAGGGTCATAAAAAGAATGGGGTGCCCGAGTGTGGCAGAGTTCCCAGGCATGAGAGTAGGGAAGCCAGCTGAAAAGAGTGAGTCTAGGTGTTAGCTTTCTGCTCTGTGTTGCCATAAACTGCAAACCACTGAACTCAGACCACTCTCCAGGCAGGATTCAAGCCAAAGGCAGAAGCATAGTGAGACCTCCCTCAGACCCCTGGGAGAACAGCTTGAGTCCACTCTGAAGGAGTCAGTAAATACTGGAGACTAGAAACTGGCTTGCATATCTGAAATAAAAAGGCTCGATCACAGGCTGGCTGAACACAGAGTATGCACGGAAACCAGAGAGACAAAAGTGATTGCTTATCTGTGAGGGCTCACTGAAGAGTGGGGGTTTCAAACTTTCAGCCCCGGGACTATAGATCAGTGCTGAAAGCCTACAGGGAGCAAAACAGTACCACATAGTGCAATCTGGAGCCATTTACAATGAGCCTGGCCTGATGGCACGAGGGGTGTTATTAAACCAGGGTAAGGAAATCTGAGAATCAGTGCAAGGGGGCCCTCCCCAAGAAGACCAGCAAGAACAACTGGTTACCACAAAGTTTACCAATCATAGAGAACGGTAAAATTTCAGCTCTTGGGGAAAACCGTATATAGCATTTGTGGTTTTTTTTTTTATTATTGTTACTCCTTAGTCTTTCAGGGTTACTTATTTTCAGCAATTTTCTTATTTCTTCAATCTTTCTTTTATTTTGTAATTTTTGTTTTATATATACTACATATTTTTCCATAAAACTTGGTTTCCATTTACTGTATATATATATATATATATATATATATATACACACACACACACACACACACACACACACACACACATCACATTTTTTTTCGTTCCTTCCTATTTTGGGATCTAGTTTTTTTTTTAAATAAACAGACCAAAATACACCCATGATCTAGTTCATTGTTTTGTTTTGTTTCTTTTTTCTGGTATTGTTATCATTTTTGTCTTTGCTCTTTCTTCTTTTCTTTTCTGGACATAATGATGAGAGAGAGAAACTCACCTCAAAAGAAAGAACAGAAGGAAGTAGTCACTGCCAGGGATTTAATCACTATGGATATAAATAGGATCTTGGAACTAGAACTCAAAACAATGATGATAAGGATACTAGCTGGGCTTGAAAAAAGGATAAAGACACTACAGAATCCTTTACTGTAGAAATAAAGTAACTAAAATATAATCAAGGCAAAATTAAAAATGCTATTACTATGATGCAGTAAAAAATGGAGGCTTTAACACCCAGGATAAATGAGAGAGAAGAGAGTCAATGATATAGAAGACAAAATGATGCAAAATAAGAAAGCTGAGAAAAAGAGAAAGACAACCACTGGATCATGAAGAGAGACTTTGAGAAATCAGTGATAGCACAAAGTGAAATAAAATCTGAATAATTCCTGGGAGATAAGGAGAGAAGGCAGAAGGTTTATTTGAAAAAATTATAGCTGAGAACTTCCCTAATTTGGGGAAGTAAAAAGGCATTAAAGTCCAGGAGGTACAGAAAGCCCCCAACAGAGAGCCCCCAACAAAAACAATAAAAAATAGATGAGCATCTCAACATATAATAGTGAAACTTGCAAATTCCAGAGACAAAGAGAAAATCCTGAAAGCAGTTCAGGACAGGAGGTCCTTAACCTACAAGAGAAGAAACATAATGCTGGCAGCAGACCTGTCCACAGAGACTTGGAGGCCAGAAAGGACAGGCATGATATATTCAATGTGCTAAATAAGAAACATATGCAGCCAAGAATACTTTATTCAGCAAAGCTGTCATTCAGCATAGGAGAGATAAAGAGTTTTCAGAACAAATGAAAACTAAGGGAATTTGGGAACACTAAACCAGCCCTGCAAGAAATATTAAAGAGATACTTTGAGCAAAGAGAGAGACCCAAAGTAACAAATTTTAGACAAAAAGACACCTACAAATTGAAAAGGAAGGGGTGGAGAACCATTTATCATGCTAACAGACATCAAAGAAAGCTACAGTAGCCATCCTTATATCAGACAAAATTGATTTTAAACAAAAGACTGCAATAAGAGATGAAGAGGGACACTATAACACCATGTCTATCCAACAAGAAGGCCTAACAACTGTAAATATTTATTCCCCTAACTTGAGAGCAGCCAATTATATTAACCAATTAACAACAAAATTAAAGAAACACATTGATAATAATACAATAATAGGGATTTTAAGACCCCCACTCACAACAATGGACAGATTATCTAAGTGGATGATCAATAGGAAACAAGGGCTCTGAATAACACACTGGACCAGATGGACTTCACAGATATATATTCAGAGCATTTCACCATAAAGCAACTGAATACGCATTCTTCCTGAGTGCACATGGAACATTCTCCAGGATAAATCACATACTGGGTCACAAATCAGGTCTCAAATGGTAGAAAAAGATCACAGAATGGGAGAAGATATTCGCAAATGACCCTACAGACAAAGGTCTGATATCTAAGATCTACAAAGAACTCCTCAAACTCAACACTCACAAAACAGATAATCACGTCAAAAAATGGGCAGAAGACATGAACAGACACT
>CM052801.1:45163479-45198208 GCA_028533885.1 Nasua narica
GCTCTGATATGAAGAATTTGAGAGGCAGGGCAGGGGGTTATGGGGGGGTGGGGAAGAGAAATGAAACAAGATGGGATGGGGAAGGAGACAAACCATAAGAGACTCCTAAACTCACGAAACAAACTAAGGGTTGCTGGGAGGTGGGGGGGTGGATAGGGATATGGACAGTGGGGAGGGTATGTGCTATGGCAAATGCTGTGAAATGTGTAAGCCTGATGATTCACAGACTTGTACCCTGGGGTAAATAATACATTATATGTTAATAAAAAAATTAAAAAAAAAAAGCTTTTGCACAGCAATGGAAATAGTCGACAAAATTAAGAGGCAACTTATGGAATGGGAGAAGATATTTGCAAATGTCTTATCAGAAAATTGGCCGGTATCCAAAATCTATAAAGAACTTTACAATCTCAACACCCAAAAAACAAAAAATCCAGTCAAGAAATCGGCAGAAGACAAAAACATATTTCTCCAAAGAAAACATACAAATGGCTAAGAGACACATGAAAAATGCTCAACATCATTCAGTATCAAAGAAATACAAATCAATACAAGGAAATACCAAATCGCACTAGTCAGAATGCCTAAAATAACAATATAGGAAACAACCGATGTTGGCAAGGATGCGGAGAAAGGAGAATCCCCTTATACTGTTGGTGGGAATATAAACTGGTACAGGCACTTTGGAAAATAGTATAGAGGTTCTTCAAAAATTAAAAATATAGATACCCTATGACCCAGCAATTGTACTACTAGGTATGTATCCAAAGGATACAAACATAGTTATTCAAACAGGCACCTGCACCCCAATGTTTATAGCACCAATGTCCACAATAGCCAAAATATGGAAAGAGCCCTAATGTCCATCAACAGATGAATGGTTAGAGAAGAAGTGATGTGTGTATATGTGTGTGTGTGTGTGTGTGTGTGTGTGTGTGTGTGTGTGTGTGATGGAATATTACTCAGTCATCAAAAAGAATGAAATCTTGCCATTTGCAGCAATGTGGATGGAACTAGAGGGTATTATGCTAAGCGAAATAAGTCAGTCAGAGAAAGATAGATATCAGATGATTTCTCTCGTATGTGGAATTTAAGAAACAAAACAGATGAATTAGGGAAAGGGAAGGAAAAATAAAATGGGATGAAATAGAGAGGGTGAAAAACCATAAGAGACCCTTAGGTACAGAGAACAAATTAAGGGTTGCTGTAGGGGAAGTGGGTGAGGGGGTTGGGGTAACTGGATGATTGGCATTAAGGAGGGCAGTTGATATAATGAGGCTGACACTGATATAGGACACTGATGAGTCACTAAATTCTACCCCTGAAACTAATAATAATGCACCAAATGTTAATTAAATTCAATTTAAATAAAATACTTTTTATTTTAAAAGTCTTTTATAAATAAAAGACTTTTTTAAGTTGACAAACTCCTAGGTATAACCACCAGAAAGAAACTAAGGGTTAAAAAAATAAAGCAACTGAGGGTTGCTGGAGGGGAGGTGGGTGAGGGGATGGGTAACTGGCTGATGGGCTTTAAGGAGGACACCCGATGTGATGAGCATTGGTTGTTATATGCAACTGATTAATTACTGAACTCTACATATGAAACTAATAATATACTATATGTTGGCTAATTGAATTTAAATAAAAATTTTAAAGTAAAAGTAAAATAAGAAAAAGAAAAGGGACCCAAATAAATAAAATCACAAATGACAGAGGAGAGACCAAAACCAACACCAAAGAAATATAAACTATTATAAGAGATTATGAAAAAGTATATGCCAACAAGTTGGGCTATCTGGAAGAAATGGATAAATTCCTAGAAGCATATAAACTACCATGGAAATAGGAAGTAATAGAAAACTTTAACAGACTGATAACCCACACTGAAATGGGATCAATAATCAAAAATCTCCTAAGAAATAAAAGTCCAGGCCCAGACGGTTCCCAGGAGAATTCTAACAAACATTTAAACAATAAATACCTATTCTTCTCACACCATTCCAACAACAGAAATGGAAGGAAAACTTCCAAACCCATTATATGAGGCCAGCATTACCTTGATTCCAAAATCAGACAAAGACACCACAAAAAGAACTGCAGACCAATATCCTTGATAAACATGAATACAAAAACTCTTAAAAAATAGCATCTAATTGAATCCAGCAGTGTCTTAAAAGGATTATTCACCAGGACAAAGTTGGATTTATTTCTGGGCTGCAGGGGTGATTCGTATTTGTAAATCAATCAATGCGACAGAACACATTAATAAAAGAAAGGTAAGAACCATATGATTCTCTCAATAGAAACACAAAAAGCATTTGACAAGCTACAGCATACATTCTTGATAAAACACCTCAACAAAGTAGGGATAGAGGGAACATGTCTCAACATCATAAGATCACATATGAAAGACCCACACTAATATCGCCATCAATGGGGAAAAACTGAGAGCTTTTTCCTCTATGGTCGGAAACAAGACAGGGATATCTACTCTCACTATTGTTATTTAACATAGTACTATAAGTACTCTCACAGCAATCAGACAACAGAAGGAAACAAAACGCATCTAAATCAGCAGGGAAGAAGTGAAAACTTTCAATATTCACTGACGACATGATACTCTATGTAGAAAACCCAAAAGACTCCACCAAAAAATTGCTAGAACTGGTATACAAATTCAGTAAATCACAAGATACAAAATTAATGTACAGAAGTCTCTGGAATTTTATACAACAATGAAGCTGCAGAAAGAGAAATCAAAGAACTGATCCCATTTAAAATTATACCAAAAACCATAAGGTATCTAGGATTAAACCCAACTAAAGAGTTGTAAGAGATCCATACTCTGAAAAGTATAGAACATTTATGAAACTGAAGATGACACAAAGAAATGGAAAAATATCCCATGTCATGGATTGGAAGAACAAAATACTGTTAAAATGTCTATAATACCCAAAGCAATCTACACATTTAATGCAATCCCCATCAAATACCACCAGCATTTTTCACAGAGCTAGAAGAAATAACCCTAGAATTTGTATGGAACCACAAAAGCCCCAAATAGCAAAGCTTGAAAAAGAAAAGCCAAGTTGGAGGCATCACAATTCTGGACTTCAAGTTATATTACAAATACGTAGTGATCAAGACAGTATGGTTTTAGCACAGAAACAGACACACAGATCGGTGGAACACAACAGAGAAATGAGAAATGGACCCCTAACTATACTGTCAACTAATCTTCAACAAAGCAAGAAAGAATATAAGAGAAAGAAGACAGTCTCTTCAACAAATGATGTTGGGAAAGTAGATAGCAATGTGCAAAAATGAAACTGGACCATTTTCTTATACCATAGACAAAGGTAAATTATAAATGGATGAAACACCAAAATGTGAGACAGGAAACCATCAAAATCCTAGAAGAGAACACAGGCAGTAATCTCTTTTATATCAGCCATAGCAACTCATTATTAGGTATGACTCTGGAGGCAAGGGAAACAAAAGCAAAAATGAACTACTGGACTTCAAGATAAAAAGCCTCTGCACAGTGAAGGAAACTATCAACAAAACTAAAAGGCAACCCTCAGAATGGGAAAAGATACTAGCAAATGACATATGTGATATAGGGTTAGTATCCAAAATCTATAAAGAACTCATCAAACCCAATACCCCAAAACCAAATAATCCAGTTAAAAAATGGGCAGAAGACATGAATGGACATTTTTTCAAAGACATCCAGATGGCCAACAGACACATGAAAAGATGCTCAACATCACTCAGCATGAGGGCAATACAAAATCTAAACTAGAATGAGATATCACTTCACACCTGTCAGAATGGCTAAAATTACAAAACACAGGAAAAAACAAGTGTTGGTGAGGATGCAGAGAAAGGAGAACCCTCTTACACTGTTGGTGGGGATGTAAACTGGTGTAGCCAGTCTGGAATACAGTATGGATATTCCTCAAAACATTAACAATAGAACTACCCTACAACCCATCAATTGCATTAGTAGGTATTTACTCAAAGTATACAAAAATATTAATCCGAAGGAATACATGCATCCCAATGTTTATAGCAGTATTATGAATAATAGCCAAATTATGGAAAGAGCCCAAATGTACACTGACTGATAATTGGTTAAAGAAGATGTGGTCTATAAATGCCATGGAATATTATTCAGCCATCAAAAAGAATGAAATTTTGCCATTCATATTGACATGGATAGAGCTAGACTGTATTATGCTAAGGGAAATAGAGAAAGACAAATACCATATGATTTCTTTCATACGTGGAATTTAAGAAACAAAACAAATGAACATAGGGGAAAAAAGAGAAGCAAATCAGGAAACACACTCTTAACCGTAGAGAACAAGCTGAGGGTTACTGTAGGGGAGGTGGAGGATGTGTATTAAGGAGGCCTCTTGTGATGAGCACTGGTCATTGTATGGAAGTGATGAATCACTATGTTCTAGCACTGAAACTAAGATTACATTATTTGTTAACTATCTGTAAGTTAAATAAAAACTTAAAAGGAAGGGACGCCTGGGTGGCTCAGTTGGTTGAGCGACTGCCTTTGGCTCAGGTCATGATCCCAGAGTCCCGGGATCGAGTCCCATATCGGACTCCCGGCTCTGCGGGAAGTCTGCTTCTCTCTCTGACTTTCTCCCCTCTCATTCTCAGTCTCTCTCTCTCTCTCTAATAAATAAATAAAAAATCTTAAAAAAAAAAGGAAGAAAAAAGAAAAAGCATGCTGTTCTACAAAATCACAAAATATTTTAATACCCAAGAAAACTTACAGTGTCACATCATCTGATTAGTGGTCCATCTTCAGATTTTCTCAAATGTCATGCAAAAAAATTATTCTATAGTTGGGTTTTTTTCAAACCTAGATCCAGAGTTCATGTACTGTACTTGTTTATGTTTCTTTAGTCTCTTAATATAGAACAGTACCTCTACCTCTGTTTCCCAGGACAGGGAAAAGTCGAAGCTAGTTTCTTAATAGAAATTAAATAGAATTATTTAAGTTATATTGTGTACTTCTTCCTGTATCTTATCAAGGGGCACATAAGGTCAATTTGTACTATTATTAGTGATGCTAACTTTGATCTATTAATTAAGGTGGTATTTACAAGATAGCTTGATTATAAAGATACATTTTCTTATTTGTGAATATCTTGTTCCTGAGCAATCTTTTACCCAATGTTTTTGATGTATGCTTGAAACAGGGTACTGAGGCTATAAACTACTGGTTTGTCTAATTCTATTATTCCTCCCAAATCTATTAGCTGGCATGCATCTGTAAGGAAGAGCTTTCCTTATTCTACTTATCTCCAATAAATGTTTATTCAAAAGTTATACTCAAATACAGTATGTTTGCTTTTAATGTTTATGTTGACTCCAGCTGTAACCAATGTCAGCCTTTTTTTTTCCCCAAATACGTTTATTTTATTTTTTCAGTGTTACAAGATTAATTGTTCATGCACCACATCCAGTGCTCCATGCAATACGTAATGCCAGCCTTTTCAAACAGGTTTCCATGTCCTTGTGACACGACTGTATTAGTACTTGAGTTCTCACTTGCTTACAAAGGTATACTTTATCCTAGACTCACCTTGTATTTTCCTTGCTTCAGACCTGTAGTCAGCCATTTTTCTAGGAAGTGAATGTTATTTAGAAACAAAGATCTGGGCATTGTGTATGTTCATTGATTTTTTGGGGGTGGGTAGAATCACTTCAAGACTGGTTCAGTGAATAGAAGTTTTGTTGTTTTGTTGGGGTCGTTTTTGGTTTCATTCTATTTAAATTCCAGTTAGTTAACACATAGTGTATTATTCGTTTTGGGGTAGAATTTAGTGATTCATCAATTGCATATAACACCCAGTGTTCATTACATCAAATGTCCTCCTTAATGCCCACCACCCAATTACTCCATCCTCCCACTCAATTCCCCTCCAGCAACCCTCAGTTTGTTCTCTATAGTTAAGAGTCTTTTATGGTTTGCCTCCCTCTCTATTTTTACCTTATTTTTCCTTCCCTTCCCCTATGTTCATCAGTTTTGTTTCTTAAATTCCACATATGAGTGAAATCATATAGTATTTGTCTTTCTCTGACTGACTTATTTAGCTTAGCATAATACACTCTAGATCCATCATTGTCTTGTTTTAAAATCATGAGTTCAGGGGTGCCTGGGTGGCTCAGTTGTTAAGTGTCTGCCTTCGGCTCAGGCCGTGATCCCAGGGTCCTGGGATGGAGCCTCACACTGAGCACCACATTGGGCTCCCTGCTCAGTGAGGAGCCTGCTTCTCCCTCTCCCACTCCCCCTGCTTGTGCTCCCTCTCTCGCTGTCTCTGTCAAATAAAATAAATAAAATCTTAACAAAAAGAAAAAATATTAAAAAAATAAATCACAGGTTCATATTGGCTTTCTTAATTCGACTTTACCATTATAGATTTTTTATATCTTACATTTTATATCCTTATCTCTTTTTCTTACACCATAAATCTTTTCTTGTGATATTAATATATTCACTTTTTTACTTTTTTCTTTATCCTTGTGATATATAAACATAAAATAGTTTCAAATTTAATTATAATATTATTACTATTACTAAACCTACTGGGTGATGCTTACTAGTTTTTTGTAGCTTTTCCTGTTTTTAAATATTATCTCATTAAGGATGAGGCAGAGGACTGTTTATAAATCAGTTGAAATAACTATTTTCTTTATGTGATTATGTTATCAATTTGATAAACATTTAGACTCACTTGCTTTTTACAATATTTATTTATTTGAGAGAGAGCATGGGTTCACATGAATGGGGGGAGGGGCAGAAGGAAAGGGAGAAGCTGATCCCCACTGAGCAGGGAGGGAGCCCATTGTGGGGTTTTATCCCAGGACCTGGAGATCAATGATCTCAACCAAAGGCAGAGGCTTAAATGACTGAGCCACCCAGGCGTCCCTCATTTACTTTCTTATCTTCAATCTCAGGAATTATAATCCCGGTTGAATTTTACTTTTTGGATATATAAAACATTAGCATGGTTCAAAAGTCAAAACCATACAAGGAAGTGGATTTAGAGGAATGTGGCTCTCACCTTTATTCCTTCTACCCTATTCACCACCTACCCCCTTTAGTAATCATTTTCATCAGGGTTTTTTTTTTCCTTTTGGATATTTGTACCTCTTAATCTCCTTCATCCATCTCCCCACCCACCTCCTCTCTGACAAACACCAGTTTGTTCTCTGTAATTAAAAGTCTCTTTTGTTTGTTTTGTTTTTTAGATTACACAGTATTTGTCTTTCTCTGATTTATTTCATCTAGCATAAAACTGGCTCCATCCATGTTGTTGCAAACGGCAAGACTGTGTTCTTTTTATGGCTGAGTAATATTCCATTATATATATGTGTGTGTATACACACACACACAACATCCATTATACATATAATATATGCATTATATATATATAATATTTCACATCTTCTTTATCCATTTATCTATGGATGGGGGCACTTGCATTGCTTCATTATCTTGGCTATTGTAAATAATGCTTCAATAAACATGGGGGTGTATATATCTTTTTGAGTCAGTGTTTTCATACTGCTTGAGTAAATCCAATAGTGGAATAACTGGGTCATATGGTAATTCTATTTTTTTAATTTTTTGAGGAAATTCCATACTGTTTTCCACAGTGGTTGCACCAATTTACATTCCTACCAACAGTGCATGAGGGTTTCTTTCTCTCCATATTCTCACCAACACTTGTTATTTCTTGTCTTTTTGATATGAGACATTCTGCCAGGTGATATCTGATTATAGTTTTGATTGGTCTTTCCCTGAAACTAAATGATGTTGAGCATCTTTTCATGTGTCAGTTGGCCATTTGTATGTCTTCTTTGGAAAAAGGTCTATTCATATCTTTTACCCATTTTTAAATCAGATAGTTTGGGAATTTTTGGTGTTGAGTTGTATCATTTATGTGTTTTGTAAATTAACTTATCAGATTAATATCTTCTTCCATTTGATAGGTTCCCTTTTTGTTTTGTTGATGGTTTCTTTTACTGCACTTCTTAGTTTGTCTTTATCACAGCTTTATTGAAATATATCACACATACCACACAATTCACCCTTTTAATGTTTTTTTCCAATAGTTTTTAGTATATTCACAGAGTTGTATAACCATCATCACTATCTAATTTCAGAGTCTTTTCACCACTCCAGAAATAAAGCCCATAGTAGTGACTTCCCATTCACTCCCATGTCCCCACATCTCAGCCCTAGGCAATCACTAATCTACTTTTGGTCTTTATAGATTTGTCTGTTCTGAACATTTTATATAAATGGAGTCATATAATATGTGGTATTTTGTGTCTAGATTCTTTTACCTAGCATAATATTTTCAAAGTTCACCCTTGTTGTAGCGTGAATCAGTGTTTAATTTCTTTTAAAGATTTTATTTATTTATTTGAGAGAGAGAGTACCAGCAAGAGAACATAAAAGAAAGGGCAGAAAAATGTGGAAAGATCCAAGATGCCCTTCAACAGATGAATGGATAAAGAAGATGTGGTCCATATACACAATGGAATATTACTCAACCATCAGAAAGGATGAATACCCACCATTTGCATCAACATGGAAGGGACTGGAGGAGATTATGCTGAGTGAAATAAGTCAAGCAGGAAAAGTCAATTATCATATGGTTTCACTCATCTGTGGAACACAAGGAATAGCATGGAGGACATTAGGAGAAGGAAGAGAAAAATGAAGGGGGAGAAATTGAAGTGAGAGACAAACCATGAGAAACTATGAACTCTGGGAAATAAGCAGAGGGTTTTAGAAGAGAGGGGGGTGGCGGGATGGGTGAGCCTGGTGATGGGTATTAAGGAGGGTATGGATTGCATGGAGCACTGGGTGTTAGATGCAAACAATGTATCACAGAACACTACATCAAAAAATAATGATGTACTATATGGTGACAAACATAACACAATAAAAAAAATAAATGTCGAAAAAAAAAAAGAGGAAGGGCAGAGGGAGAGAGCATGAGTGGGGGGAAGGTCAGAGGAAGAGGAAGAATGAGACTCCTTGCTGAGCAGTGAGGCAGAGGAGGGGCTGGATCCCAGGATAGTGGGATCATGACCTGAACCAAAGGGAGATGCTTAAACAATTGAGCCACCCAGGTTCCCTAGTGCTTCATTTCTTTTTTATCACTGAAAAATATCTCATTGTATATTTATACCACATTTCATTTTTTTAGGTATTGGTTGATGGTCATTTGGGTTGTTTCAACCTTTGGGTAACTATGAATAATTGTACTGTGGATATTTGTATATATGTTTTTGCATGAACATATGTTCTCATTTTTCCTTATTATATACCTAAGAGTAGAATTGCTGGGTCATGTGGTTTAACTTTTTAAGTCATTAGTTTTTTATTTATCTTACTGCTTAATTTCACAAAAGTAAGAAAATACATGTTTAATATTCTTATATATTCTTATTTCCCTCTTTTTTTCTTATAGAAAGGGTAAGTTTTAAACTTTGGGTTTTTTTGTTTTTGTTTTTGCTGTTGTTCTCTGTTATACACCCTGACATTTGTAAGTCATTCTAGATAACTACAAAAAAGGTTTGTAGATATCCTCCTAATTCTTTTTTGACTGTATAATACTACATTGTTTGAATATACCATTATTTACTCAACTAGTCCCCTACTGTTGGATATTTCTGTATTTCCAACCTTTTGCTATTAAAAAATTATGCTGCAGTGATGAACCTTGTGTATATGTTGTTTGGTTGTTGAAGGTGTGTATATGTTGTTTGGTTGTTGAAGGTGTGTCTTCAGAGTATATGTCTAAAAGTAGAATTTCTAGGCATAGGGTAAGTGAATATGCAGACTTGTTAGATCTTGTAAAATTTTCTTCCATTAGTTATATATTGCACTAATGTCAGCAATGTAATAGAGCACCTGTTTCCATCCACCCAAAGTCTGGCTACTGCCTTACTTCAAGAATCTTGGTCCTCAAAAAGCCTAGAACAAAAGGAGCAAGAGACACAAACACACAAGACACAGAAATAGAAAAACAAATACCCTTAAATATATGAAAAACTGCTCATTTTCTCAAAGCAGAAAAATGCAAATTAAACATGCACTGAAATATCACTTATTGGTGAAACCTAATGCATGACTGAATGCATTCTCTGTTGATGAGACTTTGGGATAAATAGGTACTCTACTATAGGTGCTTCTCACTAACTGCTAGCAGGATAATGGCTCCTGTCACATACTAAGAATCTTAGAAAATCAGAGCAGGAATAAGTATTTCAGATTAGCTAGTTCAGTCCTCTCATATTACAGATGAATAAATGGAAACCCAGAGAGTGGGAGGGACTTTCTTTAGTTCACACAGAAAATTAGTGATAATGTAGAAATTCAACCCAATTTCTCTTTCCCCGAGGGCAACTTCAAATTAATATGCAAATGATTTACGTGCTGATTGTTGTACTTTCACTGGGATTATCACAAACAAATTTTTGGGAAGAAATTGTCTCTTAATATTCTCAATTAGCCCAAATTACAAATATTGGCAATAAATATAAAAGGCATCCTCTTGTTAATTCTGCATATTTATCTATATTAGTGCCTATAATGCTAATTTGTTATAGAAATATAAAAAAAACTATAGAATGTCAAAGCTGCAATGAATCTTGGTGATATCTCATTATGTCACAGGGAAACCTGAGATCCAGAGATGCAGAATTTATCACAGGAGGAGACTAAGAGGGCAATTTAGCCTGGAGCCTTACCTTCACTAAGGGTTTCAAGTTTAGGTATTTGATATCCTCTCCAAATGAGGTTAAAAATGTATGATTACTGCATTTTATGAGTGTGATGATAGCTTTATTTTGAAAAACAGACATACGTAAAATGCATTGAAATTTTTCTAAGCTTGTTGTCTCATTTCTGTACTTTTTAATATACCAGGAAAAGCCTCAAGTGTGACCTGTCCATGACTGTCAAGAAAGCTACTAACTGGGTGTGGTGCATGAACAATGAATTCTGGGACACTGAAAAAATAAAATTAAATTAAAAAAAAAAAAAAGAAAGCTTGTAACAGAACTGACATCAGAACCCAGACTTACTGATCTGTCCATAGTCGGAGTGCCTTCTGCTGCACCATACTGCTTCATAAGAGCAAGTTGCTGGCCTTTTACAAGTCAAGTAAATTCATCTTTATCCAAAACATTGACTCCTCTGGCCAAAAACCACCACCCATGCCACATAAACACACCATCTTGGAGCTCATCACCAGGCCTACTCTCTATGACATTGTCTTTCCTGCCTGCCATACTCAAGAAAAACATTGGCCACAATCTTAATAACTCCCATTTCTTGAGAATCTCTTATGTGCTATGCACTTTATCTGTGTTCGTTCAAATACAGAGAACAGTCCTGTGTGTTAGGCAATACTATTTTCATTTTACAGATAACTAAACAGGCTAAGAGAGGTTTATCTAAGATTATACAGGTAAGTAAGTGGTACAGCTGGGATTTAAAACCCAATTTATCTGACTGAAAAGCTTGTGTTCAGCCCACTTTATCTGGTATTACCCTTCAACTGAGATGCATGATGGCTCTGGGAGGATATATACAAGGGCCAAGAAATCACCTTCTTCATAGAGCACTCAGCCTGTCCAGGATGAAACAGTTGATGGCTGGAACTTAAGGAGCTGATGAACAGTTTCTCTGCAATGTACCCTGTGACCAGTCCTCTAATAAAAACTCTTCCTGAAAACCCAGAAGTTACTTACTTGACCAAGTGTCTTATAAGAAGTTCCAGCATCTCTCGGTTCTTTTCAGGTAGTTTATATACCAGGGAGTGAATAGCTCCCAGCCGGTAATCCAGGTTGTCAGACTCTGAGAGAAAACAGAGAGAGATAGTTTTGCTTTTTGGGCAAGTGGATCAAGCAAACTCTCATACACACACACACACACAGTCAGAAACACAGAGAGATGAAAAGAGACAGAGAGATAAATAGGCACAGAGAAACAATGGCAAAGAGAGGAGACCAAGAAAAAAAGGATATTGAGACAGAGAGACAGAGGGAGAAAGACAGACAAAAAGAGAGAGAAAAGACAAAAAGAGAGATAATAACAAAGAAATAGGACTAGAACAGTTAAAAGAAAAAAAGAAGAGAGGATAGAAAGATGAGAACATAAGACTATCGCTAAGGAAGTCAGAGTTCTAGGAACAGCAGGTTGTTCCTAAAGTTGCATATGTAAGCTTCCACTGGAAACCCTTGCCCACCCATCTTTTTGAGGTGCTGGGAGGTGTACTACTACCTCTGGGTTTATGTGAAAATCCCTGAGACAGCTCAGGTCCCTTGCCTGAAAAAAAATTCATTATGAGATCAAGTCTTCTAAGTCTTTTCCCTGCACACCACAGAGAGCACAAAGCAGAAGGGTCATGTAGAGACAGGGAGGGATACTCATACATTGGCCTCAGCCAAAACTTTTAATACTTCTTCGGCTGCCAACTTTTGGGGTAATTTTATATGCCTTATTTCCCATGCAATTCTCAACTGCACCCTCAGTTTTATCATCCAAAAATATGATTCTAGCATTAACAGATAAGGAGTAATAATTCACAGCACAAATGAAAAGCATTTGAAAAGGCAAAGTTATGAAAAAAAATCTAAAACAGCAACTATAATGAATGTAACCATTTTGCTGCCCCTTAGTTATGTGAACCAATGCTCTTGTTCTGACAGAAGAGGCATATTCAGTCAGTAAAGCCCTCACACCTGTCATATCTCTCATGTAAGCCAGTTTTATCCAACTTACTCAACTTACACTGGTTTATGAAAAATAATGTAACACTTGAGTTAGACAGCAAGCAAAAACACTCTCATTTGGCAGTGGACAAAAATCTAAGGATATGTTTTGTTTTTTTCCCTCACTTTCTCTCAAGCAGTTTTCTAGGTTAATTCCTATGAACATTATTAAGAAGCCAAGACAACACAATTAACTAGTAACATAAATACTTACTGGCAGCAGAGACCAGCTCTTTGTGAAGTCTATAGGTCATGACAGGTTCAGAAAGATTCCTGAAATTAATGAAGACTGTAAGTTCCTTTGGGGAGGGAATAGCCAGGCCTTGGATTTTCAGTTTTGCGGGCAGCAAGGCTTAAGTTTCTAATCCCTATAGCTTAGTATGATTACATACATTTCTCTCTTCACCTGAAACTTTGTCAGAAGAATGTTAGTAAATCAATAGAAGACCTGTGAAAGTATAAGCCAATTAGTCTTGCAGGGTTTCTAATTAGTTCCCAAAGGTGAAGGGACAAAGCAGTCCTGAAAAATTCCAAAGCGGACCCACTCTGAATGCTGCTATAAAGTCCTTGCAGTTTGATAATTCCTTAGTTTTCAAAGTACTTTCATATCTGTCCTCCCATCTGATCTTTCTAATGATCCTGTGACATGGAGCACTTATTCAAATCCCAGCTTAATGGAGGAGAAAATTGAGGTCTAATAGATTTATTTATTTAGTGAAAAAAATATATTGGCTGAGCACCTACAGGTACCTGACATTGTGCCAGATATTGGGGATCTAAAGATGAGTAAGGCAGACCCCCAAACCTCCAAGGAGCTAATAGTCTAGTTGAGAAGAGTGCCATATACAGAATTAGCAATGTAAAAGGACCAGTGTGATGATAATAATAATAGTAAATGCTTCGCTGTTCTAAGTGATTTGCATATATTTACTAATTTAATCCTCATGACAACATTGTAAGGTAGATATTGTTATTATATCCATTTTATAAATGGGGAAACTGAAGTTCAGAAAAGTTAAATAATTCATCCAAGACCACACACAGCCGGTAAGTGGCAGAACTAGGCAGTCTCTCTTGAATCTATGCTCTTAATCACTGTGTTATACTGCCAGCCACTATTATTATTGTAGTAATCCAGTTGAGAGATTAGAGACCTAAACAAAAATAGTGGCATCAAAGATAGAAAGAAATAATGGGTTCAGGAAGGATACAAACCATAAGAGACTCCTAAACTCATGAAACAAACTGAGGGTGGCTGGGTTATGGACATTGGGGAGGGTATGTGCTATGGTAAGTGCTATGGTAAGTGCTATGAAATGTGTAAGCCTGATGATTCACAGACCTGTACCCAGGGCAAATAATACATTATATGTTAATAAAAAAATAGAAAGAAATGATGAGGAGAATTATTTAAAATACATTAAAGACAGAACTTCTTCAATGATTGGGTATACTGGTAAGGGAGAAAGTCATCTGGTTTGTGAAACTGGATAGACTAGAAATGGATTCAGAAGGAAGTAGAGATGCCAGAGGGACTTTGGGGTAGCCAAAGGGAGATGTCTATTAGGCAGATGGATGGAATGCCCTTCTAGATCTGAGAAGTAAATATGAAAATCATAAACCTAGGTGAGTGTTTAAAACCATGAACATAGGTGAGCAGTTAAAGCCACAAGAACAGATACCACTGCTCAAGGAGATGGCCAACTCACAGCCAACAGCTACACGAGGCCTACCATTTATTATTGTCCAGAATAGTGTATTAAAAAGACATGGAATTGTATTAGTTATCAGATTATAAAAAATTGAGATATCTCACATAAAATCCGCATTTTCTACCTCTATTGAAAAATGGAAAGATCTGGCTATATTGGGTCCATATGGTTATTTGTGGAAGTAAATATTATTGCTGATTATATATAAACAAAGGAATCACGATGCAAATACAGGTTCAATATGTAATGTTTTAATATGAAAGTAGTCTGCTTCATTCATTTTTGTGTATATTTGAATTTTCCAACCTTCAATTATAGTAAAAAGAGGAGAATCCTGGAAAATATCAGGTAGAAAGTCCATAAAGGGAACTGCTAAAAATGGTCAAAAAGGGTATGAGGAAAGCCAAAAGCAAGTGATATAGTAGAGTCCAAAAGAGGAGAAAGTTTCAAGGAGGCCTTGGTAACAGCTTCAAATGCTACAAAGAAATCAAGTAAAGACTGACAATTGTACATTGTGTTTAACACTGAGGGAGTAACTAGTGACCTTGGCAAGAGCAGTTGCAGTGGAGCAGAGGTGTTGGGAGGGTGATTGCAGCGGGTTAAGGAGTAAACTGGGAGGTTAAGAAGTAGAGACACTGGGACACCTGAGTGGCTCAGATGGTTAAGTGTCTGCCTTTGGCTCAGGTCATAATCCCAGTGTCCTGGGATCAAGTCTAGCATTGGCCTCCTTGCACAGTGAGGAGCCTGCTTCTCCCTCTGCCTGCCGCTCCCCCTGTTTGTGTGCTCTGTATCTAACAAATACATAAATTTTAAAAATCTAAAAAAAAAAAAGAAAAAAGAAGTAGAGACAGTGTAGATTACTTCATGTACTGAAGCTTGGATAGGAAGGCATGAAGTATCTCTCTTATTAGGCAATCTCATCCAAGCTCCTACCTCCCAACTATCACATATATTGTCAATGATTCACAAATTCTTAACTCAAGCTCAGAATTCTTCTGAGTTTATTCCCATATATTCAATTGCTCACTTAATATCTTGCCCTGATGTTGTCAGACACCCAATTTGACATATCTAAAGTTGAACCTGTCATCTCCCCTGCATCTAGCCTTTTTCTTATGTTTCTCAAATCAGTAAATACATGGCTACCATTTGGTTATATGGGCCACAAACTTGGAAGTCATTCTTTTATCTCCATCTCCCCTATTCTCATATCTAAATTTACTCCCTAAATTTCTTGAATATGCTTATTTCTACCAATCTACACTGCTAGTTCAAGCAGAAGCATCATCTCTTTCATAGACTACAGCAATAGCCTACTAATTGGTTTCTATCTCTACCTATTTTGATTCCCTCTAATCTGATCTCTACATGTTTTTTTTTTCAAAGTGCAAATCTCATCATCTATTCTACTGCTTAAAATCTCTCAATTTATTCCCATTTCTTTTAAAATAAATCCAGGCTCCAATTCTTAAAATGTCCCATATGACCTTGCATGATCTGGTTCCTAATATCTCTCCCTCCTTCTCTATGTAACAAAATTCCACCTATACTGGTACACGTAGTTTCTTGAAGGGATCATTCTCTCTTGTGCTTCAAGGTCTTTGTGTATATAGTTCACTCTGTCTGGAACTGCCTCTTCTTAGCTGACTCTAAGTTATAATTCAAACCTCAGTTCAAAAAACGACCAGAATAAATCAGGTGTTCCTGTTACATGCTTTCATAACACCTTGCACCTTTTCTTCAGAGCACTTATTATGGTTTGTTATATTTATATGATTATTTTTTTCTGCTCTCCTAACTGGACTATAACTTTTTTTAAATTTAGAGACCACATCTATTCACAATTGTATGCCTACTGCCTAGTATCATGCTAGGCATAAACTAGATACTCAAGAAATGTTTATTGAATGATTTAGTAAATGGTAGAATGAATTTATTCATTTATGAAAAAAGACACAAGGTCAAAGAGATGTGCTCTACAGGAGCATATTTACTTATTTATTTATTTGTTTGTTTGTTTGTTTTTTCCCCCAAATATGTTTATTTTATTTCTTCAGTGTTACAAGATTGATTGTTCATGCACCACACCCAGTGCTCCATGCAATACGTGCCCTTCTCAATACCCACCACCAGGAGCATATTTATATGCTGAGAGGAAAGAGTCAGTTGAATAAGAGAGAATAAAGATATTAGCAAGAGAAAAAACGGTTTTTAGGGCATTTTTTTCAGAAATGTTGGCGATAAGGGGTGAGTTATGTATGTATAACACAGATGAAGAGTCCCCTTTCTCAAAATACTAAAGTATTTAAGAAACCTAAAGGGTGCTAACTGGCTAGTGTATATTAAAGGCCCGTACGTTAAGTCTTAAGGACAAATCTCTTATTGGAGGTATTGCTCATTCAGGCTTTCAGGCTTGATCTTCCCATCTTTAAAAAGGGTCACACTGCTTATTATGGGAGGAGTTGGGAAAGATGGAATGTGGGAAGGTACTTAACCTATATAAATCTTTGAAAAAAATTGACTCCTTTGAAAAAGGCTAGAGACATAGAATCATTTATTCTCACTATCATCATCAGTCTTCTAAAAGTATACATAGTAGATTGCTCTCTGTCTTCACTAAAATTACCCAAGCAACTCCAAGAAAGCTATAGCCTCTGAGGATGGGAAACGGGAAGAAGATGCTCCAAAAGCAGTGGCCTATATGTCAGAGATACTTAGGTTCAAATAATGTGAGCTGTGAGCATGGATATTACTTCACTGGAAATGGGGTGCCATTCAATTTCCTCATCTGTAAAATTAGTATGATACCACCTACCTTACAGGATTTTTATAAAAAAAAAAAAAAAGCGATGATATTGCCAATGTAAGCAACTAGAATACCTTCTAACAACAGTACATTTCTTCTTTGGCAGATGCCAGAGAAATACTCCTGGAAAGAGTATTCATGTTTATATAAAGTTCTAAGATGATACTACAGCAGAAGGTCACTTAACAGCAATATCTGCAGCTCAATTTATTTTAGATTAATGATATTCAAGTATCTATTGTAAATGCCTAAATAATACAATAGTTGAAAAAAATAATGTATGGTACATACTATTGGATATAAAGAATAGAAAGAAATGAATGAGTTTTAAAAGTGTAAGTTCCCCCTAAAAAAGTATGTCCCAAATATTTTTACATAATATAAATTTATGCCAATGAACTAAATGATCTATTCATCACCACTGTGCATCACCAAATTTTGCTGATAAGGTAAATTTTGTTTTCCTATTGCTCTCAATTCACTCAGTTCTAACATTTGTGTGACCGTATTTTCTTGTTTTTTGTTTCTATTATATGGATGAAAACATAATATATGATACACAACACAGAAACACAAATATTATGTTTGTGCAAATGCAATTTAATGTTTCAAAAGTTATTATTCAACCAAACATGTTAACAATCTTGAATTGTCATAAATCCTGATATTGTTCATGAGTACATTGTGACATCACTCTATCTACACACAGTGGCAAAACTTCCATTACTTTAAGGAAAAACCATTTTTCAGTACTAATTCTATTATTTTGATGCTTCACTTGCCTAAACTCCCAGATTAAAGGTTTTCTATTATACGTTCTTTTTTGATGGAAATTCTTTTCACTCTTTTTTTCTTTATCAACCCTATTAAACATCCTGAGCTCCTGAACTATCCAACCACATAAGCTACAATCTCCACCTAGACAAATTTCATCAGCTATGAAAAACAAATTCCCAAATTGTATCATGCATACCTGAGGTAGAATTTCAAAGAGCTGGTGATTGTCTTAATGTCCCAGTCACTACTATGAAAATCAACATCTCCTGGGCATTTAGGATCTATGTGATGAAAAAAAAATAAAAAAGTTAATGTTCCAAAAGTTCTTACTTTTCACCCCTCACCTGGGTGGCTCAGTCGGTTAAGCGACTGCCTTCAGCTCAGGTCATGATCCCGGAGTCCTGGGATCAAGTGCCGCATCGGGCTCCCAGCTCCATGGGGAGTCTGCTTCTCCCTCTGACCTTCTCCCCTCTCATGCTCTCTCTCTCACTCTCTCTCTCAAATAAATAAATAAAGTCTTTAAAAAAAAAAGAAAAGAAAAAGAAAGTGGGGAGCCCAGGTGGCACAGTTGGTTAAGCTTCAGACTCTTGGTTTCTGCCTGGGTCATGATCTCAGGGTGGTGGGATAGAGAGCTGGGTTGGACGCTGCTCAGTGCCTCAGAGTCTGTTTGAGGCTCTTTCTCCCACGTTCTCTGCCCCTCCCCCACCTTCTCTCTCTCTAAAGTAAATAAAATATTTAAAGAAGAAAAAGGAAATACATTATATTAAAAGATAAGCACGCTATCCACATTTTTCAAGAGATGAAAACTTTGTATAACAACCATGTCTTTGAAGTCTTAAAAATTCCCTTGCACTCCATTCAGGCACGTAAGAAGCTTGGAAGTCATGTCTTCCATCTACACAAGGAAAAAAGTGTAACAAACCGAAAATCAACTCCTCTTAGATCCATCAGAGAACTGAGGTCATACAACAAACTACTGTCTTCAAAACTGAAGAGAGAGACTGGCAGATCCAGAAAACCGAGACTTACTAGAGCAGAAGCCCAGGAGCAGAAAACTCCTTGGGAACCAGAACAGGGTTAGGAAACCTAACCTACAATTGATGATTTGCTAGAGGCTCAGTGTGAACAAGTTTGAGAATTAAAAATTCTAAGCGGGACTGGTCCTAAAGGGACCTGCACACTTCTGTGAATTTTACCTCCAGGAGGCCTATGAGGTTCTCACAGTGAAGATCTGAGAACAGTTCACTCATGTTTCTGTGCTTCTTTTCTCTTCTTTTTTTTTAAAAGATTTTAAGAGAGCACAAGCAGGGGAGTAGCAGAGGGAGAGAGAGAAGTAGGCTCCCTGCGGAGCAGGGAGCCCAATGTGGGGCTCCATCCCAGGACCCTGGGATCATCACCTGAGCTGAAGGCAGACGCCTAATACTGAGCCATCCAGGCCCCCTCCCCCGTCCTTCTTTTTAATATAAGAAAGGATAAGAACCTACAATCCTCTCAATAGATGCAGAAAAAGCATTTGACAAAATATAGCATCCTTTCTTGATAAAAACTCTGCAGTGTAGGGACAGAAGGAACATACCTCAGTATCATAAAAAACATATAGGAAAAACCCACAGTGAATATCATTCTTAATAGAGAAAAACTGAGAGCTTTTCCCTTAAGATCAGGAACACAACAGGGATGTCCACTCTCACCACAGTTATAGTACTAGAAGTCCTAGCCTCAGCAATCAGACAATAAAGAGAAATAAAAGGCACACAAATCAGCAAAGAAGAAGTCAAATTCTCACTCTTCACCAGAAATAGCCACACTGGTGTTTCCCAGCTATTTCAGACCTGGATCCTGTTATTTATATAGGAAAGAGGGATGTGACCTTATAAAAGGGTAGAGACTACTTTAGCAGCTTAAAGTAAATCCATCTGTGGCCTATTGGTTCTCCCTAGATTCAAATTACAACAAGATTACTAATAACATTTATAACCCTGAAGCAATAATTCTATGTCAGCAAATCTACCCAAGTATACATCAGCATAGACTCATCTACAAATGCCATCACAAAAAAGGAAAAAAGTTGGGCGCCTGGGTGGCTCAGTGGGTTAAACCCTCTGCCTTCAGCTCGGGTCATGATCTCAGGGTCCTGGGATCAAGCCCCACATCAGGCTCTCTGCTCAGCGGGAAGCCTGCTCCCCCCTCTCTCTCTGCCTGCCTTTCTGCCTACTTGTGATCTCTCTCTGTCAAATAAATAAATAAAATCTTTAAAAAAAAAAAGGAAAAAAGTTAAATGCTCAATAATAAGGAAGTCATCTGATAAACATTGGTTCCTTTATTTACCATAATTTTATGTACCCCTTAAATAGTTACAAAGTATTTTTAACCATATGTGAAATACTTATGCCAAGGTAATGTTGGCCGTGTAAGTCTAAGTCTCCCTACACATCCTCCAGAAAACAAAATGGAAGGAACAGAAAAACAGGGTTACATAAAGCCATGCCATCCATATAACAAAAGCATAGAGAATATCTAAATTCCAAATCACTTGAAAATAGGAATATAAACACTAAATCCCAGGGAGCTATCGCTAATATCCCTTCTCCACAAACATTTGCAGACAGCAAGCGAAATGCAGGCAAAATTTCATTCATAAGAAAATAAGGGGTCTGGAGGGCTGAGATTAATCTAAAACCAGTACCAGAAAGACAAAGTCTAAACAAAGTATAAAAATACTGAAAAATAGGATAAATCAGAGCGCTTGTGGAAGAATATTCAAAGTGATCTTCAAAAAGAGGTCATGGGAAGGTATTGCTCCTAAGAAAGGAAAGGGAAAAACATAATGGGAAGACATCAGCCAAAGGGAAGTGAAGCAAAAGAGAAAAACTTAAGAATGGGCAAATATCTACCAGGCGAAAGCAGTCAATGTCAGAGAAATTAGATTCTAAGCCCAAAAGCACTAAATGAGACAAAGAACACTAAAAGCCATACTCAAAATGAAAGTAAAACAGATAGAATATCTGTACATCAAATAACACAGCAACCAACTTTATAAAACAAAAATACAGGATATAAAAGGAGTCAACAATACCTGGACTTCCAGGGGAGAAGGAGGACTCTATACTCACCTCTCCTAAGGATACAACTAGATAACAATTGCACAGAGCAAACAACCCAGAAAAGGACCCAGAGACTGGCAGAATAACTCCATAACTAAATGTAGAGAAGAGACCACATTGAAGAGGATAGGAAAGGCAAGGATTTGGTGGGAACATAAAACCTATGGGTCTGAATGCTGGAAGGAGAGAGCCTCAGGCTCAGAGAGGAGCAAGAAACAGACTAGCATACTGGGGAGCCTACAAAGGGAAAAGAAATCCCCAGAGAATTTGACTTTGAAAATCAGAGGGGCAGAATTTTGCGAGTGCTTACAGACAGCAGGACTTAAAGCCTAGAACTATAAAAAATCAGCAGGCTCTGAGAAAGCAATAGGAAACTGAGCCCCTATCCTTAGAGACAGCACAGCAAACAGCTCATGGAGATACAGCTTGGAAGCAGTGGTTTAAAAGGCACCTGGGGCTTACAGGAGGGAGAATTAGTTACTAATCCCAGAGTTCATTTGAGGGACTTCTCCAGGAACAAAGGAGCTGACAGGTGACATTTCCCTCCCCAATCCAAATTCACAAATGCACAGCCACCTGTGGGAACTACTGCAGCACCAGCACTCACTACTTAACATGCTTATACCAGAGCACATGTCCCCAGCCAGACCCACCTCAGTCCCAGTGCTACAGATCCCCTCACCTAGAAGACACCTGCAAACCTGGCCAACCCTAGATCTGTCAACCTCTCAGAGAGGATGTACACAACTTGTTAAAACTGCACCTGCTGCCCACCATGCTGTATGGAGCAGCCAGCCCCAGTCTCTGTGGCAGATGGGCATTCCCAGTGGAGGAGGGCCAGTGTGAACAGTTTTTGGCACTGCGCCCCCATCAGTCCAGTTGAGTTTTGTGCAGTGGCCTTGGCCAGTTCTAGACCCCACAGTGGCTGAGTATCTCCTGTGGTGGAAGACAAGTGCCACCTACTTAAAAGTGCACAATCTGACCACTACTTTCTAGAGCAGTAGGTATAACCGACTTTCCCCAAACACAGAAACAGACACAGAGAGGTAGGCAAAATGAAGAGACAGAAGAATACATCAGAAATGAAAGAACAGGGCAAAACCACTGCAAGTGACCAAACCAAAAAGGATCTAAGTAACATGCCTGATAGAGAATTTGAAATCATGATCATAAAGATACTTGCTCGACTTGAGAGAAGAGTAGAGGACATCAGTGATATCCTTAATACAGAGAGAAAAAAAAAACAATTAGAGATGAAGAAAAAAATAAATGAAATTAGAAATACAATTAACAGAATAAATAGGCTGGAAGATGCAGAGGAATGAATTAATGACCTAGAAGACAAAGTAATGGAAAGTAAATAAAGATGAACAAATGAAAGAAAAAAGAATTATGCAAAATGAGAATACACTTAGGGAAATCGTTCACTCTACCAAGCATAATAACATTCACACTATAGGCATCCTAAAAGGGGGCAGGACACTTGTTTCAAATAATAATAATAATAATAATACCCGTAAATGTCCCTAATCTGGGGGAGGAAAAGGATATCCAAATTCAGGAGGCACAGAGATCCTCTGTGAGGATCCCACAGTAATAAAACATATAGTAATTAAAATGGAAAAAGTAGTGATAAAGAAAAAGAAAATTTAAATCAGCAAAAGAAGACAGTTACATAAAAAGGTAACTGCATAAGGCCATTGAACAGATTTTTCAAATCTGTTATATTTAGTTAAATATAAACTGCTATAGGCAAAAGATGTCATATGCAAACCTAATGGTAACTATGAGTCAAAAACCATTAGTAGATATGCAAAGAACAAAGAAATCCAAGAAAACCAAGAAGCTGTGAAAGACAGAGTAGCAACACTTCTATCAGACAAAATAGACTTTAAAACAAAATCTATAAAAAGAGACAAAGAAGGAAAACTTATAATAATAAAGGGGAAAATCCAACGAGAAGACATAACCATTCTAAGTTTTTATGCACCCAACATAGGACCACCCACATACATAAAACAGTTAATGAAAAACCTAAAGGAACTTATAAATAGTAATACAATAATTGTAGGGGAATTTAAAACCCAATTACATCAATGGAGAGATCACCCAAATTCTGTTTGGCTTTAGGAAGGAAATAGTGGCTTTGAATGACACACTGCACCAGCTGGACTTAACAGATATATTCAGAACATTCCATCCTAAAACAGCAAAATACATATTCTTTTCAAGTGCACATGAAACATTCTCCAGAACAGATGACATATTAGCTCACGAAAGAGGCCTCAACAAATACAAAATGACTGAAATCATACCATGCACCTTTTTTGACCACAATGTTATAAAACTAAAAGTCAACAAGAAAATTTAGAAAAGACCACAAATACATGGAGGTTAAACAACATGCTACTAAACAATGAATGGATCAACCAGGAAATCAAAGAAGAAATTTAAAAAGAGATGGAAAAAAATAAAATTGCAAACACATGGTCCAAAACCTTTTGGATGCAGCAAAAGCAATACAGGTCTACCTCAAGAGACAAGAAAAATCTCAAATAAATAACCATATTACACCGAAAGGAGCTAGGAAAAGAAAAACAAAACCCCAAACCAGCAGAAATAAAGAAACTATAAAGATTATAGAAGAAATAAATGATATAGAAACTAAAAAAAAAATAGAACTTATCAATGAATCAGGAGCTGAATCTGTGAAAAGATAAATAAAATTCATAAACCTCTGGCTAAACTCGTGAAAAAAAGAAAGAGAGAGAGAGAAAGAGAGAGAGAGAGAGAAAGGACCTAAATAAAATTACATATGAAAGAGGAGAAATAACCAAAACCACAGAAATACAAACAATTTTAAGAAATTATTATGAAAAACTCTATTCCAACAAATTGAAAAACATAGAGGAAAGGGATAAATTCTTAGAAACATTTAACCCACCAAAAGTGAAGCAAGAAGAAATAGAAAATTGAATAGACTGATACCAGCAAGGAGATCAAGTCAGTAATCAAAAAAACTCCCGACAAACAAAAGTCTAGGACCAGACGGCATTATAGTTGAATTCTACCAAACATTTAAAGAAGAGTTAATACCTATTCTTCTCAAACTATTCCAAAATATAGAAGAGGAAAGAAAACTTCCAAATTCATTCTATGAGCCCAGCATTACTCTGATGTAAAAACCTGAATAAAGACGAAAACAAAAAAGAGAACTATAGGCCAATATCTTTGATGAACATAGAGGAAAAATTCCTCAACAAGATACTACCAAAAAGAATCCAACAATACATTAAGAAAATCATTTGCCATGATCAGGGATTCAAGGGTGCAAGGGTGATTCAATACTTGCTCATCAATCAACATGATGTATCACATCAATAAGAAAAAGTATAAAACTATATAATCATTTCAATAGATGCAGAAAAAGCATTTGACAAAGTACAGCATCCATTCAGGATAAAATCCTTCAACAAAGTAGGTTTAGAGGGAACATGCCTCAACATAAAAAAAGGACAAATCTGAAAAACTCACAGCAAACACCACACTCAATGGAGATAAACTAAGAGCTATTTCCCCTAAGGTCAGAAAGAAGACAAGGATGTCCATTCTCATCACTTATATTCAACATAGTACTGGAAGTCTTAGCAACAGCAATCAGACAATACAAAGAAACAAAATGCATCCGAATTAGTGAGGAAGACATAAAACTTTCATCATGTCATTGCAGATGACATGATACTTGAGATAGAAAACCTTAAAGACTCACCAAAAAAACTACTAGAAGTGGTAAATGAATTCATTAAAGTTATAGGATACAAAGTCAATGTGCAGAAATGTATAGCATTTCTATATATTAATGATGAAGCAGCAAAAAGAGAAATTAAAAGAAAAATCTCATTTACAATTGCACCAAAAATAATAAGATACCTAGGAATAAACCTAACGAAAGAGGTGAAAGACCTGTCCTCTGAAAACTATAAAACACTGGTAAAAGAAACTGAAGATGACACAAAGAAATGGAAAGACATTCCATGTTCATAGATTGGAAGAACAAATATTGTTAAAATAGCTATACTACCCAAAGCAATCTACACATTCAAAGCAATCCCTCTCAGAATGCCAACAGCATTGTTCACAGAGGCAGGACAAAAATCCTAAAACTTATATGGAACAAAAAAAAATTTTTAATAGTGAAAACAATCTTGAAACACAGGAGCAAAGCTGAGGCATCATAATTCCAGGCTTCAAGTTATATTACAAATCTGTACTAATAAAAACGTTATGGTATTGGCACAAAAATAGACACATAGATCAATGTAACAGAAGAGATAACCCAAGAACAAACCCACAATTATATAGTCAATTAAGCTTCAACAAAGAAGGAAAGAATATCTAATGGGAAAAATAAAGTTTATTTCACAAATTTTATTGGGAGAACGGGAAAGCTATATGCAAAAGAATGAAACTGGACCACTTTCTTTAAATATACACACAAAAATAAATTCAAAGTGGATGAAAGACCCAAATGTGAGACTGAAACCATAAAAATACTAGAATAGAGCACAGGCAGTAATCTCTCTGTATTAGTATTTTTCCTACATATGTCTCCTGAGACAAGGGAAATAAAAGCAAAAATAAACTATTGGGAATACAACAAAATAAAAAGCTTCTGCACAGAAAAGGAAACAATCAACAAAACTAAAAGCAACTTACGGAATCGAAGAAGATATTTGTAAATGACATATCTGATAAAGAATTAGTATACAAAATATATATAGAACTTATAAATTTCAACATGCAAAAAACAAATAATTCAATTAGAAATGGGCAGAAGATATGAACAGACATTTCTCCAACAAAGACATAGAGATGACCAACAGAAAGAAGTTCAACATCATTCATCATCAGGGAAATCTAAATCAAAAGTACAATGAGATATCACTTCACACCTGTCAGAATGATTAAAAAGAATAAGAAGAAAAACCAAGAAGCACTAGGTGTTCGCAAGGATAGGGTGAAAAAGGAACCTTCTTGCCTTTTTTGTGGGAATGCAAACTGGTGTAGCCACTCTTGAAACAGTATGGAGGTACCTAAAAAGTTTAAAATAGGACTAGGTGGGGCACCTGGGTGGCTCAGTGGGTTAAAGCTTCTGCCTTTGGCTCAGGTCATGATCTCAGGGTCCTGGGATCTAGCCCCACATTGGGCTCTCTGCTCAGTGGGGTGCCTGCTTCCCCCTCTCTCTCTCTGCCTGCCTTTTTGCCTACTTGTGATCTCTCTCTCTCTTTCTCTCTCTGTCAGATAAATAAATAAAATCTTTAAAATAAATAAAATAAAATAGGACTAGGTATGATCCAGTAATTGCACTATGAGGTATTTACCCACCCCAAAAAAAGCACTACTTCAAAAAGATACATGCACCCCTATGTTTATAGCAGCATTAACTACAATAGGCAAATTATGGAATCTGCCCAAGTATCTACTGATAGATAAATGGATAAAGAAGATGTGGTATATATACAAAATGGAATATTATCCTGCCATAAAAAAGAATGAAATCTTGCCATTTGAAATGATATGGGTGGTGCTAGAAAGTATGATGCTAAAAGACATAAGTCAGTGAGAAAAAAAATACCATATTATTTCACTCATATGTCAAATTTAATAAACAAAACAAATGAGTAAAGGAAAAAAAAGGGGAGGGGAGAGAGAGAGAGAGAGAGAGAGAAGCCAAGAAACACACTGTTAAATAGAGAACAAATTGATGGTTACCAGAGGGGAGTGGTGGGGGTTGGGTTAAATAGGTGATGGGGACTAAGGAGTGCACTTGATGAGTGCTAGGTGATATAAGTACATGTTGAAGTACTATATTGTACACCTGAAACTGATAAAAACACTATGATCACTAACTAAGATTAAAATAAAAACTTTTTAAAAAGCAATTGTAAGAATAAAAACTAGACAAAACAAAAACACGTGGAGGCTAAACAACATGCTACTAAACAATCAATAGTTCAATAAAGAAATCAAAGAGGAAATTTAAAAATATATGTATATGGAGACAAATGAAAATAAAAACACAATGGCCCAAAATCTTTGGGACACAGCAAAAGCAGCTGTAAGAGGATAATTTATATCAATACAGGGCTGTCAAGAAACAAGAAAAATCACAAATAACACTCTAACATTACCTCTAAAGCAACTAGAAAAAGAAAAAGAAAACCAAAGCCCAAAGGGAGTGGATGGTAGGAAATAATAAAGATCAGAGTGGAAGTAAATGAAATGAGACTAAAGAAACAATAGAAAAGATCAATGAAACCAAAAGCTGACTCCTTGAAAAGGGAAACCACATCAATAAACATTTAGAAGGACTCTTCAAAAAGAAAGGAGAGATAGCTAAAATAAATGAAATATGAAAGAAATAATATCCAATACTATGAAATACAAATGATTTTAACAAAGTACTATAAGAAATTATATGTCAAATAATTGAACAGAATAGAAGAAATGAATATATTTCTAGAAATATATAATCTTACATAATTGAATTAGGAGGAAATAGACATTTTGTTACCAAATACTAGTAACAAAATTGAATCAGTAATAATAAAAACAAAAACCTCCCAACAAACAAAAGTCCAGGAGAGGACAGCTTGACATATGAATTCTACTAAAGAGTTACGGAAGAGTTAGAAAGTGCCTGGCTGGCTCATTCAGTGGAGAGTGTGATTCTTGATCTCAGGGTTGTGGGTTTGAGCCCCACCTTGGGTGGAGAAATTGCTTAAATATTTTTTAAAAAGAGGGTTAATATCTATTTTCCTCAAACTATTCCAAAAAATATAATAGGAAAGAAAGCTACCAACTACATTCAATGAAACCAGCATTACCCTGATACCAAATCCAAAGACACTATAAAAAAGAAAACTAAGGGCCAATATCCCTCATGAACATAGATGAAAAAATCATTAAGAAAATATAAGCAATCCAGGGGGAGGGGGGCAAGATGGCAGAGAAGCAAGAGATCCTGTTGCAACCTGTCCCCAAAAGTGAGCTGGATATCTACCAGAACACGCTGAACACCCATGAAATCACCCTGAGGAGCAAGATTTCGCACTTCTGGATCTCTCCGAGAGCAGAAGACAGCATTGGAGAGGTAAAAGCAAAGTAGGATCACTCAAACCAATATCGGAGGATAAACAAAAGGAGGAGGGAGCCACCAGAAGCGATCCAAAGGACAGTGCCCAGTGGTGGGGGACCAGCAGTAACGTAGAGTCCGGTTAAAAACACTTAAAAAGAGCAAAAGGTTCTGAGGAGCAAGTAGTGGAAGGGGGTGGTCACGGGCCCTGGCCTGGGCCCACGCTCCCAGGAAGGAGCGCCCCAAAGTGAGACTGGTGGGGGGATCCAGTCCATGGTTCCCGAACCTGCAGCTTTCCGCTCTCTGCAACATTCTGTGGGCCAGGCGCACACCTACAAATGCCTTTAGAGAGTCTGCTGTGGTCCAGGAGTGGCAGCTTTTCTGTGTGCCCTGCATTCTAGACTGGACATTCATGGCCAGCTGCAGGGTCTGGGGGATCCTGGCCGACCCTGGAAGGAACATGGGCAGGCAGCCTATCTCCCCAGTCCGTACTTGTGGAGCCGCAGAAAGGCAGCTGCACTCACGTGCCATATCTGACAGGCTGAGCTGTGAGCAGAATTTTGCAGAGGGAAGTGTGTGCTCTGGCCCATCCAGAGGGGAGCAGAGATTCAGGCTTCTCTGCAAAGCCAAGGTCTGAGTGCTTCTGGGCGGATTTATTGCTTGGACTCTCTGAAAAGGTGAAAAAGCTACAAAAGGCCAAAAATGTTCAGAGGGCAAAAGACTGAGAAAATGGTTTCCACAGAGTTCAGCCCCTTGACTGGGGGGCAGGGTGACTCAACCCAAGGAAGAAGGAATGGAAAGTAATGCGGCAAGCCCCTCCCCCAGAAGACAAGTCAAAAAAAAAAGGACTAAAACCACAGGGTCCCCATAAAATTTTAAATTCCCAACATCAGGGGAAATCAATATATTAAGCTACTGATAATACCCTCAAGACTATATATTTCATAGATACAAGTTTTTTTTCTATTTTTCTTTCTTATTCTCTTTTTATATTTTTTTAATTTTTTTAAACTACTTGACATTACAACTAGAGGCTTAATACAACTATAAACCCTGGAAGACCTGAAAAAACCTTCCTCGCCTGCGAGGAGTTATAAACACCCTCCCATCTTATCATTTTGTCAGTGTTTCTACATATTTGCTTTTGTTCTGGTATTATATAAATCTTATTCTTGGGGTTCATTCTGACTAAGTTCTTTTATTTCTTGTCATTTATTTTTGTTAGTCTATATGGTTGTTAGTGTTTGTTTACATATCTTATGAATCTTATTTTTAGTACCCATTCTGGCTGAGATTTCCTCTTTTTCTCTTTTTCTCTTTCTCTTTTTATCCTTATTCTTTCTTTTTGGTAGTGAGTCCCAATTGCTCCAAAACCTTCCAGGGTGCACCCTGCCTGGTTCGTGGGTGATATATCGAGCTATACATCCTCTCATCCACTTCTCATCAAAATAACTAAGAAAAGGAACACCCAACATGGGAAAAACCCAGACACTGCACCGTCTCCCTCAGAACTATTGGACATGGACATAAACAGGATGTCAGAAAGGGAATTCAGGGTGACAGTTATCCAGGAAATGGCTAGGTAGCAGAAAAACATTAAAGACAACATAAAATCTCTAAGGGCAGAAATGAGATCAAATATAGCTGCGGTAAGAAGTGCTATGAATGAGATCCAATCCAATCTAAATAGTCTAAAAGCTAGAGTTACTGAGACAGAGGATAGAATTAGTGATATAGAGGATAAAATGGTTGAGAAGAAAAGGCAAGAGGAGAGCTGGAACAAACTGTCAGGAATCATGAGAACAGACTTAGGGAAATAAATGATGCCATGAAATGTTTCAACATCAGAATTATTGGAATCCCAGAGGGAGTAGAGAAAGACAGAAGACTAGAAGATATAGCTGACCAAATTCTAAATGAAAATTTCCCCAATCTGCGGAATGGAACAAGTGTTCCTGTCCTAGAGGCAAAAAGAACAACAGCCAAGATCAACGAGTCTAGAAAATCAGATAGACGCATCATTTGAAAATTTACAAATTATAATTTTAGGCAAGAGGTCTTGAGGGCAGCTAGGGGGAAGAAATTCCTTACATTTGGAGGAAGGCCCATCAGAATAACATCAGACCTGTCCACAGAAACCTGGCAAGCCAGAAAGGGCTGGAATGATATTTTCAGGGCACTAAACGAGAAGAACATACAGCCAAGAATACTTATCCAGCAAGGCTGACATTCAAAATGGATGGAGAGATAAAGAGCTCCCAACACCAGCAAAGATAAAAGAGTGTGTTGACCACGAAGCTGGCACTATATGAAATATTAAAGGGGGTTCTATAAAAGTAGAAAGAACACATGAGTGATTTAGAACAGAAATTTGCTATCTAGAGAAACAAGGATGTCACAGGGAACATGATGTCAATAAACACTTATCTTTCAATAATCACTCTCAACGTAAAAGCCCGAAATGCTAAACGTAAAAGGCCATAAAATAGCACAGGGTTGCAGAATGGATAAAACGACAGGACCCGTCCATATACTGTCTACAAGAGACACATTTGGAACCAAAAGATATATCCAGAATGAAACTGAAAGGATGGAGAACCATCTTACATGCCAACGGACTTCAAAAGAATGCTGGGGTAGCGATCCTCATATCAGATAAATTAGATTTTAAGCTAAAGACTGTAGTAAGAGATACAGAAGGTAACTACATCATTCTCAAAGGGTCTATTTTCCTAGAACATCTAACAATTGTAAACATTTATGCCCCCATTTTAGGAGCAGCCAATTACGTAAGCCAACTGTTAATCAAAATAAAGAGTCATATTGATATGAATACATTAATAGTAGGAGATCTTAACATACTACTCTCAGTAATTGACAGATATTATAAACAGAAAATCAATAAACAAACAAGAGCTTTGAATGACACATTGGACCAGATGGACCTCATAGATATATAGAGACCATTCCACCCTAAAACAACAGAACACACATTCTTCTCGAGCACACACAGAACTTTCTCAAGAATAGACCACATACTGGGCCACAAATCAGGTCTCAACCGATACCAAAACATTGAGATAATTCCCTGCATTTTCTCAAACCACAATGCTTTAAAACTGGAACTCAACCACAAGAAAAAGTTTGGAAGGAATTCAAACACTTGGAGGCTAAACACCAACCTGCTCAAGAATGCTGGGATCAACCAGGAAATCAAAGATGAGCATAAACAATTCACAGAGACCAATCAGAATTTCCAATTGACCCACACTGATCCAAAACCTGTGGGATATGGCAAAGGCGGTCCTAAGGGGGAAATACATAGCCATCCAAGCCTCACTCAAAAAAATTGAAAAATACCAAATACACCAGCTCTCTTCACACCTTAAAGAACTGGAAAATCAACAACAAATCAAGCCAACCCCATGCAAAACAAGAGAAATAATAAAGATTAGAGCAGAGACCAATGAGTTAGAAATTAAAGAAAAAGAAGGGGGGCAAGATGGCGGAGAAGTAAGAGATCCTGCAGCAACCGGTCCCCAAAAGTGAGCTGGAAATCTACCAGAACACGCTGAACACCCATGAAATCACCCTGAGAAGAAAGATTTCTCACTCCGGGATCTCTCCGAGAGCAGAAGACAGCAGTGGAGAGGTAAAATCAAAGTGGGAACACTAGAGCTGATATCGGAGGATAAGCAAAAGGGGGAGGGAGCCACCAGTAGCTAACCAAGGACAGTAATACCCCAAAGGAAAGTGCCTGGTGGCGGGGGACCAGCATTAACGTAGAGCCCGTTAAAAACACTTAAAAAGGGCAAAAAGTTCGGAGGAGTAACTAGTGGAAGGGAGTGGTCACGGGCACCGGCGCTTGGACCCACTCTCCCAGGAAGGAGCACCCCAGAGTGGAACTAGTAGGGGATCCAGTCCGTGATTCCTGAACCTGCAGATTTCCGCTCTCTGCAACAACCTGTGGGCCGGGCTCGCACCTGCAAGCACCTTTGTGAGTGTCTGTGATGGTTCACGAGCCACAGTTTTTCCTGGTCACGGCACACTGCAGAGCCTGAGCGATCCCCGCCCGTGGAGAGACCGCAGGCAACAGGCTGCGCTGTGAGCAGAAATTTCATGGAGGGGAGTGTGTGTTCTGAACCACACAGTGGGGCGCAGAGACTCGGGCTTCCTGCAACTCGGAGGTCTGAGTGTTTCTGGGCAGATTCATTGCTTGGACTCCCTGAAAAGGTGAAAAGGCTACAAAAGGCCAAAAACCTTCAGAGAGCTAAAGACTGAGAAACCGGTTTCCACAGAGCTCAGCCCCTTGAATGGGGGGCAGGGTGACTCAACCCAAGCAAGACTGACTGGAAAACAATGCGGCAGGCCCCTCCACCAGAAGACCAGCCAAAGAAGAAAAGGACTATAACCACAGGGTCCCCATAAAATTTTAAATCCTCAAAGCCAGGGGAAATCAATATATTAAGCTCCTGGTAATACTCTCAAACCTGTATATTTCATAGATACAACTTTGTTTTTGCTTTAGTTTTCGTTTTTGTTTTTGTTTTCTCTTATTCTCTCTCTTTTTTTATTTTAGTCTTCACTTGCTTTCACATTTCTTTTTTCTTTTATCCTTTTTTTAACTATGTAACATTACAACAAGAAGTTTAATACAACGATAAACCCAGGAGGACCTGAAATAACCTTCATCGCCTGCGAGGAGTTATAACCACCCTCCCATTTTATCCCTCTCTAATTGTTTGAACGTATCTGCTTTTGTGCTGGTATTACATAAACCTTATTCTTGGGGTTCATTCTGCTAGGTTCTTCTACTTCCTGGCATTTATTCACGTTAGTCTATATGTTTGTTCGTGCTTGTTTGCACACCTTATAAACCTTAGTTTTGGGGCCCATTCTGGCTGGGATTTCCCCTTTTTCTCCTCCTCTCTATCTTTTTTTTATCCTTATTCTTTCTTTTTGGTGGTAAAGCCCAATTGCTCCAAAACCCTCCAGAGTACACCCTGCCTGGACCGGGGGTGGTATATCCAGCTACACACGCTCTCATCCATTTCTCATCAAAATGACTAGGAGGAGGAACACCCAACAGAAGAAAAACCCGGAGACTACACCCTCTCCTTCAGAACTATTGGACATGGACATCAACAGTATGTCAAAAAGGGACTTCAGGATGACAATTATCCAGGCAATGGCTAGGATGGAGCAAAACATTATAGAAGTGCTACGGGCAGAAATAAGGTCCAGTATAGCAGACGAAAGAAGCGCTATTAATGAGATCCAATCCAATCTAGATAGTCTAACAGCTAGAGTTATGGAGACAGAGGACAGAATTAGTGATCTAGAGGATAAAACAGTTGAGATGAAAGGTCAAGAGGAGAACTGGAACAAACTGCTCAAGAATCATGAGAACAGAATTAGGGAAATAAATGATGCCCTGAAACATTGCAACGTCAGAATCATTGGCATCCCAGAGGGGGTAGAGAAGGACTGAAGACTAGAAGATATAGCTGACCAAATTCTACATGAGAATTTCTCCAGTCTGGGGAATGGAACAAGTGTTCATGTCCTAGAGGGAGAAAGGACCCATGCCAGGATCAATGAATCTAGAAAAACACCAAGACACATAATATTAAAATGTGCAAATTATAATTTTAGACAGGAGGTCCTGAGGGCAGCTAGGGGAAAGAGATTCCTTACATACGGAGGAAAGCCCATCAGAATAACGTCAGACCTGTCCACAGAAACCTGGCAAGCCAGAAAGGGCTGGCATGGTATATTCAGGGCACTAAACGAGAAGAACATGCAGCCAAGAATACTTTATCCAGCAAGGCTGTCATTCAAAATGGATGGAGAGATAAAGAGCTTCCAAGACCGGCAAGGATTAAAAGAGTACGTGACCACCAAGCCGGCATTCCAGGAAATACTAAAGGGGGTTTTATAAAAGCAGAAAGAACACATGAGTGACTTAGAACAGAAATTTTCCATCTATACAAACAAGTACTTCACAGGCAACATGATGTCAATAAACACGTATCTTTCAATAATCACTCTCAATGTGAACGGCCTAAATGCTCCCATAAAACGGCACAGGGTTGCAGAATGGATAAAACGACAGGACCCGTCCATATGCTGTCTACAAGAGACACATTTGGAGCCAAAAGATACATCCAGACTGCAAGTGAAAGGATGGAGAACCATCTTTCATGCCAATGGACCTCAAAAGAAAGCTGGGGTAGCAATTCTCATATCAGATAAATTAGATTTTAAGCTTAAGACTGTAGTCAGAGACACAGAAGGACAATACATCATCCTTAAAGGGTCTATCCTCCAAGAAGATCTAACAATTGTAAACATTTATGCCCCC
>CM052801.1:45198708-45225352 GCA_028533885.1 Nasua narica
AAGGGCCACATGTACCCCAATGTTCATAGCCGCAATGGCCACAATAGCCAAACTGTGGAAAGAACCAAAATGCCCTTCAACAGGTGAATGGATAAGGAAGATGTGGTACATCTATACAATGGAATATTATGCCTCCATCAGAAAGGATGAATATCCAACTTTTGTATCAACATCGACAGGACTAGAAGAGATTATGCAGAGTGAAATAAGTCAAGCGGAGAGAGGCAATTATCTTATGGTCTCACTTACGTGTGGAGTATAAAGAAAATCATGGAGGGCATCGTGAGAGGGAAGGGAAGGGCGAATGGGGGGAAATCGGAAGGGGTGTTGAACCAGGAGAGACTGTGGACTCTAAGCAACAAACTGAGGGTTTTGGAGGGGAAGGGTGGGCGGGGTGGGTGAGCCTGGTGGTGGGTATCGAGAAGGGCACCTACTGCATGGAGCACTGGGTGTGGTGCATGAACAATCAATCTTGTAACACTGAAAAATTAAAATAAACAAATTTGGAAAAAAAAATAAAAAAATAAATTAAAATAAAATAAATAAAATAAAATATAAAATAAAATAAAATAAAATAAAATCATTGAGATTTGTCTCATGGCCCCCCCCCAAAAAAAAAAAAAGATATCTGGGAATAAACCTAACCACAGAGGTAAAGGATCTGTACTCGAGGAACTACAGAACGCTCATGAAAGTAATTGAAGAAGACACAAAAAGGTAGAAAAGCATTCCATGCTCATGGATTGGAAGAATAAACATTGTTAAAATGTCTATACTGCCCAGAGCAATCTATACTTTCAATTCCATCCTGATCAAAATTCCACCGATTTTTTCAAAGAGCTGGAACAAACAATCCTAAAATTTGTATGGAACCAGAAAAGACCCCGAATTGCTAAGGACATGTTGAAAAAGAAAAACAAACCTGGGGGCATCACATTGCCTGATTTCAAGCTTTACTACAAAGCTGTGATCACCAAGACAGCATGGTACTGGCACAAAAACAGACACATAGAAGAGTAGAATAGAATAGAGAGCCCAGAGATGGACTCACAACTCTATGATCAAATCATCTTTGACAAAACAGGCAAAAATATCCAGTGGAAAAAAGGCAGTCTCTTCAATACACGGTGCTGGGAAAACTGGACAGCTCTATGTAGAAGAATGAAACCTGAACATTCTCTTATACCATACACAAAGATAAACTTGAAAAGGGTAAAATATCTCAACGTGAGGCAGGAATCTATCAAAACCCTAGCGATGAACATAGGCAGTAGCGTCTATGACATCAGCCACAGAAACTTCTTTCAGGACATGTCTCCAAAGGCAAAGGAAAGAAAGGCAAAAATGAACTTCTGGTACTTCATTAAGATAAAAAGCTTCTGCACAGTGAACGAAATAGTCAACAAACCCACAGATAGGCAACCCACAGAATGGGAGAAGATATTCACAAATGACACTACAGACAAAGGTCTGATATCTAAGATCTACAAAGAATTTCTCAAACTCAACACTCACAAAACAGATAATCACATCAAAAAATGGGCAGAAGACATGAACAGACACTTCTCCAAACAAGACATACAAATGGCTAACAGACACGTTTAAAAATGTTCATCTTTAGCCATCAGAGAGATTCAAATCAAAACCACACTGAGATATCACCTTACACCAGTTAGAATGGCGAAAATCTACAAGACAGTAAACAACGAATGCTGGAGAGGATGTGGAGAAAGGGGAACCCTCCTCCATTGTTGGTGGGAATGCAAGTTGGTGCATCCACTTTGGAAAACAGTGTGGGGATTCCTCAAGAAATTGGTAAGAACCAAGATGCCCTTCCACAGATGAGTGCATAAGGAAGATGAGGTACATCTATACAAAGGAATATTATGCCTCCATCAGAAAGGATGAATATCCAACTTTTGTATCAACATAGACAGGAGTAGAAGAGATTTTGTGGAGTGAAATAAGTCAAAAGGAGAGGGTCAACTATCTTATGGTCTCACTTAAATGTGGAGCATAAAGAAAATCATGGAGTGCATTGTGAGAAGGAAGGGAAGGGTGAATGGGGAGAAATCGGAGGGGGCGATGAACCAGGAGAGACTGTGGACTCTGAGCAACAAACTGAGGGGTTTGGAGGGGTGGGGGTGAGGGGTTGGGCGAGCCTGGTGGTGGGTATGGAGAAGGGCACATATTGCATGGAACACTGGATGTGGTGCATGAACAATCAATCTTGTAACACTGAAAAAATAAACATATTTGGGTAAAAAAAAGAATATATAAGCAATCCAAATTCAACAATACTTTAAAAGTATCATTCTCCACAGTGTAGTGGGGTTTAATTTAGGGATGCAAGGACTAGTCAATATGTGCAAATCAATGTGGTACACCACATCAACAAAATGACAGATAAAAATCCTATGATCATCTGCATAGATGCAGAAAGAACTTTTGACAAAATACATTATCTGCTCAGGATAACTCTCAACAACTACGTTTAGAGAGAACATAACTTATCATAATAAAAGCTATATGTGATAAACACAACTAACATCATAGTCAATGGAAAAAAATGAGAGATTTTCCTTTAAGATCAGGAACAAGATGAGGATCTCCACTGTTGCTATTTTTATTGAATATAGTGTTGGCAATCATAGCCATAATATTAAGACAAAAGAAAGAAACAGAGGGCATCCAAATCAATAAGTATCAAGTAAAACTATCACTATTTGTAGATGACATTATGCTATACACAGAAAGGCCTAAAGACTAAAAAAAAAGGTACTAGAAATGATAAATGAATTCACAGTACAGGATGCAAACTCAATATACAGAAATCTGCTGCATTTCTATGTACTAATCATAAAGCAGTAAGAAGAGAAATTAAGAAAATAATTCAGTTTACAATTGCACCAAAAAGAATAAACTCTCTAGGAAAAAAATTAACCAAGGAGGTAAAAAATATGTACTCTAAAACTATAAAACATCAGTGAAACTAATTGAAGACAATAGAAACAAATGGAATGATATACCATACTTAAGTTAGAAGAATTAATGTTGTTAAAATGTTCATATTACCCAAAACAATCCATAGATTCAGTGCAATCTCTATAAAAACACCAATGACATTTTTCACAGAAATATAACAAAAAATACTAAAATTTGTGTGGAACTATAAAAGAACCCAAATAGCCAAGGCAATCTTGAGAAAAGTATAACGCTGGAGGTATTACAACCCCAGATTTCAAGATATACTACAAAGCTACAGTAATAAAAACGGTAATGTTATTGGCACAAAAGCAGACATACAGATGAAAGGAACATAACAGAGAACCCGGAAATAAACCCACACTTACACAGTCAACAAAAGTGACTGGAATATACAATGATGAAAAGACAATCTCTTTAATAAATAGTGCTGAGAAAACTAAACAGCTACATGCAAAAGAATGAAACTGGACCACTTTCTTACACCACATACAAAGATAAACTCAAAATGCATTAAAGACCTAAACATGAGACAGGCAACTATAAAACTAGCAGAATATGCAGGCAGTAATCTTTTTGACATTAGCCGTAGCAACATTTTCTAGATAGGTCTTTTCGGCCAAGATAAATAAAAGCTAAAATAAATTATTGGGACAGCAAAAAAATTTAAAAAACCAACTTTTGCATAGTGAGAGAAACCATCAAGAAAATGAAAATGTAAACTCCTGAGTGGGAGAGAATATTTTCAAATGCTATGTATGATAATATTCAAGATATATAAAGAATGTATGCAACTCAACACCAAAAAGCCAAATAATAACAATAAAACAATGGGCCGAGGACCTGAATAGACATTTTTCCCAAAGAAGATATACAAGTGGCCAACAGACATAGGAAAAGATGCTCAATATCACTAATAATCACAGAAATTCAAATTAAAAACACAATACGATATCATCTTACAGCTGTTAGAATAGATAGTATCAAAAAGATAAGAATAGCAATCTCACTACAATTGCACCAAAAAATTGAAATCAGTATCTTGAAGAGATATCTGCAACCCCCATGTTCATTTGCAGCACTATTTACAATATCCAAGACTCGGAAACAGTCTTGTACCTTAAGTGTCCTTCAACAGATGAATATGTAAGATATTTCATATATATATGTATATATATATATATAATAGAATATTAATCAGCCATGAGAAACAAGGAAATTCTGCCATTTGTGAATTTATGGCAACATGGATGGACCTTGAAGGCATTATTCTAAGTGAGGTAAATCAGACAGAAGGACAAATATTTTATGATATCACTTAAATGTAGAGTCCATAAGAAACTAAAATTGTTTTTCTTTTAATTAAAATTTATACAGGTTATGTATATATTTGGAACAATATTTTTAAAGTATAAAAGGTACACTATGTAAAGGAAGTCTCCTTCTACCCCTGGTCCCTAATTGTCCAGTTTCCAACCCAGGAAGCAACAACAGTTACCATTTTCTCTACTATCAAGTTCTTTCTTTTGTTGTTGTTTTTTAATTGAAGGGTCATTAACACATAATGTTACATTAGTTTCAGGTGTACAACACAGGGATTCAACAGGTTTATACATTATGCTCTATCTACAAGTATAGCTAACATCTGTCAGTACACAATGCTATTACAATACTACTGACCATAGGGATGCCTGGGTGGCTCAGTCAGTTAAGTGTCTGACTTCAGCTCAAGTCATGATCTTGAAGTCCTGGGATCAAGCCCTGTGCCAAGCATCAGGCTCTGCAATCATTGGGGACTCTGCTTGTCTCTCTCCCTCTGCCCCTCTTGCTCATGCTATCTCAAATAAAAAAAATAAAATCTTTTAAAAAACACAAAATAATACCACTGACTATATTTCCTATAATCTAATTTTTATCCTCATGACTTATTTATTCTGTAACTGGAAGCCCCTATCTCCCATTCCTCTTCATTTTTTTGCCTATCTTCATATACCTCTCCCCTCTAGAAACCACCATTTTATTCTCTATCTTTATAGGTTTGTTTCTGCCTTTTGATTTATTTCTTTGCTCTTTTGTTTGCTTTTTACATTCCAAATATAAATGGAATTGTATCATATTTGTGTTTCTCTGTTGGCTTATTTCACTTAGCATAATATCCTCCAGATCCATCCATTTTGTCACAAATGGTAAAGTCTCATTTTTTATGGCTGAGTAATATTCCATTGTATGTATATGCCACAACTTCTTTATCTACCTATCAATGACAGCTGGGTTAATTTCATATCTTGGCTATTATAAATAATGTTGCAATAACTATAGGGATGCGTTTATCTTTTCTACTTGGTGTTTTCATTTTTGGGGGGGTAAATACCCAGTAAGTGAGGTAATGGATCATAAGTATTTCCATTTTTAATTTTTTGAGAAACCTTCATACTGTTTTCCACAGTAGTTGCACTGATTTACATTCCTACTAACAGTGCACAAGGGTTCCCTTTCTCTCCACATCCTTACCAACATTTGTTATCTCATGTTTTTGATAAAAAGCCATCCTACAGGATTCTTAATAAACTGAACTCATAAAGAGAGTGGTGGTTTACCAGGGGCTTGGGTTGGGGGATTTGGGGAAGTGTTGCTTAAGGGTAAAATATTACAACTAGTAGATGAGTAAGTTTTGGACCTTTTATGCACACCAAGTGAATATAGTCAACAATACTGTTTTATAAACTTTAAAGCTGCTAAGATAAATTCTTAACTGTTCTTAACAAAAAAGAAATGATAAAGGTGTGACATGATAAAGGTGTTAGCTAATGCTACTATAGTAATAATATCACAATATAGAAATGTATGAAATCAACCATTGTATACTTAAACTTATACACTTTTACACATCAATTGTATTTCAATTAAAAAAGAAAAAAGAAAAAAAATACAAAACCTCATCATGGGCAAGACCCTACAAGTGCACGTTGGCTACTTGCTCCCTCCCAAGATGAGGTGGTTACAGATTTAAGCAGAGAACACTAAGAGAACAGGTAGGGCACTCAGAAATCTCTATCTGAACACCAACTTTCTGAGGATAATTTTACTCAAGACAAGAAATAACAGCTTCCCTTTAGACCCAGCAAGTGCTAGCTGACACATTCTTAGTGGGAACTTTCCTTGAGCAATATAGTGACTATGTGTAAAGAGAAAAACTAAACCCTGAGGCAATTCCACTGGACCTAGTATAGTTCCTCTAGAAGTTTGACAATGACAGATACAACATATTAGATTCACACACTAGGAAGAAAGCCTCAGCAGTAACTGATAAGGCCATGAAAGAGATGGATCAGCATGAAGCAATCGTCCCAAACTGTTGCCATATCTTTACAGGTTCATTGGACATAGTACAGAATAATCACTCAGAATTTTTCCTTCCTTGTGGAAGAGAAGACTGAGGAAAAAGACTAATGAACCTAGACACCAGACAGTAGACACTGCATGATCTGACCAATGATCAGAATAATTTATAATGCTAATAAATAACACTATTTTAAAAGAGACTTTAATGAAAAAAAGCAAAGACTATGTCTGGTTTTGCTCATATGTCTATCCTTAGCATTTACACCATGTTTGACACATAGTATTTATTCAATACACATTGAACAGAAGGACTTAAGATAGACCCATATAATAGGAAAAACTCATAAGGGCGGCATGAAGAATCTCTGTCATGCTGGTTTAATAGACCAGGATAAAGCAATATGGTAAGATCAGGGAAGAAACAAGGGACTACATGTAAACAAAATTTCTGTGTGTGAAGGTTACCAGTGTGACTTTGTATACTTTCTTAAACTACTGCTACTTCAAATCTAAGGTACCTATTTAAAGGTAATTTCTACCACTACTTTTGTATTCTTTTTTTTTTTTAAAGATTTTATTTATTCATTTAACAGAGAGAGAACACAAGTAGGCAGAGAGGCAGGCAGAGGCAGAGAGAGGAGCAGGCTCCCCGCGGAGCAAGGAGCCCGATGCAGGACTCGATCCCAAGATGCTGGGATCATGGCCTGAGCCAAAGGCAGTTGCCCAACCAACTGAGCCACCCAGGCGTCCCATACTTTTGTATTCTTAAGAGAGGAAAAAACTGCCAATTATTGTAACCATCCTTCAAAACAATGTACTGCTTAAAATATAACCTATGAGAAATTGTACTAGTCTGGCAAGCATGCTTAGATATAGTCTTAAGAAAATCATATGCCGGCAACAGGCCTCTGGGGGAGAGGACGAGATACAACCTTGAAGCTGAGCAGCTAGGGACGCCTGGCCCGCTCAGGGCAGAACGCAGCCTACTTCACTTTGCTGTTATCTCCCTTTCCCCGGAGACTACCTGTGGCTAATTAGATGATCCCTTTGAATGTGCTTGCTCAATTATAAACTTTATACTGCTTGACCAGATATGTTTTGCCTTTCTTCTTACTTATCTACAAGCCTCATGGTCAATGTATAATCTACTCTGGCTTCTTTGTTAGTTGTTATCTACTTTCTAATAAATATGAGACTGAGGAGTTGTTCGGGGCTACAGTCTTCCCTACTGTCGTCCCCTGTTCCCTCTCCCTTGCAGCTGACTTGTTTGTGCCTCATTCTTCTCCCGTGCACCGTCAGGAGGCAGCAAATTATACTGTAACATACCATCATTTGTGAAATAAACCTCAATTTAATAAATGTTAAAATATATATTTGTTAATAAAACCATGAAACCACAAAAAATAATAAATGTTAAAATGTGAAAAATGTGTGGTTCTTAGAATCAGTGAAATATGCTATTTATGGTTGCTGGGACTGGCTCTTTCCCAGTGTGGGTATAGCTACTCAGAAAGAGGGTCAGTGGCTGAGACTTATGGGAAAGAGAGTCCCTAAAAGAAACCAGAAGTGCATTCTGACAAGGAAAAGAAAAGTCAAAAGAGGGAGAGAAATTGAAGATATTTATGATTTAATAGCAGAAGACATGATGTTGCTAAAAGTAAAGGAATTGGAAAGTCGAAGGCCCAGCTTAGAAGAGCTACAAATGAAGAGAGTTGCCTATAGATCTGAACAGTCTTTGAGATGATGCCTAAAATTGGACCCCTGGCAAATAGCCCTTCCGTCTCAACATTGTCCCGTGCTTCAAATGTTCCTACATGGTTTCCCAAAACTTGATGAAACATCTATTCAGCTGACTGAACTATAAGAGTGTCTATTCCATGTTTTAGATGGTGCCGACACAAGACTTAGGACAAAAACAACAATATTCCAGAACATAATATCCTGGGGACTTCTTATAAAAGCATGATGACATAGGCATTATACAAATGTAGATGCTAAAGGATTATTCCTAGTCTTAAGAACATACATGAAGATAAAGTATTACAATACAGTGGGATAGGGATAAGTATGTTAAGAGGAATGAAACATTTTTTCCAGATGGCTTTAATTTGGGGAAGGATGGATATTTTATTTGTAAAAAGAATCATTATTTTATAAATTTATGATATAAAATCTTGAGATAAATTATCCATTCTTTGCTTGCTAATTTGCGGTGAAAAATATAAAACTGGAGAACAATTATGGTGTGGTAAAATTATGTGAAAATCTGGAGCTGGCAATCACTCTCAGTAGGATTCATCAAATAAAAAGTTTTACTTTACACACATCCTTATTCTCTGCTTTTGCTTGACTAAACTTCTGGGATGTTGACAAAAGTGACTAGGAATTATTTGTAACAATATTTAGGATATCTGAGATGTTCTATGTGTGTGAAAATTTTGCCTATTATGATGGATTATGTTCAGTACTTGAATTGTGACTATACTTCTTTTTCTTGGATAAAAATCTATGATCAGAATTATTCCACAAATAATAAATTGTCAAATGGAAATTACATAGTTTTAAAAACCTGGGTAAGCATTAAGCATTGTTCTTGGTATATATCCTGCAAGGACCTTTTTGTCATGTCTAATTTCAATTGCTCAGATTAATAGATGGACATGATTTCTGGTGTCTTTCTTTCTGTGTTAACCCTTATAGAACAAGACTTCTCTGTGAGCTCCTTTATTTTGGATTTAGACTTGAAAACCTCCTCTTTTGGTAAGGTAATGTGGGCTCTCAAAGAGGATTCTTGAAGACCCTAGGGTGCTTAAACAAGAAGAGATGTTGATACTTTTTGGAATCAGACCCTATCTCTGGCATATAATCAGACTGCTTGGCCTCAGTAGACATAATTTTCTTTTTAGTCTTTCTGTAATTCAACTGACAATGACTATGGGCACTGTACCATAATGAATAACAATTAGAGAGTAATGAACTAAAAAAAGCACTGAAATAATAACAGCACAGATATAAGCATCGAATGGGAAAAAAAAATTTGCAGAGTCACACAAACAAGTTACAATTAAGAAAGTAAAAAATGGGGCGCCTGGGTGGCTCAGTTGGTTAAGCAACTGCCTTTGGCTCAGGTTATGATCCCGGAGTCCCGGGATCAAGTCCCACATCGGGCTCCCAGCTCCATGGGGAGTCCGCTTCTCACTCTGACCTTCTCCCCTCTCATGCTCTTTCTCACTTTCTCTCTTTCCTAATAAATAAATAAATAAAATCTTAAAAAAAAAAAGAAAGTAAAAAATGGCATTTAAATATTAAGGTTTATAAACCATATCCAACACATGAAATTGGGTGAGGTAATAAATAGCATATTACATAGAATCTGATATATGCATGTTGCATATGACAAAATAAAAAGGTAACAGAATCTCAAAAGTAAAATTATACTCAAGTAAGAAATAAAAAGGGAACTGGGAGGAAACTCTAAATTAATCAGTCACAAATCCAGAGCTTTGAGTTTCCATCTTCCACTGTGTTATCTAAAATTGCCTTTGGAACAACCCCACATCTCACTAGAAACCATGTAGAACTATGCCCTCTTAAAGGAATAACATCATTCATTTATTTATTCAACACATGTTTCTGATGTAATTTTTCTGTGCCAAACACTATTTCAAGGTTCTAAGAACACAGCAGTAGATAAAAAAATTTCTGTCCTCATGGAGCTCAATATATGGTTCGTTTCATAACTCTTCACCAAATGAGTTCAAGGTCAATAGAAAAGAATGCCAGCCTTGATCTTGGAACAAGAAAAGCAATGGTTACGGAGCATCATATTATTAAAAAGGCACAATACTGTTCTCTAAATTGAATATAGTTAAATACCACGCTATTTTTTGGAGACAATAAGAAACATAGGAAGGACCGAGTATCTTGAAGGATATCAACAAGAAAGGTTTCTGGGAGGAGATGGGACACTTGATGGATATCAAGGAATTATCAAGGGTTTTTTGTTTTGTTTTGTTTGCTTTTTGTTTTTAGGAATTATCAAGGTTTTTTTTAAGATTTTATTTATTTATTTGAGAGACAGAGAAAGTGAGAGAGCATGAGAGGAGAGAAGGTTAGAGGAAGAAGCAGACTCCCTATGGAGCTGGGAGCCCGATGCGGCACTCAGTCCCAGAACTCAAGGATCATGACCTGAGCTGAAGGTAGTTGCTCAACCAACTGAGCCACCCAGGTGCCCCTCAAGTTTGTTTTTTTTTTTTAAGATTTTATTTATTTATTTGACAAAGAGAGAGAGATCACAAGTAGGCAGAGAGGCAGGCAGAGAGAGAGGGGGAAGCAGGCACCCTTCCAAGCAGAGAGCCCAATGTGGGGCTCGATCCCAGGACCCTGAGATGATGACTTGAGCTGAAGGCAGAGGCTTTAACTTACTGAGCCACCCAGGTGCCCCAGGAATTACCAAGTTTAAATGCTGTGATGTGTTTACTTGTCACTAGCCTTCAAAAAGTATTAATTCCTGCTGTTAAAATTTTGCTCACCATCCTGTCTGCTTGAAACATTCCTCCAATATTCAGCCTATTCAAACCCTACCCATCTTTTAAGGCCACCTCCAATTCTTTCCTTCCTTCAGCAGAATCAATAATAAGATCCTTAAAACAAGAAAAAAAAGGGCACAATATTTGCCAGGGTTTCTAGGATACTTCTGGAGTGGCCAGAGTCAAGTCACATAAAAAGCTTCCATGATGAGGAAAGGTGGTCAATTAGATTATTAAGTAATTAGATCTAATTGGAACAAAACCACAGAAGAAATGGAAAGCTAATATGAAGTATGCTAGAGAATAAGGTCATAAAAAATTAATTATTATGTGTATATGTTGTCAAGAAATTATGCAACAATTTTGTAAAGAGAAAGAAGGAAATGTTATATGTTGACAAAAAATAGCTTACATCTTAATATTCAAATCATCTATCATAAACTGTTATTGCATTAAAAGCCTCCAGACATAAATGTAGTAGATTCCAATCTGTTAACATAAAAACTCTTCATTTTCCACTATACTAATATTCCTTAGAATTCTTGCATGTATCAATAGCATAGAGGACAAAGTGATGACATCTGAGCCAAATTTAGTTTTCAAACATGTTTTGATTGGCTTACACAGTGATTTTTATTGTAAAATATTTCAAATATAAAGACAAAAAGAGAAAAAACATAGCAAAAATTCATATCATAATACTATGCCGTATATCCATCAGATCATTTTTGTAAGGAAATTAAACACTGTAATTAAGTTGACTCTGTGTACGCATCTCTCCTTCTTCAGAAATAACCACTATTATGAATACAATCTTTATCATTCCCATGTGTGTGCATGTACACTGACACACACAGACACACACATATCCATAAATATTATATTCTTTTCTGGGTCTTTAAACTTTATCTAAAAGTTAATAAAATGTATGAATCATTCTATTTTGTTTATTCAAATTATGTTTCGGATATTGATTCAAGTTGATACATCCGACTTTAGTTCAAGGGTCACAAAATTATCATCCATGGTCCAAAACCAACCTGCTGCCTGTTTTTATAAAGTTTTATTAGAACACAGCCACTGGAACACTCTCATTTAGACGACATATTGCCTATGGATGCTTTCTCACAAGAGCAGCAGAATTGAGATAGATAATGTGGCTTTCAACACATCAACTATTAACTACCCGGCCCTTTACATAAAGAGTTTATCGACTCTTGTAATAGTCAATTCATTATAATTGTTGTGTAGCATTTCATTGTGTGAATTTATAAATGCTGATAGAAATTTTTATTACTTCAATCTTTTCACTGTTGGAAGCCTTGCTTGTGTGAATTTTTCTTTTCTAGTCTACCTGCGTTGTTGTCTCCTCAATGCTACCAGTGGAGATCAAATGGACACCAAACTTAACCTTCTGAAACATAGTGAGCCAAAAACGCTATGCCAAGCCAAAGGCCTTATCTGAGAAAGGCTTTCCAACAGCTTAGAATTCAAATGATACCAATCAGTGTATGTATAGAAAATAAAAATAAAATGGAACAAGCTGAAATTGCAAAGTGGTTTTGAGTCCATGATGAAATTGAAGCAAAAAGACAAGTTTAACATGATCTGAGTTATCCAAGATAGATATTTCAAAGTAGTTGTAAGGAGCACATTTTTATTAGGAAGTAATCACTGCAACTATTAAGAACTCGCATGCCAATGACAATAAAATCACAAAGGACTATATGGTATCATGAGGGAATGTGTCCAAATATCCAGAACAGACATCCACTGTGCAGAGTAAGCATAATGCCTAGGGCCTATGACACTTTCAGAGGTTCAAAAAACAATTTCTTTAAAATCAAAAGAAAATATTAATATAATTCACTCTCTATAATATTTGCCTTTATAACCAGTCATAAAATAGAAATTTTAGGGGCGCATAGGTGGCTCAGTTGGTTAGGCATCTGCTTTTGGCTCAGGTCATGATCCTAGGGTCCTGGCATTGAGCCCCTCGTTATAGTCTGGCTTCCCACTCAGCAGAGTCTGCTTCTCTCTCTCCCTCTACCCCACCCCCACTCATGCTTTTTCTCTCAATTGAATAAATAAAATCTTTAAAAAAATAGAACTTTTAATATTGTTATGGAAGAGGGGCCCATGAAAACCACAATGTGGCCCTGCAGATGACTTTGAAGAATTCTCAAATTCAGGAATATTATTATCAAAAACAACAAAGCCACAGCTGAGATTTGTATGCTTAAGACTCTTCCAGACTCACTTCAATAAATAATTCCTTGCTTCTGTGGCTTCAGCCTTGAAACCCATACCACAGAAATAATTAACTCAACCAAATAAAAAAATCACCACATATGCTGACCATTCCAAATTCCTGGGAAAGAATCAAAATAATTATTATGTCTTGGAGGGGCAGGTTCTAATGAATGTGGGAGAAACTATTTTACAATGAGTTATGCCAAAGTTTGAGCCAATATGCATTAAAATAACCTCCAGGTATAATGTTCATGAAAGTTAAGAAGTCACTGACCTTAAAGCTCAAAATTTACTATCAGTATGATTTTTTTTAAAGATTTTATTTATTTATTAGAGAGACAGAGAAAGTGAGAGAGAGCATGAGAGGAGAGAAGGTCAGAGGAAGAAGCAGACTCCCCGTGGAGCTGGGAGCCCGATGTGGGACTCGATCCCAGAACTCAAGGATCATGACCTGAGCTGAAGGCAGTTGCTCAACCAACTGAGCCACCCAGGCGCCCTCAGTATGATTTTTTTAATTAACATATAACGTATTATTTGTTTCAGGGGTACAGGTCTGTGATTCATCAGTCTTACACAATTCATAGCACTCACCATAGCACATACCCGCCCCAATGTCCATGACCCAGCCAACCCATCCCTCCCACCCCCTTCCCTCCAGCAACCCTCAGTTTGTGTTTTTAATAATCACTGTATTTATATGCAATCTGTTCCCTTAAGTTGTTATAGAAAAGTGGAAATATATACAAGAATATATCACTTAAAAAGAAATACAAATGGCAAACAAGAACATGAAAAAATGGACAAATCATTAATCAGTAGAGAAATGCAAATTAAAATGACAATGAGATGTCATTTCAGAAAGTAATAGCTATAATTTTAAAAAAGCAGAAAATTACAAATGTTGGCAAGGATGTGGAAAAACTGGAACCCTTGTACATTGTTAGTGGGAATGCAAAATAGTTCAGCTGCTACAGGAAACAGTTTAGCTTTCCTCAAAAAGTTACAGAATTACCATGCAACCAAGAAATTCTACTCCTAGTCATATAACCAAAGAATTGGAAATAGGTACTTAAGTACATGCACATGTATGTTTATAGCAGCAATACTGACAATAGCTAAAAGGTAAAAATATCCCAAATATCCATCAATAGAATACTATCTAACCATAAAAACATGAAAAATTCATATATGCTACAACATGGATGAAACTCAAAAACATTATGCTAAGAAGCCAGACAAAAGACTACATATCATAGAATTCCATCCACATAGAATATCTGAATACCTAGAATAATTTTTGTCTCTACATAGACAAAAATCAGATTTGTAGGTACCAGGGGCAGAGGGAAGGAGGGGAATGTGGAACTAGTGCTTAATGGGAATTGGGTGTCATTTTAGAGTGCTGAAAATGTTTTGGAACCAGATAAAGGCAGTGGTTACACAACATTGAAAATTCATTAAATGCCACAAAACCATTTACTTTAAAATGGTTTATTTTACATTAGGTGAATTTTGTGTCAATAATTAAAGGAATGCATTAAGTCACTTTGAAATGTTTAAGTTATTCTCCACATTTATCTTGAAGAGAAAGAACAAAATGTAGGGTAGCGTGGGCTACAATAGAACACAATAACAATAAATTACAGCACAAATCTAACCAATCACTATTTTAGTAGTAAAGTACAAGAGCAAAGACTTGCTCAGTAGTGATAAAGAAGACAATAATGGCTGAATATATAGCAGGGTGATTTAGAGAAAAGGATAAAGAACTTACAAACGACTATCTGAGAACTTGCATTGGCATTTTTTTACTTAAGACTAAAGGAGATGAAAAGTCAATAGATTGATGATTGCCCTTGGACTTGCCAGGGATTGATATTTAAAATGGATTAGCATGATAATTAAGTCATAGTCAGATAAGTAAAATGATTCTAAAACTATGAAAGAATGGCTTCAAAATAGAGCTTTTTAAGACTATTTTATCTAAACCACCCTTTGAAGGTGAAACTGCAAGTTGAGGAAAATGAAATAATCGAGAAAAGTCTGTATAGAAGAATGGCTATATATTTGTGAATAAAATTTTATGATAAGAAATCACTTCAAATTGGAATTCTAATATTACTCTAATAAGTCTAGTTATTATTAATAATGGACTTATTAAAAATTACTTAAAATTCAAAAAATTAATCTAATGTCTATTCTATTATTATTCTAATAAGTCTAATTTAAGACTTCACACTGGTAGAACTTATAAGGTAAATATATATATATAAAATGTAATGGAGGAATTGAAAATACATGAATTATATATAAATAAGAAAATGGATTATAAGCCAGAAATGTAAGCCCACTATACCACCTGAGTGAAAGAATGGTGGCAAGTAGCCTACAGTGTAGTTGTGGCTTCTGGATTCAAGCACCTATTTGAGGGCAGGGGTTAGCAAACTTTTTCAATAAAGGACCAGATAGTAATTACTTTAGATTTTGACAAACAATATAGTTTCTATTGTAACTATTCAGATCTGCCATTGTAGGGCAAAAGCAGCTATGGGAAATAAGTAAAATAATTGGTGAAGCTTTACTTCAATAAAATTCACTTACAAGAACAGGCGTAGAACATAGTTTGTTAAAGTGCTCAAAAGGATACCTAGCTATATAATGTCTTTACTGTCTCTTAATATACATGAGTCTGCTGAGGCTGAAAGATTCATGTTAAGACCCACTCTCCATCAAACTGTGATGAAAATAAAATTATGCTTTGTAAAAAGAGACCCTAAAATCCATAGGCACTAACATTTATAACTGTTATGATGCTATACAGTTGTTAGAACACCAGAATCGGGAAAGCCTAATAGTAACAGATCTTCTGAGTAAACTAAACCCAGCATCACCCCATCCTGCACAGGAGCAGGTGCATTACTTGACTTGTAGCCATGAAGTAAACTGCATAATTAGCTGGGGACAGCTAAGAACAAAGTTAAGGGATGGGTTGCTTAATACAGGGGCATGGATTTGCAAGACTTGGTGAAGTTACACAGTCCTGAAGTTTTTCTCCCAGGACAGAGGGAAAAGAGTAAGAAACACACATCCACAGAAAAACTTTGAGAAGCTCCTAGACTCTCTAGCAGGCTGACTAGTGGTCTTTTCCAGTCAAAGCCAATCAAAAAGACAAGGAAGGTAGTTGATTCTTGAAATGTGCAGAAACTAAACCAAAGCTACATGGAACATTTAGAATGAGGAAATATGATGCAACTAAAAGAAGTACTGGTAAGCTACCCTAAAAAAATGGAGAACTGTGCATTGCCTGACCAAAATAAATAAATAAGTAATGATTCAAAAATAATCATCTTAAAGAAGCTCAGTCAGGGGGCGCCTGGGTGGCTCAGTGGGTTAAAGCCTCTGCCTTCAGCTCAGGTAATGATCTCAGGGTCCTGGGATTGAGCCCCATATCAGGCTCTCTGCTCAGCGGGGAGCCTGTTTCCCCCTCTCTCTCTGCCTGTCTCTCTGCCTACTTGTGATCTCTCTGTCAAATACATAAATAAAATCTTTAAAAGAAAAGAAGCTCAGTCACAGTTATAAGAAAGCAAATGTAGACAATTAAAGGAAATCAGGGAAAAAAATGAGAAGTTCAGCAAAGAGAAACCATAGAAAAAGAACCAAATAAATTCTAGAGCTTAGAAAACAATAAGTGAAATGAAAACCTCAACAGAAAGCCTCAAAAGTAAATCAGATCAAGAAAAAGGAAAGACGTAGTGATCCTAAAAACAAGTCATTTGAAATTATCCAGTGAGAGGGGCAAAAAGAAAAATAAATAAATAAAGCCTAAAGGACTTATAGAATTCCCATCTAATGAGCCAATATACACATTATGTCCCAAAAGGAGGAGACTGAAAGAAAGGAAAAGGAAATCTATTTAAAGAAATAATGTCTTGGGGTGCCTGTGTGGCTCAGTCAGTTAAGTGTCTGCCTTCAGCTCAGGTCACTATCCCAGGGTCAGGGGTTGAGCCCCACATTGGGATCTCTGTTCAGCAGGAAGCCTGCTTCTCCCTCTCCCTTGGCCTGCCACTTTACCTACTTGTGATCTTTCTCTATCTCTCTCTGTCAAATAAATAAATAAAATCTTTTTTTAAAAATAAACATTTTAAGAAATAATGTCCAAGGAAGTTGCAAATATGGGGAGGAAAATGGATATCCAAATTCACAGGGAGCAAAATTCCCCTCAAAAGATAAATACAAGGCCAAAATGAAACTCATTAAAATTAAATTGGTAAATGTTAAAGAGAGATACTTTTGGGAGCGGGAGGAGAAAAACAAATTGTCATGTACAAATTAGCCCTCATAAGACTATGGGCGGATTTCTCAGCAGAAACTTTGTGGGCCATAAAGGGAGTAGGATGATATACTGAAAGTACTAAAAGAAAAAAAATACTGCCAAAGAAGAACATACCCCATAAAACTGTCCAAAAATGAAAAAGAGACTGTCCTAACAAAGAACATTTAACTGACTGTGCCAACCAGAAACCCCTATTTATTTATTTTTTAGTTTTAATTTTAATTCACTTTTTTTTTACTTCCCAAATGACAAGATGGAGGAATTCACCCCAGAAGAAAGAACAGGAAAAATGATGGCCATAGCTTTAACCAATATAGATATAAGTAAGATGTCTCAACTATAATTTAAAACAACAATTATAAGGATACGACTGGGCTTGAAAAAAGGAGGTAAATCTAATCAGGCTGAAATTAAAAAGGCTATAACTTAGATGCATCTGAATGGATGTCAGAACAATGAGTTTGGACAAAGCAGAGGAATGAATCAGTGATATAAAAGATAAAATTATGGGAAAAAAATGAAAAGGAGAGGGAAACAAAGGTAATGGATCATGAAGGTAAACTTAGGGAACTTAGCAACTTATTAAAATGAAATAATATTCCATTGAATTCTGGAATCCCAGAAGATGAAGAGAGACATAAAGGGGAAGAAGGTTTATTCGAGCAAATTATAGCTGAAAACTTCCCAAATCTGTGGAAGGAAAAAAAAAAAAAAACATCAAAATCCAAGAAGCACAAAGAATTCCCATTAAATTTAAAAAAGGTGAGCCATTGCCAAGGTATATCATAGTCAAATTTGCAAAATGCACAGAAAAGGAAGGAATCTTGAATGCAACAAGAGGGAAAGGGCCCTTAACCTATAAGGAAAGACAAATCAGGTTTGCAGCAGATCTCTCCACAGAGACTTGGAAGGCCAGAAGAGAATGGCAGGATATATTCAATGTGCTGATTGATAAAAACATTTAGCCAAGAAGACTTCATCCAGCAAGGTTGTAATTCAGAATAGAATAAGAGATAAAGAGTTTCATAGACAGAAAACAAGCAAACAAACAAACAAAACTAAAGGAGTTTGTGACCACTAAACCAGTCTCGCAAGAAATATTAAGGGGGATTCTTTAAGTGAGGGAAAAGAACCTGAAAGCAACAAAGACTATAAAGGAACAGAGAACATCACTAGAAACACCAACTTTACAGATAACACAATGGCACTAAATTCATAGCTTACAATAATCACTCTGAATGTAAATGGACTAAATGTTCCAATCAAAAGAAATAGGGATTCAAAATGGATAAAAAAATGAACAAGATCCATCTATAAGCTGCTTACAAGAGACACACTTTAGACCTAAAAGACAGCTGCAAATTGAAAGTGAGAAGATGGAGAACCATCTATCATGTTAATGGATGTCAAAAGAAAGCCAGAGTAACCATATTTATATCAGACATACTAGATTTTAAAACAAATTTATGCACCTTTTTTTAATAGACTAATAGCAGAAGTGCATTATCTCATAATTAAGGGGTCTATCCATCCAGAAGATCTAACAATTGTAAATATTTATGACTCCAACAAGGGAGCATAGAAAATCAATTAATAACAAACATAAAGAAACTCCTTGATAATAATACAATAATAGTAGGGGACTTGAACACCACACTTACAGCAATGGACAAATCATCAAAGCAGAAAATCAATAAGGAAACAATGTCTTTGAATGACACAGTGGACCAGATGGAGTTGAAGAATATATTCAGAGCATTTCATCAGAAAGCAAAACACACATTCTTTTTGAGTGCACATGGAACATTGTCCAGAATAGATCACATACTGAGTTACAAAACAACCATCAACAAGCACAAAAAGGTTGAGATCATACCATGCATATTTTCAGGCCAAAATGCTATGAACCCTGAAGTCAACTAAAAGAAAAAAATATGAAGATACTACAAATACATGAAAGTTAAAAAACATTGTACTAATGAATCAAAGAGTTAATCACGAAATTAAAGACAAAAAAGTACATGGAACCAAATGAAAATGAGAACATGACAGTCCAAAACTTTGTGATGCATCAAAAGCATTCCTAAGTGGAAAGTATATTGCAATACAGGCCTACCTCAAGAGGCAAGGGAATTCTCAAATACACAACCTAATCTTTCACCTAAAGGAGCTAGAAAAGGAACAATAAACCTTAAAAGTGGCAGAAAAAGGAAAGTAGTAAATATTAGAGCAGAAATAAATGATACAGAAACAAACAAAAATCCCCAGTACAATAGATCAACAAAACAGAGGTGGTTCTTTCAAAGAATTAACAAGATTGACAAACCCATAGCCAGATTTATCAAAAACAAAAGAGAAAGGACCCAAACAAAATCATGAAAGACAGAGGAGCGATTACAACAAACACCATATAAATACAAATAACTATAAGAGACTATTATAAAAAATTATATGCCAACAAACTGGGCGCTCTGGAAGAAATGGACAAATTCCTAGAAACATAAAACCTACCAAAACTGAAACAGGAAGAAATAGAAACCATTAACAGACTCATAACCAACAAAGAAATTGAATCAGTAATCAAAAATGTCCTAACAAACAAAAGTCCAGGTCCACACGCCTTCAAAGGGAAATTCTACTAGATATTTAATGAAGAGTTAACACTCACTCTTCTAAAACTATTCCAAAAAATAGAAATGGAAGGAAAACTTCCAAACTCATTCTATGAAGTCATCATTACCTTGATTTCAAAAACAGATAAAGACCCAACTGAAAAGAACTACAGGCCAATATCCCTGATGATTATGTATATAAAAAATTCTCAACAAGACACTAGCAAATCAAATACAACAGTACATTAAAAGAATTATTCACCACGATTAAGTGGGATTTGTTCCTGGGCTGCAAGGCTGGTTCAATATTTGCAAATCAATCCAACATGTTACACCACATTAATAAAAGGATGGATAAGAACCATTTGAACCTTTCAATAGATGCAGAGAAAGCATTTGACAAAATACAGCATCCAATCATGGAAAAAACCCTCAACAATGTAAGGATGGATGGAACATACTTCAACATCATGAAGGCCATCTACAAAACCCCACAGCTAATATCATCCTAAATGGGGAAAAAGTGAGAGCCTTTCTCCTACAATCAGCAATAAGACAAGGATGTCTACTCTCACCATTTCTATTTAACACAGTACTAGAAGTCTCAGTCTCAGCATTCTGACAACAAAAAGAAATAAAAGGCATTAAAATTGGCAAAAAAAAAGTTGACTATTTGCAGATGACATGATACTCTATATAAAAGACTTGAAAGACTCGACCAAAAATTGCTAGAATTGATACATGAATTCAATGATGATGCAGGATAAAATAAAACAGTGTACAGAAATTTGTTACATATTCATACACCAATAATGAAGCAGCTGAAAGAGAAACCAAGGAATTACTCCCATTTATAAATGCACCAAAAACCGAAGAATAGAGATACCTAGGTATAAACTTAACCTAAGAGGTGAAAGATCTGTACTCTGAAAACAATAAAACACTGATGAAAGAAATTGAAGATTAAAAAAAAGAAAGGGAAACACGTTACATGCTCATGGACTAGAAGAGCAAATATTGTGAAAAATATAAATTATGAAGATAAACTCGAAATGGATAAAAGACCTCAAAGTGAGGCAGGAATCTATCAAAACCCTGGAGAAGAACATAGGCAGTAACCTCTATGACATTAGCCACAGCAACTTCTTTCAGGAAATGTATCCAAAGGCAAAGGAAACAAAAGCAAAAATGAACTTTTGAGATTTCATCAAGATAAAAAGCTTCTGCACCTTGAAGGAAACAGTCAACAAAACAAACAGGCAACGCACAGAATGGGAGAAGATATTCACAAATGACACTACAGACAAAGGTCTGATATCTAAGATCTATAAAGAATTTCTCAAACTCAACACTCACAAAACAGATAATCACATCAAAAATGGGCAGAAGACATGAACAGACACTTCTCCAAAGAAGACATACAAATGGCTAACAGACACATGAAAAAATGTTGATCATCTTTAGCCATTATGGAGATTCAAATCAAAACCACACTGAGATACCACCTTACACCAGTTAGAATGGCCAAAATCAACAAGACGGTAAACAACAAATGTTGGAGAGGAAGTGGAGAAAAGGGAACCCTCTTCCACTGTTGGTGGGAATGCGAGTTGGTGCAGCCACTTTGGAAAACAGTGTGGAAATTCCTGAAGAAATTAAAAATAGAGTTACCCTATGACCCTGCAATTACACTACTGGGTATTTATCCCAAAGAAGTAGATGGAGTACAAAGAAGGGCCACATGTACCCCAATGTTCATAGCAGCAATGGCCACAATCGCCAAACTGTGGAAAGAACCAAGATGCCCTTCAACAGATGAGTGGACCAAAGAAGATATGGTCCATATATACAACGGAATATTATGCCTCCATCAGAAAGGATGAATATCCAACTTTTGTATCAACATGGATGGGACTGGAAGAGATTATGTTGAGTGAAATAAGTCAAGCAGAGAGAATCAATTATCTTATGGTCTCACTTACATGTGGAGCATAAGAAAAAAACATGAAGGGCATTGTAAGAAGCAAAGGAAGGGTGAATGGGGGGAAATCAGAGGGGGAGATGAACCATGAGAGACTGTGGACTCTGAGCAAGAAACAGGGAGGGGGTGGCGGGGTTGGGCAAGCCTGGTGGTGGGTATTGAGGAGGGCACGTATTGCACGGAGCACTGGATGTAGTGCATGAACAATTAATCTTGTAACACTGAAAAAATAAAATAAAAGTATTTGGGAAGAAAAAAAACTACCCCCCCAAAAATAAGAGGAGCAGCAACTTGCTACCCAAAATTTAGACCAATAAATGAAGAATGCCAAATTCAAAGGAAATTGAAAAAGAATATTGGAAGGAAGAATACAATTATCCAAATTTGGAAACTGATAGGACACCACTGCTTTTTTTTTTAATAAATATGTCACGGTATGTTTAAAAAAAAAGTAAATTACCTAAAATGATCTATACATTTAATGCAATCTCTATCTAAATAATAGCATTATTCACAGAGTTAGAGTAAACCATCCTAAAATTTGTATGGAACCACAAAAGACCCCAATTAGCCAAAGTGATCTTGAAAAATAAAAGAAGCTGGAGGTATCACAATTATGAATTTCAAGCTATATTACAAAGTTTTACTCATCAAGACCGAATAATACTGGCACAAAAACAGACACATAGATCAATGAACAGAATGGAAAACCCAGAAATGGACCCATAACTATATGGTCAATTAATCTTCAACAAAGCAGGGAAGAATAACCAATGGAAAAAAGACTCTTCAACAAAGTGTTGGGAAAACTGGACAGTGACACAAAGAAGAATGCAACTGGGCCACTTTCTTACACGATACACAAAAATAAACTCAAAATGAATGAAAGACCTAAATGTAAGATAGGAGTCCATCAAAATCCTAGAGGATGACAGAGGCAGCAATCTTTTTTTTTTTTTTAAGATTTTTATTTATTTATTTGACAGAAAGAGAGAGAAATCACAAGTAGGCAGAGAGGCAGGCAGAGGGAGAGAGGGAAGCATGCTTCCCACTGAGCAGAGAGCCCGATGTGGGGCTCGATCCCAGGACCCTGAGATTATGACCTGAGCTGAAGGCAGAGGCTTTAACCCACTGAGCCACCCAGGCGCCCTGGCAGCAATCTCTTTGACCTCAGCTATAGCAACTTCTTACTAGACACACTGCCAGAGGCAAGGGAAACAAAAGCAAAAATGAACTATTGGGACTTCATCAAGATAAAAAGCTTTTGCACAGTGAAGCAAATAATCAACAAAACTATAAAGCAGCCTATGGAATGGGAGAAGATATTTGCAAATGACATATCTGAGGAAGGGTTAGTATCTAAAATCCCTAAATAGGGGCGCCTGGGTGGCTCAGTGGGTTAAAGCCTCTGCCTTCAGCTCGGGTCATGATCTCAGGGTCCTGGAATCGAGCCCCACATTGGACTCTCTCCTCAGCGGGGAGTGTGCTTCCCCCTCTCTCTCTGCCTGCCTCTCTGCCTACTTGTGATCTCTCTCTGTCAAATAAATAAATAAATAAATAAAACCTTTAAAAAAATAAAATCTCTAAATAACTTATCAAACTCAATACCCAAAAAACAAATAATCCAGTTAAAAAATAGGCAGAAGACATAAATAGACACTTTTTCCAACAAGACATCTAGATGAATAAGACATGAAAAGATGCTCAACATCACTCATCATAAGGGAAATGCAAATCAAAACCATGATGAGATATCACCTCACACCTGTCAGAATGGCTAAAATCAACAACACAAGAAAAAACATGTGTTGACAAGGATGCAGAGAATGGGGAACACTCTTACACTGTTGGAGGGAATGCAAACTGGTGCAGCTACTCTAGAGAACAATATGAAGATTCCTTAAAAAGTTACAAGTAGAACTACCCTATTATTCATCAATTGTACTACTAATTATGTAACCAAGGATACAAAAATACAGATTTGAAGGGGTACATGCATTATAGCAGCATTATCAACAATAGCCAAACTATGTAGAGAGCCCAAATGTCCATAATTGATAAATGGATAAAGAAGAAGTGGCACACACACACACACACACTGGAATATTAGTCATAAAAAAGAATGAAATCTTGCAATTTGCAGTGACATGGCTGGAGCTAGAGTATATTATGCTAAGCAAAATATATCAGTCAGAGAAAGATTAATGCCATATGCGGGCTTTAAGAAACAAAACAGATGAATACATGGAAAGGTGGGAAAAGAAAAAAAAAGAGAGGGAAACAAACCCTAAGAGACTCTCAATGTCTCTGAGGGTTGATGGAGGGACATGGGTGGGGAAAGAGGATACTTGTTGTGATGAGTACTGGGTACAGTATCTAAGTGATGAATCACTGAATTCTACTACTGATACCAATATTGCACCATATGTTATGGAACTAGTACTTAAATAAAATTTAAAAAAATACTTCTCAGCCTCAAGAAAGAAAAAAAGAATTCCATAATACTTTGTTGGTGGTGTCTCACTTTTTAGTATAAAAGTTAAAAGACAAAAAATTAAGAATCACTATAATTTTAAAAAATTATTAATGGATATACAATATAAAAAGATGTCAGTTATATCAACAACAAACTGTGGGGTACAGAAGCAAAAGTATAGTTTTTTATGGATTGATTTTTATTTTCAGCTTGAAGTAAACTTTGAAAACTTTAAGATGTTTTGCAAAAACCTCTGGTAACCACAAAGAAAATACTTACAGATTAAAAAAGAAGAAGAAAATAAGAGTGCAGGTTACGTGGTAGTGTAGGAAGATCCTGAGCTCACTTCATCCCACAGAGTCACTGAGACAGGGACTACATTTCACTTAACTCTGAACATAACCTGAAGACTAGCAGAACAGATCTTCCACAGCTAGTTGTAAAGAGAAGGCCACATCAAAAAGGGTAGGAAGACTATAGAAAAGGTTGGGAACCAAACTCCCAGTATGATTAACTACAAACAGGAGGGGCATGGAAAAGCACAGAGAAGGGAGGATGTCAAACATACCAGGCACCCTCAGGCCTGGGGACCCACAATGGGAAGATGAGTCCCCAAAATGTGTGTCTTTGATAGTTAGTGGGGCTTACTGCTGGAATGTTAGAAATCAGTGGGCCTTAACTCAAAGAGCCAGAGGGTTACAGAAAACCAGATCATACCCTTAAAAAGACAGCACACTAAATAATTCTGACTGAGACACAGCAAGACACATGAATTTAAAATGTACCTGGCGACAGAGTAAAATGGCAACAGAGTAGGAAGACCCTAGGCTCCCAAATATCCACTAGTACAACTAGACAATTATCAAATCATCCTAAATAACCCAGAACTTGACCTGAAGACTGACAGAACAAACTCGACAGCTTAAGGGAGAAAAGAGGGCACACCAAAGAAGGTTGGAAGTAAAGAAACATGGCTTAGGGAGAAAAGGGATCCATGGTCACAGAGCAGAGCAAGTGAGAGGAGCACATGGGAATGCACAGGTAGAACATTTCCCCAAAGTTGTTGGCTTGGATAATGAGAGGATATGAATTTTCTGAGTTCTTGCAACCAGCGGGGCTTAAAGCCCGTAGTTTTAAAGGACAGTGGGTTTGGCTGGTGTGAGCCTGGAGGGCACTGCATTGCTCCTGGAGAGAAGGCAGGCAAACAACCTGGGGGCAGAGAGCATGGAAACAGTGATCTGAAGAATTCTGGGCACACAAGAAAGGGATTATTCTGAGCACATCTCTGATAGGCAACATTCACAGAGATGTCTATTCGGAAACAGGGGAATGTCAGCACCATTTCCCTTCCCTTAAACTCAGTATAAACACAGAGCCACCTGTTGGAAGCAGTACAAACCAACACTAGGTGCCTAACTAGCTTACATCAAACATCAGTCCCCTCTGCTCTAGTGAAACTGCCCTTCTCAGTCATGATACCTTCAGTTCCAACAGTATAGGGCACCACCCCCAAAAGATCAGTATAAAACCCTGCCCACAGCATGACTCTGGACCAGAGAGTGCAGCAGAGCTTCAGTTCTAGTAGAAGTGGTTTCAGATTTCATGACACAAGCTGACCAGACCACACCTACTTAACATTGGCAACATTCAAACCAAACACTGGCCCACTGCAGGCAAGGAGAGCCTCTGCAGATGACTGGCCTGAAGGATAGAGCAGCTAAAACACAACAGCAGAATACATAAAGCACAAACCAGAGACACTCTGTGAAGTGTCTGCACTTCATACCATGGACACTATATGACTTCTTCTTCATAAAATAATTTCTCGTAGGACCAAGAAACATAACAGGCCATGCTAACACACAGAGGAAGGCATAAAGACAAAATGCGAAGCCAGAGGGATTTATTCTGAATGAAACAAGATATGGTTGAGGTTTTGTATCAACATGGACAGGACTAGAAGAGATTATGCGGAGTGAAATAAGTCAAGCGGAGAGAGGCAATTATCTTATGGTCTCACTTACGTGTGGAGTATAAAGAAAATCATGGAGGGCATCGTGAGAAGGAAGGGAAGGGCGAATGGGGGGAAATCGGAGGGGGTGTTGAACCAGGAGAGACTGTGGACTCTGAGCA
>CM052801.1:45225452-45242499 GCA_028533885.1 Nasua narica
TATGGTTGAGGACAGAGATCTAAATGGAACAGATATAAGTAACACATCTGATGGAGAATTTAAAGGAACAATCATAAGGTTACTCACTGGGCTTGAGAAGAGCATGGAAGACTTTAGGGAGACCTTTACCAAAGAGATAAAAGAGTTAAACTTTAAGAATCAGAAAAGAAAAATGCAGTAACTAAAATTGGAAACAGATGATGCAATGAACGAAAAGCTGAAAGAAGCAGAAAAACAAATAAGTGATATACAGGCCAAAATAATGGAACATAATGAAGCTGAACAAAAGAGAGAAAGAGGAATTATGGAACACAAGAATAGACTTAGGGAACTCTGTGATTCCATCAAATGTAATAATATTTGTATTTTAGAAGTCCCAGAAGAAGAGACAGAAAAAGGGGCAGAAAATTTGAGGAAATGATAACCAAAAACTTCCCTAATCTGCGGAAACAGACATCCAGATCCAGGAGGCACAGATAACTTCCACCAATATCCACAAAAGCAGGCCAATACCAAGATAGACTGTAATTAAATTTGCAAAATATAGTGATGAAGAAAAAAATATAAAAAGTAGCAAGACAAAAGAAATCCCTAATATACAAGGGAAGACCAATAAGATTAACTACAGCTCTCTCAACAGAAATTTTACAAGCCAGAAGAGAGGGGCATGATATATGTAAACTGCTGAATGGAAAAATCTGCAGCTAAGAATACTCTATCCAGTAAGGCTATCATTTAGAACAGAAGGAGCAATAAAGAGTTCCTCACATAAAACAAAACAAAACAAAAAACAAAACAAAACAAAAACTAAATGAGTTCCTGACCAACAAACCAGCCCTGCGAGAAATATTAAAGGGGATTCTTTGAGTGCAAAGACCAAAAGTGACAAAGACAAGCAAGGATCAGAGAAATCCCCAGACCTAATGACAAAACAAGTAATAAAATGGCAAAAAAAAATCATATCTATCAAGAATTACTTTGAATGTTAATGGACTAAGCTCTCCAATCAAAAGACACAGGGTATCAGAATGCATAAAAAAACAAGAGCCATCTATATGCTGACTACAAGAGACTCAACTTATCTCTAAAGATACTTGCAGATTGAAAATGAGGGGATGGAGAAATATTTGTCATGCGAAACAATGAAAAAATTAAGCCAGAGTAGCAATACTTAATCAGACAAAGTATATTTTATTTATTTATTTTTCAAAGTAGATTTTAAAACAAAGATTGTAGGGTCGCCTGGGTGGCTCAGTTGGTTTAGCGGCTGCCTTCAGCTCAGGCCATGATCCCAGGGTTCAGGGATCAAGCTCCACATTGAACTCCAGGCTCAGCAAAAAGCCTGCTTCTCCCTCTCCCTCTCGCTCTGCCTACTTGTGCTCTCTCTGTATCTGTCAGATAAATAAATAAGATATTTTAAAAAAATTTAAAAAATAAAACAAAGACTGTAATGAGACAGGGTACTATAAAATCATAACAGGGAAAATCTACCAAGACATAACAACTGTAAAATATTTATGACCCCAAAAATTGACCTCATGAATATATAAAACAATAACAAACATAAAGAAACTCATTGATAATAATACAATAGTAGTAGATCCCACTCACAGCAATGGATAGATCATCTAAGCAGAAAATCAACAAGGAAACAATGGCTTTGTATGACACACTGCACCAGATGGATTTAACAGATATATTCAAAACATTCTATCCTAAAACAGCAGAATACACATTCTTTCAAGTGCACATAGAACACTGTCCACAATAGATCACATATTACATTATGAAACAAGTCTTGACAGATACAAAATGACTGAAATCATACCATACTCCTTTTCTGATCCCAACACTATAAAACTAAAACTCAATCACAAGAAAATCTTGGAAACACCACAAATACATGGAGGTTAGACAACACGCTACTAAATAATGAATGGGTCAACCAAGAAATCAAATACGAAAGAGGAAAATACAGGAGTGCTGGAGTGGCTCAGTTGCTTAAGCGTCTACTCTTGATTTGGGCTCAGGTCATGATCTCAGGGTTATGAGATTCAGCCCTACCTTGTGCTCGGTGCTGGGCATGGAGCCTGCTTAAGATTCTCTCTCTCTCTCATTCTGCCCCTCCCCAGCCCCCACAACTTGCATGCAAGTGCTCTCAAAAGAAAAATAAAGAAAGAAAGAAAGAGAGAGAAAGAAAGAGAAGGAAGGAAGGAAGGAAGGAAGGAAGGAAGGAAGGAAGGAAGGAAGGAAGGAAGGAAGGAAGGAAGGAAGGAAAGAAGAAAGAAAGAAGAAAGAAAGAAAGAAAGAAAGAAAGAAAGAAAGAAAGAAAGAAAGAAAGAAAGAAAGAAAGAAAAAGAAAGAACATTTAAAAACAAGAAAATACATGGAAACAAAGGAAAATGAAAACACAACTGTCCAAAACCTTTGGGATGCAACAAAAGCAGTCCTAAAATCAAAGAGTAAAGCAATATAGGCAACTTCAAGAAGCAAGAAAAATCTCAACCCACCTTACACCTAAAGGAGCTAGAAAAAGAAAAATAAATGAAGCCTAAATCCAGTGGAAGGAAAGAAATAATAAAGATTAGAGCAGAAATAAATGATATAGAAACTAAAAAACAGTAACAACAACAAAAATAACAACAAAACCAAAAACAACAGAACAGATAAATTAATCAGGAGCTGTTTTTTTAAAGAGATAAACAAAATTGATAAACCGCTACCCAGATTTACCAAAAAGAATAAAGGGCCCAAATAAATAAAATCATAAGTGAGAAAGGAAAAATAATCAACAAACAGGTTACTGCCTGTGTTCTCCTCTAGGATTTTTATGGTTTCAGGTCTCATATTTAGGTCTTTAATATATTTTGAATTTATTTTTGTGTATGGTGTAAGAAAGTGGTCTGGTTTCATTCTTTGCATGTTGCTGTCCAGTTTCCCAACACCATTTGTTGAAGAGACTTTTTCCCAGTGGATATTCTTTCCTGCTTTGTCTAATATTAACTGACCATATAGTTGTGGGTTCATTTCTGTTCTCTTCTATTGATCTATGTGTCTGTTTTCTTTTTTTTTTTTTAAGATTTTATTCATTTATTTGACAGAGAGAAAGAGATCACAAGTAGGCAGCGAGGCAGGCAGAGAGAGAGGGGGAAGCAGGCTCCCCACTGAGCAGAGAGTCCAATGTGGGGCTCAATTCCAGGACCCCGAGTTCATGACCTGAGCCAAAGGCAGAGGCTTTAACCCACTGAGCCACCCAGGTGCCCCTATGTGTCTATTTTCATGCCAGTACCATATATTTTTTAATACTACAGGGTTGTAATATAATCTGAAGTCTGGAATTATGCCAGCTTTACGTTTCTTTTTCAAGATTGTTTTGGCTATTCAGGCTTTTTCTGTGCTTCCACAGAAATTTTAGGATTAGGGGCGCCTGGTGGCTCAGTGGGTTAAGCCTCTGCCTTAGGATCAGGTCATGATCTCAGGGTCCTGGGATCAAGCCCCACATCTGGCTCTCTGCTCGGCAGGGAGCCTGCTTCCCCCTCTTTCTCTGCCTGCCTCTCTGCCTACTTGTGATCTCTCTCTCTGTCAAATAAATAAATAGAATTTTAAAAAAATAAGAAATTTTAGGATTATTTGGTCTACTCTGTGAAAAATGCTGTTGGCATTTTGATAGGGATTACATTAAATGTATAGATTGCCTTAGGTAGTAAATACATGTTAACAATATTTGTTCTTCTGATCCGGGAGTATGGAGTATCTTTCCATTTTTTGTGTCCTCTTAAATTTCTTTCATCAGTATTTTATAGTTTTCAGAATACAGGTTTTGCACCTCTTTAGTTAGATTTATTCCTTGGTATCTTATTATTTTTGGTGCAATTGTAAATGGAATTGTTTCCTTAATTTCTTTTTCTGCTGTATCAGTATTGGTGTATAGAAATGCAATATACTTCTACACTTTGATTTTGTATCCTGTGAACTTTGTGAACTCACTTATCAGTTCTACTAGTTTTTTGTGGAGTCTTTAGTGTTTTCGTCTAGTATCTCGTTGTCTACAGATAGTGAAATTTTATTTCTTTCTTATGGATTTGGATACTTTTATTTCTTTGTGACATTTGATTGCCATGGCTAGGACTTCCAGTACTATGTAAAATAACAGTGGTGACAGTGGACATATATGTCTTCTTCCTGACCTTAGGGGGAAAGTTCTCAGTTTTTCCCCCATTGAATGTGATATTACCTGTGAGTTTTTCATATATATCCTTTATTATGTTGAGGTACATTTTGTCTACAGCTACTTGGTTGAGGAGTCTTACCATAAATGGATCTGTATTTTGTCAAATGCTTTCTCTACTTAAATGACCTTATGGTTCTTATCCTTTCTCTTAGTGATGTGATATATCATGTTGATTGATTTGTGAATCTTGAACCATTTCATGTCCCAGGAATAAATTCCAGTGGATTGTGTTAAATGATTTCTTTAATGTACTGTTGGATTTAGTTTGCTAGTATTTTGTTGAGGATTTCTCCATCTATGTTCATCAGAGATACTGGCCTATAGTTCTTTTTTTTTTTTGTGGTGTCTATCTATGATTTTGGTTGGTATCAGGATTATACTCACCTCATAGAATGAATTTGGAAGTTTTCTTTTTTTAATTTTTTTTCTGGAATGATTTGAGAAAAATAGGTAAGAATTTTCATGTGTAGCCACCTGGTCCTGGAATTTTATTTGTTAGGAGTTTTTTGATTACTGAGTCAATGTTTCTGCCAGTAATCAATATGTTCAAATTTTCTATTTCTTCCTGGTACAGTTTTGGTGGGTTATATGTTTCTAGGAATTTATCCATTTCTTCTAGGTTGTCTAATTTGTTACCATATAGTTTTTCATAATATTCTCTTATAATGGTTTGTATATTTGTAGTGTTTGTTATTTCTCCTCTTTCATTAGTGATTTTGTTTGAGTCCTTTCTTTTAAATGAGTCTGGCTATTGGTTTATTAATTTTGTTGAACAGCTCCTGGTTTCATTGATCTGTTCTACTATTTTTTAGTTTCTATATCATTTAGTTCTACTCTAGTCTTTATTATTTCCTTCCTTCTGCTGTTTAGGTTATGGTTGTTTGTTGTTGTTTTTGTTCGGCTCCTTTAGGTATAAGGTGAGGGTTTTGAGACTTTTCTTGCTTCTTGAGTTAGGCTTGTATTGTCAGAAACTTCCCTCATAAAACCACTTTTGTTACATCCATAAGGACTTGGACCATTATGTTTCATTTTTATTTGTTTCCATGTGCTTTCTGATTTCTTCTTTGAGTTCTTGGTTGACCCAGTCAATGTTTAGTGGCATGTTGTTTAACATCAATGTGTTTGTGGTCTTTCCAGATTTTTTTTTCATGGTTGATTGATTTTTAGTTCATAGCACTGTGGTCAGAAAAGATGCACGGTATGACTTTGGTCTTCAAATTTGTTGAGGCTGGTTTTGTGAGCTAGTATGTGATCTATTCTGGAGAATGTTCCATGAGCTCTTGAAAATATTAGATCATTCCATTTATTATTATATAGTATCCTTCTTTGCCTCTTGTTACAGTCTTCATTAAGGTGCATTTTGTCCAATAATGATATTGCTAGTCTGGCTTTCTTTTGACATTCATTGGTATGATATATATTTCCCCATCCCCTCCCTTTCAATCTGCAAGTATCTTCAGGTCTGAAATGAGCCTCTTATAAGCAGTATACGCATGGGTCTTGGTTTTTTATCCATTCTGTCTCCCTATGTTTTTTGATTGGAGCATTTAGTCTATTTACATTCAAAGCAAGTATTGATAGATATGTATTTATTGCCATTTTGTTACTTGTTTCATCTTTTTGTTTTTCATACCCTTTCTTTTTCTTTCTCTCTCATAGCTTGCTGGCTTTCTTTAGTGATATACTTGAGTTCCTTACTCTATTTTTTGCATATCTATTCCTATTTTTTCCTTTGTGGTTACCATTCATTATATAAGTAACATCTTCTGCATATTGTAGTCTATATTAATTTTAAACTCACTCTTTACTCCCCTCACCTCCACATTTCCTATATTTGGTTCATATTTTGCATCCTTTTATTTTGTGCTTTACTTGACTGATTTTTATAGATATACTTATTTTTTCTGCATTTGTGCTTATTTTTCTTACTCTTACTTATGGATTTTGTTTTCTACTATCAGATTCCACCTTAATATTCTGCAGCTGTGCACATGGAACTTTGTCCAAACTCAATCATGCAAGCACCAATAATGAAAAACCTGCCTCAAATCAGATTTGAAAACCCAGTATGTATGCATTCCCTTTTATTTTCCTCTTCTGAGGGAATACTAAGACCGTATCCTACAGAGACAGTTTACTGGTGATAAATTCTTTTAACTTTTGTTTGAGGAACACTTTATCTCTCCTCTATTCTGAATGACAGCCTGGATAGATAGAGGATTCTTGGCTACAGAGTTTTCCCTTTTAGCACGCTGTATACATCATGCTTGAAAAGTTTCTGCTGAAAAATAAGCTGAAAGTGTTATGTGGTTTTCTTTTCATGTAACTTGTAAACGTTAAAATTCTTCCTTTGGAAAAATAAATAAATAAACAAACAAATAAATAAATAAAATTCTTCCTTTGTACTATTTTTGCCATTTTAATTAGTATGTACCTTGGTGTGGACCTCCTTAGGTTGAAATTTTTTGGGAATCTCTGTGTCTCCTGAACCTAGCTCTCTGCTTCCCTCCCTAGAGTCAGGAATTCTTAATTATCTCTTCAAATACATTTTCTGCCCCCCCCCACTTCTTTCTCTTTTCTTTCTGGGATCCTTATAATGCAAGTGTTATGCTTGATTTAGTCACTGATTTCTCTAAATCTATTCTCATTATGCAGTATGTATCTATCTTCTGATTAGCTGAGATTGATTGCTTTCCACTACTCTATCTTCCCAGTCACTGATATGTTCTTCTGATTTTTGTAGCCTGCTATTTATTCCATCTATTGTATTTTAATTTCATTTACTAAGTTCTTCATTTATGATGTTATTTTTGAGCTCCTTGTCCTATTTTTCAGTAATGTCCTCCATGCTTTTCTCAAGTTCGGTGAGTATCTTATGGTCATTTCTTTAAATTCTCTATCAGACATATTACTTATTTCTCCTTTTCTTTGATCTCCTGCTATGATTTTGTCCTGTTCTTTCATTGGGATATAATTCTCTGTCTCTTCATTTTGTCTATTGTTTTGTATCTGTTTCTTTTTGTTAGGAAAGTCAGCTATGTCTTCTGCTCTTGCAAATAGTGGCTCCATGAAGAAGAGGACCTGCAGTACCCTCAAGTGCAGTTCCCCCGTTCACCAGAACCCAGCACTTCATGGAATTCTCCTATGTGTGTTGCCTGTGTCCTGCTATTATGTCTGAGTCATTTTTCCTTTTAGTCCAGACATCTGAACTGATTCTTTGCCTGTTGGGTGCTTTGCTTTCTCTCTCTGATTTTAGTGAGACCCAGGCAAGCTGGCTCTGAGGGAGCCTGAATGCAGAAGGGCTCAGACTGGCAGTATTAGCAAAATTTGCACTGAGCACCTAGTCATAGGCCAGATCCCCCACATCCAGTGGCTGCCAGGGGCACAATGCACGGCCACAGCTGTGGCAACTTGGGGTGCATGGCATCTGTGGGTTCTGAACTTTGCCCGGTCTAAATCATGTAGGCACGAATAATGAAATACCTGCCTCAAAACAGATTTCAAAAACCTCATAATATGCACTCCCTTCTTTGATTTTCCTCTTCTGAGAAGATACTAAGACAGTGTTTTCATGGCTGTGGCCTTCCTTACAACAGTGCAACAAACTTGGATTTGCTTGATCTATGGACTATTTTAGTGGCCTCATGGACAGTCAGTAAAATGCAAACCTAATTCATAAAACTTGTTTTAAAACATTCTGTCATTTATCATTTTTCTTATGCTAAGGAATAAAATCTTAACATGACTTATTAGTTCCTGTAGCACCTGACCTCAGATTAAGGTTGACAGATAAAATATAGGATGCCCAGTTTAATTTGAATTTCATATAAACAATAGTTAGGGCTTTTCTGTTTTTGTTTTGTTTTGTTTTGTTTTTTTGTATAAGTGCATCCCAAATCTGTTTCTCTAAAATTAAAATTCTATGGGGCATCCTATAGTTTTACTTGTCAAATTTGGCAACCTTACTCCATCTTTATCTTAGGGTCACTTTCCACTTAGATGTCAATTCTGAATATTTATCCATGGGGTATACAGATCCCATGTGTATAACATTGGGCATAGGCTGGATGGAGTCAGTAAGGCAGATTATTGGCCTCTGCAGGAGGCAATTAACTAACTGAGCATTTGGGCTCAAGAGTGGGATGATCTCCTAGAATGCTGGTGGGTGCATACAGATAGAGGAGAGTGGCTGCACAACGGGCACCAGAATGAAGAATAGACTAGAGATGCACAAGTAATTACAGTTTGATAAAATCTTAGGACTGACTTAGTAAAGAGTTTGGTAGCTTCTTTCCCTAGGGTGATAGTTTCTTCACTAGGGGGTTGCTTACATGTGTGTAAACAATATACACTGAGTGGGTACTAATTTGACAACTCTGAGAGACATGAAAGGCCCTGGAAAAACTGATTGCTTGGAAAATGGAGGCTTCCTAGAACAAAAGGACTCCTGTAAGAACCTTTTCCTGTAGGAAAAGGTTAAAATAGATAAAGAGAAGTCAGGTGAGAAGAGGAAAAAAAGAGGAGGGAGAGGGGAAGAAAAGAGTGGGAGAAGTAGAGGGACTCATAAGGAGCAGAGAAGAGAAACAGTAGAACCATCTCTGGCCTTTTTGAAATCTAAGAGTTGTGAACAGTTGATATCCAAAAAGTACCCAGAGATAAAGCATCCAGCTGGGACCATGCAACAGATAATAGACTGGCCTAGGGGGTCCTTGAAAGGACTGAGGTTAATGTTGTAAACAGAGGTCCTGTCCAAGAAGCTTTGTAGCCCCTTCTGCTTACATAGCATTTCCAAATATTCAGGAAATCTGTGGTAACAGTGTCTGTCACAAATTCCCGATATCCCCAGGAACTCCAGATGAAAGTGAAAGATTTCAAAGGCCCACAGTCATACTCCATTGAATTAAGATTCTAGAAATTCTTGATATGTATATATACATGATGCTCAATCAAGATTAAGAAGTAGTCCCTCTCCTTAAGACACAGTGAAACAGGACAGATAAGCCTGGAAGTAATTACATCACAGTAGGAAATACACAATAATAGAAATTGTGTAAAGTACAGAACTAGTAGAGAAAAGAAAGTGATTAACTACTTTGGGTAAGATGTGGTTTGGCTTCCATGGATACAGAACAGAAATCTAATAGGTGAATAAAAATTCACAAGGTAGGCAAATATGGAACTATGGCCAAACTGCTTGGCTTTAGAATGTACATAATTTTATTTTCTTTTTCTGAGATGACAGTTTCCCCACTAGAGGGAGACCACAATATGTTCTAAAAAAGAAAAATTAGGGTGCCTGGGTGGCTCAGTTGTTAAGCAACTACCTTCGGCTCAGGTCATGATCCTGGAGTCCCTGGATCGAGTCCCGCATCGGGTTCCCTCCTCAGCGGGGAGTCTGCTTCTCCATCTGACCTCTTCCTATCTCTCATTCTCTCTCTCTCAAATAAATAAATAAAATCTTTAAAAAAAATAAAATAAAAAAGAAAAATTAAAAAGATGAATTGGTGGGAAGACTAATCAAAACTGAACTAATTAAGCAGGTAAGAATAGCCTATAGAAAGGCTGGATGTGATCATCTGGCCAGCAAAGGAACAATAGTGAGGGAAAGATGAGGGCAGTATGAAGAACAAATAAAAGATACCTTCCAACAAAGAAAAAAAAAGCTGTTATTTCTTTTTGCCAAATCTAATCTACATAGTTTAAACGAGGGATAGCCTCTGATGGGGATTTAGGCATTTTTGAGAATTCCTGCTTCCCATGTGAAAATATTACTAACTTGTTAATTACTATCTGTTATTTGCAAATATATATTTTAAAGAGTGTATGTATGTATATATGTATGTATATATTTATTTATTTATTTGACAGAGGGGGAGAGCACAAGGCGGCGGAAAAGGAAGAAGCAGGCTCCCTGCTCAGCAGACATGGGGCTCCATCCCAGGAGCCTGGGATCATGACCTGAGTCAAAGGCAGATGCTTAACCGGCTGAACCACCCAAGCGCCCCTGTTATTTCCAAATATTCATTACATGTCAGTTTAGATAACTTGGTGGTACTGATATTATCTGTAGAGATTCACAGAAACCATATTTTATAAAACTATATATGGTAGGAGTTTTATGCAATGGTATGAAGTACAATCATGTACAGAATGGTTCTTTTTTTTGAGAAACAAATTCTCCTGGGACAGATATACATCAAAAAATAATTTCAATACATGGTAGGTACAATAAAAAATGTGTTCAAGATATGAAGTTAGTACAGAAGAGTGAAACATTTATTACTGTACTTTAATTCTGAGCAATAAAAATCCTTATTGTTAAATTTGTCCATTATTTGTGGGTTTCATGCTTTTAGTCATGATTTATTAGTTCTCTGTATTCTATAGAATTTTGAGTTATTAAAAAATAAGACAACAGGCCCAGAATGGAGTCACTTGTGCTACGTCTATGTTACCAAAGTGAGACTTAATTACACTTTTGGCTCTCAAGAAAAATGGAATTTTTAAACAATCAGGAATTACCCTACATCACTAGTTAGGTAATCTGCCTAATAAACTGCTGCCATCCTTTATAAAGGAAGTAAGCTTGCAACAACCGACATGCTTTTTTTGGTAGTATAACTTCCTTGTTCTTGCTCCCTTCTGCCCATAACAGTCTTTCATTTTGTACAGCTCCTCTGAGCTCCTTTCTATCTGCTAGACTGGATGATGATGTCTGATGCAACCACACAAGGGTACCAGTTGAGTCCCTTGAGCTTGCTGCTTTCTTGTTGCCTCTGGAGGTTGTGGGTAAGTCCTTTTTGGATCCTAGCTGTACAGCCTTTGCATTATGAGTTTTCAAACTTTATTTGAGCATTTATTTTTCTGAATTGAGTCTGATGTGGAAACCAGACTGGGTCTAGCATCAGACTGAGACTGATTTAGAAACCAGACTGGGTGGGGTCAGACTGAGACTGACTTAAGCTGGACTGGCTCCAGTGTGAGGCCTCAGATGAATTAAATTTTATTTTAAGAATGAATAAGCACATTAACCTTACTAAAATAATCTTGAATTACAATGGCTACAATGGAGAACTTTTAACTTAAGTACGCTTATCCTAAATAGGAGGTCTTCTAGAGATAAATGGGCGTCCAGCCAAGCACTTACCATAAAAGGTAGAGGGAAAATTATTTTTCCTCCTCTACAATATCTGGTGACTATAATAATACCAACTGGGACACCTAACTAGTGCTATAAGGGTAATTCCTGATTGTTTAAAAATTCCATTTTTCTTGAGAGCCAAAAGTGTAATTAAGTCTCACTTTGGTAACATAGACTTAGCACAAGTGACTCCACTTGCTCTAGAGCCTACAGATGGGATCCCAGAAAAGTAAGCAGAAGCCAGCAAATGGTGAGAATTCTTACCAAAGTCAGCTCTCACAGATATCTGTAGTACCTTGTCGAGAGAGAAAGGTAAACATTTACAGTGTCCCTTCTCTCTCAAATTCAGATTTCCATAATTAAACTTTTGTAAGAATTAAATTTTGGAAAAAGAAAGAATTAAAATTTTGAACTGTGATTCATGACTTTGCTTTCAGATACTTTTGTCATGGGTTGTTGATCTTTACCGTGGATAGCCATTGCCTTCTTCTTTGTCTTGTTTTGGGTCCTAAGAGTTTGGCTTGGCAATTGTCAGTTTGGGAAGTCTCCCAAATTTGGCCAGACAGAAATGTGGTCTGTACCCTAATTAGAGCTAGGTATGGCTGAACAGAAATGCAAGTGACACACTCCATCTGCATCTAGGGTCCTACCAACTATTGCCTACTCTCAGGGGAATTTCTATTTCTTTTGGCTATTACTTTCTTTTGGTTCTGGATCTTAGGAGGTAGCATCTTCTGCACCCTCTTTTGGGACAATTCTTACATCCAACAGGTTGTTCAATATTGCCAAGAATATTTACTATTTGTTTCAGTTGAATCCTGACAAGATATCTGAAAGGATTTTTTTAAGGTAACTCTATGTTCAGAAGTTGGCTAAATTGGAAGTTTATATTCAGAGCCTGAAAGGTTTTTTTTTTTTAGGCATTCACCCCTAAGATAAAATGAAAGATATAAGATCTCCTTTTGTGTTTGTACATTTGTGAATATCTCTCTCTCTCTCTCTCTATATATATATATATGTATATATATATATATATATATGTTATAGATGTGTGATATTTTTCCACCCTCCAGATGATATTACAAACTTAACTTATAAACAGCTCTATTTAATTGGCTTAAAGACAAAAAGAATTTATATAAATCAAGTTTACCCTCAGAAGTATAGAAAACCAACCCAAATGTTTTTCAAGTTCATGTGAACTAGGATAACCTTCAGTAAATAAAAGCTCATTTAAGTTTGTTGGTTTAATTTAAACAGGCATGTCTTTAAAGTTATCAGCATTAAATATACTTTTATTCTATCTAGGTTTACTAAAAGTCAAATAAGCTCGTGTTACCTCTGTTATAGAATTCACCAACAAGAAAGAAAACTTAATAGATGTTAGCTATTTAATATCTCATACAATTTTCATAACTAATTTAAACATAATTGTTAAGAATAAGTAAGATAAATAGATGTAAGTAAATGTTTATAAACAGGTTTCCAGCTATGGAATGAATAAGGCATAGGAATAAAAGGCACAACATAGGGAATATAGTCAATGATATTGTAAGAGTGTTATATGGTGAAAGATGGTAGCTATACTTATGGTGACCATAGGGTAATGTATAGAGATGTGAAATCACTATGTTGTACATCTGAAACTAATGTAATATTGTGTGCACCTATACTCAAAAAATTAAAAGTACGTAAAAAAATAAACATTTTAACAATAATTATAATTTATGGTATATCTATTTAAAGATAGTTTCCTAAATCTTTTTGGTAAGATAAAACACTAAAGTTATACTGAGATAAGTTAAATGATAGATATTCATTGAATACTTAGATCATTTCCAAATAAGAAAAAAAACTGAAACATCAATTATTAAACATAGGTTTATCTACCGTTGGCTTCCTTTTATAGAGGAACAGATATCTGAGTCTATAATTAAATATATTTTGTGCCACTCTGGAAAATTCACTATGAGGAAGAATATACTTCTAGAAATTATGAAATGTACTTATAAATGTTCCAGTCTACTATTGTTTACTTCTTGGTTTTTACTAGAAATTAAGGATTCTAAGGGTTAAGAATTCTAATTAATTTTTGTAATTAAAACTACTAGAAATAATAAGGGTTTTAAAAACAAGCTATCATATCAATAGTGTGCTTATGTAAAACTAAAGCTAAAAATTTTCTTTCATATGCTAAAAGGACAAAATTTTCCTGGATTATTGGTCTGCTCTTGATAAGAACTTATAAAAGGTTTTTCTTTGCCTTTTAATAAAGCAATCTACAAGGAAAGCAAAGATTTTGTGTCTGACCAAAATAATTTACTATATTTCACATTGTCTTTATCAGGTCTTTAATTAAGAAAACCCAGTCTTCTCAATATTAAGAGAACTAAGTTTTGTTCAGAACTATGTAACCTTCAGGGACCCTGGGTGACTCAGTCCTTAAGCATTTCCGTTCCGCTCAGGTCATGATCCCAGGCTCTGGGGATCGAGCCCTGTGTCAGGCTCGCTGCTCCACAGGAAAGCCTGCTTCTCCCTCTCCCATCCCCCCTTTATGTGTTCCCTCTCTTGCTGTCTCTCTCTCCGTCAAATAAATAAATAAAATTTTTAAAAAGAGAGAGAACTATGTAACCTTCTGTGTTTGCCTTTACCATCTTCTATGTCACTTTGATTAAATATATAAATTAATTTTTCATAATGATCTTCGATCCTTTTAAATCAGATGCTCAAAACTTTGAGCTCAAAGTTTTGCTTCAACTTTCTCAAAATCAAATTCTAAATGGCATCTTTTTAACCTCAAACTAACTTTGAGATTTCTCACAGGGACCTTGAAAAATCTCAAAGGATTTGTCTCTCACCTTGTAAAAGAGAAATGTTAAACTAATTAGGCTTATTTGGTATGTTAAATTACATGGGGAATATTGTTAGATAAATGATGATAAACTTTCTTAGGTTATATTGTATGGATGCCTGTTATCAATATAAGTGATCCAGAAATAATGAGAAATTCCTAAAAATCTGATATATCTTGGTATAATATCAGTCATAATTCCAGTAATTACCATAAAATGTTATATGTCACAGAATAACCAAATTTTGTTGACAATTCTATTATAGTGAACTATCATCAGATCTTTAACCACAGACATTTGTAAGTCTTTTGCCATTTACAGACAGTTATAATTTACTCTGATGTTTTTGCAAAAGTACTTCATCTTTGGAAAGATTCATGAAAAAAAATCTGACAATTACTCTAGAATACAAGTTTCTGATAACAATACCATTATAAAACTGAACTGAGCAAGAATGTCCAGAACTAATGGAAAAAACAGCTTCAAGCAGGACAACAATAATGTGAGAATGAATGAACTAATGAGGACAATAATATTTTTTAAAGCTTTTCTTTGAGGGGCGCCTGGGTGGCTCAGTGGGTTAAAGCCTCTATCTTTGGCTCGGGTCATGGTCTCAGGGTCCTGGGATCGAGCCCCACATCGGGCTTTCTGCTCAGCAAGGAGCCTGCATCCCCCTCTCTCTCTGCCTGCCTCTCTGCCTACTTGTGATCTCTGTCAAATAAATAAATTAAAAAAAAAAAAAAAAAAAGCTTTTTCTTTGAAACATTGCTGGTTCCTTAATGTTTTCTACCTAGATTTAGGGAAATCTTTTTCTCTTAAGCTATCTATATTAGCTAATTACAGGAATTTTGTAAAGTATAACTTTTTAAACAGAATGTAACTATTTATGGGGCGCCTGGGTGGCTCAGTGGGTTAACCCACTGCCTTAGGCTCAGGTCATGATCTCAGGGTCCTGGGATCGAGCCCTGCATCGGGCTCTCTGCTCAGCAGGGAGCGTGCTTATCCCTCTCTCTCCTCCCTGCCTCTCTGCCTACTTGTGATCTCTCTCTCTCTCTGTCAAATAAATAAATAAAATCTTTAAAAAAAAAAAAAAAAGAATGTAACTATTTACTTTTTCTCTCTAACCTGATTTCTCCAGAATTTGGAAACTTACTGAGTTTTCTCATTTTCAAGGCAATATAGTTATTTGAATAAGTTCAGTAAGAATCTGTTCTCCTTAGACACAACTGGAAACAGTGGTTATGTTACCAATGCTTTGGCTGGAATGTTGTATTTGAGAATATGCATAGAATCAAATATGAAGAGACAGCTTTAAGGAATTAAGGTTGACTTTATGGACTCAATAAAGCCCCTTGGAAAAACAAGCCTGGTTACCTTGCTTATAGGATTCCTGGAGGCCTAACCAGTGAGTAAAGGAAGTCGCTTCCTTAGTAGGCCTAGGTACCTAAGAATATGTTGGGGACCTTATGAAGAGAGGAATTCATCCAAATCTAAATGTATTCCAGAAGTCTGGTGGTGAGTGTCCAGCTTGGTTTCTTAGCCTGGAGAGGGTTTTAAAAGTCTACTCATAAGATTACTTATGAAAAGTTCCAGCAAAGCAGATTTAAAAAGAGCCTACATGGTCAATCACTATTTATGCTACACTCATATAAATAATCAGGCCACCGTAATGAGACTAGACTTATTGTGCAAACAAATTAATCTAACTTTGATAGAAATGAGAGTGATTGTTAAAAAACGACTGTTTCTGTAGAAAATAGCACAACTCTGAAATATCAAATTCTAGTCCTATTTATTATCATTGAGATTTTGTTATATAACTCTACATTAGGGTGGATTTTAAATTCTGCTACTTTCCTTAATTATCCAGGCTATAAGCTCCAATTTTCCAAACTAACATTTCCAATTTTCTCCCACCCTTCTAATTTGGAATCATTAAGAAAAAAGTGTTCTTGAACCTACGCGAACGGGACTATACCATGTCCCCCTCACCACCCAGACGAGTCAAACTTCTGGAACTTGAACCTTAGGTCCCCAACTCTCAATTTAGAAAAGCTCGTCCAGACTCTTGGAGCTGTACACCAGCTGGAGATCTAAAATTATTATTGACTAGGGAGGTTCCTCCCCAGAAGTAGATGGCATCTTGAGTTGAAGAGCTCTCCCAAGTCTGTAGATCAGGATCTACATCTCCAATAGGAATCCTTTATTCCTGTTGCCTTTCACTACTTTCTTTTCCTCTCTGTCAATACACAGGAAAACAATGCTCCTTAACTCTGGTGACTACACCTGAATATATTACTTAAGCAATAATTGTCCAACAAATAACTGTCCTAGACTCTCTGGACAAAGTTGTTCTTGATAATAGGGTAGGCTTTGATTATCTTTCAGCTGAGCAGGCAAGTGTTTGTGCTATGATTCATACCAAATGTAGCACTTGGACTGATACGTCTAGGGAAGTCGAGACTTAGCTACATAAGATTACTGAACAACTCACTTGGATTAAGAAAGCAACTTCAATGGGATCTTTCTTTGACTTGCTTTGATTCTGATTGGTTTGGGTATTGGGAACCATGGTGCCAAAGTACACTCCAGACATGTGGAATTATCTTGCTTATAATAATCATTGCAGTCTCCCTGATACATTGTATTCTCTCAAAATCTAAATGCATGGTTCTCGGTGCTACAGTAAATGGAATCGATTCTCTAATTTCCCTTTCCATATTTTCATTATTAGTGTATAGGAAAGCAATTGATTTTTGTGCATGAACTATAAGATACCTGGGAATAAACCTAACCAAAGAGGTAAAAGATCTGTACTCGAGG
>CM052801.1:45253029-45328291 GCA_028533885.1 Nasua narica
AAAAAAAAAAAAAAGAAGTAGAGACTTCTTAAAAGCAAGTAATACTATCCTCCTGCAATTCATCCATATTCTTTCAAATTTTCTCGTATAATGTGACAAGCACTTGTAATAATTTAATAAATTATCTGAAAAAGTACAGGCACTTTCAGAAGGCTTGACGTAATTAACAGATATATTTCACTCAACTGAGTAATATCTGGCCCAATGCAAACTTGGGTCAAGAGGAATGGGTGCCTGGGTGGCTCAGTTGGTTGAGCAACTGCCTTCGACTCAGGTCATGATCCTTAAGTTCCGGGATAGAGTCCCACATCGGGCTCCCGGCTCCATGGGGAGTCTGCTTCTTCCTCTAACCTTCTCTCCTCTCGTGCTCTCTCTCACTTTCTCTGTCTCTCTAATAAATAAATAAAATCTTTAAAAAAAAAAAAGAGGAACATACAAAGTCATGGCTTCACATGACCGTGATGGACTTGATTCTTTGACACTAAGTCAAGATATACTCTTTTCTGAGACACAGTCACAGATGCATTTCAAAAAATATAGCACACAAAAGAACTGACCTGTTTAGCACCTGGCTTCTGCTCCATAGGTGTCATGGTGAGTGTTTTGGTCTCCTTCTCATACTGGCAGTAATATTTCACCCAGGATATTCCCAAAGCCCCTACAATGATAGGCAAAAGTGAGCTGACAGACTATAACCAATTTGGCTTTCTGGTTAATACATTTCTAAGATGGAAGAGATGTAGTCTGCTCTTCATAGTCACAGGGCTTCAGATCTAGCTCTAACCTTCCCCTGAACTCCAACCCTGTGGGCTATCGACCCACAGCACATATAGAGATCGTAATACTCATCCAATGCTTTCCATATCTGCTCTAGCTTGCTCCAAAGAACTCTTCTTGCCATGTCTCTTCTAAACACTTCTACTGTTCATCCTATTATATGAGTTGCAAACATCTGCAATCTTCTGCTTCTTCTTCCCTGTAACCTGTCCCATTTGACTGGTGGTTGGGTACTGCTCATTCTTTTTCCCACATGTCTCTCCTTCAGCTGCTTCCTCCTCTCCATCCCTTTTAGAACTGAATCAGTTCAGGACCCTACTGCTGAACTGCTTGTAATGGTTTGTGATCTACTTCAAACAAAATCAAAATTCACCATTTCACTAATTAATTATTACAGTGGCCTTCTCTCTGATTGCCCCCATCTCTGATCACTCCTTCCCAGTCTATTATCTATTCTTTAGCTAAAGGAGTATTTTTTTTAATATCTATGTCTATTTATATCATTTTTCTTATAAATCTTGCATGGCTTTCCCACTGTCTCTAAACTCAGGTTGGCCCACAAGACCCTTCCTAATATATTTACCTTTCCTACTTTGTCTTTTGCCACCCTCTATGGTCTTTTCTCATTGAATTACTTTCAGTTACCAAATAAATAGGTGACCATATATTTTTAGTCCAAATTCAATTACATCAGGATGGCAAATGTATATATACCAGGGTTATTCTTTGAAAACTAAGAGCTTGAAAATAAACTACATCCTCACACACCTTTGTGCCTGAGTAACATGCAATGGTACATACCTGGAATTTTTCTTCCCCCCTTTTTTTGTCTATCAAACTTCCACTCATAATTCAAGTCCTAATTCAAACATTGCTTCCTCAGTGAGACCCTTAGATATATGCCCCAAATGCAGTGCTCAACACATTTCCTTATTATTATTGATATAGTTGTCTGTCTTCCTCATAAGACTATGAACTTCTTGAAGGGGACTAACAGACCATAATAAAAAATAATAAAAAATAAAAATAATGTTGGATTTTAAAAAAATGAAATTGGTTCATTTTTTTAAAATCCTCAATGCACTACATATCATCTGGCAAAAAGGATGATCAGTAAACATTCAACTAAATAGCAATGTTATATCCATTTGACAACTTAGAAAACTGGGGCACAGAAGGACCATGTAGCTAGTTGATATTAGAGCCAAGATTACAAAATCATTATTCCCACATCTTTTACAATATAGCAGTAGTTCTCAAGGGCAGTTTTGCCAAAGAGATATTTGGCAATGTCAAATATCTCAGACATTTCAGGTTGTCATACCTATGGAATGCTATTACAATAAAGTGAGGACAGGCCATAGATACTTCTAAATACCTTATAATGTACATGATCCTCCCCCCAGAACAAAGAACTACCCAGCCCAAAATATTAATTGCACTGAAATTGAGAAATTCTGCAATGCACAGTTGAAGAGATAAACCCGAGAGGTGGAAGAACATGTCTTTGAAAACCACCAGAAGTTAATTTTTCTTAAAGAAGAAAAGATGATACTATCACTGCCTAAATGTCATGCTTTGTGAATTGCGGTAGTTTTTGTCACTGGTAACATCTGAGTACCCACTTTTGCCTCTTCTTCTCAGGTATAATAATTCTGGGCAGGCCTGAAATCACAGGCTTTGGAAGCATTGGGTCATAGTTCATAAGGAAAATCAAAGAGCACACACAGGTTTTTATAAAGTAATTTAGGAAGTAGGAAGGTTTAAATCCTCTGCAATATTCAGTGAATGGATAAGTAACCATGGTCCTTGGTTAGCAATGAAAAACTATCCTGCCCACTGAAATCACAACAGTTGTTGTTTAGTGCTTTAAGAGCAACTATGTACTCCCAAGGCAGTGGAAGGTACAGGGTGTAGTGATAGGAGCATAGCTTTTGGCATTTCATAGAACTGAGTTTACTCTTAGGCTTGCTACTTGATAGTTGGATAACTTTTTTTTTTTTTTGGCCTTTTATTAAATTATGTTCAATTAGCCAACATATAGTTGGGTAACTTTCAACTAGTGATCTCTCTAAGCTTCAGTGGCCTCAAGTAAAATGGGTATGATAAGTGATTTTAAAGATTAAATGAGATAGCATATTTAATGCAATTAGCACAATGCCTGGTACATAGTAGGTGTAATAAATATTATTTTTCTGCCTCCTTTCCTCTACCTCCTGTTTTCCCCCAGTCACAGTCATCAGAAGGATTAAGCAATTGACAATCCCCATTTTGAATCACAGAGAAAAATCTTAGATCTTATCATCCCAAAGTCTTTGGAAGACAAATCCTTAACTTCCCCCTCCAATTTCTCCTTCCTTTTCTTTTTTTCTCTGTTCCCAGACTGTTCTCCAAAGAGGTATAGCTGTCAGGGGTCTGTGAACAATATGGATGCCCAGAGTTTGGAGAGGCCAAGGGGCAGTAGGTGCTAGCCTACTGAAACCCAGTGTGTATCCCTGTATTCCCACACACATTTCTCTTGTGTATAGAGATAGCCTTCGATGGTAGGCTGTCCTGGAAGTTTGCATGTCTGGGGAGCTTCTTTCATCCTTTTCTTAAGTTCTTCCATCTCTTCCCGGGTACTAGAGAAATGATTTCTTGTCTGTGAAGATATTATAATCATAATTATTATCATTATCACCATGATTATTACAAAGCACTTATTTGTCATAGATCTAGTGAGAGTTTTCTTGGGTTTGCATAATATGTTACAACATAGCAAAAAACAAAACAAAAACAAACAAAACAAACGTTCAATAGTACAGTGACTAGAAAACAATTTTATGGAATTTAACAGTGTCAAAGACTAAAAGGGAAACAGAAACATAAATAGCAATACAACCATGAAAACACATCTGGGGGACTTTTTATTCTAATGGGAATCACATAAGCCAATAAATAAGGGTTCTTAGAATTCTGAGCTCCAGACTGAACTCTGCTTTACAAGATGGGAAACTGTAAAGTTTTCCAAAGGTAATATTATCATGGCAACTTCTAAGCTCTGCCTCAAGTAAAGATACTGCCTATTTGACTCTGAATCAAATTCTGGCTATTAGGATAAAATACATGACAAGGTGCTATCTTTGAATATTGGTCAATAGAAAAGTTATGTTTTTATATTCATCAATAACAAAAGCTAATGGTAAGAAGAAATCTATTTAAAACTACACAAATAAAACACAATAGCAAAAAACTGCTTGAAGTGTGGGTATGAAAATCACTAGAGATAGGTTCTTAATGTACAGCCTCAAGATTGTTACATCAGTCAAAAACGTGATCTGAACTACCTTATCTTGTTAGGGCCACACTATTGATTATCCTGTGAATGAGTTCGTCATACACAAAAGATACAAAGCATTGTTATTAAACTCATACTTTTCAAGTTCTATTCGGAGGAAGATTCAAATAATTAACCTGGTTATAGGAATATTTTAAAAATCCATAGAAGCCACAGGCTCTCACATTCAGGTGAAGGTAAGTACTCAGAAAGAAAGAAAGAAAACAACTGTAAGTCAGGATCCTCCTCAACAACCAGGTGAAGTTTATTTCCACTACCAACTTTATTAGCAACCTTTTTCATATAAAAATAGTCTACAAATTTTATGTAATGTAACAACTAGTCCAAAGTCACTGTCTCAGTGATGCCTTCTCTAACTGTGCCAGGCGGTCAAATATTCCACTTTCTGTGCTTCCTTAAAATTTTTGGTCTTAACGTTATTGAAACACCTATCGCAAGGAATTGTGATGTGTTCCAGGGTTTATGTCTCTCTCCTGCAAGAGATTGTATGTTCCCTGAAGAAAGAAAACCTAACATCATTATGGTATGTCCATGCCTGGCACAGAGTTATATATTATATCCATAGCCATTCACTGAATAGTGGGTTAAATAAACAAATGAGAAAAAATATATAAGTTACAAAGATGGGAAGGCTATGGCTATAGTCTTCTATAAGAACTAGCATGGGAAACAAGTTGAATAAAACATTTATATATAATTTAATTCTAGTAATTAGTGAGAAAAGGAAGAGAGGGTAAAATGGCAATCATGTCATAAAACTCACAAGTGCCTTGACTGACCAACATGGAAGTAGCATAAAACTTATGCATCAACAAGCCCATAGCTGAGTTCTGATCTGAGGGATGCAGTAACTTAGCAATATTTAATATTTATTGGATAGATAAAGGTGTCAGTGGGTGGAAGGGTAGGTTTGAACAACAATAAGCCTCAAAGACTGGTAAGAGTTGAAACTGGAAGAGAAAGTACACTAAAATATTTATGATCCACACTAGTATGTCCTGACAAATTGGCTAGAACGCAATAAGCTGGGATTTCAAGATCAAGGCTGAAATCCAACTGTAATGCAGGGACAGGTGAAACCCACATGCAAACTCACATTCTGCAAACTGAGCTGGAGCTGCTGTTTGTATGGGAGGAAATCCTGTGTGAGCTCCACAGTCAAGCTGTTGGAAATGAAGAGACTATGAAGAAAGGCCAACACCTAGGGAAAATGTGTAAAAAAAAAAAATTTCATCATCAGTACCTTTTCATTACCAAATAAAGGAAAAAGAAACATGGAAAAGAAACTTCACATACCAAGTATAGTATTAAGAGTAATCACGAAAACACAAACAGGTCTACACATTCTCTTATTAAATATTTACATTGGACTTAGTTCCAGAAAATAAGAACTACTAACAAATGTATTCATTCAAATCCTTTCCAGATAGCATATAAAACCATTCATATGGGACCATATGGGAATAGACTCTGTATTTTCTCTCTATATCCTCAGAATTGGCACAGAGTAGGTAGTCAATATTTGTTGAGTAAATAGATAAGTGAATATATGAGTAAAGTAAGGTTCTGTACCTTAATGAAGACTGTCCTAATGCTAAAAGATTCAAATAGTGTGAACCCATTTTCAAATTGGAAATGTTTCAGAGGGGTTTCAGAATAAGACACAAAAATGACTAATAAAAATTTTTTTAATGTTCCAAATAGTCAACCTCATTAATAAATACACAGAAATGAAAACAGTGAAAATATGATTTCATCTATGAAATACAAACATTTAAACAATAATGTTCAATTCTGACAATAGTAAAGTGTAATAATAGGAAGTAGTAATAATTTCTCTATTCTTTTTAGAAAATAAGTGGGTAGGTATATATAAATATGCACACAGATATACCATATGTACATACACATGCATATATTATAAATATAAACACAAATTATATATATGTATATATACCTAAAAATATAAAAACTATACATACATGCACACATGTACATATATATATTTATTTATATATAAATGTATATGGGTGTGTGTGCCACAAACATTGTCATATACACATTCTCTGTTTCTCTTCCAAGCTTTCTTGTCTCAGGAAATGACTCTACCACCCACTCAATCAAGCCAGAGAGTAAAGAATCATCCTTGATTTCTCTTCCACTCACTTCTCAATCCAAATTCTATCAGTTTTATCACCAAAATATATCTCTAATCCAGCCATTCTTTTCTGTTTCCACTTTCAGCACCCTAACCCAAACCAACATCTTCCTTGCCTAGACTGCTGTAGTAGCCTCCTAATTGGTTTCCTTACTTTCACTGTTTCTTCCAAGCCATTCTCCACACAACAAAATCAGCTCATATCATATCCTGCTTAGCACTTATCCGTGGTTTTCCACTACATTTAGACTAATATCCAAACTCCTTACCATGATTACAAGGCCTATGCCTTCCTATCATACATTATTTCCCACCACTCTCCTTTTCTATCACCTATATCTAAAGGCACTAATATTTTAATTCCTCAGACACACCATTCTTTCCTAAGGACCATGCACATGTGTTTTTACTGTGTCTTTAATATTATTTCCCCATTATTCATATGGCCTCATCCTTTATTTCTTCAGAACTTATCTTGAGTCATAATTTCAGAGTTCCTCCTTGACCACTTAATCTAAAGTAGTTGCCCATTCTTGTTATTTTCTTTAGCCCTTATCATGACTTACAGTTAGTTTGATTTATATATATCCTTCTTTCCCTTCTGTCTACCCAGTAAGAGTGTAGTATTCATAAAGACAGAAACAAAGTTTGTGTTGTTCACTGTAAGATACCCAGTGTTTAGCACAGTGCCTGACATATAAAAGAAGCTCAATTATTTTTTGTATAAAAGAATAAACACTTGGTTGCACGCAGATATATACAGATATATACAAATGTGAAGACAGATACACAGGTACATAGATGTACATAAACACGCTCATGTGCAAAATATATACATGTGTACACAGACCTGCACACATGTGTACATACATCCACATCTACAAGTACAAAGACATACATAAATAGAGAAAGAAATATAACAGATACACAGAAAATTTGGAAGGAAAATGCCAAAATATTAACAGTGATTATCTCTGTATGGGAAATTTGTTATTTTTGTTTTGTTTTTCCTATAATTTTTTCTAGAGTTTCTGCACTAGGAGTTAAAATTCAACATAGTTGTCAAATCAAAGCACACCCCTTTAGTAGTCAAGGAGATGTAAGTAGAAAAAAAATAAAGAAGATAGAAGTAAAAATAGTACTATAGGAAGTCATTGAGTGCAAGGAACACGTGTTCTTAGCAAATTGACTGGCATATAATAGGCACTTTCGAAGTTTTATCAAAGCATGAGAGCAAGGAAGGGAAGAAAACAAGGTAAAAGGAAGGGTGACAGAGAAATCAAAGGAGGGAGAAAAGGAGAAAGGAAGCAAAAAAAGAGAAGAAAAGAAAAATCATACCTGGAAGGGGGACAGAAAATGGGAAAGGAAAAAAAGGCGAGGGAGGAGAAGTAAGGAAGAGAGAGAAAATATTAGTCAGAGAGCAAGAGCAACCCAAGGTACTGTGTTTATCTTCTTAACATACATCATTAAGCATTAAATATCCTTTATCATCTTTGAAATTTCAGTTTTATGGTCAAAGTTCTCCACATTTACCTGCATTTGGTAAATATTTTTAGACTATTCATCAACAGATAGAACTTACTGGCTCTACAATGTTGAACTTCTTGGACTCCTGAACTTCCTGAATTTGATAAACATAATCAAGGGAGGACTCAAAGAAATTGTGCCTCTCCTTGTCCACCTGGAGGTCTGCCTGTAGAAGAAGAGTAGCAAATGTCACATAACACCATAATCATTTATGCAAGTCACTGTTTATGGTCTCAACAGAATGCTAGAGCTAGGGGAGAATTTAGCCACCAAGTAATAATCTTATTCTTTTATTTTACAGACAGAGAATTACAAATGAAGAAATAAAAAGTGATCAATGTGAAACTTCTGGTTTCTGGTCTAACAATTAAAATGCTTGAAAGTTATCTCACCCATCCTCACAAGAAAAATGAACAAACTGAAAATGAACAACTCCCCTTAGAAACAACAGAGAATTGAAGTTAGAGGAATACAGTTCCCTCAAATATTGGATAGACAGTTGAAAATGGAGAATCAGAGCTTACCGGAGCAGAAGCGCAGAAGTAGAAACCTGTTACTACAGCCAGTGGCAGAGTATCAGTTATTTAAGAATAACTCTCAGGGTACCTGGGTGGCTCAGTCAGTTAAGCATCTGACCCTTGCTTTTGGCTCAGGTCATGATCTCAGGGTTGTGAGACTGAGCCCCACATCAGGATCTAAGCTCTCTCTCTCTCTCAAATAAATAAAGAATTTTTTAAGAAAAAAGAATACCTCTCTAAGGAAATCCAAAGACAACAGGGAAAACAGAAAAATACCAGAGGAAATTTTGGCCTCATAACAATAGCTAGAATAAACCAAGTATACTCTAAAAGCAAACTAAGCACAGCCTAACTCCTAGTTATGAAAGCATAAAGCCTCATACTACAGGCTTATTTATCTCAGTTCCTTTTACCTGGAACATCATGCCTGGCTTTTAACAAAATGTTACAAGACATTCAAAAAGGCAAGAACAACAAGAACAAAAATCAGTTGAATATAAACAACAAACATCAAAATCAAACTTAGATAAGGTAGAGATAGTGTATAGTGGAATTATTACACCAGAAATTATAGTAAAGGCTTTAATTGAAAAAGAGGAAAACACACAAGAACACATGAATAATATATGTGGATATATGAAAACTTAATCAAAAGCAAATGCTAGAAATCAAAAACAATAGCAGAAATGAAGAATGCCTCGACTGGGATTATCACCAAACTAAGCAAGGCTACAGAAAGAATCAGTGAACTTATTATGTTAATAGAAACTTCAAAAACTGAAATGCAAAGAGAAAAATGAATAAAATAGAGTCAAATATTTAAGAAGTGTTGGACAATTATAAAAGGTGTAAGTTATATAACAGAGAGGAAAAGGAGGAATATAAGAAATACTTAAAGTGATGACTGAAAATTTTCCAAAATCAGACAGGTACCAAAGAAAAGATTGAGAAAGCTCAGAGAACAACAGCAGTATAAATACAAAAAAATCTCATGTAGGCATACCATATTCAAACAGCACAAATTTAAAGACACAGAGAAAATCTTGACAGGAGCAAGAGGAAACGCCTTATCTAAAGAAGGGCAAAAATAAAATTTTTCTTCAGAGACCATGCAAAGATGCAATACAAAGAGGGGCCACATGTACCCCAATGTTCATAGCAGCAATGGCCACAATTGCCAAACTGTGGAAAGAGCCAAGATGCCCTTCAACAGATGAATGGATAAAGAAGATATGGTCCATATATACAATGAAATATATTTTGCCTCCATCAGAAAGGATGAATACCCAATTTTTTTATCAACATGGACGGGACTGTAAGAGATTATGCTGAGTGAAATAAGTCAAGCAGAGAGAGTCAGTTATCATATGGTTTCACTTATGTGTGGAGCATAAGGAAAAACATAGAGGACATTGGGAGAAGGAAAGTAAGGGTGAATTGGTCGAATTCAGAGGGGGAGATGAACCATGAGAGACTGTGGACTCTGAGCAACAAACTGAGGGTTTTGGAGGGGAGGGGGTTGGGAGGTTGGGTGAGCCTGGTGGTGGGTATTGAGGAGGGCACATACTGCATGGAGCACTAGGTGTGGTACATGAACAATGAATCTTGGAACACTGAAAAAATAAACTTAAAGTTATTGAAAAAAAAAAAGAGACCGTGCAAAAAGAGTAGAGTGAGATATTTAAGATATTGAAAGAAAAATCACAAATTTAGAATTCTGTATCCAGTGACATTATTTTTCAAAAGTGAAAAAAAATTAAGGATTTTCTCAAACAAACAAAATTTGAAGGAATGTGTTGCTGGTAGAATTGTGACCCAAGAAATGTTATAAGAAGTTCTTCAAGCAGAGGGAAAACTATGTTAAGTTAGAAATGCGTATCAACATAAAGAAAAGAAGAGCACTAGAGAAGGAATAAATGAAGGTAAAATAAAGTCACATTTTTTCTTATTTTTAACTAATCTTACAGATTAGAGTTTGTCCAAAATAATAATTGTAACAATGTATTTGATGATTACAGATTATTAAAAAGTAAAATAAGTGACATCAATATTATATGTGACTGAAAGGAGAAATTGAAAGTATTCTGTTAAAAGGTTCCTGTGTCACAGATGAAGCAACATTATGTTATTTGAAAGTACATATGGATTAATTGTAAATGCATATAGCAAAAAAGATTAACCACTAAAGAAAATTTTTTAAAAAGTATAATTCATACACTAAGAGAGGGAAGAAAATAGAATCATATAAAAATTTAAGTTAAAAAAGAGAAGAAAAAACTTAAGAGGACAAAAAAATAAAGGGTAGCAAATAATAACAAACACAGTAGATATCTGTCCAACTGTATCAATCACTTTAGAGGTTAATGGTCTAAACACACCAATTAAAAGTCAGAGATTGTCAGAGTGCATAAAAAATAAGAGCCAACTTCATGTTATGCATAAGACATCACTTTAAATATAAATGACATAGAGAGACTAAAAGTAAAGATACGGAGAAAGATATTCCATATTGACAGGTATCAAAAGAAAGCAGAAGTGGCTATACTAATTTCAGAAAAAGGAGACTTTAGAACAACAAAACCTATTAGGGGAAAAGACGGGCATAACATAATGATAAATGGGTCAGTTCTCTAAGAAGTTATAAGAACCTTGGGGTGCCTCTCTGTCAAATAAATGAATAAAATTTAAAAAAAAAGAAGTTATAAGAACCTTTATAACATATAATAGGACATCAAAACATGTGAAGCCAAAAACTGAAAGAACTGCAAGGAGAAATAGATGAATCCACAGTTAGAGTTGGAAATGTCAACATTCCTCTGTCAGTAATTCAGGCAGAAAATCAGTAAAGACATAACTGAACAGTACCATCAACCAACTGGATCTAATTAACATCTATAGAACACTTCATCTAACAACAGCAGAATAAACCTTATTTTCAAGTTCACATAGAACAAACACCATGATCAACCACAATCTGGGACATACGATACTTCTGAATGAATTTAGAACACTAATCGTACGAAGTATGCTCTCAGACGACGATTAATATGCACTAGAAGTTAATAACAAACAATAGCTGGAACCTGCCAAAATACTTAGAGATTAAATAGTACATTTCTAACTGATACGAGGTCAAAGAAGAATTCTTAAGAGAAAATAAAAAGTATTTTGAACAAAATGACAAAGAAAATGCAACTTAGTATTTGTGGATACAGTGGAGGCAATGCTTACAGAAATGTTTATAGTGTGAAAGGCGTATATTAGAAGAAATCTAAAATCAATAATTTAAGATTCTACCTTAGTAAACTAGAAAAAGAAGAGCAAATTACAACCAGAATAAGCAGAAGAAAAGAAATAGTAACAATTTTTAGGAAACCAATAAAATTAATGGGAAATCAATAGAGAAAAATCAACAAACTCAAAAGCTAGTCAATTCAAAACATCAAGAAAATTGATAAGGTTAAGGAAGAAATTTAAAATGTCAGAAATGAAAGAGGGTCATCACTACTGATCTCATGGATATCAAATGGATAATAAAGGAGTGTTAATAACAACTCTATGGCCTAAAATTTGATAATCTAAAAGAAATAAACCAATTCCTTGAAAGACACAATCTTCCAAAACTCACACAAGGTGAAATCACACAATCTGAATAGACTGATATTTATTAAAGGAACTAAATAAATAATTAAAAATCTTCCAAAAAAGAAACCACTAGGCCCAGATGGGTTCTCTGGTGAATTTTACTAGATATTTTGAAATGATCCCAAAGTTCTACACTCTCTTCCAGAAAACAGAAGCAGAAGGAATATTTCCTAACTTATTCTCTGAGGCCAACATTACCTTGATACTAAAATCAGACAAAAACATTACAATAAAGGAAATGTACTAATCAGTATATATCATAAACAGATGCAAAAATTCCAAACAATATTCCATTGTATATATATGGACCACATCTTCTTTATCCATTCATCTGTTGAAGGGCATCTTGGCTCTTTCCACAGTTTGGCGATTGTGGCCATTGCTTCTATGAACATTGGGGTACATATGGCCTTTCTTTTCACTGCATTTGTATATTTGGGGTAAATACCAAGTAGTGCAACTGCAGGGTCATAGGGTAGCTCTATTTTTAATTTCTTAAGGAATCTACACACTGTTTTCCAAAGTGGTTGCACCAACTTACATTCCCACCAATAGTGTAAGAGACTTCCCCTTTCTCCACATTATCTCCAACACGTGTTGCTTACTGGGTTGGGTGAGCCTGGTGGTGGGTATTGAGGGGGGCACGTATTGCATAGAGGACTGGGTGTGGTGCATGTACAATGAATCTTGGACCACTAAAAAAATTAAATTAAAAAAATGCCAAACAAAATATTAGCAAATCAAATCCAGTAAGGTACAAAAAATTATATATAAATTATATATAAAAAGTATACAAGATCACATGAAATTTATTTCACATATGCAAGGCTGGTGCAACATTCAAAAATCAATTGATGTATATCATCGCATCAACGGCCTAAAGAATAAAAATCATATGATCATACCAACATATATAGAAAACATATTTGACAAAATCCAACATCCTTCCATGTATGAGAAAAACATTCGACAAACAAAAATTATACAGGAACTTCCCCAATTTGATAAAGAACATCTGCAAAAAACCTACAACTAACATCATATTTGATGGTGAGAAAGATACTTTCCCTCTAAGATCAGTAACAACTCCTCTTCAAATCATAGTGTAATTCCAAGCTAATGCAATAAGAAAAAGAAGATAAAAGATATATACATCGGGAAGGAAGTAGTAAAACTATCTTTGTTCACACACGACACAATTGTGTGTGTAGAAAATCCCAAAGAATCAACAAAATCTGGAACTATAGAGCACAATTGCAGGAGCATAACTATAGAGCACAACTGCAGGATACAAAGTTGATATACAAAAGTCAATTAATACATGCTAACAGTAGCCAATTGGAATTTGAAATTAAAAACACAAAACTCTTTACATTAGAAGAAAATTTGAAATACTTTGGCATGTAAAATATATATAAGGTCTATATGAAGAAAAATATAAAACTAATAAAAGAAATCAAAGATCCACGTTAATGAAAAGATACTACATGTATAGGTTTAGGAAGAAAATATTATCCAGATATCATTTCTTCACAACTTGATCTATACATTCAATACAATCCAATTCAATATCAGTGGAAGGTATTTTCTGCATATCAACAAAGAGATGCTGAAGTTTATACACAGAGGAAAAAAAATCTAGAAAAGCCAACACAATATTGGGAGAGAAGAACAAATTGAAGTATGGACATTCTCTGACTTCAAAATTCCTATAAAGCTATCATAATCAAAACAATGTGCTACTAGTGAAAGAATAGACAAATAGATCATGGAACAAAATAGAAAACCTGAAAGGTATATTTATACATATATATAGTCAATTAATCTCTAACAAAGTAGCAAAGGCAATACAACAAAGCAAAGATAGTCTTTCCAACGAATGGTGCTGGAACAACTGCACATGCCCATGCAAAAAAAAAAATATATGAATCTAGATAGATCTTATATTTTTTCTAAAAATTAACCCCAAATAAACCATTGACCTAATTGTATAAAGTAAGACTCTAAAACTCTCAGAAGACTACTGAAAAGAAAATTTAGGTTAGACATAGATTTGGTGATAACTTTTCTCTTAATTTTTATTAATTTTTTAATTAAAACATGTTTTAATCTAAATATTAGGTAGTTAACATACATTGCAATGTTGGTTTCTGGAGTAGAATTCAGTGATTCATTAATTTCATACAATACTCAGTGCTCATCATAAAAGTGCTCTCCTTAATAATCATCACCCTTCTAGCTGATCCCCCACCCACCTCCCTCCATCAACACCAAATTTGTTCTCTATCATCAAGAGTCTCTTATGGCTTGCTTCCCTCTCTCCTTTTTTTACATTGTCCTTTTCCATATGTTCATTTGTTTTCTTTCTTAAGTTCCACATGAGTGAGATCATATGGTATTTGTCAATCTCTGACTGACTTACTTCAATTACTGGAATACATTTTAGCTCTATCCACATCATTGCAAATGGCAATATTTCCTTCTTTTGTTGGCTGAGTAATATTCCATTGTGTATACATACTACATATTCTTTTTCCATTCTTCAGTTGATGGAGATGTGGACTCTCCATAGTTTGGCTTTGTTGATAATGATGTTATAAACATGAGGGTGCATGTACCCCTTTCAAATCTGTATTTTCGTATCCTTTGGGGAAATATCTGTTCATGCAATTGTTGCATCATAGGGTAGTTCTCTTTTTAACTTTATGAGGAATTTTCATACTGTACTCCAGAGTGGCTCCAGTTTGCATTCCCAACCAATAGTACAAGAGGGTTCGCCTTTCTCCAAATCTTCTCTAACACTTGTTGTTTCTTGTGTTGTTAATTTTAGCTATCCTGACACGTGTGAGATAACATCTCATCTGTATTTCCCTGATGATGAATGATGTTGAGCATCTTTTCATGTGTCTGTTAGCCATCTAGATGTCTTTTTTAGAAAAGTACTTATTCATGTCTTCTGCCTATTTCTTAATTGGGTTATTGGGGTGTTGAGTTTCATAGTTCCTTGTAAATTTTGGATCCCAACCTTTTACCAGATAAATCATTTGCAAATATTTTCTCACATTCTATAGGCTACCTTTTAGTTTTGTTGATTGTTCCCTTTGTTGTGTAGAAGTTTTTTGTCTTGAAGAAGTCCCAACAGTTCAGTTTTGCTTTTGTTTCCCTACCTGTTGTGACATATCTAATAAGAAGTTGCTATGGCCAAGGTCAAAGAGGTTTCTGTATGTGTTCTCTAGGATTTTGATAGTTTCCTGTCTCACATTAGGGTCTTTCACCCATTTTTTTATTATGTTATGTTAGTCACCATACAGTACGTCATTAGTTTTTGATGTAGTGTTCCATGATTCATTGTTTGCATATAACACCTAGTGCTCATTGCAATATGTGCCTTCCTTAATATCTGTCACCAGGATAACCCATCCCTCCACCCCCCTCCGCTCTAAAACACTCAGTTGGTTTCCCAGAGTCCATAGTCTCTCATGGTTTTTCTTCCCATCTGATCCCCCCCTAGTCATTTTTCTGTTCCTTCTCTTAATGTGTTCCATGCTACTACTTATGTTCCACATATAAGTGAAACTACATAATTGTCTTTCTCTGCTTGACTTATTTCACATAGCATAATCCCCTCCAGTTCCACCCATGTCGATGCAAATGGTAGGTATTCATCCATTCTGATGGCTGAGTAATATTCCATACTGGGCCACAAATCAGGTTTCAAGCATTACTTCAAGACTGAGATTATTCCCTCCATATTCTCAGACTACAATGCTTTGAAACCAGAACTCAGTCACAAGAAATTTTGGAAGGAATTCAAACATTTGGAAGCTAAAGACCATCCTGCTTAAGAATATTTGGGTCAACCAGGAAATTAAAGAAGACCTTAAACAATTCATGGAAACCAATGAGAATGAAGACACATTGGTGCAAAACCTACGGGATACTGCAAAGGCAATCCTAAGGGGGAAATACACACCCATCCAAGATTCACTCAAAAAAAAAAAAAATCCCAAATACACGAGCTAACTGTACACCTTAAAGAACTGCAGAAAGAACAACAAATAAAGCATAAGTCAAGGAGAAGAAGAGAAATAATAAATATTAGAGCAAAGAACAATGAATTCGAAACCAGAAATACAGTAGAGCAAATCAATGAAAGTAGAAGCTGGTTCTTTGAAAGAATTAATAAGATCAATAAACCACTGGCCAGACTTATCCACAAGAAAAGAGAAAGGATCCAAATTAATAAAAATATGAATGAAAGGGGAGAGATCACGACTGACACTAAGAAAATAAAAACAATTATTAGACATTATTATCAATAACTATATGCCAATAAATTAAGCAACCTGGAAGAAATGGCTGCCTTCCTGGAAACCAAGACTGAAACAGGAAGAAATTGACAACCTGAATAGACCAATAACCAGTAATGAGATTGAAGCAATGATCAAAATCCTTCCAAAAAACAAGAGTCCAGGGCATAACGGATTCCCAGGGGAATTCTACCAAACATTTAAAGAAGAAATAATACCTATTCATCTGAAGCTATTTCAAAAAATATAAATGAAAGGAAAACTTCCAAACTCTTTCTGTGAAGCCAGCATTACCTTGATCCCCAAACCAGACAAAGACCCCACCAAAAAGGAGAATTTCAGACCAATACCCCTGGTGAATATGGATGCCAAAATTCTCAACAAGATCCTAGTCAATAGGATTTAACAGTACATTAAAAGGATTATCCATCATGACCAGGTGGGATTTATTTCTGGGATGCAAGGGTGTTTCAACATTCAAAAATCAATTAATGTGATAGAACACATTAATAAGAGAAGAGACAAGAACCATATGATCCTCTCAATTGATGCGGGAAAAGTATTTGATGGAATATTATGCCTCCATCAGAAAGGATGAATATCCAACTTTTGTATCAACATGGACAGTACTAGAAGAAATTATGCGGAGTGAAATAAGTCAAGCAGAGAGAGTCAATTATCTTATAATTGACTTATAAGATAATTATAAGTTAAGATATAAGATATAAGATAAGATATAATTATCTTATAAGATAATTATCTTATGTGTGGAGCATAAAGAAAATCATGGAGGGCATTGTGAGAAGGAAGGGAAGGGTGAATAGGGGGAAATTGGAGGAGGCAATGAACCAGGAGAGACTGTGGACTCTGAGCAACAAACTGACTGTTTTAGAGGGGTGGGGGTGGGGGGTTGGGCGAGCCTAGTGGTGGGTATTGAGAAGGGCATGTATTGCATGGAGCACTGGTGTGGTGCATGAACAATCAATCTTGTAACACTGAAAAAATAGACATATTTGGGGAAAAAAAAGAGAAAGCATTTGACAAAATACAGCATCTTTCCTGATTAAAATTCTTCAGAGTGTAGGTCTTTCAACCATTTTTAATTTTTTTTTTTGGTATGGTGTAAGAAAGTGGTCCACATACATTCTTTTGCATGTTGCTGTCCAGTTTTCCCTACACAACTTGTTGAAGAGACTATCTTTTTTACATTGGATAGACTTTCCTGCTTTGTCAAAGACTAGATGACCATAGAAATGTGGGTCTATTTCTGGATTCTCTATTCTATACTATTGATCTATGTGTCTGTTTTTGTGCCAATACTATACTTTCTTTATGGCTACAGCTTTAGAATATAGCTTGAAAATCAGAAATGTGATGCCTCCACTTTTGTTTTTGTGTTTCAGAATTGCTTTGGCTATTCTGAGTCTTTTGTGGTTGCATACAAATTTTAGGATTTTTGGTTCTAGCTCTGGGAAAAATGATGGTACTATTTTGATAGGACTATATTTTATAGTATTTTGATTGAGACTATAGATCTTTTACTTCTTTAGATAGATTTATACTAGGGATCTTATTGTTGTTGGTACAATTACAAATGATATTGATTCCTGGATTTCTTTTTCTGATGCTTTGTTACTGGTGTATAGAAATGCAACAGATTTCTGCACTTGATTTTACATCCTGTGAATTTACTGGGTTCATGTATGCATTCTACCAATTTTTTGACAGTGTTTTGGGTTTTCTACATAGAGTATCATGTCTGCACATAGTGAAAGTCTGACATCTTCCACGCTAATTGGGATGCCTTTTTTTTTTTCTTTTTGTTGTCTGATTGCTGAGGCTAGGACTTCCAGAACTATGTTAAATAGTAATGGTGACAGTGGACATCCATCCTTGTCTTGTTCCTGACCATAGGAGAAAGGCTCTCAGTTTTTCTCCATTGGAGATGATGTTAGCTGTGGGTCTTTTGTATATGGCCTTTATGATGTTGAGGTTTGTTCCATCTATCCCTACTTTTTTGAGCGGTTTTATTAGGAAAGGATGCTGTATTTTGTCAAATGCTTTTTCTTCATCTATGGAGAGGATCATATGGTTCTTAACCTTTCTCTTATTAATATGGCATATCATGTTGATTGATTTACAGATACTGAACAAGCCCCTACAGCTCAAGAATGAATACCATTTGATTGTGGTGAATAAATCTTTTAATGTACTGTGGAATTCAATTTGGTAATATTTTATTGAGAATTTTTGCATCAATGATCATCAGGGATACTGGCCTGTAATTCTCCTTTTAACTGGTGTCTGTCTGGTTTTAGAATCAAGGTAATGATGGCATTGTAGAATAAGTTTGGAAGCTTTCCTTTCTTTTCTTTTTTCTTTTTTTAATAGTTTGAGAAGAATAGGTGTTAACTCTTCTTTAAATGTCTGGCAGAATTTCCCTGGGAAGTCATCTGGCTCAGGACTTTTATTTGTTGGGAAATTTTTTATTACTGATTCAATTTCTTTGCTGGTGAAGGGTCTGCTCGAATTTGCTATTTCTTCCTGTTTCAGTTTTGGTAGTTTGTAAGTTTCTAGGAATTTATCCATTTCTTCCAGGTTGCCCAGTTTGTTGGCATATAATTTTTCAAGGTATTCTCTTTTAATTGTTTATATTTCTGTGATGTTGGTTGTGATCTCTCCTCTTTCATTGATGATTTTATCTCTTTGGGTTATTTCTCTTTTCTTTTGGATAGGTCTGGCTAGGGTTTTTTTCCATTTTATTAATTCTCTTGAAGAACCATCTCTTAGTCTCATTAATCCATTCTACTGGTTTTTATTCTATATCATTAATTTCTGCTCTAATTTTTATTATTTTTCTTCTCTTGGCTTTAGGCTTTATTTGGTGTTCCTTTTCTAGCTCCTTTAAGTCTAAGGTGAGGTTGTATATTTAAGACTTTTCTTGTTTCTTGAGGTAGGCCTGTACTGCAATATACTTCCCTCTTGGGACAGTTTTTGTTGCATCCCAAAGGTTTTGGGCTATTGTGCGTTTTCATTGATAGATCCCTTAATCATAATAATGCCTTCCTTCATCTCTTGTTAGAGTCTTTATTTTAAAATCTAGGTTGTCTGATATAAGTATGTCTATTCCAGTTTTCTTCTGACATCCATTAGCATGACAGATGGTTCTCTATCCCCTCACGTTCAATCTACAGGTGTCTTTAGGTCTAAAGTGAGTGTCTTGTAGGTGAAGAGATATGAATTTAGTGCCATTGTGTTACCTACTGACTTGCTGTTTCTGGTGATGTTCTCTGGTCCTTTCCAGCTTCTGCTACTTTTGGTCTTTTTTTTTTTCTTTTCTTTTCTTTTCTTTTTTTTTTTTTTTTGACTCAGAGACTCCCCCTTAAAATTACTTGCAGGGCTGATTTAGTGCTCGTGAACTCCTTTAGTTTTTGTTTGTCTTGAAAACTCTTTAATTCTCCTATTTTGAATAACAGCTTTGCTGGATAAAGAATTCTTGGCTGCATATTTTTCCCATTCAGTACATTGAATATTGCCTTCCACTATTTTCTGGCCTGCCACGTCTCTGTGGATCAATCTACTGCAAACCTGATCTATCTTCCTTTGTAGGTTAAGGATCTTTTTCCCTTGCTGCTCTCAAGATTCTTTCCTTAATCTGTCTATTTTGTGAATTTGACTATAATATGCTTTGGCAATGACCAGTTTTTGCTTAGTATAATGGGAGTTCCCTGTGCTTCTTGGATTGTGATGTCTGTTTCCTATCCCAGATGAGGGAAGGTTTTAGCCATAATTTGTTTGAATAAACCTGATGCCTGTTTATCTCTCTTCATTTTCTGAGACTTCTATAATACAAATGTTATTATATTTCACTAATTTGCTGAGTTCTCTAAGTCTTTCTTCATGGTCCATTAACTTTCTTTCCGACATTCTTTTGGCTTCATTGTTTTCCATAATTTTGCCTTCTGTATCACTGATTCACTCTTCTGCTCCATCCATCCTCATTTTTATCACCTCCATTTGTGTTTGTATTTTAGTTATAGGATTTTTAATTTTTGCCTGACTAGATTTTAGTTCTTTTATCTCTGTAGTAAGGGATTCTCTAGTGTCTTCTATGCTTTTGTGAAGCTGAGCTAGTATCCTCATAATCATTATTTTAAATTCTACTTCAGACATCTTACTTATATCTGTATTGATTAAATCTTTCATCATGAGTTCTACCTCATGTTCTTCCTTGGGGGTGAATTCCTCCAACTTGTCATTTTGTCCAGGAAAGAAAAGAAGAAAAAGAAACAACAACAACAACAACAAAAGCAAAAAAAAAACAAGAAAAAAGCCAATAAAAATAAAAACACAAAACAAGAAAACCAAAAAACACCTAGATCCTGGGTGTGTTTTAGTCTACTTGTTAAAAGAATCTAGATCCCAAAATTTAAAAAATAAAGAAAATAAAAGGAGAGTAGACAAAAATATGCATATATATGAAAGTATATATAAATTTTTAAAAATTAGTAATAAAAATTTAAAATAGAGATTGGAAAATATAAAAAATAATAAAAATAAAGGAAATAAAAAATAAAAGTAAAAAGGAAGCTCAATCCTATTTCCCCGAGAGTTATAGCTTTGCAGCACTCTATGATTAATAAACTTGATGCGAGGGCGCCTGCGTGGCGCAGTTGGTTAAGCAACTGCCTTCGGCTCAGGTCATGATCCCGGAGTCCCGGGATCGAGTCCCACATCGGGCTCCCAGCTCCATGGGGAATCCGCTTCTCACTCTGACCTTCTCCCTTCTCATGCTCTCTCTTACTCTCTCTCTTTCCTAATAAATAAATAAATAAATAAATAAATAAAATCTTTTAAAAAAAATAAACTTGATGCGAGCTAGGTATTTGTACTGGTCTTCTGGAGGAGAGTGCTGCACTGATTCTCAAGCTGACTTGTTTCAGTGGAAATGCTTCTCAAGGGCATGGGGGCGGGGCGGGGCTTGGTGTAAGTGGCTCTGGCTTCCAAGAAGTTGAGCTGTTTCGTTCCCTGAAGGCTTTCAGCACTGATAGGTGGGATTAAAATGGCAGCGCCCTGCTCTCTAGTTTTGGAGCTCAAAGTTCATGCCCCCTACCTATCAGTGAGCACAAACACGGAAAAGAAATCAATCACCCTATTTATTTCCCCAGTTTCTGTCTGAGCCCTGTATTCACCTTGCCTGTATCTGAGCCTTTTTATCTCTGGCATGTGACTGAGTTTCAAAACTCCAAATTTCAGGGACACCCATGATGTGGACCCACACTATTCTTCCAGAGGAGGGTCTAACTACCTTTGCCAGCCCATCCCAGAAAAGTGATGACCGGACCATGCAGTGGCTCACAATTTATAGCCAAAAGCTGGCACCCAGACTGGCTGCTCTCTGTCACCTTCCCAGCTCCTATGCCAGGGAACAGTACAAGCACCTTGGTGCCACCTGTTCTTCTTGCAACCCAAGAGATCCTTAGAGCACCCTGTCAAACCTGGGATTCTACCCCTCTTCACCACCTGAGCAACTTTAATCTAAGCACGTCCTCCATGGCAGTGAACTTAAAAGTTCAGATTTTGCACTCCACTGCTTCTAATAATTTTTGGTAGGCTCTGTAAGTAGGCTTCCTCCCTGCTGCCACATCCACAGCTACGTCTCCCACAAGTGAACTTGCATACTTCCTACCTTCTAAAACACGGTCACTTTTCTACTTGTAGACTTGAAGTTTTTGTTCTCTCAGACGTCCAATTGACTTCTTGGGTGTTCAGAATACTTTGGTAAATATCTAGCTGTGTTTGAGGGATGAGACAAGCTCAGGGTCTTTCTACTTTTCTGGTGACAATTTTTTAGATATAACATCAAAAGCATAATCCACAAAAGAAAAAACTGGTAAGTTGGATTTCATGAAAAAGAAAAAAAAAAACTATTTCCACTTTGTGAAACACTCAGTTAAGAGAATGAAAGACAGGCCATAGACTAGAAGAATATCTTTGCAAAACTCTTAACTCATAAAGGGCTGATATCTAAAATAGACAAAAAAAGCAGTACTATCAACAATAGTCAAATTATGGAAAAAGCCCAAATGTCCATCAATTGATGAATGTATAAAGAAGTATGACATATATATATATATGTGTGTGTTGGAATATATATGGAATGTTACTCAGCCATCAAAAAGAATGAAATCTTGCCATTTGCAAGGATGTGGATGGAGCTAGAGGGTATTATGCTAAGCAAAACAAATCAGTCAGAGAAAGACAAATACTATATCTTTCCACTCATATGTAGAATTTAAGAAACAAAATGGATGAATATAGGGGGAAATAAAAGAGAGAGGGGCAAACCAAAAAATAGACTCTTAACTATAGAGAACAAACTATGGTTGCTGGAGGGGAGGTGGGCAGGGGGATGGGTTAAATGGATGATGGGTATTAAGGAGGGTACTTGTGATGAGCATTGGGTGTTATATATAAGTGAAGAATCACTAAATTCTACTCCTGAAACCAATATTACAATATATGTTAACTAACTAGAATTTAAATAAAAACTTAAATCAAAAATCCAAGTTAAAATTTTATTTTTACTCCTAGAAAATTGAAATAAATATCTCTTATCCCGGGGAGGGTTGGGTGACAGGCAATGGATGGTAGAAAAAGAGAACTAGTAGGATATTCCTTAAAAAAATAAAGGGGCACCTTAGTGGCTCAGTCAGTTAAGCATCTGCCTTCGGCTAATGTCATGATCCTGAGGTCCTGGGATCAAGTCCCACATTGGGCTTCCCAATCAGCGGGGAGTCTGTTTCTCCCTCTTCCTCTTCCTCTCTGCTCCTCCACCCCAACATTTGTCCTCTCTCTCAAATAAATAAATCTTTAAAAAACTAACATGAAAATTAAAAATAGAAATAAAAACAAGATAGAGAAACAGCTCTTAAAATGCAATAATAAGAAAGCAATCTGGGGTGCCTGGGTGGCTCAATGGGTTAAAGCCTCTGCCTTTGGCTCATGTCATCATCTCAGGGTCCTGGGATCGAGCCCCCGCATCAGGCTCTCTGCTCATTGGGGAGCCTGCTTCCCCCTCTCCCTCTGCCTGCCTCTCTGCCTACCTCTCTCCCTCTGTAAAATAAATAAATAAAATCTTAAAAAAAGAAAGCAATACAATTAAAAAGAGCAAAATATTTGAACAGACACCTCACCAAGAGATCTATACATGGCAAAAAAAAAGCATATGAAAAGATGTTCAGCATCATGTCATTAGGGAAATTATTATTTTTTTTTTGGTGGGCAGCAAAGTGTATTGAGTGATAGTGTCAAGCAATAGTACAAAGCTCCTGAAGAGGGAGGGGACCCGAGAAAGTTGCCCGGGAAATGAAAATTATAATAGCAAAGAGATAACAGTGTAGATCTATTAGAATGGCTAAAATCCAAAACACAGACAACACCAAATGCTGGCAAAGAGTAACAAGAACTCTCATTCATTGGCGATAGAAATAAAAAATGGTATAGTCACTTTGAAAGAAAATTTGACAATTTCTCACAAAACTAAATTTACTCTTACCATGCAATCCAGCAATTATGGTTTTGGGTAATTGCCCAAATTATTCAAAAAATTATGTACACAAAAACCTCTTCACAAATGTTGATAGCAGCATCACTAACAATTGACAAAGTTGAGGAACACCTGGGTGGCTTAGTCACTTAAGCATCTGCCTTCAGCTCAGGTCCTGATCCCAGGGTCCAGGAATCAAGCCCCAAGTCAGGCTCCCTGGTCAATGGGGCACCTGCATCTCCCTCTCCCTTTGTCCCATTCCCACTTGTGCTCTCTCTCATGTGCGCTCTCTCTTTCAAATAACAATCTTAAAAAAAAATTGACAAAGTTGGGAGAAAGCCAAGATATCCTTTAATAGGTGAAAAGATTTTTAAAAAGCCATGGTAAATCCACACCATGGAATATTATTCAGCACTAAAAATAAGTGGGCTATCAAGTCATGAAAAGACACAGAAGAAACTTAAATACATACTACTAGACGAAAGAAGCCAATCTGAAAATGCTTCATGCTGTATAATTTCAACAATAAAATATTCTTGGAATAGGCAAAAATATGGAGACCACAAAAAGATCAATAGTTTCTAGGGGTTTGCAGGTTGTGGAAGGATGATGAAGGAATGAAGAAGTGGTGCCCTCAGATTTTTCTGTCAGTGACACTATTCTACATGATACTATAATGGTGAATTCATGTCATTACACATTTGTCAAAACCCACAGAATATACATCAGCTCACCAATTGTATCGATATATCTCACTAATGCAAATGTTAATAGTAGAGAAAACTGCATGCTGGGAATTAGGGATACAGGGGAACTCTGTACTTATATTCAATTTTTCTGTAAACCTATAACTGCTCTAAAAATAAGGCCTCTTAATAAAACAAAGTGACCCAGGGTCCCCCATATTATTTTTAGTTGAAGAAGTGCAAAGGATACATTCTTCCTCTTTAGGAAAGTCACCAGGAACATCTACATAAAACACCAAACTCCTAGGACATTCCAGAAGCTTTCATTGTAAAATCTTCAAAAAGAATAAAGTTTGGACTGTGTCCAGGGTTCCAAATTCCCAGGTTTGGTAATTCTCTAGAGGGATTCAAAAGATTCAGCAAATAGTCATACTCATGGCTAATATTTACTTTAGTGAAAGAATATAAACCAAAATCACCAAAGGGAAAAATACATGGGATGAAGTCTAAAGAAAGCTAGGTGAAAGCTTCTAAGAGTTCTCCCTTAAAACAGTCACACAGGACACAATTAATATCTCCAGCAACAAGTTATAACAACACATGTGAAATTTTGTCTACCATGGAAGCTCTTTAGATTCAGTGCCCTAGGTTTTTGTTAGGGACTATACGGAGGCACCCACTGCTAAGCATATACCAAAATTCCAAACTCCCAGAAGAAAATAAGATGTTCAACATAAACCACATTGTTTGTACAGGCAGTCTAGGCACAGTGAGTCACTCTCACCATTTAGGGAAAATTTTATATCTACGTAAAAACTGTTCACTAGCCAAGTCCCCAGATACAAGCCAAGAGCTAATCTTGTAGTCAGATTTTTCTAATCATAGTAGACTCAGGCCTCTTGTGTTAACTCTTTTCTGCTTAGGAACCTAATCCAGCATAGATGCAAAAGGAAGAAAACAAAAGAATGCAGAAGCAAAATGACAGAAGACCTCAGACTATTCCAGTTTATAGAGGAAAAGTAGTCCTTTACCTTTTCAATATTAACTCTATTCACCACTGAGGCTCCTGACATGATGTAATTAATGGACATTAAAAGCACATATCAGGAGGTACACTTCAGCTTTATGACAATCTATGTAACCTTGGACAAGATGATTTCTAAGAACTTTCATAGCTCATGTCAAAGACCCTATTCAATGGAGTGTTTCCTTTTATACTTGAATCTAAAATATCTCCATCTTTTACTGGATCTGTTATCCAACACATGGATCTATCCATTGAGAAGTTTTATTTTTTTTAAGGTTTTATTTATTTTAGAGAGAGAGAGAGAGAGAGAGAGAGAGCCCACATGGATGGGGGAGGGGCAGAGGGAGAGGAAGAGAGAGAATCTGAAACAGGTTCCTTGCCCAGTACAGAGCTCAATCCCATGACTCTAAGACCATGACATGAGCTGAAATCAAAGTCCGGTGCTTAACTGACTGAGCCACCCAGGCACTCTGCCACGGAAAACAGTTTTAATCAGTTAATTCTTTCCCTTCCTTCTCCAGTGCCACTCTTGTGACTTAGACCCTCTCCCCTAGATCATTGCAATAGTTTCCTAAACTGGTTTTCTTGCTTCCACTCTCTCTCAGGTCTAACTCATCTTATAACCTCAGACAGTTTAAGATTCATAAAACAGAATTCCACTCATATTGCTTGTACTACCAAAAGCTCTCAATGATCCAGGGCCAACAAAATTCAATAGAAACTCCTGAGCCTATTACTCTATAATATGACCTCAACTTGCCTGATCCTATCTTGCCTTTCAATACTCTCCAATAGCAATGAAAATTCTGGTCAAACCATTTCCCAAACATACTCCGTGTTTTCTATTCTTGGGACCATTTCCCTCCACGTGAGAAGTCCATTTCTCCATTTCTGTCAAAGACTTTACCTTTTGTTGAATGGGCACCACTATGGTACCAAGGCAAATCTCCACATCCAAATGTAAGTTTTTTATTTTTCAATATCTTCCCACCTCTACAAGGACACCACATACGCATTTGTGTTACAGTATGTAAAAATTCTACTTAATTGTCATGTGTATTCTTATTTAAGCATTCCGATTATAAGCTGCAGAAGGACAGGAAGTATGTCTCATTGTCTTTGTAGTCCTGTTGCACCCAGCATAGTGCCTGGCATGTGGAATGCGCTCATGGAATAGTGGCTTACTTGAACTGAAGTCACTGAAAGATCATTAAAAAAAAAAAGCTAATGTTGATGTTGGAATATCTTGAGGAAAATGTAGAAGATCTGCTCCTGATCTACCAAATATAGCACTAGTTTAACTTTATCCTCATGTAGATTCTGGAATCAGAAACATAGAACTGAAAGGAACTCTGGAGATCACTGAGTACCACTACTCCTTTGGCAGAGAGGGAAAATGAGGCCAAGAAAAAAATATGTTCTCCAAAGTCACACCACGAAAGATAAGAAATAACAAGTGTTGAGGAGGATGTGAAGAAAAAGGCACCCTCATGTACTGTTGATAGGAATGTAAACTGGGGTAGCCATTGTGGAAAACAATATGGAGATCCTTCAAAAAATTAAAATTAGAATTACCATATGATCCAGAAATTTTACTACTGGATATTTATACAAAGAAAATGAAAACACTAATTCAAAAAGATATGTACCCCCCTATCTTTATTGCAGCATTTACAGTAGCTAAGATATGGAAACAACCTAAATATTCATTGATAGATGAATGGATAGGGAAGATGTAAATGTTAGAATATTATGCAGGAATGAAAAATGACGAGATCTTGCTGTTTGTGACAATATGGATGGCCTTAGAGGGTATTATGTTAAGTGAAATAAGTCAAACTGGAAAAATTAATAACCATATAATTTTACTCATATGTGGAATCTAAGAAGCAATACAAATGAATAAACAAACAAAAAGCAGAATGAGACCTATAAATATAGAGAAAAAAATCTGATGGTTGCCAAAGGGAAGGGGGTGGACAAAATGTGTGAAGGGGAGTGAGAGATACAGACTTTTAGTTATGGAGTGACTAAGTCACAGGAATAAAAGGCACAGCATAAGGAATATAGTCAATAATATTGTAATAGTGTTATATGGTGAAATTTTATTTTCTCAAACTTGCATTTTATTGCTCACATAAACACTATTTATGTATTAAATTATTTATTCCAAGGTCCAAAAAAAAAAATAAACAACAACTAAAATGTCACGCAGTGAGTTAGTGGAGGAGCTGCTTTAAGAACTCAAGGCTCCTGAGTCCCAGGCAAAGGTTTTAACTGTAAGCACTAATATTATAATGGCTCCCTGCTGAGGCAGGGCTGGAGGAAAGTTTTTTAATAGGAAGATGCCAATGTTACTGAGGCACAGTCTGCAAAGAAAGGTGGGAACAATCTTTTTGAACATACCTCTTGTAACTGAGATTCTTTCTTTTTGGAAGATAGATGTAAGTGCCGATCCAACAAGGAATAAAACCTCTCACCATCCTTTTCAAATTTTTTTTTCCGCTCCTAGATGTAGAGAGAAAGTACACATTAAGATATCTATAGTTTTTAATTCACTCTGCTCAGAACTGAGAATAAACCTTGCAGTGTCAGGTTTCATGTGTCAGCTTTCCAATCTCTCTAGCCTCTGGAAAGAACAAAGAAAGAGAGAATTTACTTTTGCATTGGTCTCAGCAGTTTCAGTTTCCTCAAATAAAACCCTGAATCATTCCACCTATACAATCAACAATTCCTATTAGTACAGCTGAAGGCTCTGGGAGCTGCTGCTCAGAAAATGACACTTACAATGGGCCTGTGCACTTGCTACTTTTTCTTCTTCCCAATATTTTTCTTATTTTTTCACATGCATTAACTACTCATTCATTTTATTCAAAGGAGAAAGAAGGAACACAGTGATGAACTAAATATATGCCTTTAAAAGTCAGATACGAAGCATTTAGACAGACTAATACTAAGTAAAACATTTCCAAGACAATAAGAACCTTGGACTGCCTCTATAAATGATGAGTTCTTTGATACTGTTTAAGTATTTTGCTACTGCCTATTAAAAGATGTTAAAAATGAGGAAACAATCCTGGAAAGTGTAGCTAGAAAGCAAGAGTCAAAAGCTTTATGGAGGATGGAGGACTCAGTTGTCACTCTCCTTAAGTATGAAATTTAATTACGTTCTCTGCCTCAGCACAACTGGAAGTCACAGAGCTCCAAAGGAGCATTAACAATGCTCATTTGTCACACACTAATGCTAAAACTCCGCAATCCTCTCAACACCGTGCTGGGAAATTCATGTAAATGAATTTATGTAATGAATTCATGTAAATGAATGACATGTGTTGTGTCATAGTAAATCCAAATTCACTGAACATCTAGAGCGTGCCAGTTACTAGAAGAGGCACAGCAAGAGACACACAGACAAATAGAAGAAAGAAAGAAAAAAAAACCTCACCCATGATTTATTTCTAGAGGCAATCTGTTCCTGGGCAGAAAGCCAGAACAGGGGTCAGTGACCTCTGACCCGGAAGGAAAGTGCTTTTTACCAAAGACAGAGAAGTAGAGAGGAAGCTATAATTAACTGAGGCCCACATGTGGTCAGACAGTGAAGTAGGTACTTATAATCCATTATTTCACTTAGTCTTTACAACCCTGAGAAGTAGATATTATAAAGGAACTTAAGGTTCTAAAAAAGTGAACTAACTTATCCAACGTCACAAAACATATAGATCTATGTGATTTCTTCCACATAGTCATACAGAGCCCAGAGGACCATGAGAGGAATTACACTCAAGAGGCCTGTAAACTGTAACTGGCCTGTAGGCCTGTAACCAGGAAACCTTATGAATGAAACTCAAATAGGTCTATAGCCCTAGCCCAAACTCATACCAAAACACATGAGATAGAAATTTTCACACAAAACAGGTAAGACAAACTGTTGCCCCAGTTGGTGAATCTATTGAAAGTAGCAATTCTTTGAAGAAAGCATTAGGGCCAGAAAATGTCAGTGAATTCTCTAAGAACAGATAAAGTTCTATTGGTCACTTTCTCCTCCGATTCCATTTTTAAAATAAAAACTATGAAATGTAATTCACATATCATAAAATTCATCCTTTTAAAGTGAACAATTCAATGGTTTTTAGTGTATTTACAAAGTTGTGCAACCATCACTGCTGTCTAATTCTAGAATATTTTCATCACCTAAGAAAAACCTTATACCTATTAGCAGCCATTTCCTCTCTTCTCCCAATACTCAACTCAAGAAGCCACAATTTAATTTTTCTCTCTGTGGATTTGTATATTCTAGAGATTTCATAAAATTTTAGTCATACAATATGTGACCATTTGTGCCTGTCTTCTTACATTTAGCATATTTTCAAGATTCATCCATGTATTAGTACTTCATTCTTTTTCATGGCTGAATAATATTTGATTGTACAGATATACCACATTTTCTTTATAAATTCATCAGTTGATGGACATTTAGGTTATTTCCTTTCCTAAGCAATTACGAATAATGTTGCTGCGAACATTCATGTACAATATTTTCTGTGGTCATGTTTTCAATTCTTTTGGACATATACACATAAGCAGTGGAACTGCTGAGTGATATGGCAACTCTATGTTTGACTACCTAAGAAATGGCCAAACTGTTTTCCAAAGCAGGTGTATCATTTTACAATGTCAACAGCAATGAATGAGAGTTCCAATTTCTGCACATCTTCACCAACCCATATGTGTCTTTTTGGTTACAAATAACCTAGTGGGTGATAACTTGCATTTACTATAATTTGACTTCCTAAATGTCTAATGATGTCTTTTCATGTGTTTATTGACCCTTTGTGTATACATGTATACACACACACACACATACATATATGTATATACATACATATATATATATATATATATATATATATATATATATTCTTCAAAGGAATGTTTATTGAATTATTTTTCTCATTTATAAGTTTGGTTTGTATCTTTATATTTTCAAGTTACAAGAATTTATTACATAACCCTGAATACTAGCTGTGGTGTATTTTCTCCCATTCTTTGTGTTGTTTTGGCACTTTATTGATAGTGTCCTTTGAAGTATGAACGTTTTTAATTTTGTGAAGTCCAATCAGCCCAATTTCTTCAATTTCTTTTGTTTTTGGTGTCACATCTCAGAAAACATTGCCTGATCAAAGGTCATGAAGATTTATAGCTGTGTTTTCGTCTAAGAACTTTATATTTTTTGGTTTTAATTTTTGAACACAGTGTGATATAGGGCTCCAAATTCATTCTTTTGCATATGGAGAACAAGTACTCTCAGAACCATTTGTTCTAAAGACTATTCTTTCCTTCTTGAATTGTTTTGATATTCTCAGAAAATATCAACTAGCCATAAATGTATAGGTTTATTTCTGGACCCTCAGTTCCATTCCATTAATCTATATGTCTATCTTCATTTCAACACCACACTGTCTTGATTACTATAGCTTTGTAGCACGTTCTGGAATTAAAGACTGTGACTCTTTTTTTCAATATTTCTTTTTCTATCCAGTCTTCTGTCTGGATTTTAGGGTTACCTTATCAAGCTGTGAAAAATGGCCAGTTGAAATTTTGGTTAAGATGAAACTGAAACTGTAGATCAATTCTGTGACTATCCTATCTTAAAAATATAAAGTCCGATTCATGAACACAAGATGTGTTTCTATTTATCCTTCTATTTATTTAGGTCTTAGTTAATTTATTCCATTAATGTTTGTACTTTTCAATGTATAAGACTTCTACTTTTTTGTTAATTTATACCTAAGTACTTTAATATTTTGATGCTACTGCAAATGATTTTAATTTAATTTTCAGATCATTTACTAATAGTGTATAGAAACACAATTCATTTTTGTATAATGATTTTGTATCCTGCAACCTTGATGAACCCCTTTACTCATTTCAGTGTGTGTGTGTGTGTGTGTGTGTGTGTGTGTGTGTGTGTGCGTGTGTGTATACCTTAGGATTCTATATATTATAAGACGAAGTAATCAGCAAATAGAGACAATTTTACTTCTTCCTTTCCAATTTGGCTAATTATCCTGGCTAGAACTCACAGCACAATGTTAAATAATAGTGCCAAGAATGGACATCCTTGATTTCCTAATATTAGAGGGAAAAATTATAGTCTTTCACTATTATATATATGATATTAGTAATGGGTCTTTTAATATTTCTCAATTATCAGGTTTAGAAAGTTCCCATCTATTCCTAGTTTGTAAAAAATTTTATGATGATAGGGTGCTGGATTTTGTCAAAAGCTTTTTTTGTGTTGAGATGTTCATGTACTTTTGTCCTATAACCCATTAATATGGTATACAATAATGAATGATTTCTTTGGATGTTCAACCAACCATGCATTCCAGGGACAAATTACACCTGGTTATGGTATAGACTTATTTTCGTATGCTGCTGGATTTGGTTTGGCCTGTATTTTGCTGAGAACTTTTACAACTATACAGTAGTACACCCTTATCCACAATTTTGCTTTCAACATTTCAGTTACTGAAGTCCATCAAAGTCTGTAAGAAGAAGATCCTCTTTCTGATGTAACATCAGAAGGTCAATAATATGTCACAATGCTTATGTCATTCATAGCATAGTGGCAGGAATTTTATCATTTCACATTATCATAAGAAGGGTAAGTAGAGTACAAAAAGATCTTTAGAGAGAAAGAGAAACCTCATTCTTATACCTCTCATTATAGTATACTGTTATAATTGTTCTATTTTATTTTTAGCTATTGTTGTTAATCTCTTACTGTACCTAATTTATAAACTTTGTCATATATATGTATGTAGGTATAGGGAAAATTATATATATATGTATATGTATATATATATACACACAAACACATATACATATATATACACACATACAGCTTGGTACTAAAAATTAATATCTATACCTACATACATACATACATATATGGCATGGTACTATCCATGGTTTCAGGAATCCACTGGGGGGGTCTTAGAATGTATTCTTCATAGATAAGGGGAGAACTACTCTATTCATGAGACATATCAGCATGTAGTTTTGATTTCTTGGTATGCCTTTGGTTTTGTATCAGGGTAATATTTGCCTTATAGGATGAGTTGGGAGTTATTTCCTCCTCTTCTATTTTTGGGAGAGTTTGCAAAAGATAAGTGTTAATTCTTTAAAGATTAGGTAGAATTCTCAATGGGTCCAGTTGGTACCGGGCTTTTCGTTCTATAAGTCTATTAATATTTTCTATTTTTTCTGGAGTTCATTTACATTTAATTCCACTAAGGTGGAATAATCAGTGACATAAGCCTACTAATTCTGGGACATTCCAATATCAGTTAAAAAGAACTTTCATTTCAGGGATAATTTGACTCCAAAGTCAAATATAGCAGAGGCTCTGATTAAGAGTTACTGTCCATCCTCAAGTTAAAATGCTGCATTAAGACAGTTGTTAGACTTATGAAGAAGGAAAGGAACACTATACATTGAGAATATACCTTTGCCAAGCAGGAAGTGAGGTTCTTTATCGTATACCAACTACCAACTGTGAATGCTAGGTTTAACTTTTACTAATTTTCTTATTTAATAGAAATTTAAACAGAAAGAGAGACTGAAATAGAGAAAACAGACCCAGGAAATTTGCTTGAAGCATAACACTCATAATAATGCCCATGTGATCACTTAAGAAGCATTCATGTTTAAGACTTTTACTGTGTTTTTTTTAATTCAAATTATCATCTAGTTCCATGTAGTAGGTTAAGACAAGCAGCTATCCCCAGTCACCTTTTTCTATTTCCTCTTCTCTAGAAATAACTGCTATTGTCTCTAAGCTAATTATCTGGTACTTTACTTCCATATTTCTCATATCTCAAAATAAATTTATATTGCTATTATGAATTTTTTAAGTTTTGTGTATTATCTATTAACTTCCAAATAAAGATGAGGATTTAACTTTTTCCTCTCCCTGTCTCATTACCACCATCTCCTTTGCCCCCCAACTCAAAACCATTTCCTGATACTCCCAATATACTTTTAATGCAATTTTTCTTTGATTTATAGTCAGTAATTACATTTTTATGACAATCTAAATATTACTTATAGCTTACATATGTATCATTAATGTTACTTTCCTGTGCATCTAGATAACTATCAAATCATCCTAAATATCGCAGGAATTAACATAAACACGGGCAGAATAAACTCCATAGCAAAAAATAGAGGCCACATGAAAGAAGGTAGGAAGAATGGAGATGTGCTTTGGGAGAGAAACAGATCATAGCTGCTGCAGTCACAGAGAAGGGTGAGAGACACACTAGCATACAGGGGAGCTCACAAGGAAAATGAATGAATTGGCTTGGAAAACAAGAGGGGCCAAATTTCTTGAGTTCTTACAACCAGCAAGTTGAAAACCTAGAGTTTTAAAGGTAAGAAGGTTTGGCTGAGATGGAGCCTAGAAGGCATTGCAATGCTCTTGGAGAGAAAGCAGGCAAACAATCTGGGGACAAACAGCATGGAAGGAACAATTTGAAGACCCTGGGGCATAGAGTGTGGAGGTTATTCACTCATCTCAGAGCATGTCCCGGAGAGATGGCATTCAAAGAGAGACACCTCTGGGAACAAAGGACCTGGCCAGTGACATAGCTATCCTCCTACACCTCTGCATAAGCACAAGGCCACATGCAGGAACCAGCACAACACTGACCCTCTCTACCACACATGCTTACACCAAGTCTTCCACCTCCCACACTCTAGTGAAACCACCCTTTGCAGTCATGCTTGACTCAGGCCCAGTGTGGTAGGGACCCTCCCCGAGAAGAGTGGCCCAAATCCCAGCTCATACCATGTCTCCCAACATGAGAGTTTTGCAGAGCCTCAGTTATGGGAGAAGGGGTGATAGGTGTCATTTCACAATCAGACCAGAGCACATTTTCTTAAAATACACCACACTGAAGCCAGGGACTAAACACTGCCCAAAACAGGCAAAGAGAACCATGACAGATGACCTAAAGGATAAAGCAGATAGGACAAAACAGCAGAACACATGCACCACACATAGGAGACACTACTGAAACTGCCAGAATCTGGGGAACAGGGGACATGACACAGCAAGACACCACCAGACCTCTTCATGAGGCCATTAACTTCAAAAACAGAAGATGTAGCTGACTTTCCTAACACAGAGAAACAGGCACAGAGACATAGACAAAATCAGAAGATAGAGAAATTTATCCCAAATGAAAGAACAGGACAGACCATGGCCAGAGAGCTTAAGTGAAATAGATATAAATCACATGCCTGATAATTCAAAGATCATAAGGATAATAACAGTACTTGAGAAAAGAGATGAAGACATGAGTGAGACCCTTAAAACATGGATAATAAATAACATAAGAGAGATAAATGGCTCAGTAAATGAAATGAGAAACATAATTGATAGAATGAACAGCAGGCTGGAAGAAGCTGAGGAAGGAATTAATGACCTAGAAGACAGAGTAATGGAAAGTAATTAAGGTGAACAAAAGAGAGGAAAAAAAATTATATAAAATGAGAATAGACTTAAAGAACTCAGTGTGTCCACTGAATATAATAACATTTATATCACAGTAGTCCCAGAATAAGATGTAGAAAAGGGGGCAGAATATTTATTTGGAGAAATAATAGCTCAAAACTTCCCTAAACTGGGGAAGGAAACAGATATTCAGATTTAGGAGGCATAGAGAACCTTCATCAAAAACAACAAAAGCAGATTCATAGCAAGAAATATTATAATTTAAAAAAGGGGAAAAAAGAAAAAAAAGAAATATTGTAATTAAATTGGCAAAGTATAGTGATAAAAAGCAAATTTTAAAAGCAGCAAAACAAAAGTAAGTTACAAGGAAAGCCCTATGAGGCTATCAGCTGCTTTTTTAGCAAAGACTTTCAAAGTCAGAAAAAGTGGCATGATATATTAAAAGTGCTGAATGGAAAAAATCTGAAGCCAAGAATATTCTATCAGGCAAGGCTATCCAAATCAGGAGAGAGAAAAGAGTTTCCCAGATGAACAAAAATTGAAGGAGTTCATGATCACTAAATCAGCCCTGACAAAAATGTTAACAGGACTCTGAGTGGAAAGGAGAGGCCCACACTGATGGTATAAAGGTAGGAAACACAAAAACACAAAAGCAGTAAAAATGAATTTCTGTAAAAACCAGTCAAGGAAAACACAAAATAAAAGTATGTAAAATAAGACAATATATACATAACACGTGGGAAGGAGTAAAGAATGGATTCAGGGGTGCCTGGGAGGTTCAATTAAGTGTCCAGCACTTGGTTTCAACTCTGGTCAGGACCTCAGGGTAGTGGGATCAAGACCCACATCAGGTCCCATGGTCAATGCGGAGTCTGCTTGGGATTCTATGCCTCTCTGTCTCCATCTCCCTTCCTTGTTCTCTCTCTCACTCTCTCTCTCTCTCTCTCTTGCTCTCTCTTTCAAATAAATAAAATTTTTGGAAAAAAAAGAATGGGTTGAAACTTAAACAACCATTAATATTATGTAGACTACTATATACAGAAGAGGTTATATACAAACCTAATGTTAACCATATATCAAAATCCACTAATAAATATGCAAGTAGTAAAGAAAAAGAAATCCAAATATGTCACTAAAGTAAACCAGTAAACTGTAAATGAAAGACAAGAAAGGATTAGAGAAAATCGTCAGAAACAAGCAAAAAACAATAAAATGGCAATAAATGCTCATCTATCAATAATTACATTGAATGTGAATGGACTACATGCTCAAACAAAATACAAAAGGTGACAATAATTTTTTAAAAATAGACCCATCTATATGCTGCCAATCAAGAGACTCATTTTAGACCTAAAGATACCAGCAGAGTGAAAGTGAGGGATGGAGAAACATCTTTCATGCAAATGGATTTCAAAAGAAAGCCAGAGCAGCAATACTTATATTGGACAAAATGGACTTTTAAAACAAAGACTATAGCAAAAGATGAAGGACGCTATAGAATCATAAATGAGAAAACTCAACAAGAAGATATAATGATTGTAAATATTTATACATCCAACATGGGAGCACCCAATACATAAAACAGTTAATAACAAACATAAAGGACCTAATTGATAATAGTACAAAAAAGGTACGTGATGGGAAATAAGAAATGCACTTGTCATGATGAGCACTGGGTAGTATATGGAATTGTTAAATCACTATATTACATATGTGAAACTAATATTATACTATATCTTAAATAACTAGAATTTAAATAAAAACTTAATAAATTCCCTGATGACTCAAAAAAATGAAGAATTATATGATTTTACAATGGCTCAAGACGTCAATATCCACTTTCAATAATGGATAAAATATGTAGACAAGATCAATAAGGAAATACGAAACAAACAACACAATGAACTATCTATACCTCACAGACATATGTTCAACATTTCACCTAACATGACCAGGAAACATACTTCTCAACTATACCCAGAATATTTTCTAGGATAGAGGAGCATGATGGTGGAGGAGTAGGAAACCTAAATATCATTGTGTCCCAGGAATTCGGCTAGATAGTTATCAAACCATTCTGAATACCTATAAACTCAACAGGAGATTGAAGAGAAGAAGAGCAGCAATTCTACAAACAGAAAATCAACCACTTTGTGGAAGGTAGGAAGTGTGAAGATATGAATCCGAGGTGATATATAGGAAGATACGACACAGAGGGAGGGGCAGGCTCCTGGCAAGTGGTAGAGCAGCAGAGCACAAAATCGGAACCTTTAGAAGTCTGCTCCACTAAAAATAAAAATTAAAATTAAAATTAAAAAAAAAGAAGTCCACTCCACTGAGGGACATCACTCCAGAGACTAAGCTGGGGGGTGGCGGCCTCATGGGGACAGTGTGGCCTTGGGACCCACAGGGTCACAAAAAGACCATGGGTGTCTGAGTGTGGCAGAGCTCCCAGGTATCAGAACAGGAAAGCCGGCTGCAGAGACGGAGTCAAGGAGTGGGCTCTCAGCTCAGGGTTACCTTAAACCATGATCTGAGGCACAGTTGGGCCACTGCTTTTCAGGCAGGGACTCCAGAAGTGGGAGATCTGGGGAGGCGCCTGCTTCCTACTCTAGGAGAAGCAGTGCAGGAGCAAGCTGCAGGAATCTGCTGGGTTTGGAGACTCCAAAAAAGGACATGTGCCAGAGACAGAAATGCTTGGTCACAGGCTAGGTGAGCACGGAGTGCACCTGGAGACCAGGAAGACGGGAGTGATTGACTGCTTTTCTCTGAGTACGCATTGAGGAGTAGGGCCTTAAGCTCTCAAGTCCTACAGGCCAGAGACTGGGAGGCGGCTACCTTCATTCCGGTCCTACAAAGCTGTATGGAAAGCCTACAAGGAACAAAAGCTCCCGAGAGCAAAACCAAGCACATTACATAGCCTGCCTCTGGAAAGGGTAGTGCAATTCCACACTGAACAAAGACATTTGAGAATCACTGCAACAAACCCTTCCCCCAGAAGATCAGCAAGAATACCGACCCAAGAACAAGTTCACTGATCAATGAGAACTGAAACTCTTCAGAACTATGGGAATACAGCAGCACATAGAATTCATGTTTTTTTCCCATGATTCTTTAGTTTTGCAAAGTTAAATTATTTAAATTTTATTTTTTTATTCTATCCTGTAAAATTTTTGCTCTTTCCTATTTTAACATTTTTAACTATTTTATCTTATCAATACCTTTTTAAAACTCTTTTTAAATTTTCATTGTTATAGTCATATTCTACCCCTTAATTGTATTTAACCTATTTTTTGGATGCCTATAGGTTTTTCTTTCATTAAAATTTTGAGATACAGTTTCTTCTAATAGATCAAAATATACTCTAAATCGAGTGCATGGCTTTATTCTAGTCTCCAGCCCGATCACATTCTTTCTTACTTCTTTTTTTCTTTTTTCAACCAACTTCTTTATCTTCTCAATTCCTTTTTTAGAATCTTTTTTGATTTTCATTTTTACAGTCATATTCCATCCCTTCATCATGTTTACCCTTATTTTTGTTATGTATAAATTTTTCTTTCTTTAAAATTTTGGGAGGCAATGTCTTCAAATGGACCAAAATTCACTCAAAAATCAAGTGTGGGGCTCTGTTCTATTCACCAGCAATAGATAGATAGATGATAGATAGATAGGTAGATAGATAGATAGATAGATAATTTTTTTTCTCATTGCTTTGGGCCTCTTCTGATTTGGTTAGTGTATATTTTTTGGGTACCATTACTACCCATTTAGTATTTTGTTCTCTCATTCATCTATTCTTACCTGAATAAAATAACAAGGTGGAAAAACTAACCTCAAAATAAAAAGAATAAGAGGCAGTACCAATGACTAGGGAACTAATCAATATGGAAATTAGTAAGATATCAGAACCAGAGTGCAGAATGACAATTATCAAGGTGCTAGTTGGGCTTGAAAAAAGCATAGAAAATACTAGAGAATCCCTTTCAGAAGAAATAAAATCCATTCCTGGAGAAATAAAAGAACTAAAATCTAATCAAGTTGAAATCAAAAAAGCTATTAATGAGGTGCAATCAAGAGTGGAAGCTCTTACTGCTAGGATAAATGAGGCAAAGAGAGAAGTAGTGATATAGAAGACCAAATGATGGAGAATAAAGAAGCCGAGAAAAAGAAAGAAAAAAAAAACTACTGGACCATGAAGGGAGAACACAAGATGTAAGTGATACCACAAGACAAAACAATGAAACAATAATTGATTTCCCAGAAGAAGAAAGAGAGAGAGGGAAAGAAGGTACATTGGAGCAAATTATAGCAGAGAATTTCCCTAATATGGTGAAGGGAATAAGTATCGAAATCCAGGAGGCACAGACAACCCTCCTCAAAATAAAAAAAAATAGGTCAACACCCTGTCATCTAGGAATAAAACTTGCAAGTCTCAGTGACAAAGAGAAAATCCTGAAAGCATCTCAAGACAAGAGATCTGTAACATACAAAGGTAGGAATATTAGATTGACAGCAAACCTATCCATTGAGACCTGGCAGGCCAGAAAGGACTGGCATGAATATATTCAGAGCACTAAATGAAAAAAAAAAAAAAATGCAGCCAAAAATACTATATCCAGCTAGGCTGTCAATGAAAATAGATGGAGAGATAAAAAAAGCTTCCAGGACAAACAAAAACTAAAAGAATTTGCAAACACCAAACCAGCCCTAGAGGAAATATTGAAAGGGGTCCTATAAGCAAAGAGAGAGCCTAAAAGGAATACACGAGAAAGGAACAGACACAATATAGAGTAACAGTCACCTTACAGGCAATACAATGGCACGAAATTCATATTTTTCAATAGTTACCCTGAAGGTTAATGGGCTAAATGCTGCAATCGAAAGACACAAAGGATCAGAATAGTACACACACACACACACACACACACAAAACAAGACCCATCGATATACTGTCTTTAAGAAACTCATTTTAGACCCAAAGATACCTCCAGATTTAAAGTGAAGGGTTGGAAAACAATTTACCATGCTAATAGACATCAAAAGAAAGCTGAGAAAGGGGAACCCAACTCCACTGTTGGTGGGAATGCAAGTTTGTGCAGCCACTTTGGAAAACAGTGTGGAGATTCCTCAAGAAATTAAAAACAGAGCTACCCTATGACCCTGCAATTGCACTACTGGGTATTTACCCCAAAGATACAGATGTAGTAAAAAGAAGGGCCACATGTACCCCAATGTTCATAGCAGCAATGTCCACGATTGCCAAACTGTGGAAAGAACCAAAATGCCCTTCAATAGATGAGTGGGTAAGGAAGATGTGGTCCATCTATACAATGGAATATATTGCCTCCATCGGAAAGGATGAATATCCAACTTTTGTATGAACATGGACAGGACTAGAAGAGATTATGTGGAGTGAAATAAGTCAAGCGGAGAGAGTCAATTACCTTATGGTCTCATGTGTGGAGCATAAGAAAAATCATGGAGGGCATTGTGAGAAGGAGGGGAAGGGTGAATGGGGGGAAATTGGAGGGGGTGATGAACCATGAGAGACTATGGACTCTGAGCAACAAACTGAGGGGTCTGGAGGGGAGAGGGTGGTGGGTTGGGCAAGCCTGGTGGTGGGTATTGAGAAGGGCACGTATTGCATGGAGCACAGGGTGTGGTGCATGAACAATCAATCCTATAACACTGAAAAAATGAAATAAACATATTTGGGGAAAGAAAAAAGAAAGCTAGAGTGGCAATCCTTATATAAGAGAAATTAGATTTTAAGCCAAAGACTATAAGAAGAGATGAGGAAGGACAATATATCATACTTAAAGGGTCTGTCCAAGAAGATCTAACAATTTTAAATATCTATGCCCCTTACAAGGGGGCAGCCAATTATATAAGCAAATTAATAACAAAATCAAAGAAACACATCAACAATAATACAATAATAGGAAGGGACTTTAATACCCCCCTCAGTGAAATGGACAGATCATCTAAACAAAAGATCAACAAGGAAATAAAGGCTTAAAGGACACACTGGACCAGATGGACATCACAGATATATTCAGAACATTCCATCCCAAAGCAACAGAATACACATTCTTCTCTAGTGCACATGGAACATTCTACAGAATAGAACACGTCCTGGGTCAGAAATCAAGTCTCAACTGAAATGAAGAGATTGGGATCATTCCCTGCATATTTTCAGACCACAATGCTTTGAAACTAGAACTCAACCACAAAAGGGAAGTTGGAAAGAACTCAAATACATGGAGGCTAAAGAGCATCCTACTAAAGAATGAATATGTCAACCAGGAAATTAAAGAAGAATTTTTTAAAAGTTCATGGAAACAAATGAAAATGAAAACACAACTGTTCAAAATCTGTGGGACACAGCAAAGGTAGTTCTGTGAGGTAAGTATATAGCAAAACAAGCCTTTCTCAAGAAACAAGAAAGGTCTCAAATACACAACCTAACCCCACACCTAAAGGAACTGAAAAAAGATCCACAGAGAAAACCTAAACCCAGCAGCAAAAGAGAAATAATAAAGATCAGAGCAGAAATCAATGAAATAGAAACAAAAAAAACAGTAAAACATATCAACGAAACTAGGAGCTGGTTCTTTGAATGAATTAATAAGATTGATAAACCCCTTACCAGACTTATCAAAAAGAAAAGAGAAAGGACCCAAATTAATAAAATCATGAATGAAAGAGAGAGATCACAACCAACACCAAAGAAATACAAACAATTTTAAGAACATATTATGAGCAACTATAAACCAGCAAATTTGACAATCTGGAAATGGATGCATTCCTAGAGATATATAAACTACTAAAACTGAACCAGGAAGAAATAGAAAACCTGAACAGACCCATAACCAGTAAGTCAATTGAAGCAGTCATCAAAAATCTCCCAACAAACAAGAACTCAGGGCCAGACGACTTCCGAGGGGAATTCTCTCAGACATTTAAAGAAGAATTAATACCTATTCTCCTGAAACCATTCCAAAAATAGAAATGGAAGGAAAACTTCCAAACTCATTTTATGAGGCCAGAACTACCTTGATCCCAAAATCAGACAAAAAAAACATCAAAAAAGAGAATCACAGGGGCGCCTGGGTGGCCCAGTGGGTTAAAGCCTCTGCCTTCGGCTTAGGTCAGGATCCTGGAATCGTCCCCGCATCAGGCACTCTGCTCAGCAGGGAGCTTGCTTCCTCCTCTCTCTCTCTGCCTGCCTCCCTGCTTACTTGTGATCTCTCTCTTCTCTGTCAAGTAAATAAATAAAATCTTTTAAAAAAGAGAGAGAGAGAGAGAATTACAGACCAATATCCTTGATGACCATGGGTGCAAAAATTCTCACCAAAATACGAGCCAATAGGATCCAACAGTACATTAAAAAGATTATTCACCATGACCAAGTGGGATTTATTCCTGGGCTGTAAGTTTGGTTCAATATCTCCAAACCAATCAATGTGATACAGTACATTATTAAAAGAAAGAACAAGAACCATATGATACTCTCAATAGATGCTGAAAAAGCATTTGACAAATTACAGCATCCTTCCTTGATCAAAACTCTTCACAGTGTAGGGATAGAGGGTACATACCTCAAAGTCATAAAAACCATCTATGAAAAACACATGACAAATATCATTCTCAATGAGGAAAAACTGATACCTTTTCCCCTAAGGTCAGGAACACAGCAGGTCTGTCCACTACCACCACTACTATTCAACATAGTACTAGAAGTCCTAGCCTCAGCGGTCAGACAACAAAAAGAAATAAAAGGCATCCGAATCAGCAAAGAAGATGCCAAACATGCACTCTTTGCAGATGATATGATACTTTATGTGGAAAACCCAAAAGACTCCACTCCAAAACTGCTAGAACTCATATAGGAATTCAGTAAAGTGTTAGGATATAAAATTAATGCACAGAAATCAATTGCATTTCTATACACCAACAATAAGAATAAAGAGAAATTAAGGAGTCAGTCCCATTTACAATTGCCCCCAAAACCATAAGATATCTACGAACAAATCTAACCAAAGAGGCAAAGGATATGTACTCAGAAAACTATAGAATATTCATGAAAGAAATTGAAGACACAAAGAAATGGAAAAACGTTCCATGCTTATAGATCGGAAGAAAAAATATTGTGAAAATATCTATGCTACCTAAAGCAATCTATACATTTAATGCAATATTTTGATAAATACCATCAATCTATCAATTAGATATCAGAAATCAATTGCATTTCTATACACCAACAGCAAAACAGAAGAAAGTGAAATTAAGGGGTTGACCCCATTTACAATTGAACTCAAAACCCTAAGATACCTAGGAATAAACTCAGAAAACTATAAAGTACTGATGAAAAAAATTGAGGAAGACACAAAGAAATGGAAAAACTTTCCACACTCATGGATTAGAAGAACAAATATTGTGAAAACGTCTATGCTATCTAGAGCAATCTACACATTTAGTGCAATCCCTATCAAAATACCATCAATTTATTTCAAAGAAATGGGAAAAATAATCCTAAAATTTATATGAAACCAGAAAAGACCACGAATAGCCAGAGGAATGTTGAAAAAGAAAACCAAAGTCAGCGGCATCACAATTCCAGACTTCAAGCTCTATTACAAAGCTGTAATCATCAAGATAGTGTGGTACTGGCACAAAAACAGACACATAGATCAAAGGAACAGAACAGAGAGCCCAGAAATGGACCCTCAACTCTATGGTCAAACTAATCTTCGACAAAACAGGAAAGAATGTCCAATGGAAAAAAGACAGTCTCTTCAAAAAGTGGTGTTAGGAAAATTGGACAGCCACGTGCAGAAGAAGGAAACTGGACAATTTCCCTATATCACACACAAAAACAGATTCCAAATGGGTAAAAGACCTAAATGTGAAACAGGAATCTATCAAAATCCTTGAGGAGAACATAGGCAGCAATCTCTTCAACCTCAGCAGCAGCAAGTTCTTCCTAGAAACATCATCAAAGGCAAGGGAAGCAAGGGTAAAAATGAACTATTGGGACTTCATCAAGATCAAAAGCTTTTGCATCCCAAAGGAAACAGTCAACAAAACAAAAGCAACCAAGAGAATGGGAGAAGATATTTGCAAATGACATATCAGATATAGGTCTAGTATCCAAAATCTATAAAGAACTTATCAAACTCAATGCCCAAAAAACAAAGAATCTAATCGAGAAATGGGCAGAAGGCATGAACAGACCTTCAGTAAAGAGGACATTCAAATGGCCAACAGACACATGAAAAAAGTGTTCCACATTACTCGGCACCAGGGAAATACAAATCAAAACCACAGTGAGATACCACCTCAAACCAGTCAAAATGGCTAAAATTAACAAGTCAGGAAATGACAGATGTTGGTGAGGATGCAGAGAAAGGGGAACCCTCCTACACTGTTGTTGGGAATGCAAGCTGGTTCAGCCACTCTGGAAAACAGTATGGAGGTTCCTCAAAAAGTTGAAAATAGAGCTACCCTGCAACCCAGCAATCGCATTACTGGGCCTAACGATACAAATGTAGTGATCCGTAGGGGCACGTGCACCCGAATGTTTATAGCAGCAATGTCCACAATAGCCAAACTATAGAAAGAGCCCAGATATCCATCAACAGATACATGAATAAAGAAAAAGTGGTATAAATATACATAAGGGAATACTATGCAGCTACCAAAAATTATGAAATCTTGCCATTTGCAATGACATGGATGGAACTAGAGGGTATTATGCTAAGCGAAATAAGTCAATCAGAGAAAGACAATTATCATATGACCTCTCTGATATGAAGAATTTGAGAGGGCAGAGGGTCATAGGGGTTAGGGAGGGAAAAATTGAAACAAGATGGGATCAGGAGGGAGACAAACTATAAGACATTCTTAATCTCAGGAAACAAACTGAGGGTTGCTGGGGGCAGGGGGCGGCAATGATAGGGTGGCTGGGTTATGACCATTGGGGAGGGTATGTGCTATGGTGAGTGCTGGGAATTGTGTAAGACTGATGATTCACAGATGTATACCCCTGAAGCAAATTATACATTATGTTAACCAAAAGTAAATAAATAAATAAACAAATAAACAAATAAACAAATAGAATAGAATAGAATAGAATAGAATAGAATAGAATGAATAGTTTTCCAGGATAGACAATATATTAGGTCAGAAATCAATACATTTTGAAAACTTGAAATTACTTAAATGACTTTTCAAAATACATTTTGAAAACTTGAAATTACTTAAATGACTTTTCCAACCACAATGAAATAATGCTCAAATCACAGAAGGGAAAACTGGAAAATTTATGAATATGTGGAAACTAAATAACATTCCCTTAAACAATCAAAGAGATAAAGAAGAAATCACAAGAGAAATTTGAAAATACTTAGAGATAAATAAAAAGAAAATATAACATTTTGAAACTCATGAGATGCAATGAAGGCATTGTTCAGAGGAAGATTTGTAGATGTGAATGCCTATATTTTAAAAAAAAAAGAAAAGAAGTAAAACCAACAACCTTCGGGGCACCTGGGTGGCTCAGTGGGTTAAAGCCTCTGCCTTCGGCTCAGGTCATGGTCTCAGGGTCCTGGGATCGAGCCCCACATTGGTCTCTCTGCTCAGCAGGGAGCCTGCTTCCCCCTCTCTCTCTGTCTGCCTCTCTGCCTACTTGTGATCTCTCTCTCTCTCTCTCTCTCTGTCTGTCAAATAAATAAATAAAGTCTTTAAAAAAAAAACCAACAACCTTCATATACACCTTGAGGAATTAGAACAAGAAAAGCAAACTAAACTCAAAGCCATCCGAATGTAGAAAATAAAGATTAGAGCAAAGGTAAATGAAATGGAGAATAGAAAAACAATAGAATCAACCAAACCAAAAGTTGGTTCTTCAAAAAGATTTCAAAAGTTGACAAGTTTTTAGCCAAACTAACAAAAAAGAGAAGAGGGAACCAATGTCAGAAATGAAAGTGAGGATATTACTATCAACTTTCCAGAAATAAAAAAGGATTATAAGAGAATACTATGGAAAATTATATATCAACAAATTGAGCAACCTAGCTGAAATGTAGAAATTATTTAAACTGCCTGAAGGAGAAATAGAAATTTTAAACACACCTTAAAAAGTACAAAAGATTGAGTCAGTAATCACAAACCTCCCAACAAAGAAGATTCCAAGAACAGATGACATTGCTGGTGAATTTTATTTCATTCTGTGAAGCCAGCATTACTGATACCAAAGACAGATAAAAACATCACAAGAAAATAGTTTTCCATGCTACCCAGAGAGGGGTCCATATGGCAGTTTGTGTTTCTGTCATAACATAAAGGGAAATTTTCACAATTTCAGAGCCCTTGATGTCCTGCAAATGAAGGATGAGGACCTTAGACAAAACACTTCCTGGCCATCAATTTCCCAATGTGAAAACACAACTTATGAAGAAACTATCATATATTTTATAAGAAAAACAATCAAGGAAATGCTTTCAGGACATATAGCACACTAGTGAACCAGATCCCAGGACCTCAGTTATGGGATAGCAATAGTTGACTTAAATCAGTACCAAGTACAAGCTCTTTAGCCTGACTTTTAAGTCCTCAGTCTCATCCCAATATACTTTCCAGTCTCATATCCTGCTCTCCTTGTATGAACCACTCATGTTCTAGCCATATCAGAGTATTCTATGTTCTTGAAATATGGCATACTTTTCATACTTTCCTTTTGTCATGTTATTTTCTCTACTTAGAGTGCTCTTTTTCTAACATCTCCTTATTGAAATTGCAAAAATTTAGCCAGCGAATTCCTTATATTCCCAAGAGTGGAGGCTACTTGACATGCTTATACAAGTCTAGTTGGCTCTAGTTGCTAAGAATAGGCCTACCATGGGGCAAGATACATTGAGAACTGTGGCCCCCATACACTGGACTCATCACTATGTCAATAGGGCTACTAGCCTGACTTCAACTTAGTGTCTTATTTGAGACATCAGGATTTCCACCTGGTTCACCTTGCATCTCAGTTGAGTCCCATACTGATTTCCTCCATTGGTAATCAGGTGCTCTAGAACTAGATCCTTTCTGGTTCTGGACAACATTGATTACTCCCACCTCTCCCACACTCCTACCACTGAACTAGTCACCTTTCACCCTGCTAACAGACTATCCCGACCATCTATCTCCATTTCTAAATAATGCTGACTCCCGAGCTACTGTTGCTACAGTGCTTTGACTAACACTGGCAGGACCAACACTGCTATGCTGTGGTCTCTCCAGACACTAGGGATAAGGATGGGGCTCTGTTTTTAATGCATGAAAGACTTAAGTATGTTTCTATATAGAGAGAACAAATAAGAAAAGACAAGTGAAGAGGATAGGATACAAAGCTCATATGGAAAGACAACAGGTAGGAGAAGGGCCAAGATGCTGTCTGATGGGGGAGGGAAGAAGGTAAAGATGGATGGGATAGAGAGAAGTTTAAAGAGGGCTAGAAAATGAGTGGGTTTATGGTTTCCTAATGGCATAGAGGAGACAAAAAACCATGGTCTTGTGATTATTATAGTTAAGCACATACCTCAGAGCTCCCTAAATTCAAGGACTGTCTTATTCAACTATAGTCCTAGGGCTTAGAATTGGAACTGGCACATAATACGTACTCCAGGTACACTTGTTAAGCTACCATATAATGCAAGAATTCACAGATGAGTACAAAGAAAGAGAATCAAATAATTTCTGAGTAGCTCTAATACATCCATCACACGTTGTCTGGACATGTGAATCCCATGTAATCATCAGAGTTACCTTACAATAAACACTATGATTGTTTTACAAATGAAGAAACCAAACTTCAGAGAAGTTAAATGGTTTGCCCAAGGCCACTAAGCTTTCAGTATTGGCCACAAGTTTATACACCTTGACAGGACATACAAGATCCTTGGTGAGATGATCAACGTGTATGTTGACAGCCTTCCATCTCTGCACAAGTTATGCCCAACACCTAGCATGTTCTTTCCTCACACTCCATTCACTGGCTAACTCTGCTTCATCCTTTATGATTCCATTCCTGTATCATATTCTCCATGATATCTTTTTTCTTTTGTTTGAGGGGGGGCACAAGGAGAGAGAGAGAGAGAATCTTAAGCAGGCTCCACACCCAGCACAAAGCCTGACATGGGGCTTGATCTCACAACCCTGAGATCATAATCTGAGCTAAAATCAAGAGTTCGATACTTAACCAACTGAGCCACCCAGGCACCCCTCCAAGGTGTCTTTCCTACGTCCTCCTCCATATCTCATATCCTGATCTGGATTTGGGTTTTCTCTTGTGCTCCCTTAGCACTGTGTACATAGTAACAGAACTGAATAGAGTATACTATAATTGTTTATTTGCTGGTCTGGACTGTGAGATCTTTGAGAGCAAGAACTGTATTTTATTTATCTCTGTACTCCCAGAGATAAATTGCAGCATGTGTGCTAAAGAGCAGGCACTCAGTAAATGCTGAGTGAGAAAGAAAATGTGAGAATAAAAAAAGAACGGGAAAAATAAAAGGAGATGGACAAATAAAAGGAAGGAAAAAGGACTTATTATGAACAGAATTATAGATATTATATTAATATTTTAGTCATTCTAGTAGATCCAATAACTAGAAATATTGTAACTGTACCATTTTAATATGAAGATTCTATAATACATTTATACACAGTAAAATTATTATAGAACATTATGAGAATAAATCATCATATGAAGTCCATAGGCAAAGTTTTCCTTTTATTCTCTAGTTTTGTTTCTTAAGTATAATTTCAACATTCCAGTCATAAAATTATTTTATCTGTTCTAGCAATAAATATAGTAGCTAAGCATGTACAAAACATGAGCTCAGCTCAGAGGGAATTTTGAAGAGAAAACCAGCCTTCAAGACTCTCATAGGTCCAGCAAGGACAAGAGATATACCCCAAAAGTCCAATATTCTTTTCGGCTGTATAAAGAAATGCTGAGGTTAACTAATGTGGTGACAACATCTTTCACAAATAAAGAGAATTGGAGTAAATGAAGAACAAATCACTTATGGAGATTACTGTGTCCTTGTGGATTTTCTTTTCTTATTCATATATTTTTTAGTCTAGTGGACTGAAGTTGACACTGAGGCCAAGAGCAACTGTCCAACCAAAAGTCTTGAGTATAATGTAGGCTTTGCTCTTTCACCATGAGAGCTTCCTATAGATGAGCAACTAGATGAAGACCATACAAAATGCCTAGAGAACACTATGTCCGGACAGCCAGAGTCAACAAACTTCTGTCCCAGCTAGAGGAAGTTAATATAAATTGCCAAAGGTTTAAGGTATTGGATCTGGTTCAGGAAATCTCCCTTCTAAGGTACTGAGGAGGCTCCTTCTCTGGCCTTAATGAAGCTGGGATCATTTGGGCTGGCAAGACCAGCTGTGGAGCTGACAGCTGTTGTCCTTTTCTTCCTTCCACTTGGAAGGGGATATGAGCTTATATGACTCCTCCACCCACTTGCACCATTCTCTGGGGACCCCAGCATGCCGCACATGCAGGGCTGTGAGCTTTTTGTAGATAGTGTATTCTTTGCATAGGAGGATGATGCTTCTGTCTGAAGACATGGAACTCTGGTATTTAGCAACATACTCAGGCCCTTCCTCACAAGGGCACCAGCAATGATTTAATAATTTCTTGCTGGGGGTTCTGAGAAGAAATAATGAACATAAATTAGCAAACTCAAATCCATAATATAAGATTTATTCTCAACACTATGGGTTAAATTCAGATTCAGTACCAGTTTTAAGGTAAAGATAAAAGGAAAAAGGAGACGTCACAGCTCAGCAACTTTCTAGACAGCCAAGACATATGGAGTCACTGGCTTTCAGTCTCTTCCCTGAGGAAAACTGCCTCATTGTTTTTTGCCTTGTGTCAAATGGAGATGGCAATACTAAATCATCTTACAGAGTTAGTAAAGAATAAATCATATGGATAAATTAATCGAACTAGGTTTAAAAAGGGTTAAAAAGAATACTTAGAAAGACATTTTAAAAATTGATAGAATCCATTAAAATGGAACTAATGTTTCAGTCCTAAGCATATGTTATACACTCTCTCATTTAATGCTCACAACAACTCTGTGAGGTAGGTATAATTATCATCTAGGTATTACAGATGAACCTGAGGCTCAGAGTGGTGAAATAATTTGTCTCATCTCACAGAACCATTGAAAATTGCAGAGATGGTCTGTTTAGTTTTGAGTTCCGTGTGCCTTGATACTGCCCTGTGCCTTGATACTTGGTATTGCATAGTACAGTAGTTAAGGATACGGACTATAGAACCACACTACCTGGAGTCAAGTTCTATTCCTCTCTAGCACATGACTGTGAGAATTATGTAACCTCCTTGTGCCTTATGCTTTTGTTTTTGCTTATTTTATTATTATTTGTTTAATTTATTTTTCCTTTTTTATTAAAGTATAATTAACATACAGTATTATATTAGTTTCAGTTGTGCAATACAATAATGCAAAAATTCTATACACTACTCAACGCTCATCAAGGTAAGTATGCTCTTAATTCCCTTTATCTATTTCACCCATCACCTCCCACCTCCTCTTTGGCAGCTACCAGTTTGTTTTCTGTATTTAAGAGTCTCTTTTCCTGTTTGTCTTCTGCTAGTTTGTTCATTTCTTTTGTTTTTTAAATTCCACATATTAGTGAAATGATACGGTATTTGTCTTTGACTGACTTATTTCACTTAGCCTTATACCCTCTAGGTCCATCTATGTTGTTGCAAATGTTTATTTTAATCCTTAAAAGAGGAATAAGTGTGTTTACCTCATAGGCTAGTTTTGAGAATTAAGTAATTTAATATCTGTAGAGCACTTAGAAGAGTATCTGGCACAAAATAAGCACCATGTAAATGTTTAACAAATAAACAACTACACATACAGAGTTTTAGTATCACAAAATTACAAGAGGTCATAAATCATATCTACCCCACTTTGCTGCTTTGACAATAACTCCACTTAACACATCACATAGCAGCAGATGCCTTTCTGAAAGATCTTTGAAGAAAGCAATGTTAACACTTTCCCTAACATACAGCATTTAAATACTGTTCCATTCAGGAAGTAACTATCTCAGCTTGAAATTCAATCCCTCCTATTATGATTTGTGGACTACTTTCTCTTGTTCAGTCCTTGGAAGAAATGGAAAACAGATGAGCACTGCATGGTGGGAAACGGAATCACAGTAGAACAACTTGAATTTCATGAGGAAAGGAGGAAGGCTGAAAACTCTCTTCACACCACCCCCAAATATTTCCTTTTCTGGAGTAATGAATACATGGGAATAAAATAAAACCCTAGGTTTTAGTCGTGGCTCTGCTTCCACCTAGCTATTTGAAATCAGGTTAATTACTTCACCACTCTTGTTTCAGCAATTTATATTAAAAATGAAATACTTAATGAGGAGGCCTCATAAACTCTTAATGTTGAAATTATCATAAGAGAAAATGACTTCGTGAAAGTCCTACCAAGTAGTGTCAAGGTTAGTACTCAAACCCAAATATCCTAACCCCAAGGCTCTTCTTACTATATCTCTTTGTTTCCATTAAAAGATCTTTTCTAACTCTCACTTTCTGATTCTATCACCACTAATTCTCAGCCAGGTCATGGTAGATTAAATTATTGTTCCCAAATCTCCCCCCTTCCCTGTGCCATTCTACTTAATCATGTGACTTTGCTGTTCTCCCATTAGAGGCAGAAATTATTGTACTGCTGAACTGATGTTAGGCCATATAGCTTGTTTTGGTCAATGGAATTTATGAGAAAGTAGCAGTATGAGAGTTTTAAAACTTTAAAAGAGCTCACATTTCTGTTTACCCACTATGGACTTCTGCTCTCATTATGAGAAGAATATGCCCCCGTAACTCCGAATCTTTGAAAAATAGACACATGTAGCAGACCTATACAGCACTTATGCCCTTAGCCAAGCCATTTAAACCCATTTGAGGTCAACAAAGGTACCACAATCAACACATAGATGTGTGAGCTAGAACTAAATGCTTAATGCTGTATTCCACTGAGTTTGGGGGTATTTTGTGATGCAGAATTCTTAATAAAATAGCTAACTAATATGCAAGGTTTTCTAGCATTGCCAGAAAAATATTCTGTGGCCATGATACATTTCTTCAGGGAATAAATATTGGAGGCCAAATTAAATTGTCATTCATTTCAGCAGGCAACTTCATCTAGCAACAATTTCTCATTATTTCCCAGTGTGAGAATTTACCCTGGAATTCAAACACCAGCTTACTTAAGATTCTTATTTCCCTGCCTTTCAATTTCCTCATATGCAAAATGAAGATAATAATAGTACCTATATCATAGAGTTATTGTAAAGCTGAAAAGAGACAATTCAGAAAAGAGTAGTTTGGGCTTAAAGCTTTTTTCTCATTACTGCCTAATAATGTCCACTGCTTGTATAACCAGAGAGAACTATATAAGAAGCAGATCAGTACATTTTCTCTCTCACACACGAAAGCTACACAAATAACTAAGCAAAAGGAAAGATCTTTGGACATGCCATCTTGGGAGAGTATACTCTACTGTGTGAAGACTCACTTGCCAGAGTCTTTTCAGGGGAAATCTGGCTTTGGAATGTAGACCACCTCAAGGACATAAAAGAATCCTTAGATATCTGCCTTGGTTAAAACATAGGCGAGGAAACAAAAAGTACTATTAAATTGTCTCAGTAGATATTGGCTTAAATTAAAAATTTAATTTAATTTAAAAAATTTTTTTAATTTAATTTAAATTAAAAAGGGGATTCTTGACAGGCAATCTATAGATCTAGCTACTGGTTCCAACTGAGTTTCTATGATTTATAGAACTTCAGAAGTAAAACGTTTGAACTATGTCACTCATTCCCCTCATTTTTTTTTCCAAATAAGGAAACTGTGAGGCACAGAGGTGCACCTAGTTCTGTCTGAAGGGAAATGACTGAAGTAGGGAAGGGTTAAAGAAGGGCCATGACTTTGAGCCCTTGAATTTTTAAGGATGCCGATAAGATTATAAGTGATTAGAGTATACACAGTAAAGCTCAGCTCTGTCTGATATATCATAATTACGGAATACCTTTGAAGGGAAGTATGATTACACCTGAATAGGAGTAGGATGATCTGGGTTCTGGTCTCATTTCCTCCACTAGCAAGCTCCGACGCTGAGGTCAGTCATTTAAGCCTCTGTTTCCTCATTTGTAAAGTGACATTAGACCAATACCTTTGAAGGTCCTTTTTACTACCAAAAATAAACTACGATATGAATGGAAAACAGTAAGTCAAATTATGTTAATTTTTTAACTGGAAAACTGTAACATGGCTATGTTATATAGGTAGGAAAATTTTCGATATAATTTTTTAAAAGATTTTATTTATTTATCTATCTATCTATCTATCTATCTATCTATCTATCTATTTGGCAGAGAGAGGAGAGCACAAGCAAAGGGAGCAGGAGAGGGAGAAGAAGGCTCCTGCTGAGCAGGGAGCCCGAAACAGAGCTCAATCCCAGGACCCTGGGATAATGACCTGAGCCAAAGGCAGACACTTAACCAACTGAGTCACCCACGTGATTCTCCATATAATTTTTAAAGTGATTATGATATTCTGAATCCAAGAGCAAATGCAATACAAAGAGCATGAAAGTAGGAATCAAAAGAATGTGGGTTCTACCTCTTACACTGTTGGTGGGAATGCAAGTTGGTGCAGCCACTTTGGAAAACAGTGTTGAGATTCCTGAAGAAATTAAAAATAGAGCTACCCTATTATCCTGCAATTACACTACTGGGTATTTGCCCCAAAGATACAGATGTAGTGAAAAGAAGGGCCATACGTACTCCAATGTTCATAGCAGCAATGCCCACAATAGCCAAATTGTGGAAAAAGCCTATATGCCCTTCAACAGATGAATGGATAAAGAAGATGTGGTCCGTATACACAATGGAATATTACTCAGCCATCAAAAGGATGAATACCCAACTTTTGCATCAACATGGATGGGACTGGAGGAGATTATGCTGAGTGAAATAAGTCAAGCAGAGAAAGTCTATTATCATATGGTTTCACTTACTTGTGGAACATAAGGAATAACATGGAGGACATTAGGAGAAGAAAAGGAAAAGTGAAGAGGGGGGTGGAAATCAGAGGCAGAGAGGAACCATGAGAGGCTGTGGACTTTGAGAAACAAACTGAGGGTTTTAGAGGGGAGGAGGGTATGGAGATGAGTGAGCCTGGTGGTGGGTATTAAGGAGGGCACATATAGCATGGAGCACTGGGTGTTATACGTAAACAATGAATCTTGAACACTACATCAAAAACTATGATGTATTGTATGGTGACTAACAACACAATAAAATTTTTTTAAAAAAGAATATGGGTTCTAATTCTAGCTCTGCCACTAGCAGGTATCACATATAGTATTTGTCTTTCTCTGACTTATTTCACTTACCATAATACTCTCTAGCTCCACGCATGTCATTGCAAAAGGCAAGATTTCATTCTTTTTTTTTATAGCTGGGTAACATTGAACTTCATATATACACCACATCTTCTTTATCCATTTATTAGTCAATGGACATTTGGGCTCTCCCTAATTTGGCTATTGTAGATAATGCTGCTATAACATTGTAGTACATGTATCCCATAAAATCAGTACTGTTATATCCTTTGGGGAAATACCTAGGAATACAATTGCTGGATTGTAGGGTAGTTCTATTTTTAACTTTCTGAGGAACTTCCACACTGTTTTCAAGAGTGATGAGCATTGAGCATTATATGCAATGAATTGAACACTACACCAAAAACTAATAATGTACTATATGTTGGCTAATTGAGTTTAAATAAATAAAAAGAAAGAGTGGCTGCACCAGTTTGTATTCCACCAACAGGGTAAGAAGATATACTTTTTTTCATATCCTTGCCAAAACATGTTCTTTCCTGTGTTCTTAATTTTAGCCACCAACAAGTGTGAGAGTGGTGATACCATATTGTAGTTCTGATTTGTATTTTCATGATGATGAGTAATCAACATCTTCTCATGTGTCTCTTGGGCATCTGTATGTCTTCTTTGGAAAAATGTCTATTCATGTCTTCTGCCCACTTTTTTTTTTTTAAGATTTTATTTATTTATTTATTTATTTATTTATTTATTTATTTATTTATTAGGAAAGAGAGAGAGTAAGAGAGAGCATGAGAAGGGAGAAGGTCAGAGTGAGAAGCGGACTCCCCATGGAGCTGGGAGCCCGATGTGGGACTCGATCTTGGGACTCCAGGATCATGACCTGAGCCGAAGGCAGTCGCTTAACCAACTGAGCCACCCAGGCGCCCATCTTCTGCCCACTTTTTAACTGGATTACTTGTTTTTTGGGTGTTAAGTTTTATAAGTTCCTTATAGATTTTGGATAAGAACTCTTTCTCAGTTATGTCATTTGCAAATATCTTATCCCATTCTGAAGACAGCTTTTAGTTTTATTGTTTCCTTTGCTGTACAGAAATTTTTCATCTTGATGAAATCCCAATAGTTTATTTTTGTTATTGTTTCCCTTGCTTCAGGAGACATATCTAGTAAGAAGTTGCTATGGCCAATGTCAAGAGGTTACTGCTTGTGTTCTTTCAAGGATTTTGATGATTTCAGGTCTCACATTTTAGGTTTTTAATGCATTTTGAATTTGTTTTTCTGAATGGTGTAAGAAAGTGGTCCAGTTTCATTCTTTTGTATGTTGCTGTCCAGTTTTCCCAACACCATTTGCTGAAGACATTGTCCTTTTTCCATTGGATATGCTTTCCTTCTTTGTGGAAGATTAGTTGACCATATACTTGTGGGTGCATTTCCGGGTTTTCTATTCTATTCCATTGATCTATGTGTCTGTTTTTTATTCCAGGACCATACTATCTGGATCACTACAGCTTTGTAGTATAACTTGAATTCTGGAATTGTAATGACTCTGGCTTTTCTTTTACTTTTCAAGATTGCTATGGTGATTCAGGGTCTCTTGTGGTTCCATACAAATTTTTGGATTGTTTGATCAAGCTCTGTGAAAAATGCTGTTGCTATTTATGTAGGGACTGTATTAAATGTGTAGATTACTTTGAGTAGTCTAGATATTTAATAATATTTTCTCTTCTAATCCATGGACATAGACTGCATTTCTATTTCTTGGTCTCCTCTTCAATTTCTTTCATAAGTGTTTTATACTCTTTGGAGTACAGATCTTTTACCTCTTTAGTTAGGTTTATTCCAACGTATGTTATATTTTTTGTGTGATTGTAAATGGGAGCAATTCTTTGATTTCTCTTCCTGTTGCTTCATTATTGTTGTATAGAAATGCCACTGATTTCCATACATTGATTTTGTATCCTGTGACTTTACTATATTCATCTACCAATTGCTATTCATCTAGCAACTAAAGTGGTGATAGTGGACATCCCTGTCTTGTTCCAGGCCACAGAGGAAAAGATCTGTTTTTCCCATTAAAGATGATAGTAGCTATAATTCTTTCTTATATGGCCTTCATGATGTTGAGGTATGTTCCCTCTATCCCTACTTTGTTGAGGATTTTATCATGATGTATGCTGTACTTAGTAGATGCTTTTTCTGCATCTATTGAGAAGTTCATATGGTTCTTATCCTTTCCTTTACTAATATGGTATATCACGTTGATTACTATGTGAACACTGAACGACCCCTGCACCCCAGATATAAATCCCACTTGGTGGTGGTAAATGATTCTTTTAATGGACTGCTGAATTCAGTTTGCTAGTATTTTGTTGAGAATTTTTGCATCCATGCTCACCAGAAATATTGGCCTTTAGATCCCTTTTTTAGTGGGGTCACCCTGGTTTTGGAGTCAAGGTAATGTTGGCCTCATAGATTCAGTTTGCGAGTTTTCCTTCCATTTCTATTCTTTTTTTGAATACTGAGAGAAGAAAAGGTATAAACTCTTCTTTAAATGTTTGGTAGAATTCCCCTCAGAAGCCATTTGGCCCTGGACTTTTGTTTGTCTGTTTGGAGATTTTTGATTACTAATTTATTTTTTAGTTATTGGTCTTTTCAAATTATCTATTTCTTCCTGTTCAAGTTTTTTCACATTAAAATTTTGTTTATTAAAGTAAATTTCACATTATGTAAAATTAATCGTTTTGAAAATTTTATTTTATTTTTTCAATGTTCCAAGATTCATTGTTCATGCACCACACCCATGCAATATGTGCCCTCCTCAATACCCACCACAAGGTTCACCCAATCCTCCACCCCCTCCCCTCCAAAACCCTCAGTTTAATTCTCAGAGTCCACAGTCTCTCATGTTTTGTCTCCTGCTCCAACTTCCCCCAATTTACCCTTCCTTTCCTTCTCCCACTGTCCTCTATGGTTTTCCTTATGCTCTGGATATAAGTGAAACCATATGATAATTGACTTTCTCTGCTTGACTTATTTCATTCAGCATAATCTCTTCCAGTCCTGTTCATGTTGATACAAAAGTTGGGTATTCATCCTTTCTGATGGAGGCATAATATTCTATTGTATATATGGACCATATCTTCTTTATCCATTCATCTGTTGAAGGGCATCTTGGCTCTTTCCACAGTTTGGCAATTTTGCCCATTGCTGCTATGAACATCGGGATACATGTGGCCCTCCTCTTCACTACATCTGTATCTTTCGGGTAAATACCCAGTAGTGCAATTGCAGGATCATAGGGTTGCTCTATTTTTAATTTCTTACGGGATCTCCACACTGTTTTTCCAAAGTGGGAAAACAATATATTAAGCTCCTGGTATTGCCCTAAAACCTGTATATTTCATAGATACAATTTTTTATAATTCGTTCTCATGGTTCTTGTTGTTTTAATTTTTTTAAACTACTTAAGATTATAACTAGAGGCTTAATACAAGGATACACCCGGAAGATCTGAAATAACCTTCCTCTCCCACATTGAGGATTTATAACCACCCTCCCATCTTATTCTTCTATCAGTGTTTCTGTGTCTTTGTTTTTGTTCTGGTATTATATAAATCTTATTCCTGGGGTTAATTTTGGCTGGGTTCTTTTTTTCTTGTCATTTAATTTTGAAGGTCTTTTTGTTTATTCGTGTTTGTTTATATACCTTATAAATCTTACTTTTGGGGCTCATTTTGGCTGGGATTTCTCTTTTTTCTCTCTTTTTCTTTTTCTTTTTCTTTCTTTTTGGTGGTGAATTCAGATTGCTCTGAAACTTTCCAGGGTGCACCTAGCCTGGATTGTGGTTGATATATTCAGCTATACATCCCCTCAACCACTTCTCATCAGAATGACTAGGAGGAGGAAAACCCAACAGAGTTTTCCCCAGACACTGTGCCCTCTCCCTCAGAACTATTGGATATGGACATAAACAGTATGTCGGAAAGGGAATTCAGGGTAACAATTATCCAGGCAATGACTAGATTGGAGAAAAACATTAGTGACAACATAGAAACTGTTGCAGTTTTGGTAGTTTAACTGTTTCTAGGAATTTATCCATTCTATCAAGGCTGATTGATTTATTGGCACACAATTTTTCATAATATTGTCTTGTAAATGTTAATTTTTCTGTGTGGTGTGGGTTGTGATCTCTCTTCTGTCATTCGTGATTTTATTTATTTGGGTCTTTTCTCTTTTCTTCTTGATAACTCTACCTAGAGTTTTGTCATTTTTATCAATTTTTCCAAAGAGCTGGCTTCTGGTTTAATTGATCTGTTCTACTGTTGTTTTGTTTCTATATCATTTATATTGTCTCTATTATTTGCCTTCTTCGGCTGGCTTTAGGCTTCATTGGTTTTTCTTTTTCTATCTCCTTTAGGTGTAAGGGTAGGTTGGTATATTGGGGATTTTTCTTGAAGTAGGCCTGTATTGCTATGTATTTCCCTCTTATGACTACTTTTGCTGTATCCCACAGGTTTTGTATAGTGCTATATTCATTATCATTTGTTCCCATGCATTTTTTAATTTCTTCTTTAATTTCCTGGTTGACAAATTCCTCGTTTGGTAGCATATTATTTAACCTCCATGTATTTATGATCTTTCCAATTATTTTTTGTGTGTGTGGTGGACTTCAAGTTTCATAGTGTTGTGGTCAGAAAATATGCATGGTATGATCTCGGTTTTTTAGTACTTGTTGAGGCCCCATTGGTGACTTAGTATGTGATCCATTCTGGAGAATGTCCCATAGGCACTTGAAAAGAATGTGTATTCTGCTGCTTTAGGATGAAATGTTCTGAACGTATCTGTTAAGTTGACCCGGTCCAGTGTATCATTCAAAGCCACTGTATCTTTGTTGATGTTCTGCTTAGATGATCTCTTTGTTGATGAATTTGGGATGTTAAAGTTCCCTACTATTATTGTATCATTATGATTGAGTTTCTTTATGCTTGTTATTGTTTTACATATTTGAGTGCTCCCATGTTGGGGGCATAAATAGTTATAATTGTTAGATCTTCTTGTTAGGCAGACCCCTTTGTTATGATATAATGTCCTTCTTTACCTCTTACTATAGTTTTTGAATTAAAATCTAGTTTGTCTGATATAAGTGCTGCTACTCTGGCTATCTTTTGACATTCATTTGCATGACAAATGTTTCTCCATGCACTCCACTTTTAATCTGCAGGTGTCTAAAATAAGTCTCTTTTGGGCAGCATATAGATGGGTCTTGTTTTGTTATCCATTCTGACACCTTATGGCTTTTTTTAAAAGATTTTATTTATTTATTTGACACAGAGAGAGAGAGAGAGAGATCACCAGTGGGCAGAGAGGCAGGCAGAGAAAGAGAGGGAAGCAGACTCCCTACTGAGTAGAGAGCCCAATGCGGGGTTCAATCCCAAGACCCTGAGATCATGACCTGAGCTGAAGGCAGAGGCTTTAACCCATTGAGCCACCTAGGCACCCCACCTTATGGCTTTTGATTGGAGAATTTAGCTCCCTTATATTCAGAGTAATTATTTATAGATATGAATTTAGTACCATTTTATTGCTTTCCAGAAGTTGTCTCTGTTCCTTTCTAGTCTTTTTACCAAACCAAAGACTCCCCCTTCTTTATTGTGTTATGTTAGTCACCATACAATACATCATTGGTTTTTGATGTAGTGTTTCAAGATTCACTGCTTATGTTTAACACCCACTACTCCATGCAATATGTGCCCTCCTTAATAGTCACCACCATTCTCACCCATCCCCATACCCTCCTCCCCTCTAAAACCCTCAGTTTGTTTCTCAGAGTCCACAGTCTCTCATGGTTCCTCTCTGCTTCCAATTTCCCCCCTTCACTTTTCCTTTTCTTCTCCTAATGTCCTCCATGTTATTCCTTATGTTCCACAAGTAAGTGAAACCATATAATAGACTTTCTCTGCTTGACTTATTTCACTCAGCATAATCTCCTCCAGTCCCATTCATGTTGATGCAAAAGTTGGGTATTCATCCTCTCTGAGGGCTAATATTCCACTGTATATATGGATCACATCTTCTTTATCCATTTGTCTGTTGAAGGGCATCTTGGCTCTTTCCACAGTTTGGCTATTATGGACATTGCTGCTATGAACATTGGGGTACATGTGGCCCTTCTTTTTACTACATCTGTATCTTTGGGGTAAATACCCAGTAGTGCAATTGCAGGATCATAGGGTGGCTCTATTTTTAATTTTTTGAAGAATCTCCACACTGTTTTCCCAAGTGTCTACATCAACTTGCATTTCTACCAACAGTGTAAAAAAGAAGGTTCCCTTTCTCCACAGCCTCTCCAACATTTGTTGTTTCCTGCCCTGTTAATTTTTGCCATTCTGACTGGTGTAAGGTGGTATCTCAATGTGGTTTTGATTTTAATTTCCCTGATGGCTAATGATGATGAACATTTTTTCATGCGTCAGCTAGCTATTTGAATGTCTTCATTGGAGAAGTGTCTATTCGTGTCGTCTGCCCATTTTTTGCCTTCATTATCTGTTTTTTTGTGTGTTAAGTTTGAGAAGTTCTTTATAGATCTTGGATATCAGCCCTTAATCTGTAGTCAAAGACTCCCCTTTAATATTTCTTGCAGGGCTGGTATAGTGGACATGAACTTAATCAGTTTTTGTTTGGGAAACACTTTATTTCTCCTTCTATTGTGAATGATAGCCTTGCTGGGGAGAATATTCTTGGTAGCATATTTTTCCCATTCAGCATGTTGAATACATCATGCTACTCTCTTATGGCCTGCCAAATTTCTGTGGAGAGATCCGCTGCTAACTTTGTCTTCCCTTGTAAATTAGGGACTTCTTTTGTCTTCCTGCTTTTAGGGTTTTTTTCTTTATCTCTATATTTTGCAAATTTAACTACAGTATGTTTTGGTTCCCTCATTTTGTTGATTTTGATAGGAGTTCTCTGTGTTTCCTGGATTTCCTGTTTACCTTCCCAGATTAGGAAAGTTTTCAGCTATAATTTTTTTAATTATAAACCTTCCATCACCTTTTCTCTCTCTTATTATGTTTCACTGAATCACTGAGTTCACTAAATCTAGTTTCATGACCCAAGATTTTTCCCTCTTTTAAATGGTTTCATTATTTTCCATAATTCTATTTTCTATATCACTTATTTGTTATTCTGCGTCTTCCATCCTTGTGGTCATTATATGCAGTCACTTCAAAATCTTGGTTTTGCATTTTTCATTTGGGCCTGATTGTTTTTATGCTCTTTTAACACTGCAGTAAGAGAATCCCTAGTGCCACTGATAATTTTCTCAAACCCAGCTAGTATCTGTATGATTATTGCTTTAAATTCTGAATCAGGCATACTACTTATATCTGTTTCAATTAGAATTCCTGACTGTGACCTTTATTTGTTCTTTCTTTTGGGATGAATCTCTCTATATTTGCATTTTGTCTAGGTTTCTTTTGTGTCTTAGAAAAGGCTGTTATGTTTCTTGCTTCGAGAGTAATGCCTTTATGATGAAGAGGTCATATAACATCCAGGGCCTGATGCTTCAAGAAGTGTCTCTGGTGTGTGTCACATGCACTCTGCTGCTCTGTTATGGCTGCTTTGTCCCTCAGGACAGTCTTCCACAGAGGTTCTCCTTGTCTGCAGTGGGGTGTGTTTGGACCTTGGCCAGAACATGGCAAGTTTTAACTAGGTGTGCTCTTGTCTGCTTGTTAGAAGAGACCTGATGGTATTTCCACTAGAACTGAAGCTTTGAGGAACTCTATGGTCAGTAGACATAATGTGTTCGGGGATTTGCACTGGGTCTTCTGGGAAAGGGCCCCCCTGTGCTGGTTCTTAGGCCCACTTGCCCAAGAAAAGCAGTACCAGCAGAATGCAGGGGAGGGGGAGTTTTTGTAAGCAGGTTAGGCAGCTAGTATTGCCACTGTGCTATTTACTAACATTAGTTTATGCTGCAGGGCAAGAGAGGGACATGATGCCAACCAGCTCCTTTGTCCCAGCAGAGGGGAGTCTGGCTCACTACTGTCAGGGAAGCTCTCCCAAAATCGCAAATAATTTCAATTCATGTGCTGTAGGTGTTTTTCAGATCACTGTTTTTCCACTGTCTGTGTCTGGGTTGCTTGCCTACCTGGACCAGCACAGTGCACTTTGGGTTTCATTTTCTTTGGGTAAATACCCAGTAATGAAATTATTTTATCATATGGTATTCCTGTGTTTAGTTTTTTGAGAAAACTCCACACTATTTTCCACAGTGGCTAAAACAGTTTGCCTTCCCACCAACAGTCCACGAGGTTCATTTTTCTACTTATCCTCACCAGCATGTGTGGTTTCTTGTGATTCTTATTTTAGTCATATTAACCAAAAGGTGATATCTTATTGTACATTTAGTTTGCATTTCCTTGATGACTAGTGATGGTGAGCATCTTTTCACATGTCTCTTAGCCCTTTGTATATTTTCTCTGGAGAAATGTCTAAGTCTTCTGGCCATTTTTTTATTGGGTTATTTGTTTTGGGGGTGTTAAGTTGCATAAGTTATTTATATATTTTTGGATACTAACCTTTTATCAGACAAGGAATTTGCAACTATGTTCTCCAAATCAGTAGGATTCCTGTTAGTTTTGTTAGTTGTTTGCTTTGCTGTGAAGAAGCTTTTTTTGATGAAATCCCAATTAGTTTACTTTTGCTTTTATTTCCCTTCCTCAAGACACATATCTAGAAAAATGTTGCTACAGCTGATTTCAGGCCCATTATTGCTGTGTGCTCCTCTAGGATTAATTTGATTTCAGGTCTCACAGTTAGGTCTTCAATCCATTTTGAATTTATTCTTCTGTATGGTGTAAGAAAGTGGTCCCATTTCATTCTTACACATGTAGCTCACCAGTTTTCCCAACACCATTTTTGCATGAGACTATCATTTATCCATTACATTTTCTTTCCTGCTATTTCAAATATTAATTTACCATATAACTGTCCCTACATTTCCGGGTTTTCTGTTCCATGGATCTTTTGTGTCTATATTTGTGCCAGAACCATACTGTTTTAGGTTACTACCACTTTGTAATATAGTTATATATAGTTAAGTCTGTAATTGTGATACCTTTAGTTTTGTTTGTCATTTTCAAAGTTGCTTTGGCTATTTGGAGTGTTTGGTGGTTCCATATAAATTTTAAGATTGCTTGCTCTAGTTCTGTGAAAAATGCCATTGGTATTTTGCTAGGGATTGCATTAAATGTATAGATTCCTTTGGGTAGTATAGACATTTTAACAATATTTATTCTTCTAATCCATGGGCACAGAATATTTTCCCATTTGTTTGTGTCATCTTCAATTTCTTTCATCGACGTTTCATAGTTTTCAGAGTACAGGCTTTTTACCTCTTTGGTTAGATTTATTCCTAGGTATCATATTGTTTTTGGTGCAATTGTAAATGGGATTGGTTCCTTAATTTCTGTTTCTGCTGCTTCATTATTTTCTTTTAAAGATTTTTTTATTTTATTTATTTGACAGAGAGAGAGATCACAAATAGGCAGAGAGGCAGGCAGAGAGAGAGGGGGAAGCAGGCTCCCTGCCGAGCAGGGAGCCCGATGCAGGGCCTGATCCCAGGACCCCGAGATCACAACCCGAGCCAGAGGCAGAGGCCTTAACCCACTGAGCCACCCAGGCACCCGCTGCTTCATTATTAACATATAGAAATGCAACTGATTTCTGTACATTGATTTTGTATCCTGCAACTTTACTGAGTTCATTTATCAGTTCTTGTAGTTTTTTGGTGGCAGCTTTCAGATTTTCTACATATATTATCATGTCAGCTGCAAATAGTGAAAGTTTGACATCTTACCCATTTTGATGCCTTTTATTTCTTCTTCCTCTCTGATTGCTGTGTCTAGGACATCCAGTACTATGCTGAATAAACGTGATAAGAATTGACATCCTTGTTTTGTTCCTGACCTTAGGGGAAAACTTCTCAGTTTTTCTCCATTGAGTATAATGTTGGTTGTGTGTTTCTCATATATATTCTTTATTATGATGAGGTATATTGAGAGCTTTTTATTATGAATGGACATTATGTTTTGTCAAATGCTTTTTTCTGCATCTATGGAAATGATCATATGGACTTTATGCTTTCTTTCATTAATATGATTTATTTTTTTTCTCCCCAAATTTATTTTAATCTTTCAGTGTTACAAGATTGATTGTTCATGCACCACACCCAGTGCTCCATGCAGTACGTGTCCCTCTCGATACCCACCACCAGGCTCACCCACCTCCCCCCCACCCCCTCCCCTCCAAAACCCTCAGTCTGTTGCTCAGATCCACAGTCTCTCCTGGTTCATCACCCCCTCCGATTTCTCCCCATTCACCCCTCCCCTCCTTCTCACGATGTCATTAATATGATTTATAATATTGATTGATTTGCAAATATTAGACCACTCTTGCATCCCAGGAATAAATCCCACTTGATCGTGGTGAATGGTATTTTTAATTTATTGTTGGATTCAGCTTGCTAGTATTTTATTGAGGATTTTTATATCTATATTCATCAGAGATAGTGACTGGTAATTCTTTTCTTTTTGTGGTATCCTCATCTAATTTTGGTATCAGGGTTATACTCACATCATAGAATGAATTTGAAAGTTTTCCTTCTTCTTATATTTTTTGGAATATTTTGAGTAGAATAGGTATTAATTCTAGAATTTGCCTGTGAAGCTATCTGGTCCTGGACTTTTGTTTCTTGGGAGTTTTATGATTACAGATTCAATTTCCTTACTGTTAATCAGCCTATTGAAATTTTTTTTTATTATAAATAATCATCTATTTATTTGTGTTTTTTTTCCCAAATTTATTTTAATTTTTCAGTGTTACAAGATTGATTGTTCATGCACCACACCCAGTGCTCCATGCAGTACGTGCCCCTCTCGATACCCACCACCAGGCTAACCCCCCCCCAACCCCTCCCCTCCAAAACCCTCAGTTTGTTGCTCAGAGTCCACAGTCTCTCCTGGTTCAACACCCCCTCCGATTTCCCCCCATTCGCCCTTCCCTTCCTTCTCACGATGCCCTCCATGATTTTTTTTATTTCTTCCTGTATCAATTTTGGTAGGTTACATGTTTCCAGGAATTTATCCATTTCTTCTAGGTTGTCTTAATTTGTTGGCATGTAGATTTTTATAATATTACCTTACAATTATTTGCTATAATTGTGTTGGTTGTAATTTTACCTCTTTCATTTGTGATTTCATTTATTTGGTCCTTCTTTTTTCTGATGAGTCTGTTTAGAGGCTTACCAATTCTGTTGATAATTTCAAAGAACCAGCTCCTGGTTTCTTTGATTGGATATATATTTTATATATGTTTGTTATATATGTTACGCATTATAATAAAGTTATCAAATATTATTATATACATTAGTATATATATAACATATATATGTTGATAGAACCATCAACAATATAGACTGCTACATGCAGAAGATGTTATATATAAACCAAATGGTAACTTCAAATCAAAAACCACTCATAGATATGCAAAGAATAAAGAGAAAAGAATCCAAGTTTATCACTAAATAAAACCAGTAAAACATTAAAGAGAAAAGGATAAGAAACAGTCAGAGAAAAATTACAAAAACAACCACATAACAAACACCAAAATGGCAATAAATACATATTTATCAATATAAATGGACTAAATTCTCCAATCAAAAGACATTCTGTGACACAATAGATAAAAAAAATACCCATCCATACAGTGCCTAAAAGAGACTCATTTCAAACTTAAAGACACTTGCATATTAAAAGAGAGAGGGTGGAAAAATATTTATAATTATAGCTGTTAAAAGAAAGCTGGAGTAGCAATACCTATATCACAAAAAATAGACTTTTCAACAAAGTCTGTAACTAGAAACAAAGAAGAACACAATATAATAAAGGGACGATTCAACAAGAAGACATAAAAATCATAAATATTTATTCATTCAACATGGGAATACTCAAATACATAAAGTAGTCAATAACAAACATAAAGAAAAAACAATAGTAATAAAATAATAGTACAGGACTTTAAAAACAACACACACATCAATGGACAGATCATCCAAACAGAAAATCAACAAGGAAAGAGTGGCTTTGAATATCACACTGGAACAGATAGATATTAACAAATATATTCAGAACATTCATTCTAAAATAGCACAATACACATTTTTCTCAAGGTGCACATTGAATACTCTCCAGCACAGACCACATATTAGGACACAAAACAAGGCTCAGCAAGTTCAAAAAGATAAAAGTCTTACCATGCATCCTTTCTGATCACATGAACTGGAACTTGGAATCAGCCACAAGGGAAAAGATGGAAAGAATACAAATATATGGAGGTCAAATAATATGCTACTAAAAAATGAATGGGCCAACCGAGAAGTCAAAGAAGAACTCAAAAAGTACATAGAAACAAATGAAAACGAAAACACAATGATCCAAAATATTTGGGATACAGCAAAAGCATTATAGGAGGGAAGTTTATAGCAGTATAGACCCACCTAAAGATTCAGGAAAAATCTCAATCTAACATTATACCTAAAGGAGTTAAAAGAAGAACAAAACACAAAACTTCAAGCAGGCAGAAAGAAGGAAATAATAACAATTAGAGCAGAAATAAAGATATGCAAACTTAAAAAGCAATAGAAAAGATCAATGAAACCAAGAGCTAGATTCATGAAAGATCAACAAAATTTGTAAATCTCTAACCAGTTTCATCAGAGAAAAAATACCCAAACAAAATCACAAATGAGAGAAGATAAATAACAACCAACACCACAGAAATGCAAACAACTGTAAGACAATATGATGAAAAATTGTGTGCAAACAAATTGTACAACCTGGAAAAAATGGATAAATTACTAGAAACATAAACTACCAAAACTGAAACAGGAAGAAATAGAAAACTTGAACAGACCAATAACCAGCAAAGAAATGGAATCAATAATCAAAAAACTCCCCCCAAAAACAAAAGTCCCAGGTCAGATGGCTTCACAAGTGAATTCTAGCAAACATTTAAATTAATATCTGTTCCTTTCAAACTATTCTAAACAATAGAAAAGGAAGGAAAACTTATAAATTCATTATTTGAGGCCAGCATTACCCTGATAACAAAACCAGATAAAGACTCCACAAAAAAGGGGCACCTGGGTGGCTCAGTGGGTTAAAGCCTCTACCTTCAGCTCAGGTCATGATTTCAGGGTCCTGGGATCAAGCCACGCATCATCGCATCTGGCTCTCTGCTCAGCAGGGAGCCTGCTTCCCTTCTCTTTCTGCCTGCCTCTCTGCCTACTTGTGGTCTCTCTCTCTTTGTCAAATAAATAAATAAAATATTTTTTAAAAAAGACTCCACAAAAAAGAGAACTACGGGCAGTATCCCCAATAAATATGAGTGCAATAATTCTGAAAAAAATACTAACAAACGGAATCAAACAATACATTAAAAGAATCATTCACCACAATCAAGTGGAATTTATTCCAGGAGTGCAAGTGTGGTGCAATAATTGTAAATGAATCAAGGTGATAATTATATCACTAAAAGAAAGGATAAGAAGCATATGATCGTTTCAATAGATGCAGAAAAAGCATTTGACAAAGTACAACATCCATTCATGATAAAAACCCTCAGCAGAGAAAGGTTAGAAAGAATATAGCTCAGCATTAAAAAGTCCATATGTTAAACTCCCACAGTTAACATGGTCCCCAATGGAACAAGACAGGGATGTCTACCCTCACCACTATTATTTCACATAGTACTAGATGTCCTAGTCACAACAATCAGACAACCTCAACAACAAAAGGTTTCCAAATCAGCAAAGAAGTGAAATTGTCCCTACTTAGAGATGACATGATACTCTATATAGAAAACTCAAAAGACTCCATCAAAAAAACTGCTAGAACTGATAAAATCAGTAAAGTCACAGGATACAAAGTCAATAACAGAAATCTATTGCATTTCTATACACCAATAATGAAGCAGTAGAAAGAGAAACTGAAGAAACAATGCCATTTAAAATTAAGCCAGAAACAATAAAATACCTAGAAATAAACCTAACCAAGAGGTGAAAGACCTGTACTCTGAAAACAATGAGGAAAGAAATTGAAGATGACAAAAAGAAATAGAAAAACATTCCATGCTCATGGATTAGAAGAACAAGTATGTTTAAAACGTCTCTCCCTCCCTCTGCCTCTCCCCCTGCTTGTGCTCTCTCTGTCTATCTGTCTGTCTGTCTGTCTCTCTCTCTTGAATGAGTAAAATCATGGAGGGCATCGTGAGAAGGAAGGGAAGGACGAATGGGGGGAAATCAGAGGGGGTGATGAACCAGGAGAGACTGGACTCTGAGCAACAAACTGAGGGTTTTGGAGGGGAGGGGGTGGGGGGTGGGTGAGCCTGGTGGTGGGTATCGAGAAGGGCACGTACTGCATGGAGCACTGAGTGTGGTGCATGAACAATCAATCTTGTAACACTGAAAAATTAAAATAAACATATTTGAGGAGAAAAAAAAATAGAAGGTGGGGGGTGAGCCTGGTGGTGGGTATTAAGAAGGGCACGTATTGCATGGAACACTGGGTGTTGTACATAAACAATGAATCTTGGAACACTCCATCAAAAACTAATGATGTATTTTATGGTGACTAACATAACACAATAAAAATCTAAAAATAAATAAATATAAAAGACTATATAAAGAAAGTAGAAAAAAATAAAGACCTAAATCAGGGAAAATATCTCATTTCATTTAAATGAAGTAAAAATAAAATATCTCAAATTAAAAAAAAAAATCTCCCCTCTGTGTGTCTCAAGTAGTTTTCAGATAAGTTTCCACAATGCCTGCCTCTGAACTGTCTTCTTTCCAGGAGCAGCACAGTGTCCTCTGTACTCTACCCCAGCCAAGCCTACTGACTTTAAAACTCCAGGCTTTAGGGGCACCTAGATGGCTCAGTAGGTTAAGCATTTGATTCTTGATTTTGGCTCAGGTCATCTCAGGGTTGTGAGATCAAGCCTCATGTCAGGCTCCCTGCTGGACAGGAAGCCTGGTTAAGACTCTCTCACTCCCTTTCCCCTTGCCCCTCCTCCCACCCCCGTTCACATACAGTCTCTTTCTAAAACTAAAAACTAACTAAATAAGTAAAACTCCAGGCTTTAGAGAGGCAGTGTGGGCAGGGCCCTGTGCTGGTCTTCTGGGAGAGGGGCCTGCTGCACCAGGACTGAGAGGAGCTTGACGAAGAAGGGCAGTCACACCAGAATGCAGGGGTATGGGACTTGGTGTAAGCTAGTTAGGTAGCTTCTGAGCTGCTTCCTTCAGGTGGCTCTGTGTTTGTTTATGCAGAGGGAAAGGGAAGGGAAATGGCACTAGGTAGCTTCTTTCTCCCTGGAGAGGCAGTATCCTTGAACTTTGCCTCTCAGGGATGCACTCCAAGAAGAGCAAATAATCTACCCTCTGTGTGCCCCAAGAGTTCTTCAGAACCCTCTTTCCATGTAATCTTCCCCATAGTTGTTTGCTTGCCTTCTCTCCTGAAATAGGACAGTGCTCTCAGGGCTCTAGCCCAGCCAGGCCCACTAACCTTTAAAATTCCAGTCTTTAAGCCCTGCTGGTTGCAAGAACTCATGAAAATGAGCCCCTCTAGGGACACCTGGGTGGTTCAGTCAGTTAAGTGTCTGCCTTCAGCTCAAGTCATGATATCAGGGTCCTGGGATCAAGTACTACATCAGGCTCCCTACTCAGTGGGGAGTCTGTTTCTCCCTCTCCCTTTGTCCTTCCCTCCCCTATCCCACTCATGCTTTCTCTCAAATACATAAATGAAATCTTAAAAAGGGAGGGAGGGAGGGAGGGAGGGAGGGAGGGAGGGAGGAAGGAAGGAAGGAAGGAAGGAAGGAAGGAAGGAAGGAAGAAAAGAAAACAAGCCACGCTTGTTTTCCTAGCCAATAGCTTTGGGGAACTGTCCTCCTTGTGCATTCCCCTGTGTGCTCCTCTCTGTCTCGCTTTCTCCAAAACCACAATTCCCTCTCCTCTGCAGCACCTGCAATCTGTTTCTCCCCCAAAACCAGGTCTCTACGCTTTCTGCTTCCTTCAATATGGCTGCTTCTCTCCTTTGCATTGTGAAGTTTGTTCTATCAGTCTCCAGGTTGACTTCTGGGGTACTTAGAATGACTTGAGAATTATCTAGTTGTGTTTGAGTGAAGAGATAAGCTTAGAGTCCTCCCATTCTGCTGCCATCTTACCTCCAATCTCCCAGACCCTACTTTTCTATTTGAATGACAGTTAGGTTGAAAATAGATTACTATGTTAGAATTGATTTTCCATCAGAATTTTGAAGGCATTGTTCATAGTGTCCTTGAGATCTGTTGTTTCTCTCTGGAAGCTTTTAAATCCTTTCTTTATTCTCCATGTTGTGCAATTTCACAGTGTAGTTGTTTCTCATTCACTGTGTTGGGCATTTGATGGACCATTTCAATCTAGAAGTCATACCTTTCAGAACAAACATTTTTAAATTTTTTCAATTGATGATTTTCCTTCCATTTTCTTTGTTCTGCTGATTTATTAGATTAATAAATCTGTAGGTTTATTTGGATTAATAAACTTATTAAAATTAGAATTTATTAGATTAATAAAACCATAGATACATTAGAATTTCTTTCAATGTGAAGAGTTCTTTTTTTGTTTTCTGTTCTATGTCTTGGTATTCTGGATAAGAATTCTTCTCTCATCTCACTGAGGATACATTTTTTAAGCTTTTGTCTCCTTACAAAGTATGTATGTTCAAATCACCTTGCTCTTTGTGATTCTAGTATCAGCCTTCCATGTGGCAGGATTCTCCCATATATCAGGTAATCCTTGGCGGTCAGTGAAGGAAGTCTAAAACAGTGAAAGGAAACTGGGTATGCAGGTGAGGCTTTTTGATTTTGAGCTTCACTTCAAGGCGACCTGGGCAGGCCATCCACTGAGGAATCTCTGATTCAGGATCTTTAAGTCTTTCTTTTTAGACTGGTCATGTTCAGCAGCACAGTCTTCTGATGACTTCTTTCGAAGATGGAGGTTCTTTTTTTTTAAGATTTTATTTATTTATTTGACAGAGAGAGAGAGAGATCACAAGTAGGCAGAGGCAGGCAGAGAGAGAGGGGAAGTAGGCTCCCTGCTGAGCAGAGAGCCCGATGCGGGGCTTGATCCCAGGACCCTGAGATCATCATGACCTGAGCCGAAGGCAGAGGCTTTAACCCACTGAGCCACCCAGACACCCCAGAAAGATGGAGGTTCTGAAGCTGATAGGCCAGGTCAGCTTGTGCTTGGCAGGTGTTGACCTAGATATCATATAAGTCCTTCTTTAGCCCATAATTTCCCTAGGCGTTGGCCATCTTGATCTCTCTGGTACTAAGTGGATACCTTTTGCTGCTTGACTTTGGCCTCCCAGATCCCAGCATCTCTTTTGGCATCCACTTCCCCAATCTAAGCATCTTTTGAACCTAAGCTGTTCAAGCATTCCCCAAGGAGTGCAAATTGTCCTGATCACCACGAATGTCCTTCAGGGTATAGCTAACCATACTGAAGCCCATGTTGAACAGGTCTGAGGAGGCCACTTTGAAAACTTGCTCCAAAAATTTCTGCCTCTCCTGATAGATTTCCTCTACAGTCATGTAGGATATGATAGCCCCCTGGTGGCCCTCTAGAGTATCCAATGCAATGTGGGCAACTAGGGAAGTTTATAGCAATACTGAACCTATCTCAGACACTATAAAAATCTCAAATAAACAACCTAACCTTATATCTAAAGGAGCTACAAAAAGAAAAACAAACAAAACCCCCAAACCAGAGAATAAAGGAAATAATGAAGATTAGGGCAGAAATAAAGGATAGAGGGACGCCTGGGTGGCTCAGTTGGTTAAGCAGCTGCCTTCAACTCAGGTCATGATCCCAGGATCCTGGGATCAAGTCCCACATTGGGCTCCCTGCTTATCGAGGAGCCTGCTTCTCCCTCTACCTGCTGCTCCATCTTCTGTGTGCTCTCTCTCTCTCTCTGAAAAACAAATAAAATCTTTAAAAAAAAAAATTAAGAAATAAAGGATAGAGAAACTTAAAAAAAAAAAAAGAAATAGATGAAATCAATGAAACTAGGAGCTGGTTCTTTGAAAAGATCAATGGAAATTGATAAACCTCTACCCAGACTCATGAAAAAAGAGAGATAAAGAGAAAGGACCCAAATATATAAAATCACAAACGAAAGAGGAGAAATAATGACCAACACTAGAGAAATAAAACAATTGTAAGAGAATATTATGAAAAATTATATGTAAAAAAATTGGACAATCTAGAGGAGGGGGGCAAGATGGCGGAGAAGTAAGAGATCCTGCAGCAACCGGTCCCCAAAAGTGAGCTGGAAATCTACCAGAACACGCTGAACACCCATGAAATCACCCTGAGGAGAAAGATTTCTCACTCCGGGATCTCTCTGAGAGCAGAAGACAGCAGTGGAGAGGTAAAAGCAAAGTGGGAACACTGGAACTGATATCGGAGGATAAACAAAAGGGGGAGGGAGCCACCAGAAGCTAACCAAGGACAGTAATACCCCAAAGGAAAGTGCCCGGTGGTGGGAGACCAGCATTAACGTAGAGCCCGTTAAAAACACTTAAAAGGGGCAAAAAGTTCGGAGGAGTAACTAGTGGAAGGGGGTGGTCGCGGGCACCGGCGCTTGGACCCACTCTCCCAGGAAGGAGCGCCCCAAAGTGGAATTGGTGGGGGATCCAGTCCGCAATTCCTGAACCTGCAGATTTCCACTCTCTGCAACAACCTGTGGGCAGGGCTCGCACCTACAAGCGCCTTTTTGAGAGTCTGCGGTGATTCACAAGCCGTAGTTTTTCACCCTGTGCGCCCGCCACCGCGACATTCGCGGCGCGCTGCAGAGCCTGAGCGATCCCCGCCGGCTGCGGAGAGAACACGGGCAAGCAGCCTAACCTCCCCGGCACCCCTCGCGCAGCCGCAGAAAGGCAGCTGGGGTCGCGACTTTCCCGGCCCGCCGCAGGCCTCCCGGGTCCGCGCTTGGGAGCCACAGAAAGGCAAGGCGTCTGGGATCACGCATCACCTCGGACAGGCTGCGCTGTGAGCAGAAAGTTCACTGAGGGGAGTGTGTGTTCTGAACCACACAGATGGGCGCAGAGACTCGGGGTCCTGCAACTCGGAGGTCTGAGTGCTTCTGGGCAGATTCATTGCTTGGACTCCCTGAAAAGGTGAAAAGGCTACAAAAGGCCAAAAACCTTCAGAGAGCGAGAGACTGAGAAACCGGTTTCCACAGAGCTCAGCCCCTTGACTGGGGGGCAGGTGGACTCCACTCAAGCAAGACTGACTGGAAAACAACGCGGCAGGCCCCTCCCCCAGAAGACCAGCCAAAGAACAAAAGGACTACAACCACAGGGTCCCCATAAAATTTTAAACCCCCAAAGCCAGGGGATATCAATATATTAAGCTCCTGGTAATACCCTCAAACCTGTATATTTGATAGGTACAAGTTTATTTTGTTTTAGTTTTTGTTTTTGTTTTTGTTTTCTCTTTCTTATTCTCTCTCTTATTTTATTTTAGTCTTCACTTGCTTTCACATTTCTTTTTTCTTTTATCCTTTTTTTAACTATGTAACATTACAACGAGAGGTTTAATACAACTATAAACCCAGGAGGACCTGAAATAACCTTCATCGCCTGCGAGGAGTTATAACCACCCTCCCATCTTATCCCTCTGTCAGTATTCAAACGCATCTGCTCTTGTTCTGGTATTACATAAACCTTATTATTGGGGTTCATTCTGCTAGGTTCTTATACTTCTTGGCATTTATTCGTGTTGGTCTATATGTTTGTTCGTACTTGTTTGCACACCTTATAAACCTTAGTTTTGGGGCCCATTCTGGCTGGGATTTCCCCTTTTTCTCCTCCTCTCTATCTTTTTTTTATCCTTATTTTTCTTTTTGGTGGTAAAGCCCAATTGCTCCAAAACCCTCCAGAGTACACCCTGCCTGGATCGGGGGCGGTATATCCAGCTACACACCCTCTCATCCATTTCTCATCAAAATGACTAAGAGGAGGAACACCCAACAAAAGAAAAATCCAGAGACTACACCCTCTCCTTCAGAACTATTGGACATGGACATCAACAGTATGTCAGAAAGGGAATTCAGGATGACAATTATCCAGGCAATGGCGAGGATGGAGAAAAACATTATAGAAGGGATAAGGGCAAAAATGAGGTCCAGTATAGCAGAGATAAGAAGCGCTATTAATGAGATCCAATCCAATGTAAATAGTCTAACGGCTAGAGTTGTGGACACAGAGGATAGAATTAGTGATCTAGAGGATCAAATGGTTGAGATGAAAGGGCAAGAGGAGAGCTGGAACAAACTGCTCAAGAATCATGAGAACAGACTTAGGGAAATTAATGACACCATGAAACCTTGCAACGTCAGAATCACTGGCATCCCAGAGGGGGTAGAGAAGGACAGAAGTCTAGAAGATGTAGCTGACCAAATTCTACATGAGAATTTCCCCAATCTGGGGAATGGAACAAGTGTTCATGTCCTAGAGGTTGAAAGGACCCCTGAAACGATCAATAAATCGAGAAAAACACCAAGGCACATAATATTAAAATGTACAAGTTATAATTTTAGACAGGAGGTCCTGAGGGCAGCTAGGGGAAAGAGATTCCTT
>CM052801.1:45328791-45395809 GCA_028533885.1 Nasua narica
TGCACTACTCGGTGTTTACACCAAAGAAGCAGATGCACTCCAAAGAAGGGCCACATGTACCCCAATGTTCATAGCCGCAATGGCCACAATAGCCAAACTGTGGAAAGAACCAAAATGCCCTTCAACAGATGAATGGATAAGGAAGATGTGGTACATCCATACAATGGAATATTATGCCTCCATCAGAAAGGATGAATATCCAACTTTTTATCAACATGGACAGGACTAGAAGAGATTATGCGGAGTGAAATAAGTCAAGCGGAGAGAGGCAATTATCTCATGGTCTCTCTTATGTGTGGAATATAAAGAAAATCATGGAGGGCATCGTGAGAAGGAGGGGAGGGGCGAATGGGGGGAAATCGGAGGGGGTGATGAAGCAAGAGAGACTGTGGACTCTGAGCAACAAACTGAGGGTTTTGGAGGGGAGGGGGTGGGGGGGTGAGCCTGGTGGTGTGTATCGAGAGGGGCACGTACTGCATGGAGCTCTGGGTGTGGTGCATGAATAATCAATCTTGTAACACTGAAAGATTAAAATAAATTTGGGGAGGAAAAAAAAATTGGACAATCTAGAAGAAATAAGTAAGTTCCAGGAAACATATAGCCTACAAAAATGAAGCAGAGAGAAATAGAAAATTTGAACAGACTGATTACCACCAATGTAACTGGATCAGTAATCAAAAACAAAAGTCAAAGACCAGACAGGTTCACAGGTGAATTCTAGCAAACACTTAAAGAATTAATACCTATTCTTCACAGACAGTTCCAAAAAAACAGAAAAGGAAAGAAAATATCCACATTCATTTTTGAGACCAGCATTACTCTGATACCAATACCAAAGTCACCACAAAAAAAGAGAACTACAAACCAATATCTCTGTTGAACATATATGCAAAAATCCTCAACAAAACACTAGTAAACAGAATCCAACAATACATTTAAAATATTATACACCACAATCAATGTGATTTAATCCTGGGAGGAAAGCGTGGCTCAATATTTGCAAATCAATCAATGTGATACTACATCAATAAGCGAAAAGATTATTTCAACAGATACAAAAAAAAGCATTTGACAAAGTACAACATCCATTCATGATTAAGAAAAAAAAACTTCAGCCAAGTAGTTCTATAGAAAACATACCTCAGTATAATGAAGGCCTTATATGAAAACCCCATTGCAAACATCATACTCAATTGGGAAAACCTGAGTGCTTTTCCCCTAAGATCAAGAATAAGACAAGGATGTCCACTCTCATCACTTTTATTTTTAAAGACTTTATTTATTTATTTGTTTGTTTGTTTGTTTGTTTGTTTATTTGACAGAGAGAGAGAGAGAGAAGAAACACAAGTAGGGGGAGAGGGAGAAGCAGGCTCCCTGCTCAGCAGGGAGCCCGATATGGGGCTCGATCCCAAAACCCTGGGATTATGACCTGAGCCGAAGGCAGATGCTTAACCCACTGAGCCACCCAGGTGCCCCCACTCTCATCACTTTTATTCAACATAACACTGGAAGTCCTAGTCACAGCAATTAGACAATAAAAAGCAATAAGAGGTATTCGAATTGGTAAGGAAGAAGTAAAAACGTGAGAGTACACTCTTGAGATCTGAGAGATGAGGTGAGAGTTGTGCTAGTGTTTGGGGCCTCTATCTTTTATTAACAGTTATTAATTAAGGAGTAGAATATTTGTTATTTGTGGAGGGGATTTCTTTGGGAGCAGGGTTTAATGCCTTTTCTCCCTTACTTGGTCAGGCTCTCTGGCCTTCTTTTTCTAAGGCCCATCTGATGTGATCTGGCTTTCTTTGGCTTTGTTTTTGGAATATTGCCAAGACAGGTTTCTAACTTTCTTGATAATGAGCCATGACTCCCGTTTTACTGGCCTCCAGACATCCTGTTAAAGCCTGTCTATTCTAACACTTCTAATTTTTGTTAACTCTAACACCCTTTTACTTCTGTTGCTTACCTCTGTTACTTTAAATAATATACTTAACCCCTATTTCTTACTCCATCAACTTCTGACTGTGGCTTTGTAAAAGATGAAGATATTAACACTTCTTTCTTCCTTTACTACCTTTAAGCCCTCAACTCCTGTCAGCCACACCTTCACTTTTCACTGGTAGGGTTGATCACACTACTATTCTAGTCTGGAACCTTAATTAAATCTTGTCGGTAGTTATTATTAAGCTCATTTTATACTGGCAAATTCAAGTAACAAATCCAGGATCTGAACTCAAGTTTCTCAGCTGTGAGTCCATGAATTTTCACATTTCTCATATTGGATTAATATGAACATTAATTTCTGGTGGCTAGGACAGATCAAGGATGATCCCCTTCTTTATCCTTTTCTCCTAATTTCTTGTCTACTAGGCTTAGAGGTTTTTTGTTTACCTACTCTAGACTCCTATTTGGTTAATTCCTATTCCTCTCACCTCTCAAAAGTCCTGGCACATGCAAATCTTTGAGTATTTTCTCAGGTGTATACTTTAGCTATCAGTTGATTAACAGAACCCTTTCCACCACTATCCCCCTTCTTACCACCATTTAACTTTCTCCCAACCCCATGCACCAAGGTCGAAGAAGGACAAACCAAACTCAGTCCAGTTCTGTTCATAATAGGTCTTTCATCCTGCAGTGTAGAATGCTCGGCTGTCCATTAGAGATGGCAGAATAAAGACTTAGTCATCCACCATAGACACATGACAGAGAAAGTATTTGTACCCTTTGATTCGTATTTTTGGGGGCTTGTCAGATTTGCCCACAGTATTATGTTTTCAGTTCTTTTTCAAGGATGCTCTTGCCAAAGAACAGTCACTGAATTGAGCCTTTGTGTATTCTCTGGTGAGAATAAGGGCCAAATGGCCTAAGACATCTGAATCTGCATTTAACCCACTTTCTGGAGAGCTGGAGCTTGTGTGGAAGCTATGATATAGTGTGTTCTCACCCAACAGATGTCAGGCAAGTAGTCATTGACAATAATGTATGAGGTTGCCAGTCTTACTGTTATTTCTTCTCCATGAACAGAGATCATAGAAAGAACTTTAGGAAAAGGGCTTGTTCTGGAGATAGATAATGTTGAAAAAATATAGAAGATGGAACAAAATGCACCCTGATAGTTAGGTAGGTGAGGCCAAGGATTATTAGTCTGCCTTGGATTCCAAATGTGTGGGACAGAAAGAAAGGAAGCAGGAGCAAATAACCTTCTACTTGTACCACTCAACCACTGTGTCTGATCATCCTTGAATTCTTTCTTGTGATGAAACATACAGCCTCTTGCAACAACCCAGAGATAGGCTGGGAGGAGGCGTCAGGGTCTGGGGGGTCTCCCCAGTCCACCCAGCAACAGAAGTGGAGGGAAAGAGAGAGGTGTGAGTAGTGATCTCCTCTATTCCTAGCAAGACAAAATAAATAATTTCTCAAGTGGATAATGCAAACAGCAATAAAAGCATTTTTTTAAAATATGAAAGTAACCACCAAAAGAATACAAATGGTTAAAAATGTATGACTTTGAAGCGTGGGGAAAGAATGAAGACTGTTGAGTTTTTAATAGATCTTATTGTGTCATTTTATTTTAAATTTTTGTGCAAGTGTGTGTTGTTTTTAAGTTCAATTTTTACAGTGGAAAAAGTAAACACTTTTTTCTCAAAACTCAAGGGTTGTAAAATGGAATTAGTCTGATTACATTGCAGATGACACACACACCTAATTGCCTAACTATCCTAACTACCATACAAAGACTAGAAGACATATCCTATTTAATTGGAAAAGGGAGACCAATCGAGTTTTAGCAAAAAGAGGTGGTTTGTAAACTTTTTAGCTAATAGAGTCCTATTCTAAAAGATACATTGCCCCAAAAGTTCACTATATAAAACAGATCCAAGAGAAACTGCTCTGGCTAAAGTAGGGAAGGGGCGCCTGGGTGGCTCAGTGGGTTAAAGCCTTTGCCTTCGGCTCGGGTCATGATCTCAGGGTCCTGGGATTGAGCGTCACATCGGGCTCTCTGCTCAGCAGGGAGTCTGCTTCCCCCTCTCTCTCTGCCTGCCTCTCTGCCTACTTGTGATCTCTCTCTCTGTCAAATAAATAAATATAATAAAGTAGGGAGTTAAGGGCCCTACCAACACAATTTCCCCTGGGAAAAAAATGCTCTAATGTAGATGTTACCTGTGAAATCATCTGACCCATGAGTCTATGCTTGGGAAGCCTACCATCCGAGGCATTTAGAAGCTATTGTGTAACAAAAGCTGGTATCCAAGGCATCACAGAATGGCTAATCAGATAGAGAAACTGTTGTCTTTGTGAAACATCTCAGTTACAAAATGGCCTTTTGCGATTCTGATTATTAAAAGAGCCTGTCCACTGGGACTCAGTCAGCCAAGCTGAACTGACAACAGAGTTCATTAGTCTGCAAATGAACTCTGCAAACAGAGTAACTTGCATTACCCAGCAAAATTCCTAACCAATAGCTCAAAATTTATTACAAGAGCCAGAAGAGAAGAGTATCATTTGAATATTATACATCAATACCCACTATGCATGCCCCAACATTTTCCACAGATTTCACACAAGACATTTATTATCTCAAGAGGTACTATCATCAGCGTCATTTGAAGAGGCAATCCTCTTTAAACAACAAGATGAGTTTATTCCAAATATGACCCCTCAGTTCTCAGTTATTTGTCCCTGCCGTTTTTTTGAACTTCCTATGACAAAAAGACATCTCCCACATCCTACAGAGCCAGAGACACAAATCTGGAGATCTAGTGACATGAAACCTCTCCATATACCAGTAATCATGTGGGAAACATTCACTGCCACTATCTTTCTCTTCCTGTCTCACTCATTAACTTCTCTTCTTGTGAATTTTTAATCAGACTAAGATCATCACCAATTGGGCAATTTCATGGAGAGTGTTCTATTCTTCTTGCTTTACTGCCAGTAACAATGATAATGATAAGAATGATGATAACAACAGAAAACACTAATATGTATTACATGCCAGTGTTACTTGAATAATTTTATAGATGTTAACTAATTTTTTTTAAAGATTTTTTATTTATTTATTAGAGAGAGAGACTGAGAATGAGAGGAGAGAAGGTCAGAGGGAGAAGCAGACTTCCCGCAGAGCCGGGAGTCCAATATGGGACTCGATCCCAGAACTCCGGGATCATGACCTGAGCTGAAGGCAGTCGCCCAACCAACTGAGCCACCCAGGCGCCCCTAGATGTTAACTAATTTAATTAATTCTATATCTATGTGTATATTAATTTTCATCAAATGCTGCCTTCCTGTTAATTCTGAACCCAGAGAACCCATGAAATGGCAGAAGCTTTCTATCAAAAGTAAATACTTGGACCTAAATATGAGACCTGAAACCAAAAATCTCCTAGAAGACAGTATAGACAGTAACCTCCTTCACAACAGCCAATATTTTCCTAGATATGTCACCTTGGGCAAGGAAAAAAAAAGCAAAATTAAACTACTGGGGGAGGGAGGCAAGATGGTGGAAGAGTAGGGGAACTCCTTTCATCCGGTCCCTTGAATTTAGTTAGATAACTATCAAACCATTCTGAACACCCATGAATTCGGCCTGAGATGCAAGAAAAGAATTGCTGGAATTCTACAAACAGAAAAGTGACCACTTTTGCAATGGAAGAGGTGCAGAGAAGTGAATCTGAGGGGATATATAGGAAGATGAATGTTGGAGGGAGGGAGCCTCTGTAAGCCAGCTACTGGAAAGTGATATAGCCTCAGAGCACAAAATCAGAACTTTTAGAAATCTGCTTCAGTGAGAAACATCCCTTCCTAAAAGGTGCTCAGGTGGTGAAGCACAGCAGAATACTGGCTGGGACACTGTGAGTGTGGTCTCAGGAACCCGTGGGTCACAGAAAGAACAGGGGTGCCTGAGTCAGCAGAGTTCCCAAGCATTGGAGCAGGGAAACTGGTTGTGGTCAGCAAGCCCAAGAGGGAGCTGTGGGCTCCATTTGCCATAAACCCTAAACTGCGTGCAGCACTATCGGGCGACCACTCTCCATGTGCGGACCCTGAAAGGGACAGAGACCCAGCAACCATCCACCTTTCCCCAGGAAGGGCATCATGGATGCATGCAGGACTGGGTGACTGCTCTCTGTGTAGGGAAACAAAAGCAAAAATGAACTACTGGGACTTCATCAAGATAAAAAGCTTCTGCATAGCAAAGGAAACAGTCAACAAAACTAAAAGTCAGCCCAGAGAATGGGAGAAGATATTTGCAAATGACATTAAAGACAAAGGGCTGGTATCCAAGGTCTATAAAGAACTTATCAAACTCAATACCCAAAAAAACAAATAATCCAGTCAAAAAAATGGGCAGAAGACATGAACAGACACTTCTCAAAAGAAGACATACAAATGGCCAACAGACACATGAAAAATGTTCCACATCACTTGGCGTCAGGGAAATACAAATCAAAACCACAATGAGATACCACCCCACACAAGTAAGAATGGCTAAAATTAATAAGACAGGAAACAACAAATGTTGGTAAGGATGCGGAGAAAAGGGAACCCTCTTATACGGTTGGTGGGAATGCAAGCTGGTATAGCCACTCTGGAAAACAGTATGGAGGTTACCCAAAAAGTTGAAAATAGGACTACCTTACAACCCAGCAATTGCACTACTAGGTATCTACCCCAAAGATACAGATGTAGTAAAAAGAAGGGCCACAGGTACCCCAATGTCCATAGCAGCAATGTCCCCAACAGCTAAACTGTGGAAGGAGCTGAGATGCCCTTCAACAGAGGAATGGATAAGGAATATGTGGTTCATATATACAATGGAATATTACTCAGCCATCAGAAAGGATGAATACCCACCATTTGCACTGACAAGGATGGAACTGGAGGGTATTGTGCTAAGTGAAATAAGTCAAGCAGAAAAAGACAATTATCATATGGTTTCCCTAATATGTGGAATATAAGTAATAGGGGAGAAGACCATATTGGAAGGGAGGGAAACCTGAATAGGAAGAAATCAGAGAGGGTCTCACAAACCATGAGAGACTCTGGACTCTAGGAAACATCTTGAGGGTTGCAAAAGGGAGGGGGTGAGGGATGGGATAACTGGATGATGGACATTAAGGAAGGCACATGATCTGATGAGAACTGGGTATTATATGCAACTAATGAATCACTGAACACTACATCAAAAACTAATGATGTACTATATGTTGGCTAATTGAACTCAGGAAGAAAAAAAAAGTTGTGGTGTATATATATACAATGGAATATTACTCAACCATCATCATTTACATTGATACAGATGGAACTGGAAGGTATTATGCTGAGCAAAATAAGTCAATAAGAGAAAGATAATTATAATATTGTTTCACTCATATTTGGAATGTAAGACACAGTTCAGAGGATAATAGGGGAAGGGAGGGAAAACTGAATGGGAAGTCATCAGAGAAAGAGACAAACCATGAGAGACTCTTAACTATGGGAAATAGGTTGACAGTTGCTGGAGGGGAGGTTGTGGGGGGATGGGAAATTGGGTGATGAGCATTAAGGAGGGTATGTGTTATGATGAGCACTGGGTGTCATGCAAAACTGATAAATTATTGAACACTAAAAAAAAAATAAAATATTGGGGGCGCCTGGGTGGCTCAGTTGGTTAAGCAACTGCCTTCGGCTCAGGTCATGATCCCGGAGTCCCGGGATCGAGTCCCACATCGGGCTCCCAGCTCCACGGGAGCCTGCTTCTCCCTTCTTCTCCCCTCTCGTGCTCTCTCTTTCACTCTCTCTCTCTCAAATAAATAAATAAAATCTTTAAAAAATAAAAATAAAAAAATAAAATAAAATAAAATATTGGAACTACACCAAAATAAAAAGCTTTTGCACGACAAAGGAAACTATCAACAAAATGAAAAGGCAACCTAGTGCATGACAGAAGATATTTGCAAATGATATATCTGATAAGGAGTTATTATTCAAAATATATACAGAACTTGTGCAATTCAGAATCAACGAGCAAATATCCAGTTAAAAAACAAACTGAGGACCTGAAGAGACATTTTTCCAAAGAAGACATCTAGTTGGCCCTCAGTCATAAGAAAAGATGCTTAACATCACTAATCATCAGGAAAATGCAAATCAAAACCAGGATGAGATACCACCTCACACCTGTCAGATGGCTAAAATCAGCAACACGGGAAACAACAGGTGTTGGCAAGGATGCAGAGAAAGAAAAGGGAACCCTCTTGCACTGCTGCTGGGAATGTAAGCTGGTACAGGCGCTGTGAAAAACAGTATGGAGGTTCATCAAAAAATCAAAAATAGAAATACCATATGATCCAGTAATTCCACTGTTGGGTGTTTAGTCAAAGGAAAAAAAAGAGCACTAATTCAAGAAGATATATGCAGCCCTATAATTACAGTAGCATTATTTATAATAACCAAGATATGAAAGCAACCCAAGTGTCAATTGATAGATGAATGGGTAAATATAGTGCTATATATTACTCAGCAGTAAAAAAAATGAGATATTGCCATTTGTGACAACATATATGGACGTAGAGGGTATTATGGGAAATTAGTTAAACAAACACAAATACCATATGATTTCACTAATATGTGCAATCTAAAAAAACAAATGATCAAACGAAGAAACAAACCAACCAAAAGAGGCTCTTAAATACAGAGAACAAACTGGTGGTTGCCAGAGAGAAGCTGGGTGGGGGGATGGGTAAAATGGATAAAGGGAATCAAGAAGTACAAACCTCCAGTTATTAAATAAATAATTCAATAATTACTTTGCTTAGTTCAGTGTTACCAAATAGAAATTTAATGCAAGTCATATCTATAATTTTTACCTTTCTAATAATCATATTAAGAAAAGGAAAAAGAAACAGGTGAAATTAATTTCAATGATAATATCAATTTCATGTTACCCACTATATCCAAAATACCATTTGACATGTGATCAATATAAAATACTAATGACATTTTACATTTTTCACACTATTTTCAAAATCTAGCACATATTTTACATTTATAGCACAGTAAATTCTGACTAGCCAATTTCTACTACTGAAGAGATGCACATTTAATTACCCTTAGAATCTCACACAGAAGATTAGATTAAGAATTATTTGTCCATTGTTTTTGTAGTACATATGAGAAAACTTGGGCCAAGAGAGAAGGGTTATCTCTCATAAAGACTTTTTTTCCCCCTTGGGATCTTTATGGGAAAAATAATGGCCTACATTTCATATTACTTGTATAATTTCTGCTAGCCATATTTACATGGAGAATTGAATCATTTATTATGAAATACTGGACATGTGAGCCTGCCTTTATTAGAAAAGGTGACTCCTTGAATTGGAGCATACAAAATTGGAGTTATTTCTCAGAATATGCAGGCAGACTAAGTTGGACCCTGCTGCAAAGGTTTTTTATTTTGTTTTGTTTTGTTTTGTTTTTCCTCTAGGCTCAGAGCTTTTGAGTTACTTGACAAATTGAAGTAGCACATCCATGATATAAGTTGTGGTGTATGTTGCCTCTAAAAGCAGAAGAGATCAACTTAGCATTGCCCCTCTTAGCAGGCCATGCTAAGTGGATGGGTAACAAGGAATCACCCCTTTTATAAACTTTTTTAAAAAGTAATCTCTATATCTAACATGGGGTTTGAAATCATGACCCCAAGATCAAGGGTCACATGCTCAACCAACAGAGCCAGTCAGGTGCCCCCAAGGAACCCTTTAACCATTAAAGTTTTCCATTGAGTATTACCAAGATATGTACCTGCAGCAGCTCCATCTGGACCTGGGACCTGGGATCCAAGGCTTTTTTTTTCCCCCCGACTTACAATCAAGAGAAATGAATTCAAATCCAAACCCCTACACTTCTTGGTTGAATGACTTTAGACACCACACCTCACCGAATCTTAGTGTCCTCATCAGTAAAAAAGGACAGTAAGTTCGACTTTACAAGGTTCAAATGAGAACATACATCTATATTTGTAAGGGTCTAGCAAAGCACATACAACTACCAGTTAAGTCACAGAGCTAACTAGCAGCAGTACTGGGTGTATCAGTCTGGGCCTAATCAAAAGATAAAAAACACTATATAAAATTATTAAACTGCAAACTTATTAAACTAAAAAATGCCAACTATAATATATAAGGATATTATTTACAGTACCCTGAGGCTGAGGGAAGGCACCCAAGGAAGGGCAAATTTGGACAGGGAAACTCATTGGAACTCATTGGAAACGGTGTGATTTAAGCAGAGAAGTTAGCTTAAATTGGTTTGGCCTGGTGGTCTAGAATTGCTAGATAAGCAGCAGGCAACTCTCCAGAGTACAGGTGGGGAGCAATCAGCAACCAGTGGAGTAGGAATAGAGAGAGAATGGGAACCTTTTAGGTTACCAACAAGCTTTGCAGGACCAGCCTGCCTCAGTATGAACCTCCTAAGAAGCAAGCACGCTGTATGGGGGCTGGCAGACAAAGCAGGCAGCAGCAGCTCTGTTACACACCTTCCAGTCAGCAGGTGGGAAAGGTGCGGGGCCTACAGAGCGAAGCTGGTGGGGGGGCGGGGAACAGTACAAGTGGAGAAGTGTTCAGGGAGCGACCTAGATTGAGAGACCTGCAGATAAGTTATCGCCAGGCCAGGCAGAGGCTTCAAAGGCACCGAGCGGCCATGTATTCTGGATGTGTGGCTGGGTCAGAGCCCCCACCAAATAGCTCACTCCCTCTCTACTGACCCCCACTTTGCAGCGGTTGGAAACTTCAGGAGAGTCCTTTCTTCCTGCAATATCCCTCCAGCATCCTCTACGGAGAAAGCTTAACAGCTTGATCAAAGGAGAGATGCTTAAAGGAATTCCATCCATTTTCACAGAATAGGTACTGAGAAGTGTTGGAACTGATAGGCAATAATTTGAAAACACACAAGGGTAGACCAGAAGCTGTATTTTCTAGTCCTTAGTTCACAGCTCTATTATGATAAATTTTACTACCAGGATAATTCTAGATAGTTTCTTGAAAACCCCACTCACACTGAGAGTTAGTCACTCTCCTTTTAGGTGTGCAAGTTGACCCCTACAGTAAAGAAAAAAAAAAAAAGGCTGAAACTGAGTCTCAGTTTCTTCATTGAGATAATGGATATTATACATCCTACTTCACAGGTTTGCTGTAAGAATTAAGGAAAACAACATATGTAAAATCCTCAGCAGAGGCCTGGAACATAGAAAATATATAATAGAAACTTGTTTCCTTTCCTTCAGATGACATGAGGTCAACCACTGCAGCATATTCTTTCCTTTTTCCTTTTTTTTTTTTAAAGATTTTTATTTATTTATTAGAGAGCGAGAGACTGAGAATGAGAGGGGAGAAGGTCAGAGGGAGAAGCAGACTTCCCGCAGAGACGGGAGTGCGATATGGGACTCGATCCTGGGACTCCGGGATCATGACCTGAGCCGAAGGCAGTTGCTTAACCAACTGAGCTACCCAGGCGCCCTCTTTCCTTTTTCCTAAACTCATCCAGGAGTGAAAGTAGACTGTGTGAGGATTTTCACATTATCTTTCTTCATACTCTTTATTCATTGTTATTTAACAACTGTCATGTCACTTAACTATTTTCATACCACACTTGTGATTTTAAAGGTTCTTCTCTCCTTCAATTCTATATATTTTCCAAATTAAGTAGTTATGTTAATGAGATTCCAGATATATCAAGTGGAATCCAGAATTGCTGGGCTATCCAGATTAACTCATTTAGACTGAATGTCACTCAAATAATGCCCAGGTCAAGCTGACTGATGACATCCAGCAGTGACATCACATCCACTAATCTCATCTTTCCTCTTTCCTCTCTGAACTTGCTATCTTCAATTCAAACTGCTTTCCACAATATTCCAGATAATAACCAGATGGTGTGTTCTCAATCCTTTTTAGGACCAGATGCTTAGTCAAGATGCTACATTTAGTTCTGGAAGACCATCTAGGTTACATGTTGCATAGATATTGGAGTTCACAAAATAGGTCTATACCTAGCTGAAAAGAATAAATTTGACAGTTTTTCATAACTTTTTATGAGACACTGGGGAATCAGATCCATGAGTGGTCAAGCTGGAAATAATCTGAGATTATCTGGCACAGTGCTGTCCAATAGAAATTTCTACAATGATGGAAATGTTCATGTCTGCACAATCTGACATAGTAGCCACTAGCCACATGTGAGTACCGAGCACTTGAAATGTGACTAGCATGAATGAGAAGTTGAGTTAATTAACTCAGTTAATTAACTGAGTTGTTAATTTTATTTTATTTATATAGCTATAGATACCATATTGGACAATAAATATCTACATAGTATGGCTTAATGGAAAGAATGTGGGATTTGAAACTTGAAAAAAAAAAATCCTAAATTCTAATGCTGGCTACTGTCACTAACTATACAACTTTGGTCAGGCTTTTTATCTTGCCCAAACCTCAGCTGCCTTGTTTGTAGGTTGTTGAAAATACCAGCACCTCACACAATTGTTGCAATTAGAGAATGACTGTAAAACATGTAGCCCAGGGGCACCTGGGTGGCTCAGTTGTTAAGCAACTGCCTTCGGCTCAGGTCATGATCCTGGAGTCCCTGGATCGAGTCCCGCATCAGGCTCCCTCCTCAGCGGGGAGTCTGCCTCCCCATCTGACCTCTCCCTCTCATGCTTCCTCTCTCTCTCTCTCTCAAATAAATAAATAAATAAAATCTTTAAAAAAAAAAAAAAAACATGTAGCCCAGTGCTTAGCAAGCACATAGTAAGTGCTCTTTAAATAATGCCTATTATCAAGCTCCTCATTTTCCAGATGGAGAAACTGAAGCTTCAAAAACAGAAGACACTTGTCACAGTTGTACAGCTAGTTGGAAACACTACATCAAAAACTAATGATGTATTGTATGGTGGTTAACATAACACAATAAAAAAAAATTAAAAAAAAAAAAGCCAGGTGCCAATTCTAGCTCTTTTCACTTTTTTGAATAAATTTTCTTATATATATATATGAACCGTCCTCATCCCTAAAGAGTGAAAGACTGGTAGCCCAAACTACTCAGCTATAAAAAATGTCTTATATATTTGGAGAAAATGTACCTTGGTGAAGCCTATTTGCTCCTTCCGAAAATTTTCCAGGGGTTTAATCAGCAAATCACTAGCATTGTGTACCTAGAAAAAAGAAAGAACACATAAAACAACTCTCAGATTAGAAAGGATCAGATTCAAGTTTCCTTCTTACTAAGGCATCACCCTGTAATACATCAACCTGCAAGATGTAAATTGATTTGCGGTTTTTTTCATTGTTGTTACTTTTTTCCCATATTGGTCTCTTAAAATCAAATGTTTTTTGAGAGGAAATGAGAGACGCAATATTAGGGGCATTTGTCTGTAACTTACTGGTAGTCTGATCTGAGTTTTTAATCGATAAATATCTATAGTCATGTCCAGAAACAGATACAGGGGGCCTGAAGTATATGAGGAAAAGAGAAAGAGAATGGAAAATGTATGAAAATACCAATTGCACCAAGTGCAAACTATTTCATGGGAGGCAAATGAATTAGCAGTAACAGCATCAGGATAAATCCCAGGATAAATTGTTTCTGGTCCTGCCAGGGTGTGTCATAAAATCAGAACATTTTCTTCAGAACTTAAGAGTATATTACAGCATTCACAGAGAGCGCTCGATAAGGCCTTCAAACTACCTACATTTGCTCCAAGGCTGATAAAAACAGCCTGTCCAAGAATGAAAAATATTGACATTAATATGGTTGGAGAGATATAAAAACACCATTTGCAAACTGGACCTCTTGCTCAGTCGGCAGGCAGAGATATACAAAGCTTTGTGTTCATATAAACCTCTTGAAAGATTGCATTTTTCCAAGGCAACAACTGGTGTTTGTTTTCTTCAGTGGTGTGAATCAGTTCTATATTAATGGAGGACCTAAGAGAATACATATAAGAGGCTGGATTTTAGGACCCATTGGATTAATTTTGATATAAGACAGGGAAATAGGGGCGCCTCGGTGGCTCAGTGGGTTAAAGCCTCTGCCTTCAGCTCACGTCATGATCTCAGGGTCCTTGGATCGAGCCCCGCATTGGGCTCTCTGCTCAGCAGGGAGCCTGCTTCCCCCTCCCTCTCTGCCTGACTCTCTGACTACTTGTGATCTCTCTCCTCTCTGTTAAATAAATAAATAAAATCTTTAAAAAAAAAAAAAAGACAGGGAAATGAGAGGGGTGCCTGGGTGGCTCAGTGGGTTAAAGCCTCTGCCTTTGGCTCAGGTCATGATCTCGGGGTCCTAGGATCAAGCCCCACATCGGGCTCTCTGCTCAGCAGGGCACCTGCTTCCCCCTCTCTCTCTGCCTGCCTCTCTGCCTAGTTGTGATATCTCTCTCTCTCTCTCTCTCTCTCTAATAAATAAATAAAATCTTCTAAAAAAAGGGAAATGAGGTACTGCCTTTCTTGTCAAAGGAGACATAAAGTATTAGTAAGACAAGCTATATCTTCATAACAAAAGTAGAAAAAAGAGTAGAAAGCCAGTTTTGACGAGTCCTATATTCTCCAGATTAAGAAGCAGTTTTTAAATTACCACCAAAATGCATGGTGAGTTGGGGCATTAGTACATATTTTTTAATCTGTGTCCTGCAGGCACTTTGGATCTCCTGTTTTGTGTCCAGGAATGAACAGAGTTCAACTAAATGGCCAAACTCTCATCCAATCAAAACTCTACCAGAAGCCCTAGTACCAAAAATAAGGACATCAGTGATTCTTCTTGATCAAAACTAAGAATTCTTCTATTAAAAGTACTAGCCCAATTAAGGAGGGCATGTGATGTGATGAGCACTGGGTATTATACACAAATAATGAATCATTGAACATGACACCAGAACATGACATCAGAAACTAATGATGTACTGTACATACATACTGTACATACATGTTGGCTAACAGAATTTAAATTTTAAATTACTAGCCCATCTCTCTCGCCCAACAAACTCCACAGTTCTATGGACTGTGAGTTATATGATATCAACTTTGTGTATATACCTGGAAACAAATTATGTCGCTAGTGTCATACATCCAGTACAGAGAGTCATTTTTCTTCTCTCCTTTTGTGGAAGTTTTAAAACATGGCCACAAAGTTTGTGACACTTCCCCTATTGAGAGGTGAGGTCTCTGTCCCCTCCACCTTTTTTTTTTTTTTTTTTTTTATTAGAGAGAGAGACTGAGAATGAGAGGGGAGAAGGTCAGAGGGAGAAGCAGACTTCCCGCAGAGCCGGGAGTCCGACATGGGACTCGATCCCGGGACTCCAGGATCATGACCTGAGCCGAAGGCAGTCGCCCAACCAACTGAGCCACCCAGGCGCCCCCCCTCCACCTTTAATATGAGTGGGTTTATCACTTCTTTGAACCAATAAAGTATAGCAGAAGTGACACTTTGTGATTTCTCAGACTAGGTCATAAAAGGCCAGCAAGTTCCACCTGATTCTCTTGTAACACTCGCCCCGGGGAGCCCTGAGCCACTCTATAAGAAGTTGGACTACCCTGAGACTACTAACCTAGAGAGGCCAAATATACACTTGCTGGTCAAAAGTCCAGCTGAGTCCAGCCTTCCAGCCATTCCACTGAGGTGCCCGCTTTGGACTCTCCACCTCAACCAACCTCCCAGGTGTATGCTATCACATGAAGCAGAAGAATTACCCAGCTATCCCCTGTCTGAATTCCTGGCCCACAACACGATGAGATAAAATTAAATGGTTTGTTTGAGCCACTACGTTTTGGAATAGGTTGTTATGCAGCAACAGATAATTAGGAAAACTATTTCCACTTTCACAAAGGTAATACACAAAAAGTGGTTACCTGGGACACACTGAAGAAGTTTACCTTTGACTACGAAGTGAACATGTCATTTCTAAGGAGAGTAGTATGTGTCAAACTTCTATATGGACTTTGAGCTGAGCCCTCGCATACACAGGCAACCCAAAGACAGCATGGTTGCCAGTTTTTATGTTTCTGAGAGGATTTTCTTGTATAAGTAGGTGTGCCAGCAACTTCTTACACAGGGTTCATAAAGCCACTGCTTTTTGAATGTTTGGCCCTGTCTCTGTCTAGAAAACTAGTACATGATTCACTGAAATTGGAGGCCATAGTTCTCCCTTGATCACATTGATTATAACATTGCTCACAGTCTCCTACAACACAAATAGATACTCTGAGCATTTCCTCTCTTTGACACTCATTGGTTATTATAATACTTTCTGCCAGAACACAGAGCTAGAGACAGAAGAAAAGATCACACTGAAGCTTGACTCTTTTTTTTTTTCCTTTTGTTTTATCCTTAAATCCCTTAGAAGTCTAGCACCTACTCAAAAAAGCAATTTTAATTAAACATAGTTATTCCCCTTTCTGATCACTGAATCCATTTCATAAGCCCTCTAGCAGAAAAGCTCCTACCTGCTATCTCAGGGTAGAACCCCTAGCATGATAAGTGACACTCTAAACACATTAGTGAGTTTAGCTAATCAGGTTCCTGTTGCATGAATACCAGTTAACACTAGATAGGGCATTTAGCAGATTAGAGATGGTACACAATCCAGCAGGGTAGGATTTTGATGGTTAACTAATTACCAAAAGAAGTCATTGAGGATATACTGCTTGAAACAGTATGAGTCTCTTTAGGTCATTCTTTGCAGTCTTCAAAAGCAGACCTTGCACATTGCTAATAGGATTCCCTTCAGAGTCAGAAAGGCACCTAGGCAAGCCAAATGTTAATCATACAGGAAGTCTCTTATCCAGACTTTCCAAGGCCAACTTCTGAGGTAATACAATATCCCATAGGGCACTATGTAAGAACATCACAGTTGGAATGCTCTCTCTCAATTCTTTTCCTCCATAATTCCTTCCACAATTTAAGTTCATTTACAAGAATGACTAGACATTTGCAATTATCACAGGCTAGAGCTGTGAACTTCTTTCCTGTCCTAAAGCTTCTTTTGGTGTCTTATAGAAAGGATAAAAAGCTGTTTAACACCTTCCAGATTATCCATATGGGTGTAAGGAGTCTTTTTACCACAGTTCTAGGAAAAGGGAGAGGTGCAGTCAAGCAATGAATTCCTGGCATGTTGTGAAAGGCCCTCATTGAGCCTAACCTTCACAGCATTCCTAGAATTAAATGGGAAATGGGGAGCCAACATTCACTACATGATTGAAGAGTTCTGGGGACAAAAGGCACAACATAATCAAAGACAGAAGAAAATGACTCAGTCCTGTGGAAAAGAGCCAGCAGGAAGGGTGAGAAAAACAATATCTCAGAAGATGAGTCCTACTTTAATATTTTAGAGGTTTATAATTGGGTAAATAAAAGAGATCAAGAAATGAGAGCTGAAGTACAGCTGAGCTTTCTAGGGGTATATGAATGAAATGGAGTTGAATGCCTTTGAGATCAACATTGGCAGTAGTCCACAAACTCTTCAGGCAGAAGAAAACATTTAGTAGGGTGTAGATTAACTAGGGAGGCCATCTACCAGACTCCAGAGAAACTACGCATGTTGGTCTCTCCTTAATATCCTTAGAAGCAAGTCTCTTAATCTAAGAAAATTCCCAAGTCAAATTTCCATAAGCAGAATATTGGGAGTAACAAAAGTAAACTACAAACAACACTCACTGACTAAGTGTTTTTTCCTATTTATAGAACACTTTCATATTCATTATATCATTTGGAATTCTTACAACCACCTTGGCTGGTGGGGATTATTTTCCTCATTATACATATGGAAAAAGAGAGACAATGAAATACCATGATTTATTTGAAATCAACAATTAGTGGCACTGCCATTATTAGCACCTAAGTCTCTACTTCCCCTACCTCCAAGTCCTGCCTTCAATCCCACCTCTCTAGGAGCCTAGATGAAATGGTAGCAGTATTCTCGGAAGCCAGTATCACACTGCTGAAAAGGATGAGTAATGACGGATTAAAGAACTCTGGCTATTGAATAAACAGCCTTAACAAAACTGAACTACCCACAGGAAGTCATCCTATCAAGAAAGGGAAGATAGACCTCTCATCGCCCTCTAGAAAGTTCCATCATTACCCTCACACTCCTAATAAAAATAAACATTGACCAACTTAGGTTAACTTCTACATTTAAGTCCAAATAGGTTTGGAGTGGGGCCAAAGACCTGCATTTCTAACAATTTCCCAGGTGACGCTGGTGCTGCCTGTCCAGGGACCACACAAAAAGATTATTTTTTAAGCTGATAAAATAGAATTTACAAAAAAGTGAAATACTTAGGAATAAATCTAATAAAATATGTACAAGAGCTATGTAAGGAAACTACTGACAAAAAACTATGTAAGGAAAAAACTGACAAAAGAAATCAAAGAAGGGTTAAATTAATGGAGAGATAATCCATGTTCATAAATAGGAAGACAATATCTTTAGGATGTCAGTTTATCCCAACTTGTTCTATAGATTCAATATAATCCTGATCAAAATCCCAGTAATTATTTTGTGGGTACTGAGAAACTGATTCTAAAGTTCATAGCTAACATTAAGTCTTACTACAAAGCTACAGTAATCAAAACAAAAGAACGAGGTTATGTGAAATCTCTCTGTACTCTCCACTCAGAGTTTTTATAAAACTAAAACTGCTCTAAAAAATAAGTCTATTATTTTAAGAAATAGACTTTAAATATAAGGAAAAGTCTTCACACAGATTTAAATAAACAATTATATGTCAAATATAAATAAAGTCTATATTATTATTTCTATAAGCAGAGAAAAAGATAAATAAATGAATAATTTAAAGACATTAAAGGCCACAATTTCTTTCCACATGTTCAATAGCTCAGTTTAATGTCCCTTGAAACCCCTTCTCACTGATATGAACAGGAATGGAATTTCCACATTAAGTTCTCTCTACTTAATACTAAACTCCCAGGGTAAAAGTTTGAAATAGAATAACCAGATCTATTTCCTAAATATCTTTATTGTTCTAAACAGCCATGAGACAGAAATTGAAACAACAGACTATTAATCTAATGAATGAGGACAGAAAAATCTCCAATATCAGACATCAGTTCAAGATCCAGTGTTAGAGACCTACCATCATCATCCTCTCATTTTCTACTTCGTTGAGCAATTCCGCAAATTCCTTGAAGGATTCAGCTAGAAGAACAGAATAAAAATAAACCAAATTAATCAGAGTACTTGGTAGGGAAGTGGGCAGAGATCTGAATGATATAAGTTAGGGACCAGTGCTCCAAGGTGGACACTATAGGAAGGCATCAAACCTAAGACCAATAGGAGAACGTGTTCGATGCCTGTTGAATATTTTTCTTTCCTTTTTCCTTCCTTCCTTCCATTTTTAACTTTTTGAGGGAATTCCATTCTATTTTCTACAGTAGCTGCACCAATGTACATTTCTACCAACAGTGTACAAATGTTTCTTTTTCTCCACATCCTCGCCAGCATTTGTCATCTCTTGGCTATTTGATGAAAGTCATTCTGAGGGAATATCTCATTGTGGTTTTAATTGCATTTCCCTTATGTTTAGTGATGTTAATCAAGTTTTGTGTACCTCTTGGCTATTTTAATATCTTCTTTGGAAAAATGTCAATTCAAGTCTTTTGCCCATTTTTAATTGGATTATTTGGGGGTTTTTCATTTGTTTTGCTATTGAGTTGTCAGAGTTGTTTATATGTTTTGGCTATTAATCCTTTACCAGATACATGATTTGCAAATATTTTCTCCCATTATAGGTTGCCTTTTCATTTCGTTGATTTTTTCTTTGGCTGTGCACAAGAATTTTAGTTTGATGTAGCCCTTCTTGTTAATTTTTTTATGTTGTTGCTTGCCGTTTGGTGTCATATCGAAAAACTGTCAAGACTCTATCAGGAAGATTTTTCTCCATGTTTTCTTCTAGAAATTTTATGGTTTCAGGTCTTACATTTAAGTCTAATCCATTTTAAGTTAACTTTTGTGAGTAGTGTAATATTAGAATCTACTATCATTCTTTTACATGTGAATATCTAGCTTTCCCAGCACCAGACTGTCTTATCCCTACTGTATATTCTTGCCTCCTTTATCTTAGATTAATTGACTATACAAGCCTGGGTTTATTTCTGGGCTCACTCTTCTATTCCATCAATCTAAATATCTGTTTTCGTGCCAGTACCATACTGTTTTGATTACTACATCTTTGTAGTATAATTTGAAATCAGGGAGCATGATGCCTCTACCTTTGTTCTTCTTTCTCAAGACTGCTTTAACTAGTCAAGGTCTTTTGTGGTTTCATACAAATTTTAAGATTATTTGTTCTAGTCTGTGAAAGATGGTGATGGGATTTTGATAGGGATTGCATTCAATTTGTAGATGCCTTGGGTAGTATGGACATTTTAACAATATTAATTCTTCCAATCCATGAGAAGTATACCTTTCCATTTATTTGTGTAATCTTCAATTTCTTTCATCAATGCCTTATAGTTTTCAGAGTATAAGTTTTTCACCATCTTGGTTAAATTTATTCTTAAATATTTTGGTTATGATGCTCTTGTAAATAAAATCATTTTATTTCTTTTTCAGATAATCTTTTTTTTTTTAATTTTATCCCCTTCACCGATTTCTTTCACCTCTTACTCCACATTCTTCTGGTGAAATCTTTAGGATTTTCTCTATATAAAATCAGAGATAATTCTACTACTTTCTTTCTGATTCTGATGCCTTTTATTTCTTTTTCTTACCTAATTAATCTGGCTAGGAATTCCAGTACAATACTAAATAGCAGGAGTGAGTGGACACATTTGTCTTGTTCTTGATTTTAGAAGGAAAGCTTTGGAACTTTCACACTGAGTACGATCTTAGCTGTGGGCTGTCACATATTGCCTTAATTATGTTGAGGTCCATTCCTTCTATACCTAATTTGTTGAGAATTTTTATCATGAACAGATGTTGAATTTTGTCAAATGTGTTTCTTTAGCTATTATTTTTATTTTTCTTTAGCTATTATTATTTTTATCATTGCTCTCTGTGCTCTCTTTAATGGTTAATCATAATATAATTAGTTTATATTTGGTTTGTTTGCTTTAGCATTATGAAAGATTCATTTCAGGAAACCTTTAATTACTAAACTTTCCTAACATATTTAAAATGTAAAAATTTGATTTGTTAAAATTTCCAAGCTTTCCAACTTTCCAAAATACATTTATTTTGTTGAGTAGGGTATTCCCATAGCCCTGAATTATGACTGAACTTCAACAATGAGATGATGCCAGGGCTTTATTTAGTCTTCATTACCTCGGTCCAGGATTTAGGACCTGCAGTACAGTTATTTAAAAACTAATCTCTTTACCCCACCATTTTAAACATATTATTTCATTTTACTTTATTTTCATCATGATAAGTGTATTCTTTAATCCAAGCCTTATTTCACCAATCCCCTCACATATGCCCCTCTGGTAACCATCAGTTTGTTCTCTATAATTAATAGTCTGTTTCTTGGTTTGTCTCTTTTGATTCCTTTGCTTGTTCGTTTTCTTTCTTAAGTTTCACACATATGGGTGAGATCATATGGTATTTATCTTTCTCTGACTTATTTAACTCAGCAATATACTCTCTAGCTCTACCCATGTCATTGCAATTGGCATGATTTTCTTCTTTTTTATGACTGCATAATATCCCATTATACATATCTAGATACATAGATACATGAATAAAATATTAATACACACACATACCATATCTTCTTTATCCATTCATCTATCAGTGGACACTCGGGCTGTTTCCATAGCTTGGCTATGGTAAATAATGCTGCTATAAACATAGAGGTACATATAACGCTTTGAATTAATGTTTTCATATTTTAGGGGTAGATATCCAGTAGTACAATTACTAGATTATAGGGTAGTTCTATTTTTAATTTGGGGGGAACCTCCATTACTGTTTTCTACAGTGGTTGTACCAATCTGCATTCCCACCAATAGTGCAAAAGGATTCCTCTTTCTCTACACCTTCATAAACACTTATTTCTTGTGTCTTTTATTTTAGTCATTCTGACAGGAGTAAGGTGATATCTCATTGTAGTTTTGATTTGCATTTTCATGATAATGAGTGATACTGAGCAACTTTTCATGTGTTTGTTGGCCATATTTATGTCTTCTTTGGAAAAATGTCTGTTCATGTCTTCTGCTCATTTTTGATTGGATTATTTGTTCTTTGGGTATTGAGTCGTAGAAGTTCTTTATATATTTTGGATACTAACCATTTATTGGATATGCCATTTCCAAATAGCCTCTCCCATTTGGTGGGTTGCCTTTTAGTTTTGTTGATTATTTCCTTTGCTGTGCAGAAACTTAATTTAATGTAGTCCTAATGGTTTATTTTTGCTTTTATTTACCTTGCCTCAGGGCACATATCTAGAAAAATGTTGCTACAGCTGATGTCAGAACATTGCTCTCTGTGCTCTCCTTAATGGTTTTTATGGTTTCAGTTCCTACATTTAGGCCTTTAATCCAATTTGAGTCCAGTTTTGGACTACTTTTCTTTGGCATGTCGCTGTCCAGTTTTCCCAAATACAATTTGTTGAAGATATTGTCTTTTTTTTTTTTTTTTTTGGATATTCTTTCCTTTTTCGTCAAAGATTAACTGACCATATAATAATGTGTTAATTTCTGGGTTTTCTGTTCTGTTCCATTGATCTATGTGTCTACTTTTATGCCAGTATCATACTGTTTTGATTACTATAGTTTTGTAATATAAATTGAAATCTAAAAATTTGATATCTCCAGTTTTGTTTTTCTTTTTCAAGATTGCTTTGGCTATTTGAGGTCTTTGTGATTCCATACAATTTGAAGATTGTTCTGTGAAAAATGCTGTTGGTATTTTGATAAGGATTGAATTAAATCTGTAGATTGCTTTGTGTAGTATAGATATTTTGCCAATATTTGTTCTTCAAACCCATCAGCATGAAATGGCCTTCCATTTATTTATGTTGTCTTCAATTTCTTTCATAGGGGTTTTGTAGTTTTCAGAGTATAGGTCTTTCACTGCTTTCATTAAGTTTATTCTTTGATATTGCATTGTTTATGGTGCAACTGTGAATGGGATTGATTCCTTCATTTCTCTTTCTGCTGTTTCATTATTAATGTACAGGAATGCAACAGACTTCTGTACATTGATTTTGTACTCTGCAGCTTTACTGAAGTCATTTATCAGTTTTAGTAGTTTTTTGGTGGAGTCTTTAGGAGGGTCTTCTATATAGAGTATCATGTCATCTGAAAATAGTGACATTTTTACTCCTGTACCAATTTAGATGTCTTTTATTTCTTTATGTTATCTAATTGCTGTGGCTAGGACTTCAATACCATGTTGAATAAAAGTGGTGAGTGGACATCCTTGTCTTCTTTCTGACCTTGGGAGGAAAGTTCTCAGTTTTTCACCATCGAGTATGATATTGGCTGTATGTTTTCATATAAGGCCTTTATTAAGTTGAGGTATGTTCCCTCTAGACCTACTTTGCAAAGGCATTTTATCCTGAATGGATATTGTACTCTGTCAAAGGTTTTTTTATATCTATTGAAATGATCATATGGTTCTTATACTTTCTCTTATTGATGTGATGTATCCCATTGATTATTTTGCAAATATTAAACCACCTTGCATCCCAGAAATAAATCCCACTTAATAGTGATGTATAATTTTTTAATATATCATTTGATTTGGTTTGCTAATATTTTTTGAGGATTTTTGCATCTATATTCATGAGAGATATTGGCCAATAGTTCTTTTTTTGTGGTATCTTTACCTGGTTTTAGTATCAGGGTGATATTGGCCCCACAGAATAAAGTTTTCCTTCCTCTTGCATTTTTTGGAATAGTTTGAGTAAAACAGGCCTTAGTTCTTCTTTAAATATTAGATAGAATTCACCTATGAATTTTGATACTCCTTTTGCTTTTGAGAGTTGTCAAATGGTTTTTTTTTGCATCAATTGAAATGATCATTGATTTTTACCTTTCATTCTATTAATGTAATATATAAAATTTATTGATCTGCATTTTTTGAACGATCTTTGCACCCCAGGGATGAATCCTACTTCACCCTGGTATATGCTCCTTCCAATGTTCTTCTTAATTCTGTTTTCTAATATTTTGTTGAGAATTTTTACATCTGTATTCATCAGGAATATTGGCCTGTGGTTTTCTATGAGTTCTTTCATAGCTACTATTTAATTTAATCCTCACAGACATCCTTAGGAGTAGCTAAGACTTCATTCACTTCATAGACAAGCAAAATGATTAGGGGAGGGGTAATGGGTTTGCTGTATTTTAAAAAAAAAAAAAAAAAAAAGCAGAGCTAACATCTTGAGACCTGAGTTTGAATCACTGCTCCACTACTTAACAACCTAGACAAATTTCTCAATTTAACCCTTCCATGCCTCTCCATCTGTAAAATGAGGCTATTAGAAATTGTTACAGCAGAGTCGTTACAGAGACAGAATTGAATAATGAGTTGCCAGCAGATTTTATAAAGGTTGAGTGTTTTTTCTTGTTTTTAGAAGTACTGTGGCTAATTAAAAAGCACATTCGACATACTAGATATGATCTTTGACAAATTACTCAAATTCTCTGAGACCAGCTTTCCATGCCTAGAAATAGTAATTCCTATCTCACAGGGTTATTTGATGATTAAACAAGATAACATCAAGTATAGCTCCCAAAATACATGATAATGATTCAATAAATGTTAGTTCTGTTCCTTCTTTGATTAAAAGTAGTGATACTTGACACTGGCTACATATTAGAATCGTCTGGGAAGCTTAGATACCATTGACAACCCCCCCCCCATCCAGACCATTTAAGCCCAGATTCACTTGATAAGTGTCAGATAGCTTGACTGATACAATACAATTGCAGTGGTGAACACTCAGAGGCTGAGTCAGAAAATAAAGCTTAACTACTCAAGAGTATATTCTTATATTGAAATAACACAAAAATAAATGAACAAAACAACAATAATAAAACTATGTTGTGCTATACAGAGAGCAGCAAGACCCAGGTACTCTTTTGCTTCTTTTTTTGTGTTGTTATTATTATGTTTAACTACCAGCCTTCTGACCTAATTTTATCAGAATTTGGACATTAGCTCCAAAAACAAAAACGACAAGGTAAAAATCTTGTTCTATAGTAACAGAAGGAATTCAGGTGGTCTTATCCAACTCTTCATGCAATGCTTCAAACCTTGAGGAACTATCCAATCTGTGCTGACACACTTCCAGTGACAGTAGTGATGACCAACTTGTCTTATTACACCAACGACTGTCACAGTTATAAAACTGGAAGACCCTTATTCTAGGAAAACCCCAAGTCCTACTTTGCCCAGTACTGTAAGCCCTGTCACCTAAATGACAGGGTTCACTCTCTCCTAAGGCAGGATATTCCTTGCTTTCAGGATGTCTTTATTAAAATCTCCATCCTTAATATTAAGATAAATTCCACCTCCCTGCATTCTAATTTTGTCTTTCCTCAGCTTCCTTAAGAGTTTTTGTGGGATTATAGATAGGAAGGGCATGTGACATGATAGAAACATCTATTATTAGGGTGATAGATAAAGAGGATTCTAGTTTAGGGCACAGCTTAATGAAATAAAAAGAGCATAACTTAGAGAGAGACCTGGACTTGCAGCCACATTTTATTATCTTCTTGCTGTACAACTTTTGATAAGTAACTTAACTGAGTTTCAGTTGCCTCACTTGTCAAAGAGGCATAATATATCTATCTGAGAGTATTGTTATAAAAACTAAATCAAAAAAAAAATAAAATAAAAACTAAATCAGAAGATAAATGTAAAGTGCCAACACACAGTAGGCAATAAACCTAACCTCTTCTCCCCGCTCCCAACTTTCTACTCTTTTACCGCCAGTTCAGCCACCTACTGGCAAGGTGACTGGACAAGTAACTTCTTGGATTTCATGGTCTTCACATATAAAAAGAAAGATGAGTTAAATAGTCTTTGGAGTCCCTTCAAATTCTGGTAACTATTATTTTAAAGTTCACAACTTCTCACCAGAACCAGGAAGTATATGGTATCTGAATTAAAAAAAACATACTGAAAGTCTAGAAAATAAATATATTCATATTAATATTTTTAATCAAAAATAGATTTCCCTTCCCAAGAGAACTGGACAACCAATCCAGAACTCCTAATACCAAAGAAACTAAGTTCTGGGTCAATACAGGACACCAATGACATTCTTTTCTTCTGAGAATCGAGTTGCTCTACATACCCAGGGAGGTCACCTTTGGAAACATTGCAAATTGAAAGCTCAAGCTCAACATAGAGAAAAAAAAAAAATACCCAAATCAGGAAGAGTAAATAGGAAAAAAAAATGGAAATGTTCTCTGACCTCCTGTCCCCAAATACTATATGCTACTGTGAAAATTAATAAAGGGAAACCTAACTAAAGTGAACTCGGGATTCTTTAGATGGAAGGGCTGGAAGGGGGAAGCATATCGCTCAATGTCAATTAAGGGACCAATCATCAATTACCAATTAGAGAAGATTCCTCAGCAGGAAAGAATCATCAATTACAGGCCTCAACGGGAAAAAATGTACATTGCATCTCCTACAGATATCAACTACCCCTGCAACTCAGCCAAGGAGAAACAATCATTAGCCTAAACTCTTGCTTTTTTCCAATGAACTTTAACAACCCCTCTTAACTTACTCCTTCTCCATAAAATAACATCTCTTTCCTTTGCTTATTGAACTTGCCTATGGTTTTGCCATAACTTACTTGTCCTGAATTGTAATTCTTTCTTATTCCCAGATAAATCCATTTTTGCTGATAAAGGAACTGTTTTATTTTTAAGGTTAACACTACAAAAGGAGTCAGGGAGATTTTTTTTTCTTAATCTAGCATTTTTCCAGGCAAGACCAGTGTGCCTGGAAAAGAAATGCAATGCAGGGCCCCTGGGTGGCGCAGTTGGTTGAGCGACTGCCTTTGGCTCAGGTCATGATCCCGGAGTCCTGGGATGGAGTCCCATATCGGGCTCCCAGCTCCATGGGGAGTCCGTTTCTCACTCTGACCTTCTCCCTTCTCATGTTCTCTCTCTCTTTCCTAATAAATAAATAAATAAAATCTTTAAAAAAAAAAAGAAATGCAATGCATGTCATATTGGAACATTTAAAGGAAAAGGTTAAGTTCCTGAAACATAAATGGATAAAGCCCTTTGGCTGACAGCTTAATACTCACAATAACTTTATTAGGGACATGCAATTATCCTTAAATTGAACATGAGAATACGAAGGCTCACAGAAGCTAAGCTACTTGTTCAAGGTCACGCAGGACGAAAATGACAATCCTACCTATCAAATTCTGACCTGTCTTGCTGCCAAAGCTAAGGTCTTTCCACTGTCTGACTGCCCACAACTCTCCAGGTAGATATAACTGAAGACTAAGTTACTAAATACCATCTGAAGAGATTATCAAACAGAGATGGAGGAAGCTACTACTACCAGGAGGTAGGTTTTTAAAATTTCATATGGAAATTCAAGGGATCTAGAATAGCCAAATAACCTTGAGAAAGAACAAGAGTTCTTTCTCAAGGGTTCATCATTCATGAGGGAAAAAATGAAAAATTTGACAATATTTAGCTTTAGCTAAATGGTAACATCACTTTTTTTGAGATATTACCTACATACGATAAAATGTACTATTTTAAAGTATCCAACTCAGTGGTTTTTAGTATATTCTCAAGTTGTGCAACCACCATTGTTATATAATTTCAGATCATTTTTACCAACCCTAAGAGAAATCACAAAGTCATTAGCATCACTCACCATTTCTATCTTCCCCCTACATTCAGGCAACCACTCATCTACTTCCTATCCCCATGGATTTGCCTACTCTAGATGTTTCATATATACATATATATATGAAGTCATACAATATGTGGTGTTTTGTGACTTTCTTCCACTTAGTATATTATTTTCAAGGTTATTCCATGTTGTACGATCAATATTTCTTTTTTTATTACTATATAATGTTCCATAGTATGGATGTATCACATTTGTTTGACCATTCATCAATTGAAGGACACATATGTCCTTCATTGACTATTATGAATAATGCATCCATGAACATGTGTGTACATATTTTGTGTGGATGTTTTCCATTATTTTGGTATATATCTAGGCATGGAATTGCTGAATCATATGGTAACTATATGTTTAACTTTTTGAAGAACTGTCAAAACTGTTTTCCAAATCATCTACACAATTTTATGTGAACAAAAGCAAAGTATGAGGGCTCCAATTTCTCCACATCCTTGACAGTATTTGTTATTACCTGTCTTTCTGTTACCCACATTCCTAGTGGGTTTGAACTGGTATCTCACTGTGGTTTTGTTTTACCCTAATTCACAAAGGTATTAAGAATCTTTGCATGTGTTTATTGGCCATTTAATCATCTTCTTTGGATAAATGTTTATTCAATTATTTTGCCCATTTTGTAATTAGGCTACTGGTCTTTATATTATAGAGTTGTAAGAGTACTTTATATACTCTGGATAAAAGTCCCTTATCAGATAGATAATTTGCAAAATATTCTTGTCTTCCATGGGTTTCTTTCACTTTCATTAGTTTTCTTTAAAGAAAAAAGGTTTAAAATAATCTTTCACACATGTCTATCCAGTTATCTCAGGACCATTTATCAAAAAGACTATTCTTTCCCCCAATAAATGATCTTGGCAGTCATGTCAAAAAACAATTGACCATAAAATAAGGAATTACTTCTGGACTCAATTTTATTCCACTGATCTCTATGTCTATTTTTATGCCCGTACCACACATTTCTGATAACAAATCCTTTGTGATGAGTTTTGAAATGGGGAGGTTTGTGTACTCCAACATTGTTCTTTCTCAAGATTATTTGGCTATTCTAGGTCCCTTGAATTTCCATATGAATTTTAGTATCACCTTGACAATTTCTGAAAAAAACAGCAGCTGAGATTTTGATAGGTACTACACTCAATGTGTAGACGGATATAAGGATCACTCCCAACTTAACAATATTAAATTTTCTGACCTTTGGATTTTGCATCAGGGTAATGCTGGCCCTACAGAATGAGTTGGTAGGATTTTTTTTTTAATTAAAACTTCAATCTCTTTATTTGTCATAGGTCCAGTAACATTTTCTATTTCATTAGTTTCAGTAGTTTATATCTTTCAGGGGATTTGTTGATTTCACTAAGATTATCTAATTTGTAGGCATAGAAATGTTCATATTATTTCCTTATAATCAGTTTTACTTCTGTAAGGTCAATAGTAATGTCCCCTATTTCATTCTTGATTTTAGCAATTTAGTAATGCTCTTGGTCAGTCTAGCTAAGGGTTTATCAATGTTGTTTAACTGTTCAATAAGCAAATACTTGGTTTTGTTGTTGTTACATCTATTGTTTTTCTATTCTCTATTTCACTAATTTCTTCTCTGTTATTTTCTTCATACTGTTTGTGTTGGGCTTACTTTGCTCTTCTTTTTTCAGTGACCTCAGGTAGAATCTTAGGTTATTGATTTGAGACCTTTGTTCTTTCTCAATGTAGGATATTTGAAGCTACAAAGTTCTCTCCAGTCATTACTTTAGCTGTCTGTATTCCATACGCTTTATAAACTGTGAGGTGTTTTTGTTCTTAATTGCAAAGTATTTTATCATTTCCTTTGTGATTACCTCTAATTTTAACCCATTGATTATTTAAGAGTATGCTGTTTCATTTCCACCATATTTATGACTTTTCCAACTTTCTGTTATTAATTTCTTAATTCATTCCATTGTATTCACCAAACATATTTTATATAATTTTGATTCTTTTAAATTTATTAACGCTTGTTTTATGGCCTAACCTATGGTCTCTCCTGGAGAATATTACATGTGCACATGAAAAAAATATATTCTTCTGTTCTTGGGTAGAGTGTTTTGGAAACGTCTGTTAGGTATAGTTGATTTATGGTATTGTTCAAGTCCTCTATTCCCTTTTTTTTTTAAAGATTTTATTTATTTATTTGACACACAGAGAGAGATCACAAGTAGGCAGAGAGGCAGGCAGAGAGAGGAGGGGAAGCAGGCACCCTGCTGAGCAGAGAGCCCAATGCAGGGCTTGATCCCAGGACCCTGAGATCATGACCTGAGCCAAAGGCAGAGGCTTTAATACACTGAGCCACCCAGGCACCCCAAGTCTTCTATTCCCTTGCTTCCAAATTTGACAGGAATATGTTTAAGCATGTATTTACAAGTTTCCTAACCTTGAGTTTGTTGAACTTATTGGATGAGCAGATTAAAGTTTTTCATCAAATTCGGCAAGTTTTTGGTCTTTGTTTCTTCAAATATCTATTCTGTCTTTTCTCTCTAGTCTCCTTTTCTGAGACTACCATTGCGTACATTTTATTTTGGGTCTCTGAAATTCTCTTCACTTTTTAATTTATTTTTCCCTCAGACTGAATAGTCTCAATTCATCTGCTCTTATATTTAATTCTATCTTCTTCTAGTACAAATTTGAGGTGAAGCCCCTGTTGTGAATTTTGCATTTCAGCTATTATATTTTTCAACTGCACAATTTTAAATAATTCATTCTTTTTTATTAAATAAATTATAATTTTATTCACATATAAGTATGTTTATAATATTTAAAACAGCTCATTGAAAGTCTTTTTCTAGGAAGTCCAAGGATTTGTCTTCCTCAGGGACAGTTTTTACTGATTGTGTTTTTTTTTCCTTATTCACGGGACATTTTCTTATTTCTTTACATGTCTCATAATTTTGGTTGAAAAGAGAACATTTTAAATTACATATTGTGACAACTTTGGAAATCAAAACTCCCCTTTTTCCCAAGTTTGCTGTTTTTCTTATTTTTGTTTTTGTTTTTCGTTGTTGTTTTTGTTGTTTGTTGTTTTTGTGTTGTTGTTTTTGTTGTTGTTTTGTTTTTGTTGTTCTGTTTGTTTAGTGACTAATTCTATAAAGTCTGTCTCTATCATATGAAGCCACTAACATCTCTGGTCAGGTAGCTTTGTGGTCAGCTAATGATTAAACAGAGATTTATTTAAATTCTTTGAACCATTAAGTCTCCCAGCCTTTGTTAAGAACTTTTTTATTATTATTATATTATGTTAGTAACCATACAGTACACCATTAGTTTTTGATGTAGTTCCATGAGTCATTATTTGCATATAACATCCAGTGCTCCACGTAATATGTGCCCTCCTTAATACCCATCACTGAACCAACACATCCCCCACCTCCTCCCCTCCAAAACCCTCAGTTTGTTTCTCGGGAGTCCATAGTCTCTCATGGTTCATCTCCCCCTCCGATTCCCCCCCTTCATTTTTCCCTTCCTTCTCCTAAAGTCCTCCATGCTATCTATTATGTTGCACAAGTAAGTGAAACCATATGATAATTGACTTTCTCTGCTTGACTTAGTTTACTCAGCCTAATCTCCTCCCGTCCCATGCAGATTGATGCAAAAGCTGGGTGTTCATTCTTTCTGATGGCTGAGTAATATTCCATTCTGTATATGGACTGCATCTTTTTTACCCTTTTTGTCTGCTGAAGGGCATCTCTGCTCTTTCCACAGTTTGGCTATTGTGGACATTGCTGCTATGAACATTCAGGTGCATATGGCCCTTCTTTTCACTACATCTGTATCTTTGCGGTAAATACCCAGTAGTGCAATTGCCAGGTCATAGTGTAGCTCTATTTTTAATTTTTTGAGGAACCTCCACACTGTTTTCCAAAGTGGCTGCACCAATTTACATTCCCAAAAAAAGTGGAAGAGGGTTCCCCTTTCTCCACATCCTCTCCAACATTTGTTGTTTCTTGCCTTGTCAATTTTTGCCATTCTAACTGGTGTAAGGTGGTATCTCAATGTGGTATTGATTTGAATTTCTCTGATGGCTAATGATGAACATTTTTTCAGACATCTTCTAGCCATTGTATGTACTTCTTTGGAGAAGTGTCTTTTCATACCTTCTGACCATTTTTTGACTTGATTGATTATTTGTTTTTTGGGTGTTGAGTTTGAGAAGTTCTATATAGATCTTGGATATCAGCCCTTTGTAGTGTCATTTGCAAATATCTTCTCCCATTCCGTGGGTTGCCTCCTTGTTGACTGTTTCCTTTGCTGTGCAAAAGCTTTTTATCTTGATGAAGTCTCAAAAGTTCATTTTCGCTTTTGTTTCTTTTGCCTTTGGAAACGTGTGTTGAAAGAAGTTGCTGTGGCCAATGTTAAAGGGCTCTTGTGTGTGTTGGTGAGTGCCTTCAATACTCAGCCAGATAGTTTGTAACTCTGTCTTAGTCTTCCTTAGTCTTCAAATTCAGCTAGAAGTAAGAGAATAGAGCTTTCCCAAGTCTTTTATAGACAGGCACAAAATGTGCATATGAGCAAAACCCTACACATGTACATGACCTTCTGTATTTCTTGGGATATGTTGTAACTTTCCAAGCTCTCTATGGACATCTCATTCTCCAGTTTTTTCTTTCTAAGCTTATTGTTTGGCTTCTTGTTTGCTATCACATTTTATGCAGCCTAAGAAAGCTGCAGTACTAAATAATTACTACCAATTAATTGCTTTGACAAATGCTCTGAGGAAAAACCCACTTGTAGTAAGTCAGCTCTGAGTCAATTCAAATATGGAAACCCCTACAAGTTACGTTTTTCAGCTTTAGGGGAGCTTCAAACTCATTCTGCCCTCTCTAGTGGCAGCTAAAATGGTGGTTTTCACAGCCTCCATATCTATCCAGCTGTTAGTTTTCAAAGCCACTGTGGAGCATAGAAAATAGGACAAAACACCAAGAAGCTCACTAATCTTTTAATTATTCAGCTCTTTTTCTTCAACAAGCACATCTTATATTATTTCAAATTTTGGTTAATTTCCAGAGCTCTTAAAAAGTTGATTTGGGAAATGTTTGTCATTTTTTAATTGGTTTTATGAAAGAGCAGCTTTTCAGAGGTCATTTCTCAACCATTCCCAATGAGGTAACCTGGTCAGAGCTTTCTGATCCTTACTTTGAACTAGCAAGAATTCTGTGATTGTTGAATCAATTTAAAATTCAGTATCCGAATCAAGGAAAACCATTTGTTGAATTTCTAGCCCCTAAAAGACCTTATAAGTTTATAAGTTTATTTTAATAAATAAACCACCTAATGGTGGCCAGAAGACTTTAAAAGCCCACTGAGTTATATGTCAACAAGTGAAAAGTAAAGATATTTTTTACATTCTGGTCACCTACTATGGAAAAGGCTCATCCTTTTACATATTAACTATTTTAGTCCAACTACCTTGATTGAGTCATGAGGAGACTAGAGTTCAAAGATGAGAACTGTCAAGGTCATACAGTTAGCTGCCCAGTCAGAGGGATCATGAATTCAATGCTCTAACTATAGTAAAATAATAATGTGATTCCCGTCACAAAGTATCAATGTCACATATTTTTTTCTAATTGCTCCCCTCAACTGATGTTTTCATTTCTTCAAAAGGTTTCATAGTCTCTATCTTCATTTCCTTCCTCCAAAGCTCATGGAGAGGATGTGGATAAAGGGGAACCCTCCTCCACTGTTGGTGGGAATACAAGGTGGTGCAGCCACTTTGGGAAACAGTGTGGAGATTCCTTAAGAAATTAAAAACAGAGCTACCCTATGACCCTGCAATTGCACTACTGGGTATTTACCCCAAAGATACAGATGTAGTGAAAAGAAGGGCCACATATATCCTGATATTCATAGCAGCAATGGGCACAATCGCCAAATTGTGGAAAGAGCCAAGATGCCCTTCAACAGAGAATGGATAAAGAAGATATGGTCCATATATACAATGGAATATTATGCCTCCATCAGAAAGGATGAATACCCAATTTTTGTATCACCATGGACAGGACTGGAAGAGATTATGCTGAGTGAAATAAGTCAAGCAGAGAGAGTCAATTATCATACGGTTTCACTTCCATGTGGAGCATAAGGAAAAATATGGAGGACACTGTGAAAAGGAAAGGAAGGTTGAATTGGGGGAAATAGGAAGGGGAGATGAACCATGAGAGACTGTGGACTCTGAGCACCAAACAGGGTTTTAGAGGGGAGGGGTTGGGGGGTTGGGTGAGCCTGGTGGTGTACTGAGGAGGGCACATATTGCATGGAGCACTGGGTGTGGTACATGAACAATGAATCTTGGAACACTGAAAAAATAAAATTAAATTAATTGGAAAAAAAAACCTGCATCAGTCCTGGCATAGCCACCCTCTCCCAGAAGACCAGCACAGCTCCCCATAACACCAAGTCCCCAAAATATGAAGTCTTAAAAATCAGTTGGCTTTGCTGGAATAGAGTCCAAAGTGAACTGTGCTGTCCAGGCAGGAAAGCAACATGGAGACAATGTGAAAATAACAATTTGAAAAACACCAGGGACACATGAGGGGAAATTATTCACTCTTTTGGGAACACTCCCTGACAGCACTAAGCAAGGACTCCACTCTCTAGAGACAAAAGAACAGGCTGGTACCATTTCCCTACCCTGTTCCTCAGTATAAACGAACTTCAGTAAACAGCACAACACCACTGGCTGCCTAACCTGCTTACACCAAGTTCCACACACCCACTCTGCTAGTACTGCTTTTCTCAGTAAAGTGTCCTTAGGACCAGCACAGCGGGCTCCTTCCCAAGAAAAAAAGCACACACCCCTAAATGCACCATGTCTACTGACCACTGAGTTCTGCAAAACTTCAGTTCTAGTGCAAGTAAAGTAGCATAAAGTCTCATTTAAAAAGCAGAACAGAGCTTACGTATTTAAAATTTGCCACACTCTGACCAAGGACCAAACACTGCCCACTGCAAACAAGGAGAACCACTATAGAAGACTGATGTAAGGGACAGAGCAGCCAAAACACAATAGCACAATTCACACAGCATACACTATAGACACTTCCTGAAGCACCAGGCCCTGGACATTATAGAACCTCATCTTCATAAAGCCATTACTCTCAAGAGCAGGAAAGATAACAGGATTTTCTAACACAGAGAAGACAAGGACCTAGACAAAATGCCAAGACAGAGGAATTCATCCCAAAAGAAAGAACAAGAAAACATCATGGCCAGAGATCTAATTGAAACATATATAAGTAATATGTGTCTGTTGCAGAATTTAAACCAACAGTCATAAGGATACTCATTAGGCTTCAGTAAAAGCATGGAAGACATCAGGAAGACCCTTCCCACAGAGATAAAAGAGCTAAAAAAAACCAATCAAGTCTAAATTAAAAATGCAATATCTGAGGGGCGCCTGGGTGGCTCAGTTGTTAAGCAACTGCCTTCGGCTCAGGTCATGATCCTGGAGTCACTGGATCGAGTCCCGCATCGGGCTCCCTCCTCAGCGGGGAGTCTGCTTCTCCATCTGACCTCTTCCTCTCTCTCATTCTCTCTCTCTCTCTCAAATAAATAAATTAATAAAATCTTTAAAAAAAAGCAATATCTGAGATTTGAAACTGACTAGACCATGAGGATGGAAACACCAGAGGAATGAATAAGTAATACAGAAGATAAAATAATGAAGCTAAACAAAATAGAGAAGAAAGAATGATGGATCATGAGAATGGAATTAGGGAACTAAGTGACTCCAGCAAACATAATAACATTTATATCATAAGAGTCCCACAAGAAGCAGAGAGAGAAAGGGGGCAGAAAATTTATTTGAGAAGATAATAGCTGAAAACTTCCCTTATCCGGGGAAGGAAACAGACATCAAATCCAGGAGGCACACAGAACCCACATCAAAATCAACAAGAGCAGGCAAACACCAAGCTATGTTATAGCTAAATTTGCCAAATAATTTTTTTTTGCAAAACATAGTGATGAAGAAAAATTTCTAAAAGCAGCAAGAAGGGGCACCTGAGTGGCTCAGTGGGTTAAAGCCTCTGCCTTCGGCTCAGGTCATGATCTCAGGGTCCTGGGATCGAGCCCCGCATCAGGCTCTCTTCTCAGCGGAGACCCTGCTTCCCCCTCTCTCTCTGCCTACTTGTGATCTCTCTCTCTCTCTCTCTCTCTCTCTGTCAAATAAATAAATAAAATCTTTAAAAAAATAAAAAAATAAAAGCAGCAAGAAAAAGGAAGTCCCTAATGTACAAGGGAAGACCACTATGTTAGCAGATCTCTCCACAGAAACTTGACAAGACAGAAGAGAGTGGCATGATACATTCAGTGTGCTGAATGGGAAATATCTGTGGCCAAGAATACTCTATCCAGTAGCAAGGCTATCATTCAGTATAGAAGGAAAGATAAGGAATTTCCCAGACAAACAAAAACTAAAGGAGTGCATGACCACTAAACCAGCCCTGCAAAAAATATTCAAGGGCACATATTGTGATGAACACTGGATGTTATATGCAGTGAATGAATGAATCACTAAATGAATGAATGAATCACTAAACACTACATCAAAAACTAATGATGTACTATATGCTGGCCAACTGAACATAATAAGAAAATATTGAAGGGGACTCTTTGAGTAGGAAGAAAACACCAAAAGCAACAAAGATTAGAATGGAACAGAGAAAATCTCCAGAAACAACGAAACAAATAATAAAATAGCACTAAGTAATAAGTATCTTCAATAATTACTCTGAATGTAAATAGACTACACTATAAAGTTAACTAATCTTTGACAAAGCAGGGGAGAATATCCAATGGAAAAAAAGACAGTATCTTCAACAAATGGTGTTGGGAAACCTGGACAGCAACATGCAAAAGAATGAAACTGGACCACTTTCTTACACCATACACAAAAATAAATTCAAATTGGAAGAAAGACCTAAAGGTGAAATAGGAAACCATCAAAATACTAAAGGAGAACACAACAAGCAATAACCCCTTTGACATCAGCCATAGTAACTTCTTACTAGATATGTCTCCTGAGACAGGAGAACAAAAGGAAAAATAAACTATTGGGATCTCATCAAGATAAAACACTTCTGCACAGCAAAGGAAACCATCAATAGAACTAAAAGGCAACCTTCAGAATGGGAGAAGATATTTGCAAATGACGTGTCTGACAAATGGTTAAAAACAAATAATCCATTTAAAGATTGGGCAGAAGACATGAATAGACATTTTTCTAAAGAAGACATTCAGATGACCAACAGACACATGAAAAGATGCTCAACATCACTGATCATCAGGGAAATACAAATCAAATACATACAAATGAGATATCGCCTCACACCTTTCAGAATGGCTAAAATTAACAACACAGGAAACAACAGATGTTGGTAAGGATGCAGAGAAAGAGGAACCCTCTTACACTGTTGGTGGTAATGCAAACTGATGCAGTCACTCTGGAAACAGTATGGAGGTTCATGTAAATGTTAAAAATAGAAATTCTCAATGATCCAGCAATTGCAATACTAGGTATTTACCCTAAGATAAAAAAAATACTAATTTGAAGGGATACATGCACCCTGATGTTTATAGCAGCATTATCAACAATAGTCAAATTATGAAAAAAGGCCAAATATCCACTGACTGATGAAGAAGATGAATGGATAAAAAAGATATGAGAATATATATGTACACATACATATAGTATATATTGTGTATAAATGTGCAATGTGTGTATATTTTTTGTGTACACACATATAAACAATGTACACATATATATCTATCTATACATACACACACATAAACACTCACACTCATACACAATGGAATATTACTTGGCTCTTAAAAGAATGAAATCTTGACATTGCAATGATGTGGATGGAACTAAAGTGTGTTATGCTAAGCGAAATAAGTCAGTCAGAAAAAAGACAAATAGCATTTGATTTCACTCATATGTGGAATTTAAGAAACAAAAGAAATAAACATAGGGAGGAAAAGAGAGAGGCAAACCAGGAAACAGACTCTTAACTATAAAGAAGAAACTGAGGGTTATTGGAGGGAAGGTAGGCAGGGGTATGGGTTAAATGGGTGATGGATATTACATAGGGCATTTGTGACGAACACTGGGTGTTATATATAAGTGATGAATCACTTAATTCTATACCTGAAACTAAAATTATACTGTATGTTAACTATAATTTAAATAAAAACTTGAAAAGAAAAAAAATATATATATATATAAGTTTCTCCAGTGAGGTCCACCAGTTTTTTAGATTAAGTCAAAACTTTTGGGGATCTGCCTAGGTCTCCTTCCTGATCTTTTCCCATCTGTGTCTTACTCCCCATTAACTTCAGGATACAATCCAAAATACTTCATGAGGTATTCCAGGCCCATCACTGTCTAACCCATGCATCAACATCATGAACCCATGCACAGTATTTGGCCAACGGGTATGTTTTCCTTGGTTTGCATAGTGTTGTTTTTTTTTTTTAATTGTGTTATGTTAGTCACCATACAATACATCATTAGTTTTTTTTTTAATTTTTATTTTGTTATGTTAGTCACCATAAAATACATCATTGGTTTTTGATGCAGTGTTCTAAGATTCATTATTTGTGTATAATACCCAGTGCTCCATGCAATCCATGCCCTCCTTAATACCCATCACTGGGCTCACCTATCCCCTCACCCTTCTCTCCTCTAAAACCCTCAGTTTGTTTCTTGGAGTTCATAGTCTCTCATGGTTCATCTCCCCCTCTGATACCTCCCCTTCATTTTTCCCTTCCTTCTCCTAAACCAGCTTAGTATATTCTCATTTTCTCCCTCCCTCCCTCTCTCACTGTGTGTGTGTGTGTGTGTGTGTGTGTGTGTATGTGTGTGTGTGTGCATGCACCTGTCTGTCTCTGCCTCTCATCACTTCATATGAAGTACTTAAAACAAGATGTGGTACTTGTACTTGGTAAACACTCTGCAAGTATCAGCTTATTTTTTCAGCCTGGAAATTCAATTTTTCTTTTTTTTTTAATAATTTATTTATTTATTAGAGAGAGAGAGTGAGAGAGAGCATGAGAAGGGAGAAGGTCAGAGTGAGAAGCAGACTCCCCGTGGAGCCGGGAGCCCGATGTGGGACTCGATCCCGGGATGCCGGGATCATGACCTGAGCCGAAGGCAGTCGCTTAACCAACTGAGCCACCCAGGCGCCCGGAAATTCAATTTTTCAAGTAAATTCTTACATACTTCATTTGAGCTTTGGTGTATAGGATAAATTGAGGATCCAAGGAACAGTTGAAAAACCCTGAAAACTGACATGGGGTTCCAAAATGCTCACTGATGTAATGATGACTGTAGAAATCAGAGCCCTGGGATCCACTATGGAGATTCCGACTCATTTGCTCTAAGAGAGGTCCCGAGACTCTGGATGGATCAATAAGAGCTTCAGGTCACTCTGACATATATTAGGAATAACTAAGCTAGATACTCTCTAAGGTTCCTGGAATACTAGTATTTTATTTTACATTTTCTTTTGCAGTTATTTAAGAAGTATAATTTCAAACTGAAATTTTCCAAAACTTAGGTTCTACCGCCTTCCTGCTAACAACTATGAGATACTGAGCACCAATCATAAGTCAGACACTGAGCCCAATGATTTATATATACTCTTTGGTATATGTATTTATCTGATTTACTCCCCACAGTCATGTGAAATAGATTATACTTCCTGCTTTATAGATGAGGAAAACAGAGGCCCAAAAAACTTGGGTAATATTGCTAAGATCCCATCTAATAAATATGAAGTATACACAAAACTACCTAAACACCTGAGACTTCCTTTGGTTACTGAGATACAGAGGTAGAGAAAAAGCCAGGCAATGCCAAATGAAGGCATAGATGTCTTGCTCTAGAGCATGGACAAATGTCATCAGGGCAGTAAGACACTTCCTCTCACTTGTCCCTATTATATACAGACTACTTAAGTTAGTTACTAGTGCTGATGATCAAGGAAAGGGACTCTTCAGAGAAGTCTCAGGTTTTGCTCACATCCTCTAGGAATCGCTACCATCTCTGTTAAACAACTGGTATCTATAAGGGGGTTAATGGTACTAAGTCACATTTTGTAGTCATCATTAAAAAATTATGAAAAGAACTTCAAGGCCTTCTTCACATATAATGTGAAATCTAAATCCCAACCCAAAATTCTATCATAACTGTACTTTTACCAATTTTTCCAGCTAAACAGAAGATCTATCCACTCTGGGCTAGTAGTGTTGGCAATTGGAGGGTATGGCACACTCTCCTGTCTCAGCTTCCAAAACAACTGTTCTTTCCTAACAGTGCCCTCCAAGTAGGGTCTCTAATATTTCTTCTCAAATCCTCCAAGGAGCCTCACCTTAAAGTGTTGGAGCACTGGTTGTTCTTCTCACTACCACCACAAATCCCAGCTCTCAAAATGACACACTCAACAAGGATGACTATGACAGGCCAATTAAAATCTCAAAATCTTTTTTCAGTCCCCATCAATAAAGGTCAATTCATGAGTCATCATCCTTAAAGGCAATGATCAGATGATAACTATGAGTTTCTGGAGTTGGTAACTGAGTTAAAGTGTTGTTGTAAAGCATACATTAAGAAGTAAATGTGTCACAGCTAGCAGCTTACACGGAGCTCACAGACACCCACAAGAACCTGGCATCACTGGGGGGAGAGGTGTCATTTTTATTTTTGTTTATAAGCCATCATGCTCAAACTCACACACCTTTTCCTAAACAGCACTGGTTGACACTTATGGTAAGGTAGGTATTGTACCTTCAGTGAGCCCACCCCTACAGCTCCTTAGGCATTGGTCTTGCCCTTTCAAATCTAGTGGGAGCCAGGGCCTCTGCACTCTAGGCATGTGATGGAAGTGGCAGCCCTGATGATCTCAGGATTGGCTTCAGAGTCCTTCTTCTCTTGTCTTTGAAAAATAGTGCACGTTCATAGCAAAACAGCTATATGGTCTGGTCTTATAGGGTATAAGAAGTCAGTCTTCCTTCATTTTGTCCCATTTTTCTGTTTCCTATAGTCCCAGCTGGTAGTGTTTCTGCTCATATAATCCCATTTCTATTCCTGGCTTCTGTTGGAATAGTTGATTACTCCCATGGTTCACAGCCACATTGATCTCCTTATGCAATGGTCAGTCCACCACACCCTTGGTGTTCTCTTCCAAACACACTGTCATTTTTTTGTAATATGGACAGGCAGAGAAATGTCCACATCTTGAAGTTCTCATTCCACTTTGTTTAATAATTCCATCTTCAATTCATTTTTCTCTTCTCAGCTTTTAGTAGAAATAGGGGGAACCAAGCCATTCTTTTAACACTTTGCTTAGAAACTTCCTTAGCCAAATATTCAATTTTTTCAGTCAGAAAACACTACCTTCCACAAAACACCAGAATACAAACACAGTTCAGCCAAGTTCTTTGACTACTTTGTTAACAAGGATCGCTCTTCCCCATTTTCTAATAACATGTTGTTCACGGGAACTTTCTCTATGGCTCGCCTTTTTTTCGTTCTGAGCTCTCACCACAGTTGCCTTTAAAATTCCATTCATGGCAATCTAGGCTTTTCCTAGCATGCACCTCCAAACTTTTGCAGATTCATCCCATTACTCAGTTCCAAAGCTACCTCCACATTTTTAGGTATTTGGTAGAGCAGCACCCCAACTTCTCAGTACCAATTTCTTTCTATCTTACTAAGTTTAGGATGCTATAACAAAATACTATAGACTGGGTGGCTTATATACAGAAATTTATTTCTCACATTTCTGGAGGCTGGAAGTCTGAGAACAGGGTGTCACCATAGTTAGGTTCTGCTGAAAGCCCTCTTCAAGGTTGCAGACTGACAACTTCTTGTGTATCCTCACATGATGGAAGGAAGGTAAAAGCCCTCTGGTGTCTCTTTTATGAGGGCACTAATCCCATTCATGAAGTCCATTTTCATGACCTAATTACCTCCCAAAGACTCTAGCTCTTAATGCTATCATATCACGGGTTAGAATTTCAACATATGAATTTTGGGAAGGACACAGAAACATTTAGTCCATTGCAGAATATAAAGAAATCAAGTATTATATTAACAATGATTAAACAGTTAACATGTATTTAGGCACTGTGCACACTTGGCATTGATCATCTCATCCCTATTTCAAAGATGAAAAAATTAACACTCAGAAAGGGAAAGTCACCTACCCAGGTTACACAGATAATAAGTTCCAAAGCAAGAATTCAAATTTGGGCTATCTGACTCTAAAGCCCATGATATTAACTTTTAAATAAGTCATGCCCTTAGACAAAAATAGTGCAAATTAAAATGAAGTGAAGTGAATAAATAATGTAAATGCAAATGTGTGCTTCATTAGTTACACCACCACATTTACCAAAACAGTCATCAATCTTAGTCTCATAAAAGTACTCATTGAAGTATTATTTATAATAGTGAAAAATTGGAAATAAGCTAAATAGTTGAATATTATATAAAATATGGCTCCTATAATAAAGAGATCTCAATGCATCCATTATTTTTTTCATTCAGCAAAAATGTATTGAGCATCTACTATATGCTAGGCACTCCTCTACATGCTGGGGTAATAGCAGTGAATAAAAACAATGTCCTTGCCCCCCACCAAGAAACTTACAAAGAATTTTAAATACTATTGGAAGATGATTATGATAAAATGTTAAGTTAAAAAGATAAAATTATGTATTTAGCATGAACTAAATTGCATACACATTAAAGAGATACATGTACAAAAGATAGCTAAAATATAATGTGCCAATACCATCCAATACATTGTTTCTGTGCTGGAATATCTTACTAGCATAGGTAATTTTATGCTTTTATATACCATTCATATTTACTACGATGACCATTAAATCATAATACATTATTATATTTTAATACTGGGGTTCATAAATACAACTATGTAACTAACTTGTTTCAGTGACATTAAATCATTCACAATAGTTCTGTGGTTCAGTGTTCTTGTCTAGCAAATGCTTTCCACTAATTCTTATCTTACTGGCTACCAAACTTTTTCTTAAATGACCAGAGCAAATATTTTAGGCTTTGAAAGCCATCTAGTGTCTGCCACTTGATTCAATATTGTTGTCCTACCACAAAAGTACCCTTAGACAATATTTTTCCCTTTGACAATATTTAAATGAATAAATGTGGCTGTGTTCCAACAAAACCTTATTTACAAAAAAAAAAAAAAAACGGTGGCAGGCAAGATTTGGCCCAAGGGCCAGAGTTTGCTGACCCTACTTTAACGTCATAATAACTAACACAAAAACAAAGTAACTTCTACTGTTCAATCTCTTCCTGGTAACATTCTTGATATTAAGATTAACCACATATTATAGATGACAAGACTAAGGATCAGAAAAAGGAAGTATCTGTCCAAGATCACACAGCTCATACAATGAGTTGTTAAATTCAGTTCCCAAGAGGTATGTCAAATGTCCTGTTGTCTGAAAAGCGGACATACATAAATGCTACATTTAAACATTCTAGAGTTTATTCCTTAGAGGACTGTTACTCTAAATCATCTTGGAATTTTTTTTTAAATCACCCTTTAATTTATCCTTTACAAAAATATCTATTTTCATGTATCAGATTCTTTAAAGAAAAAGTGCCGTGCATATTGACTGACTCAAAGGCCTCAGTGGAGGCTTAAGGAATATCTTTTTATTGCTTTTGTGTGAGAGGAGAATGGGACTGGAAGATAGTGTTTCTTTATCCTTCTTAAGCAGCCTCCCATGAAATTAGCACTAAGACCACAGAGGATGGAGATGTCCAGGTTCACTATATCCAGAAACCTAGGAAAATCATAGCCTCAGAACTGCCTCAAGAGGCACAAGACCACATGTAGTTGAAGACTTACCAATGTTAATCTCATCATCAGTCAGAGTGTCTCCAATAAAATCAAACTGAAAGGACTGAAGTGTCTGAGAAAATTTCTGAACAGCTGAAGAATAATCTGCAAAGTAAGAGAAACAGAAGAAATGGTCAAGGCTGCTGTCCTTTAACTGATTTACTCATTTCTGTTAGGGCTGATAGGGAAAAGCAAAGGGAAGTGCTCCCAGTAGTTAGCAACTTGCATTTAATAAAGTAAACAAAAGATCAGAACTTCAGTAGAAGATTTGAGCAACTAAAACCATTAAAGAGAAAGGAGGGCAGCTTAGTGAAGTCCTTCTTTTAAGTTGTGACATGTTTTAATCTCAATTCCTGTCCTCTCTGACTCCTTCTATCCAAAGCCTGTAAGACTTAAAACTACTTAGTTTTACTCCTAAAAGAGTTTCCTTAAGCATTAATTGAGCACCAATTATGGCCAATGGACTAAATGCTTTCTCACCTCTCACCAAACAAATACCCGCAAACATTCTACAAAGGAAAAAAATAGCTCAATTTTGGAGTTGTGGTACTCAAGGTCCCTGAGCTAGCCAGCAGTGTCAAAAGTAGGAGCCAGGTGGTCTGTCTGTTTCCCCAGGGCCATTTCCATGGCAACACAGGCACAACCTGGATATTTTACACATTAACCATATAGCAGCCTGGGTTAGGTTACTATCTGGCAGGAGAACAAATTTAACTTGTTCACACAGTATTCAGCAAGGAACCTGAACTAAGGAGGTAATAATGAAAAACTTTTGGTTGATAATTTTGAATTTTATTAAATAAAAGTCTAATGACGGTATAAAACTAAATCGCATTTAGCTAGCCTTTTGACAAATTATCTTTAGTGAAATTTTTAAAGTACTACCTTCACCAAGAGGTCCAGCCAAACTCTCCAGCCTTGCTACTCTGAGTGGTTCTCAGTGCAGAATCATCATCACCTGGGAGCTTTATGGAAATACACATTCCCAGATCAAACCCCAGACTTACTGAATCAGAAACTGCATTTTCATATAATCCCTAGGGAATTCATATGCCCTTTAAAGTTTAAGGGGCACTGCTCTCATTAACTAAAATAATCCATTAGACCATCTTCTGGGAAAGCTCAAAATTTTGGTTATTTTTGGTTCCCTTTTTTCTATTTCTTCTTTAACTCCATAGTTTCATCATCCTCCACCTTCACATCTATGAGATACATATGCTTATGAGAGTTTTTACTCTCAGACCAACAGAAAGGGAGACAATGAAGACAATAACATCTATTCCTTTCAATAAGAAGCTAACATGGTTAAGCACAAACACAATAAAACATGTTCAGACCTTTGTTTGGAACAGATTAACCTGCCTAGAATTTTATTGTCATCTTGTCTACATCCCATTTCCAGAAGAGCTTATTTTCAGCATTTAGAGCCTTGAGCCTTTGAACACATCTTTGGTGAGGAGGAGGCAGGGAGAGGAGGAGGAGAAGTAGAAGAAGCAGCAGAGAGAGGAGAAGAAGGAGGAGAAAGAGAGAAGCACCGGGGTGGCTCAGTCGGTTAAGCGTCTCACTCATGATTTCACCTCAGGTCACAACCTCATGGGTAGTGGGATTGAGCCCTGTGTCAGGTTCCAAGCTCAGCATGGAGTCTACTTGAGAATCTCTCTCCCCCTCTCCCTCTGCCCCTCCCCCCACTCACGCAGGAACGTGTGTGTGCACGCGCACGTGCACTCTTTCTCTAAAAAATAAATAAATCTTAAAAAGAAGAAGAAGAGAAAGAAAAAGAAAGGTTTTACAAAGAGTAGGGACTACAGACCGGGTTACCATGCCTTCTCAAATTTCCACTTTGCAGTAACATTTTCTACTTCAAATCTGGTCCACACAAATGTAAGAGGAGCATGCTTTCCTGTTTTCCATATTTCATCAGCAAAGAGAACACAAAACTGGCTCCATGGTTGGAAAACAATCACTTTTCTCTGGCCTCCTTGACCAGCAGCAGAAAAGGACAAGCCCAGAACCCCCCCATGTGCTTTCTGTGTCACTCAGGGAAATTAAATAAGAATAATCTTTATATTGCCTTTTCACAAATACCTGGATTCCTTCAGTTTTTTCTTGATAAAACAAGGTACAGTTAATAATCACTCCTCTTTTAGAACTATCTGAACATTTCATAAACCACAAATATTATGATTTTTTACATTTATATTATTTTATAAGTAAAACCATGGGGTAATAAAGGAGTTGCATTCATTTCCATTTTCATTATTTGCACCAACCTCTCTTCTCCACAACTCTGGCCTGATTGAAAAAACTACATTTGCACAGAGCTTGAAAAAGTTTATGAAGGATTTTCCATAAGTACTCTCATTTATTCTCTTGAATACACAGAGGTAGATATTACCATACTTACCTTATAAATAAACATATAAAAATGAGACAATGTAGACAAATCACATTCACAAATATGAACAAGCATAAATTAGCAGCTCTTCATCGAAAGAACGTCTCATATATTTGCCTTTGTACTAAGAAACGTGTCAGATATGAGCCATGTATTTAAGATAAATGAGTTGGGTAACTTTTGGACTCCAAAGAATCAATAGGTAACATAGAAATGCTTGTTATGTATGAGGCATTTATTTTCTTATAAAATAGAATTTACTACATCACTCATGACCATGTAAAATCATCATTTTATCTTTCCTAATACTTCTGCATCCCTGTCCACCAAGTTTCTATCTCATAATTGTTCAAGCTATCTTTGAGGATTCTCTCTACACCACCTTCTTATTCATGTGCCTTCTATGTTTTTCCCTCACTCATTCTAGAATGTAGCTGGACAGTGTGTTTTAGGCAACTGAAGTTTTCTGGGAATAAGGTAGAATAAAACAGGATTAATTAGGCAGGTAATTAATGCTGTATAGAAACCAATTTACTTATTATCACTATCCTCTTCTATGGAATCATATGAAACATACTCTTAAATCTAGATTACTTTGGTCTGCACAATAGCTTAGAAAATCATCTATCTGTAATTCATTATTTTTTTGCTGAGTAGATTCCATTGGATAAATATACCATAATTCATTCATTCACCAATTTATGGACATTGTGCTGTTTGTAGTTTTTCAATATTGTGAAGGATGTTACTGTAAACATTCATGTATAAATATTTCTAGAACATATATTTTCATTTATCCTAAGTAAATACATAAGTGTCCAATAAATGGGTTGTAGGATTAATGGTAAGTGTATCTTAAAATAATAAATAAATAAATAAATAAATAAATAAATCATATAAGAAAAGGTCAAACTGTTTTCCAAAGTCAAGGTACTATTTTGTATTCCTATCAACAATACATGAGAATTTCAATTGATCCACATATCTTCCGACATCTGATAACTTACTTTAAAATCTTTTTAGTAAAGAATTGCTGACATACAATGTTATATTAGTTTCATGTGTACAGAATAGTGATTCAACAACTCTATACCTATGCTCACAAGTGTAACTACCATCTTTCACCATACAATACTATTAAAACACCACTCACTATATTCCCTATAGGTTGGATCCCGGTGATTTATTCATTCCATAGCTACAAGCCTGTACTTCCCACTCTCTTTCACTCATTTTGCCCATTCCCCGACTCACCTCCCATCTGGCAACCACCAGTTCGTTCTCTGAGTTTGTGGGTCTGTTTCTGGTCTTTTTTTTTTTCCTACTATGAGTGAAATCATATGATATTTGTCTTTCTCTGTCTGACCTATTTCACTTAGCTTAATCCTCTCTAGGATAAGAACATATGATCATTTAACATATGACTCATTTAAGGCCTAAAGATTCCTGCAGATTAAAAGAAAGGGGATGAAGAAACATTCATCATACAAATAGACATCAAAAGAAAGCCACTGTAGCAATACATATATTGGACAAATTAGACTTTAAAACAAAGACTGTAACAAGAGACAAAGAAGGGCACTATATAATCATAAAAGTGAAAATCCAACAAGAAAATCTAACAATCTTGAATGTTTATGCACCCAACATGGGAGGACCCAAATATATAAAATAATTAATAACAAACATAAAAAAATGCAATCATAATAATACAATAATAGTAGGGGACATTAACACCCCACTTATATCAATGGACAGATCATCTAAAGAGAAAATCAAAAAGGAAACAACTTTAAATGATGAACTGGACCAGATGGACTTAACAGATATATTCAGAACATTCCAACCTAAGGAAGCAGAATACATATTCTTTTCAAGTGCACATGGCCTATTCTCCAGAACAGATCACATATTAGATCACAAAACAATACATAATACATATAAAAAGACTGACTGATACCATGCATTATTTTCTGACCACAAATCTATGAAACTTAAAGTTATCCACAAGAAAAAATTTGGAAATACCACACATACATGGAAGTTAGACATGATACCATATGATAAATGGGTCAATCAGGAAATCAAAGAAGAAAATCTCAACAACAAAAAAGCATGGAAAAAAATGAAAATAAATACACAATGGTACATAACTTTTATTATGCAGCAAAAGCAGCCCTAAGAGAGAAGGATATACTACTACATGCCTACCTCAAGAGCCAAGAAAAATTTCAAATAAACAACCTAATCTTACACCTAAAGGAGCTAGGAAAAAAAACAACAAATGAAGCCCAAAGCCAGCAGATAGAAAGAAGTAATAAAGATTACTATACAAATAAATGTGTTCTATATGTGTTTCAATAGAAATACAATAGAAATACAATAGAAAACATCAATGAAACCAGGAGCTGTTCTTGGAAAAAATTTAAAAAGTCGATAAACCTCCAGGCAGACTTACCAAAAAGAAAAAAGAAAGGTGCCAAATAAATAAATTCACAAATGAAAGCAGAGAAATAACACTATGGAAATAAAAACGATTATAATAGAATATTATGAAGAACTATATGACAACTAATTGGACAATCTGGAAAAAAATGGATAAACTCGTAGAAACATAAAAACTACCAAAACCGAAACAGGAAAAAACAGAAAACTTAAACAGACTGGTAATGAGCAAAGAAACTGAATCAGCAAAAAAAAAATCTCCCAGCAAACAGAAGCCCAGGGCCAGGTGGCTTCATAACACCTAGTCTTCTCAAACTAACCCAAAAAATAGAAAAGGAAGTAAAACTTCCAAATTCATACTACAAAGCAAGGTATCAGTCATGTTACTTATAGCTGCTTTGTTTAGAACTCTGCCCAAGACCTCATCTTATTCTTTCATTTGCAATAAATTCCTCCACCTCAGCATTTTGTCTAAGTCTTTGTCTTCTTATCTGTTTCCTGTTCTTGGGAGTAATGGCTTTATGAAGAAGTGGTCATGTAATATCCAGGCCTTGGCATTTCAGGGTGTGTGCTTCTGTGCTCTGTTGTTATGTTTTGTCTGCTCTATCCTTCAGGCCGGTCATTAGTAAATCTCTCCTTGCCTGCAGTGGGCAGTGTCTGGTCCTTGGCCAGGGTGTGGCAAGTTTTAACTAGGTATGCCATAGTCTGCTCGTGCCAAGAGAGTGGATCCTACTTTATCTAGAACTGAAGCATTTGGAACTCTAGTCAGGAGACATGGTGTGGGCAGGGGTTTCCGCTGGTCTTCTGGGGGAGATGGCCTGCCAGGCTGGGACTGGGTCAAACTTGATGGGGAAGGGCAGTCCCACCAAGTGCGGGGGTCCGAGAGTTGGTAGAAGCGAGTTAGGCAACCTGTGTCAGCCCTGTGTTCCTTCCTGCAGGTGTCTCTGCATTTATGCTGGAGGGGGAAGGGAAATGGCTCTAGCCAGCTTCCTTGTTCCGGGAAAGGTGTCTCTTCGAAGGCTGTCTCTTACAGAAGCACTCTGAGAAGAGTGAATAATCTTCCCCCTTCGTGCCCCAGGGATTTTTGAGATTTTTGTTTCCATATTGTCTGCCTCAAGGTTTTTTTGACTGACTTCTCACCAGAAGCAGTCCAGTGACCTTTGGGCTCTAATTCTGTCAAGACTGCTGACTTTTAATACTGCATGCTTTAGAGATATGGTGTGGGTAGGGGATTGTGCTGGCCTTTGGGGGGAGGGTCCTGCCATGCTGGGACTGAGGCAATCTTGACTGAGCAGGATAGTCCCGCCAGAGCACAAGGGTGTGAAAATTGCTGTAATCAAGTCAGGCAACCTGTGTAGGCCCTGTGCTGCTTTCTGCAGGTGGCTCTGTGTTTATGCTAAGAGAAGAGGGAGTGAAATGGGACAAGCCAGCTCTTTTGTCCCCAGAGAAACATCTCTGTGAGCACTGTCTTCCAGGGAAGCACTCACAGTAGAATGAATCATCTCCCCTCTGCATGTCCTAGGCATTTTTCAGATCGCTGTTTCCAGGCTGCCTGCCTCCCCCTTTTTTGCCTGTCCTCTCTCCAGGAGCAGCGCAGTTCCCTCCAGGCTCATACCAGCCAACCCTGCTGACATCTGAAACTTCAAACTTTAAGCCCTACTGGTTGCAAGAACTCAGGAAACTCAGCCTTCTTTTTTTCCAATCAATGGCTTTGGGAAAACATTCTCCTTATGTGTTCCCTTGTGTGCTCCTTTCTCACCCTTCTCTGTGACCATGGCTCCCTCTCATCTGCAGCTCCCATGATCCATTTCTCCCTCAAATCATGTGTCCCCGCTTCCTACCTTCTTCAGTGTGGCCTTTTCTCTCCCTTTAGTTGTGCAGTTTGTTCTATTGGTCTTCAGGTTGATTTCTTGGGTATTTAAGAAGGCTTGATAATTATTTTATTCATGGGACTAGACCAATCTAGGGTCTTTCTGTTCTGATACCATCTTCCCAAATCCTGGTTTATTTTTCTTTGATTTTAGCCTGGCAGACTCTCTTCAGTATTTATTGTAGGGTAGAATTATCATGACACCAAAACCACAGGAAGATTCCACTAAAAAAGAGAACTACAAGGCAGCATCCCTGATGAACACAGATGCAAAATTCACTGTCAAATACTAGCAAAGAGAATCAAACAATACATTAAAAGAATTGTTCATCACGGTCAAGTGGAATTTATTCCTGTGTTGCAAGTGAGGTTCGATATTTGCTTATCAATCACTGTGATACATGACATGAATAAAAGAAAAGATAAGAACATATGATCATTTCGATAGAAGCAAAAGAAGCATTTGACAAAGTACAACATCCATTCATGATAAAAACCCTGAACAAAGTAAGTTTGGACAGAATAAACTGCAACATACACAAAAATATATTCAAAATGGATGAAACACCTAAATGTGAGAGAGGAAACCATCAAAATTATAGAGAAAAACACAGGCAGTAACCTCACTGACATCGGCGCTTGGCAAGAACTTTCCAGATATGTCTCTAGAGGGAAGGGAAACAAAAGATAAACTATTGGGACTTCATCAAAATAAAAAGTTTCTGCACAGCAAAGGAAATAATCAACAAAACTAAAAAAGCAAACTTTGGTATGGAAGAAGATATTTGCAAAGGACATATTTGATAAAGGGTTCATATCCAAAATTTATAAAGAAGTTATATAACTCCACATACAATTGAATTTTAAATCCCGATATTGTATTTTACAACATGATATAATTAGTTTTATTAGTGTTTTTGTTGAGTCCTTAGGTTTTTCTTTATGTAAAATCATGTTATCTCCAAGCTTTACATCTTCCCCTCAAATTTGGATGACATATTTCTTTTTCTTACCAAATTATCTTGCCTATATTCTCCAATAGATTGTTGAAGAGTTGGTGAGAGCATATATCCTCATTATCTTGGCCTTGGTGAGAAAGTGTTTATCAACCATTTTGTATGTCAGCAACTGTGTTTCTTTTGTACAGGGCTTTTATGAGGCTCCCTATTTCTAGTTTGTTGAGTGTTTTCCTCATGAGTGGCTGCTGGATTTCATCAAATAATTTTCTGCATCTATTGAGGTGGTATTAATTAATTCTATTTACTTATTGTATTACATTGACTTTTACATGTTAATTTATATTCCTGGAATAAATTCTACTTGCTCACAGTAGATAATACTTTTATATGTTGTTGGATTAAATTTGCTAGTGCTATTAAAGTAGTTTTGCATCTTTATTTTCTTTGAAAATTTTATAGATTTACTTGAGAGAGAGAGAGAGTACAAGCAGGGGGAGGTAGAGGGACAAGCAGACTCACCACTGAGTGTGGAGCCCAATGTGGGGCTTGATCCCAGGACCCTGAGATCACAACCAGAGCTGAAATCAGATGCTTAAGTGACTAAGCCATCCAGGTGTACTTCGTATTTTTATTCATAAGGGATATTTGTTTGTAGTTTTCTATTGTTGTGATGTCTTTGTCTAGTTCTGGTATCAAGATAATACTGGCGTCACAGAAGTCAAGAAGTGTTGCCACATACTTTATTTTGTGAAAATTTGGGGACGGTTTAGTGTTGATTCTTTTTTAGGTGTTTTTGTAATGTTTACCAGTGAAGCCTTATTGCCCTGAGATTTTTTTGTTTGGACAGTTTTTTGGATTACTAATTCATTCTCATTTCTTGTCATATGTCTATAAACATTTTCTATTTCTTTTTGAGTCAGTTTAAGTAGTTTGTGTGTTTCTAGGAATTTATCCATTTCATCTACATTGTCTAACTTACTGGTGTCTAATTGTTCATAATATTCCTCTATAATGCTTTTTATATGTCTCATCTTTCATTCCTGATTTTAGTAACTTGAATCTTTTCCCTTTTTCTTCTTAGTCCTTGTAACTAAAAGCTTGTTAATTTTGATGATTTGGTCTCATTACTTTTATTAATTTTTCTATTATCTTATTATTTTCTAATCATTTTTATTATTTCATTCCTTCTGCTTACCTTGTGTTAATGATTCCTTCTTTTTCTAGTTCCTTTTGGCATAAAGGTACGTTATTGATTTCAGATAGTTCTTCTTTTGTAATATAGAAATTTGAAACCATATATTTCCCTGTATGCATTGTGTTTATTTTATCACAGAGTTTGGTACGTTGTATTTTTGATTCCATTGAACTCATAATATTTTCTAATTTCTCTTGTGGTTTCTTCTTTGATCCCTTGGTTATTTAGAAATGTGTTGTTAAATTTCCACATATCTGTGAATTTCCCAATGCCCTCCTATTGATTTTTTTTTTAAGATTTTTTTTGTACTTATCTGAGGGAGAGATTGTGAGAGAGAATGAGATCATGCACAGAGAGGAAGGGGAGAGGGAGAAGCAGACTCCCCACTGAACAGGGAGCCTGATGCCAGACTCCATCCCAGGACCCTGGGATCATGATCTGAGCTGAAGGCAGATGCTTAACTGACTGAACCACCCAGCACCCCTCCTATTGATTTCTAATTTTATTCCACTGTGGTAAGAGAATATATTTGATAGGATTTCAATTCTATTAAATTTTTTGAGGCCTAGCATATGGTGTTTTCTTGAGGATGTTCTTGTGCATTTGAGAAAAAGGTGTATTTTTCTGTTGTTGGGTGGAGTATTTTATAGATGTATATTGTGTCTATTGGCTTACAGCGTTGTTTATGTTTTTTATTTCCTTGTTGATTTTCTTTCTACTTTTTCTATCCATCGTTGAAAATGGGATGTTAAAATCTCCATCTGTTATTGTTAATTTGTCTATTTCTTTCATTTATGTCAGGTTTCTGCTTTATGTACTCATATCTCTGTTGATAGATTAATGTCTTTATAATTGTGATTTCTGTTGGATTGGCAATTTTATCATTTTATCATTAGTGCTTTGTATCTAGTCCCAATTTTTGTCTTAAGGTATATTTTGTCTTATATTATTATAAACATTCCTTCTCTCTTTGGTTACTGATTGCATAGCATATCATTCTCCATCCTTTAACTTTCAAAGTATTCATGTCTATGATAGAAGAAAGTGTTTTATAGACAGCTTCGAGTGGAGTCACTTTTTAAATCCATTCTACCACTCCTTGGCTTTGATTAGTTTTTTTTACTATAATCATGTTTAATTTAATACAGACAAGGTAGGTTTTACATATGACATTTTGTTATTTATTTTCTGTATGCCTCATATAGATTTTGTTCCTCTGTTCTGCCACTATTGCTTTCCTTTGTAGTAGGAAAGTAGCTTTTCGAGTATACTTTTTTTTTTTCCAATTAATCTTATTTTTTCAGTGTACCAAGATTCAGTGTTTGGTCTATGGGCAGAGTGTTGTGAGTTTAACTAGGTGTACTGTAGTCTGCTTGTTAAATGAGACTTGATGCTACTTCCCCTCGAACTGAAGCCTTGCAGAACTCTCTGGTCAGGAGATGTTGTGTGGGCAAGGTATCTGCTAGACTTCTGGGAGAGAGGCCCACGATGTTGGTCCCGAGGCAATCTTGTCCAAAAATGGCACTACTGGCAGAGCATAGGGGTGTATGCCCTTGTATAATTGGGTCGGATAACGAGTGTGGGTGCTGTGCTGTTTACCACATTTGGGCGGCTCTGTGTTTATGCTCTGTGTGTATGTGTTTACAATGGCAGTAACCAGCCCCTTTGTCCCTAGAGAGGCATATCCGTGAATACTGCCACTCAGGGAAGCACTCCAAGAGGAGCTAGTAATCTCCCCTCTGTGTGTCCCAGGCATTTGTCACATCAATGATTTCATGCTGTCTGCCTCTGGGTTGTTTGCTTTCCTTTTCTCCAGGAGCAGCACAGTTCCCTCTGGGCTCTATCCCAGCCAAGCCTGCTGACTTTTAAAACTCTAGGCTCTAGGGAGTTGATGTGGGCAGGGACCTGTCCTCATCTTCTCGGGGAGAGTCTTGCCATGCTGGGACTGAAGGAAGTTTTACAGAGAAGGGCAGTCATGCCAGAGTGCAGGGCCACGGGACTTGGCACCAGCAGGCGAGGCAGCCAATACAGGAGCCAAGCTGCCCTTTGCAGGTGGCTCTCCATATATGCTGAGGGTTCGGGGAGGGGAATGTTGCCTGCCTGGCTCCTTTAAAGCTCTACTCTTCAAAGCCCCGAAAGCAAAAACTCAGAAAAATCAGCCCCTAGGCAATGGCTCTGAGGAAGTGTTCTCCTTATACAGTCCCCTGTGTGCTCCTCTCTCCCTTGCCTTTCTCCACAACCAGGTCTCTCTCCCCTCTGCAGTACCAGCAATCCCTTTCTGCCCCAAACCACACCTCTGCACTTCCTACCTTCCTCCATGTGATCTCTTCTCTCCCTCTAGTTGTAGAGTTTGTTCTGTCAGTCTTCAGGTTGACTTCTTGGGTATTCAGAATGATTTGACAGTCATCTAGTTGTGTTCGAGGGACAAGAGGAGCCTAGTATCCTAGTACTATGCAGCCACCTCAGTTGCTCCTCTCCCTAAGGCTCTTACTCATACCACAATAAACTGAGCAACAAAAGGGTCTGTGCAAAAAGCTAGAAATGCCAATACAAGAACCATCACCCTTTCTGTCCTGTACACACATAGTGATAGTTTCTCAAGGCCAAAATGTATCACTCTTTAATAGGCTCATATTTTGTTGCCTTGTCTTTTAGATATGCAGGCAGGCAGCAATTTTTATTTAAAAGAACTCTTCCTATTTCTTATAACTACTTGCAAGTGGTAACTACCTGGGAATTCTGGCTTCCCAAACATTGCACTTCTATCAGTCTAGAAATTGTCCCATTTTGAAAAACCTTTATTCTTCCTAGTCATCTTAGAGTAACACTCTTCAGCAATAATTTGGGGATCCTCTTGCCCCCTGCCTGTTCTGTCATCACCAATCTAGCACAGCAATGTCAGGATAATTTACAGATGCAAATAAATTTCATACTATAATGTCCAAAAAGTGTATGATATGTTTTAACTATATAATATGGAAAGAGTTTATACGCATTTAATGTAAAGCACAAGCAATTATGCTATCCTCTAAGTGTAAATCTGTAACTATTCTGTAGTAACTCACATCATTTCTTTTCTAGATAAGATTTGTAATTTTTTTGAAATTGAGAAAATAACATCTAAACTAATAAAGTTGAAAGTGTCAAAATGAGATTTTTTACAAAACTATAATAATAAGGGTGAAAGGTAGTGACTATATATGAAAAGTAAATAAGGAAAATAAAATGTATTTTTCAGATAAGAAAAGATATAAAGGACATGGTAGGGGAGTTGGCAAAGGAAAAAAGAAAATAATTTTGTCTTACTAAAGTAAAATAATTATTCCAGGGAAAAGGTCAAAGCCTAAATAGATATAGAAAGCTACAAAATGTTTATGTAAAATAAATGTGGAGAAAAGAAGTATATATATGATCAAGTTAACTAAAGATTGAATTGTTATTATAAGGGTTTTTAAATTAAGCCTTAATATGCATAATAATACTTATGTCAAACTAAAAGTTATCTTTCACCTGTTAAAAGGACAAAGCCTTCTTGGAGATTGAGTTGCTTTTGATAAGATATTGTAAAAGGTGTTCTTTATCTTACAAAGTAATATATTTAAAAAACAAAGATTTTGTCTTTTATCAAAAGAATTTCCTGTACAACTATGTAACCCTTATATTTGTCCTTGAAATCTTTTTTTATTTTTTGTTAGATTTATTTATTTATTTTTGAGAGAGAGCATGTGAGCATGAGTGGGAGGAGCAGAAGGAAATGGAAAGACAATCTCAAACAGTCCACGCTGAAGGAGGAGCCCAAAGTGGGGCTCAATCTCACGACACTGAGATTACAACTTGAGGCAAAACCAAGTGTTGGATGCTTAACCAACTGCGCTACCCAGGTGCTCTTGTCTTTGAAATCTTTTATTATCACAGTGGTCAAATAGATAATTAAATATTGTTTCATAATGATCTGTGATCCTATTCGGTCAAGTAATCCAAAAATTTTTGCTATTTTTAACAAACTTTCCCAAATCAAATTCAAGTAGAATTTTTTATAATATTTTTTTTAATTTGAGTATACTGCACACACATATTACATTAGTTTCAGGTGTACATAGTGATTCAACAAGTTTATACATAATTATGCTTTGTTCACCACAAGCATAGCCACCATCTGTCTCCATACAATGCTATTACAATATCACTGACTATATTCCTGATGTTGTGCCTTTTATTCCATGATTTATTCATACCATAACTGGAAGCCTGCATCTCTCATATTTCTTCACTCATTTTGCCCAACCCCTACCCTCATAACTTTGTGAGTTTTAGATGGCCCCTGGAACTTCTCAAAAGATTTGTTCCCTCTCTTATAAGAAATGAGATGTTACAATAATTATGATTACCTGATATGTTAATTTACATAAGAAACATTGTCAAAAAGTAATACTTCTTTAATGTATTTCTACAGGCATATATTCTAAGTGTTCTAGAAATAATGTAATATTCCTAAAACCCTCATATGTCCTGGCACAAAGATAATTCTAGTTATTATCATAAAATGGTGTGCCACAGAAATCACCAAATCTGCTTGTCACTTGCATAATGATGAACTTGCTTCTGATCTCTATTGCTATTTTTTTAAGTCTTTTGTCATTTATGGACAATTATGGTATTAAATGCTTTATCTTCAAAGAGATTTATAATTTGACAAATACTCTAAAACACAGGTTTTGATCAATTTAAGATTGTAACACTGAAGTGGTAGGAATTTCTCAAACTCTAATAGAAAACGGATTTCTTCAATGTTTTGTTTCCCAGATTTAAAGGACCCCTTTTTCTCCTCTCCTTTAAGGTATTTATAACTTATGACTTGGTAAAGTGTATCTTTACAACAAAGGTTGAAGCCTTTATCTTTCTCTCCCTACCTTATCCCCCCAGAATTCTGAAACTCTTTTAAATATTCTTATTTCCTATGACAATGTGTGTATTTGCAAAAGTTCAATAAAACTCTGTTCTCCTTGTAACAGGATGCCCAATGCACCCAGCCATTGATTACTTGCTGAACAAGGAGGCATGTAGGCACGTATTTAATAGTAATACTCACCTGTTGCATATGGATAAATTCCTCTAGGAAAGCAGAAATACAATTGCATAAAATCAGAAAACAAGCACATTGGCTGCAATGAATTTCACCTAAAGACCCCAGGTCTTTTAATCTATTTAACCGGTTACCTTCAGGTTTGGGCACTTGGTTTAGAATTATCATACAAATTGTACTTATCATAGTACTTTTAATTCTTTTTTATATAATTATTTTAAAACTCTGTACCTACTGCCTGTCAAATTTCTGCAAAAATAATGCACCAAATAGGATGATGGTAGCTCACTGTTTTGAGATGATCTCCAAAGCTTTTGACCTTGATAAGATATACACTTTAGATGCGAAGTACATGAATGTTCTCTCTACTACCCTTCTTTGTTAAACGTGACCTCAATGGTTTCTAATCATTATCCACTAAACTGGTTTCATTATGTTTTTTTATACTACTCTGTAATTTAATGATTCTCAAATGCATATCCAAACTTATTCTTTCTGCTCTACCCAGCTCAGTCACATCCTTTATGCTCTCCCACATGACCATGCTTGGCATTACTAAAATTCACCAAGCTGACAACCCAAATGAATCTACCTTCTTACTTAGGATACCAGAACAGGATCGCTAATGTTCCCTTCCAAGGTACAGGAGGGAACCAGAGCAGGTACTGAAGACCATTCTGGCAATGAGGGGTCAAATATTGACCTGTGATGTTTTACAGAGGAGATACCTCAATCAAAAGTGGGAAATGTAAATTTGTTTAAAATCTCTGAACATGAGGGACGCCTGGGTGGCTCAGTTGGTTGAGCAGCTGCCTTTGGCTCAGGTCATGATCCCAGCATCTTGGGATCGAGTCCCACATCGGGCTCCTTGCTCCGCAGGGAGCCTGCTCCTCTCTCTGCCTCTGCCTGCCTCTCTGCCTGCTTGTGTTCTCTCTCTGTTAAATGAATAAAAAAAAAAAAATCTTTAAAATCTCTGAACATGAGACTTTGTTTTAGGACTAAAAACCTCATCCTGCTTTTTTGAAATAGAGACAACACTAAACTATTGAAGTGGGCAGAAATATATGACTGAACCCAAGACTGCTACATCCACATTCTTGAAAAAAAAACTGGACACTGTGCACACATATTTTCCTAGTAACAGACACAAGGTACCCAGAAAACCAGTGAGCTGTAAAATGTAATTATATCTTCCAATCATAATCTTTGGAAAACAGCTTCCATGCATTTCCTAATAACTACACAATTTAGTAATGAAGACCCAGGACTTTTACTCCTCAACAGGACACATTTGTGATGCTGCCTGAATCTGTTTTTCCTGAACTGAATTCTAAGACCCCCCAAATAAATGCTTTTATTTCAGCACTTCCTCTTTTCTTGGCTGACAACAGAAAACGAGACATACCAGATTTTATTAGTTTCTGCTGTAGAACACAGTGATTTGATATTTATAAATATTATGTAATGGTCACCACAATAAGCCATTACCATATATCACAATACAAAGTAGTTACAACATTATTTACTACATTCTCTATGTTGTACATTCCTTCCCCTTATCTTATTTACTTTATAACTGGAAGATCATACATTAAACTTGGTAGTCATGTCTCCCTAGGTTCCTTTTAGCATGACAGTTACTCAGTCTTTTCTTATATTAATGACCTCAACAATTTTAAAGAGCACTAGTCGGGTATTTTGTAAAATATCATCCAATCAGAATTTTCTGATATTTCTCTCATAACCTAGGGTTAAATGTTTTGGGAAGGAAAACACAAAAGTGCCATTTTTATCATATCATATCATATCATGGACACATACTATTAACACGACTTAAAATTGCTAATGTTGACATTGTCTACCTGGATGAAGCAGTGTTTCTCGAGACTGTCCACACTAAAATTAGGCTTTCTTTCCTTTATTCCAAACTGTATCTTTGGAAGAAAAATACCACGTGCAGTCCACACTCAAAGAGAGGGCAGTTATGCTCCACCTCCTTGAGTGTATAATATCTACATAAATTATTGCCCAACTGATTTTTATCTAAAGTGTAAAAACTATTGGTTGAAAGGATAGCTTTTTCAACATAAAGTGCTGGAGTCATTAAACATGAGGCATAAAAATGAACCTCAATCCTTATACAAAAATTAACTCAATATAGACCATAGCCCTAAATCTAAAACAATACTTTTTTAGAAAAAAAACTTGGAGAAAATCTTTAGGTCATAGCCCTTGCTGAAGGGTTCTTAGACTAGTTACTAAAAGCATGATCTATAAAAGAAATATATCTATAGGGGCGCCTGGGTGGCTCAGTTGTTAAGTGTCTGCCTTCAGCTCAGGTCATGATCCCAGAGTCCTGGGATCGAGCCTCACATAGGGCTCCCTGCTCAGTGGGAAGCCTGCTCTCCCTCTCCCACTCTCCCTGCTTATATTCCCTCTCTAGCTGTCTCTCTCTCTCTCTCTCTGTCAAATAAATAAATAAATAAATAAATAAATAAATAAATAAATAAATAAATATCTTAGAAAAAAGAAGAAATATATCTATAAATGGAATTTCATCAAAATTTTAAAATTTTATTCTGCAAAGGACACTGTTAAGAGGATGAAAAGACAAGTTATAGACTCGGGAAATATTTACAAACTACATGTATCAGAAAAGCTTCATAGAATATAGAATATATAAAGAACACCCAAAATCAAAAACTAAATACAAACAATCCAATCAGAAACTGGGCAACAGATATGAAGAAATATTTCACTGACAAGGATATATAGATCGCAAATCAGTACAAGATATATTACTCAACAACATTAGCTATTTGGGAAGTCCAAATTAAGGCAACAATGAGATATTGTTATATACTTATAAAAAAGGCTAAAATAGTGACAATCTCGAAAGCTGATGAGGATGCAGAAAAACTGAATCTCATACACTATTGATACAAATGTAAAGCTGTAAGACCACTATGGAAAACAGTCTGAAATCTTTAAAAACACCATAAAACCCAGCAATTGTATTCCTGGGCAGTTACCCCATAGAAATGAAAATATATGCCTGCCTCAAATCCTCTACACAAATACTTATTGCAGCTTTATTAGTAGTCAAAACCTGGGAACAACCCAGATATTTTTCACCAGGTGAATGGTTTAACAAACTATGATTTAGCCATACCAAGGAATGTTATTTGGCACCAAAAAGGGACAAACTATTTTTTTTAAAGATTTTATTTATTTGACAGAGAGAGAGAGATCACAAGTAGGCAGAGAGGCAGGCGCGGGGTGGGAGAGCAGGCTCCCTGCTGAGTAGAGAGCCTGATGTGGGGCTCTATCTCAGGAGCCTGAGATCATGACCTGAGCTGAAGGCAGAGGCTTTAACCCACTGAGCCACCCAGGTCCCCCAAAAGGGACAAACTACTGATACAACCTGAAAGATTTTCCAGAAAGTTGTTCCAAGTAGGGAAAAAAAAGCCAGCCTCAATAAATCATATTCTATATGATTTCATTTGCATAGCATTCTCAAAATGACAAAAATACAGAGATGGAGGACATATACTTGGTTGCCAGGGGATACGGATGGTGTCAGGAAGGTGTACAAGTACAAATACAAAGGGGTAGCACAAAGGAGCTCTTAGTGGTAATGGGCTAGTTATGTATCTTGACTGAAGTTATAGTCACACAAATCTACAAGTGTGATGAAATGCATAGGACTTTACATACACACTGTAACAATGTCAGTTTCCTGGTTTTTATATTTTATAATAGTTAATTTAAGAAGTAGCTGTTGTGATAAACTCAATGAAAAGTACAAGGAACATTTTTGTACTTTCTTTGTAATCCCCTATGATTCTTTTTTTTTAAAGATTTATTTATTTCTCTGAGAGAGAGCGAGCAGAGAGGTCACAGAGGGAAAGGACAGAGTCCCAAGCAGACTCCCTGCTAAGCAGTAAGAGTCGGACACTTAACTGACTGAGCTACCCAGGCACCCTAATTTTCTGTGATTCTATAACTATCTTAAAAACATGTATTTTTTAAAAGCTGAGAAAGCTATCCAATTATTTATTGGCCTGATAGCAAAACCAGTTTTAGCCACAGCAGCTTTCTTTTTGCTCCTTAAACTTACCAGAAACATGCACACTTCAAGACCATTAAAATTTCCCCCAGATGTCTTCACTGAAATGTCACTTTACCAGAGAGCCTTCCTTATAAATCCTTATCTAAGATCACATATACCACACACGAACACATGTATATACACTCTATCCCCATTCCTGCTTATTTTTTATCATTAGCATTTGTCAATTTTAACATACTATAATATGTAGTTATCTTTTTTTTAAAGATTTTATTTATTTATTTGACAGAGAGATCACAAGTAGGCAGAGAGACAGGCAGGGCGGGGGTGGGGGGGAAGCAGGCTCCCCGCTGAGCAGAGAGCCCCATGCGGGGCTCGATTCCAGGACCCTGAGATCATGACCTGAGCCGAAGGCAGAGGCTTTAACCCACTGAGCCACCCAGGCGCCCCAATATGTAGTTATCTTGTTTATGATCTGTCTTCTTAGTATAACATAAAGTTTATGAAAGCAATGATTTTTACCTACTTTATTACTATTTCCACATATACTAAAACAATACATGGAACACAATATGAAATTAATAAATATGTGTTAAATGAGTGAATGATAAAATGCACATGGAAAGAAAATTATAGACCAAATTCATGTATGCAGATAGATGCAAAAATCCTAAACAAAATATTTATGTATAAGCAATGCATAGGAAAGTCACTGTAAGAAGGAAATTCTGCCACATAACAACAACATGGCTGGACACCGAGGGGGCATTATGTTAAGTGAAATAAGTCAAACAGAGAAAGCCAAATACTGTGTGATCTCATCTATATGGAAAATCTAAAAAAAAAAAAAAAAAAAACCTCAGAAAAAGAGATCAGATTTTTGCTTACCAGAGGCAGGGAGTATGAAGTGGGAGTCTGGGTGAAGATGGTCAAAAGATACAAACTTCTAGTTTTAAGATAATTAAGTACCTGAGAGGCAATGTACAACACAATGGACTATAGTTAACAGGGCTTATACATACAAGGAAATGGATGTTATCTAAACTCATTGTAGTATTCTTTTTGTAATATAGGTAAATCAAGTCATTATGCTAGACATCTTAAACTTACGTAGTGCTGTATGTCAAATATATTTCAATAAAACCGAAAAAAGTCACTATATATGGGGTTCAAGTAAGGTTTATTCTAACAATTCAAGGGTAATCCTTGATTTAAAATTTTTAATTATTAAAATATTAATATTAAAATTTAGTGTAATTTACCATATTTATAAAATGAGGTACAAAAAAGCACCTGATAAAAGTACCACACTCATTCATATTCATTATTATGAATAAGAATAAGAAAGAGGCTTCCTTAACCTGATAATTACTATCTACCAAAACCATCAAACACCAGACGTAATGGTGAATTTTTAGAAGCATTCCCATTAAAGTATTGGCCAAATTCAGCACACCCCTATGACTCTTACTAACAAACATGTGGTAATTCCAGCCACTGCAGTTAGACAGGAAAAAGAAATATGAAGTATAAAACCTGGAAAATCTTAAAATTAGTGGTGACATAATTTACTACTTAGCCAACCCAAGCAAACCTACAGGCAAATTGTTAGAACTAATGAGACTTTATCAAGTTTCCTATATATAAGATCAACATATAAAAATTAATAGAGGGGTGCCTGGGTGGCTCAGTGGGTTAAAGCCTCTGCATTTGGCTCAGGTCCTGATCTTAGGGTCCTAGGATTGAACCCCGCATCAGGCTCTCTGCTTGGCGAGGAGCCTGCTTCTCCCTCTCTCTCTGCCTGCCTCTCTGCCTACTTGTGATTTCTCTCTCTCTCTCTGTCAAATAAATAAATAAAGTCTTAAAAAACATTAATAGAATTCTTTTTGTCAAAAATAATTAGAAAATATAGCTTAAAGGGATTCACTATAGCAACTAAAAGAATAAACTGCCTTGAAGTAAATCTAAGAAAAGAAGTGCAGGAATTTTATGTAAAACATTTTACACAATGTTGAAAGACACAAATGTCCCCCTATCAATATAGCAATCACCCATTCCCATACATGGGAAAAACTGACTTATCATAAGGGGTCAGTTCTCTCAATCTATAAATTCAATGCAATTCTAATCAGTAGTATTAGAGTTTTTATGGAACTTGATATATAGAAAAAAGCCAGTCCAAGAATAGTAAGGAAAGTAATGAATAACAAGTTGGTCAAACTCTCCCTACCAATAAGCTAGATTTGTTATAAAATAAACCTAGATGCATTATAACCTAAATTTGAATATCAAATCTTTAAAACTTACAGAAGAAAACAAAATATTTTTCTAACTTTAGTGTAACCATTTTTAAAGACACAAAATGTGCAAGTAATAAAAGAAAATAAGAATATTTTTAATAGTTAAAAACTTCTTTATGATAAAAGGCACCATAAACAATATGAAAAGGGAGAGAAAGGGAATAAAGTATTTGCCTTTGGCAATGGAAAAGACTAAGGAATAAGGGGCAGTTTTTCGTAACATATTTAACAGAATTAACTTCTGGAATATACAAATAACACTTATAAACCAATAATAAGAGCCAGCAAATCAAAAGACAAAATGGATAAATAATACAAAAATAAGCAATTCACAAAAGTTGAAATACAAATGGCCAACAAACATATTGTAAAATGCTCAGTTAATAGTTTAAAAAATATAAAGTCTGGTCCAAGATGGCGAGGTAGGAAGACCCTGAACTCACCAGCTCTGTGGAACACACCAAATTACACCTATATAGAGAACAATTCCTCCAGAAGAACTGAGGGCCAACTGAACAGCATCTGCACAACAAAAGACACAGAGGACAGCAAAAAAGAACACCAAATGAGGGGGAAACCCAGTAACAAAGGGAAACCCCAACCTGATGCTGAGAATGGCAGTGGGGAGGGATAATACTAAGGACCCAGGAACAGATTTCTCTGTGCCAGGCCACAGAGAAAAGGTATGGTTTAAAAGAGCAACTACTTTATCAGAGATAACACTAGAACTTCGAAAAATAACAGAAGAGCTTCAGCAACCCTCTCTGAGTCAGAGACTGGAGATCTACACTCTCTCTCTAACTGTCTCTCTCTACATTTTACATTTCTCTCTTTACATTCTAACTTAAAAAGCCCAGATCAGAACTGGGTCTAAACATCATAACCAGAGGATCTGGTTACAAACGCTCTCTCCACTTTCACATTAAAAACCCAGATAAAAACAGAGTGCCGTGGACACAGTGAGCTTGCTGACTGAATGAGTTCAGAATTCACAAGCCCACAACAGCCCTGGTTATGCTGGGGCACAGAAAAAAAGCCGACAGGTTTCTTTCCCTTCTTTTTTTTTTTTGTTTTAAATATCAATTTAAATTTCTTAATTAATTAAAAATTTTTTTAGAGAGAAAGAGAGCACAAGTGGGTTGGTGAGGGCCACTGGAGAGGGAGAGAGAGAGAATCCCAAGCAGGTTCCACGCCTAGTACAGGACTCCATCCCACGACCCTGAGATCATGACCTGAGCTGAAATCAAGAGTTGGATGGTCAACCGAGTAAGCCACCCAGGCACCCCCATTTTTCTTTTTTATGGGCTTTCGTTTTAATTCTAGTTGTTAACATCCAGTATTATATTAGTGTCAGGTTTACAATATAGTGATTCAACAATTCTATTATATCACCCAGTGTTCATCACAAATGTACACTTAATCCACATCACCGATTTAACACATCCCCCTTCCCACCTCTTCTCTCCTATTAGTTCGTTAACTACAGAGTCTGCTTCTTGGTTTGTCTCTCTTTTATTTTCTTTTGGTCATTTGTTTTATTTCTTAAATCCACATATGAGCAAAACCATATGTTGTCTTTTATCTTACTGACCTATTTCACTTAGGATTATATACACTAGCTCCATCCATATCCTTACAAATGGCAAGAGTTCATTCTTTTTATGACTTAATAATATTCCAGTGCGTGTGTGTGTGTGTGTGTGTGTGTGTGTGTGTGTGTGTGTACATGAACATATATATCACCTCTTCTTTATCCATTCATCTATCAATGCACAATTCCACTGCTTCCATCATTTGGCCACTGTAAATAATGCTGCAATAAACATAGCAGTGAATGTATCCCTTTGGGTTTGTTTTTGTTTTGTTTTTTTATTTAAATTTTAGTTGGTGAACATACAGTGCAATATGGGTTTCTGGAGTAGAATTCAGTTATTCATCATTATCTCTTTGAATTACTGTTTTTGCTATGGTAAGTGCTGTGAAATATGTAAGCCTGATGATTCACAGACATGCACCCTGGGGCAAATAACACATGATATGTTAATAAAAAAATAAATTAAAAAATGAATTACTATTTTTGCATATCCAGTAGTCAATAACTGGCTCAGAAGGTACTTCTATGTTTAACTTTATGAGGGCTTCTGCACTGTTTCCACAATGGCTATACCAGCTTCCATTCCCACCAAGAGTGCACGAATGTGCCTTTTTCTCGACATTGTTTTTTTCTGTGTTCCTGATTTTAGCCATTCTGACAGGTTTGATGTGATATCTCATTATAGTTTTGATTTGCATTTCCCAGATAATAACTGATTTTGAGCATCTTTTCATGTGCCTGTTTACTATCCTGTATATTCTTTGGAGAAATACTTGTTCATGTCTTTTGTCCATTTTTAATTAGATTATTTGTTTTTTGGGTGTTGATTTATATCAGTTCTTTATACATTTTTTTAAAGGTTTATTTATTTATTTATTTGACAGAGAGAGACACAGCGAGAGAGGGAACACAAGCAGGGGGAGCTAGGGAGAGAGAAGCAGGCTTCCTGCAGAGCAGGGAGCCTGATGTGGGACTCGATCCCAGGACCCTGGGATCATGACCTGAGCCGAAGGCAGACGCTTAACGACTGAGCCACCCAGGCACCCCCATTTTGTTTTTTTTTTTAATTTAAGTTCAATTAGCCAAGGTAGAGTACATTATTAGTTTTTGACATAACGTTCAATGATTCATTAGTTGCATACAACACCCTGTGCTCATCACATCACATGCCATACTAACCCTTTATCAGATACTTCACTAGCAAATATCCTCTGCCGTTACATAAATTCTTTTACTTTTGTTGATTGTTTCTTTTGCTGTGCAGAAGCTTTATATTCTTTTTTTTAA
>CM052801.1:45396309-45413592 GCA_028533885.1 Nasua narica
TAGGGATTGCATTAAATGTATAGATTGCTTTAGGTAGCATAGACATTTTCTCAATATTTGTTCTTCCAATCCATGAGCATGGAACGTTTTTCCATTTCTTTGTGTCTTCCTCAATTTCTTTCATGAGCACTTTGTAGTTTTCTGAGTACAGATTCTTTGCCTCTTTGGTTAGGTTTATTCCTAGGTACCTTATGGTTTTGGGTGCAATTGTCAATGGAATCAACTCCTTAATTTCTCTTTCTTCTGTTTTGCTGTTGGTGTATAGAAATGCAACTGATCTCTGTGCATTAATTTTATATCCTGACACTTGATTGAAATCCTGTATGAGTTCTAACAGTCTTGGAATGGAATCTTTTGGGTTTTCCACACAAAGTATCATATCATCTGCAGAGTGAAAGTTTGACTTCTTCTTTGCCAATTTGGATGCCTCTCCTGGAGGTTCTTAGAATATTTCTAATTTTTTTCCATATTCATTATCTCTTTTTCTGCTGTTTCCTTTGCCTAGAATTTTCTCATCCCTTCTCACCTGGGTAAATGTCTTTTATTTTTGTAGTCACAGCCAAATATACATTATTCTTTTATGAAGTCTTTCCTACATCAAAACAGTTGCTCTCTTATTTGTCCTTGTAGCTCTAGTGCCTGCCATAGTTCCTGACACAAAATAGATACTGAGTAAATATTTTACTTGAGGTTTATCCTCTTACCAACTATAATAGTAACATCAATATATGCTTGCTAAGAAAATTTGGAAAATACAGAAGATATAAATAAGAAAGTAACAATCATGCACAGTCCCCAGTAACCACTTTTTTGACATGTTTTCTTTCAGTCTTTTTCTCTAAGCATATCTTATATTCTTTAGATAGTTTTGAATTTTTATTTTAAAGATTTTATTTATTTATTTGAGAGACAGAGAAAGTGTGAGAGAGCATGAGAGGAGAGAAGGTTAGAGGAAGAAGCAGACTCCCTGTGGAGCTGGGAGCCCGATGTGGGACTCGATCCTGGAACTCAAGGATCATGACCTGAGCCGAAGGCAGTTGCTCAACCAACTGAGCCACCCAAGCGCCCTAGATAGTTTTGAATTTTTTGGTTAATGTTTAATAAGCTCCCTTTATTAATTCTTTTTAATCTCATGTTTCATTTTTCCCCAGACTTTTTGTTTTGTTTTGTTTTGTTTTGCTCTGGTCCTGTTCATGGAGCCGGTATCTTCTCTCTTTTCTCCATTTTCTGCTTTCATACTTACTAGTATGTAAGTATGAAAATTCCTCTTGAAAATTTAAAAATTCCTCCTGAAAACTTAATTATATGGTATTCTGTCTGTCAGCCATGACCATCACCTTCACTAATCTTGTTTTCCTTTAAAGTCTGTTATAAAATCAAAATTCCAAATACATTTTGCATGATTAAATCCACCTGCTTGGGGCACCTAGGTGGCTCAGTTGGTTAAATGACTGCCTTGGCTCAGGTCATGATCCCAGGGCCCTGGGATCAAGCCCTGCATAGGGCTCCCTGCTCGGTGGGAAGCCTGCTTCGACCTCTCCCTCTGCAGCTCTGCCTGCTTGTACTCTCTCTCTCTCGCTCTGTCAAATAAATAAAATCTTAAATCAATCAATCAATCCACCTGCTTTTCTACCTCGTTCTTTAAACACTGATGGAGATTAAATTTGGGTGTTTAAGCTGGAAGACATCTTGGGGGAGATAGTCCTCCCTTATCATTTTCGGATCAACTCCTGTTCCTGGCGTATAGTATGTACTCAGTGAATGTTAAGGTCCTTTCTGCTCCCAGCCTCTCGTTCCTACTAAGGTCACACACTGGTAATTGACACATTAGGACTGATTCCAGGTCTACTGATTCTCAGGCCAACATATATTCTTGATTGGTTACTCAGTTCAAGTGTCGTTCGGTTGTTGAAGATACCTTTTATCTCCAGAATCCACAAGTCTTTTCTCATCAAAATTCTTGCAAAATTAGTATTACTCACATGTTAGTTTGACTGTCTAAGTGACCCAGCGTAGAATAGTTCCTTGCTTTGGGACTTCTCCCAGGCTCACCTGGAGAACTTCTTATTAGAGCTGGGAATATAATTCATAACTTCAGCTCCTAGATTTTGGATTTTGGCCATTAAGGCCCACTGGTTTCTCTGAGGAGAGTTCCTAATTTTGTCATAAGGAAATAGAAATTTAATGTGGAAGTTTTGAAAGTTTGATGGTAGCAGTGTTAACTTAGAAATCGTAGAGTGTTAGAACTGAGAAAGACCTTTGAAGTCATCTAGTACAGCTCCCTATTTTATTGATGAAGGAAATCAGCTAAGATCACTTAGGTGTAAAATGGCAGACACTACTAGGAGCTCAGGCCTCCTGCCATTTGTACTGAAGACATTAGAGAATATGTCTAGGCAGAAGTCAGAGGGTGGGTGAAGGAGATGGGCTTTGCATGTGTCTTTCCTGTGACATATAGCTATGATCATTTTACAAATGTGAAATGGTCCACAAAAATGCATTTGCTTCCTACACCTTAGTCCTGTGTCATAAATACACAGGAACAATTGTCTTAAGTTAAAAAATTAGATTGTTTTCCCAGGGAAATTCTCTATAGAGAAATTGAGATTACATTGCCCCATTTTTATGATGAACCTAATTTGGAGTACAGTTGACCCTTGAACAATGTGGGGATTGGGGCAGTGACCCTTTTCCCCTGTGCAGTAAAAAATTCACATTACAATTGTGACTCCTCCGAAACTTTACTAATAGCCCACTGTTGACTGGAAGCTTTACTGTTAAAATAGTCAATTAACAAATATTTTATAATGTTTTATGTATTATATACTGTATTGTTATAATAAAGTAAGCTAAAGAAAAGAAAATGTTATTAATAAAATTGGAGAAAATACATTTAGAGTACTGTACCATATTTATGAAAAACAAATAAACAAACCCATATGTACATGGATCCATGCAGTTCAAACCTGTGTTGTTCAAGGGTCAACTATATGATTGTTTGGGAGTTTTAGATTTCCCTCATAAAAATAGTAACATTCTCAGGATACACATACTTTGGGGGAAGCAGCTGGTGTTGGTAGAAAGAGTTCTGATAGGAGATTAAGTCCTAGCACTGCCAGAATTCACTATTGACTTTACCCTTCCCCTGCTCTCTGGGCCTTGGTTTCTCCTTATGTAAGATCAGAGGTTATATTGGTTCCTCTCGTGAATCTACTTGTGTTGATATCCTAGGTTCTAAAGGCATTTTTAGCATTCTGCTAAAGCAGCCACTCCTAGCCATCTGCTGCGTTCCAGGAGAGGCCCCATTCTCTCCCTATTGCCTACTTAGATTGTTTTATGTATAGACTAACGGGCATGGTACACTCGTCATTTCTGTAGATTCCTTTGTTTGCTCTTGAATTTCACAGTTGTTTCTTTGCTTGTTCATTTCGTATCAGACTCTATTGTTCTCCTATTAATAGAGGTTTGTCTTTGTCACTTCTCTCCTCAGCTCATCAGTTCTGACAACCATTCAGTGCTCAGAGGACTCCACTGTTATTTTATTTTAGCTGGAACACCACCAAATATAACAGTATGTGTATCTCAAGGCCATGTAGTTTGTATCCCTGCTAATAGTCTCTATGCTTTCTTTAAAAAGGGTATTTATTTACAATCAAAGTATTATTGTAATAATGAAAAATTTTTTATCCATAAGCTTAGCTTTTAAACTTTTCTATGTTCTTTTCCAGTTTTATCCATATATATTTTATGCGTGTTTTTGAATAATTTTTTTCAATATAAAGGTAATGTAATTATATAAAATTATGTTAAATTTATAGAAAAGTACAAGGAATTTCTATACAAACTTCATACTCTTTTTTTTTTTTTTAAGATTTTATTTATTTATTTGACAGAGAGATCACAAGTAGGCAGAGAGGCAGGCGGGGGGGCGGGAAGCAGGGTCCTCCCTGAGCAGAGAGCCTGATGCGGGGCTTGATCCCAGGACCCTGAGATCATGACTGAAGGCAGAGGCTTAACCCACTGAGCCACCCAGGCGCCCCCAAACTTCATACTCTTAACCTACGTTCTTCACATGTTAACATTTCTAACACTTTTTAAACCGAGGTTCTTCACATGCTAACATTTCTAACACTTTTTAAAAATTTTCAATTCCTTTTGTAGTTCACGTTTACTGCTATATTAATTTCAGGAGTACAACATAATAATTCAACACTTCTGTACGTTACCTTGTGCTTGTCATGACAAGTGCATTCCTTAATCCCCATCACCTAGTTAACTCATCTTTTCTATCCACCTCCTCTCTGGTAACCATCAGTTTTGTTCTCTGTAGTTAAGAGTCTTGTTTCTTGGTTTGTCTCTCTCTCTCTTTTTCCCTTTGCTTGTTTGTTTTCTTTCTTAAATCCCACATATGAGTAAAATCATATGGTATTTCTCTTTCTCTGACTTAGCATTTATACTCTTTGCTCCATCCGTGTTGTTGCAAATGGCAGGATTTCATTCATTTCTATGGCTGAATAATATTCCATTGTATATATGTACTGCATCTTCTTTATCCATTCATCAGTTGATGGACACTTGGGCTGTGTCTATATCTTGGCAATTGTAAATAACACTGCTGTAAACATAGGGGTACATGTATCCCTTTGAATTAATGTTCTTGTATTCTTTGGGTGAATACCTAATAGTGCAATTCCTGGATCATAGGGTAATTCTATTTTTAACTTCTTGAGGAAGCTCCATACTGTTTTCCAGAGTGACTGCACTGGCTTGCATTCCCACCAATAGTGCATGAGTGTTCTTTTTTCTCCACATCCTTGCCAACACCTGTTGTTTCTTGTGTTGTTGATTTTAGCCATTCCGACAGGTATGAAGTGATATTTATTATAGTTTTGATTTCCATTTCCCTGATGATAAGTGATAATGAGCATCTTTTCATGTGTCTATTGGTTGTGGCACTGCTTTTGTTGGGCTCCAGCCAAGGGCTTATTGGTGGGGGCAGTTCTGCAGAAGAATATGGGGCTTAATGCCTCCTGTTAGCAAGGGTTGCTCAAGTCTGTTGTGGAGGGGATTTGAAGCTGAGGCTTGGCTGGAGGGGGTGTGTTCACAGGAGAATATGGGGCAGGGCTTGCTGTTAGCAAGGTAGGTAGTGCTTTTTGTGTTTCACTCTTTTCTTCAGGGTTGTATATCTAGGCTGGGTGTGGGGAAGGGAAATGGTGCCTGTCAGCTCTTTTGTTTTTGGAGAAATCTCCCAAAGACCCCTGCCCCTCCAGCACAGCTTTGACATTAGTAAACAAATCTCCCTCCTATATACCCGCAAGTGTTTTTCAAATTGCTGGTTCTGTGCTGTTGTCTCCCCAGGGCTGTTTGTTGTGCTGTCTCTTTAAGGGTGGAGACTCAATTTCCTTTTGCACTCCTGTCCTTCAGGGTCCTGCTGGCTGATTTTTAAAGTTCTAGGTGTTAATCTCTGCTGATCTTAAGAACTTGTGAAATTGGGCCCTTTTGGTTTTCAAAGCCAAATGTTAAGGATATTCATCTTCCCTGTGCAGGTTCCCTGTGTCTGGGTTACCTGGTGTAAGGGTCTATTTTTCTCCCCTCTCAATGCTTATGGCATCCCTCCCTTCCTCGGACAGCCCTCTGGGTCAGTTTAGCTCCAGACTACAGGTCTCTGCCTTTCTTACCCTCTTAGCTATGACCTCTTCTTTATATTTAGATGTGGAGTCTGTTCTGCCAGTCTTTGGGGGTGTTTTCTGGGTTATTTGCACTGATATGGGTGTCATCTAGTTGTATCCATTGGATGAGGTGAGCTTAGGGTCTTCCTATTTCACCATCTTTCCCAGGAATAAGATTTTTTAATATCCTTTGTAATAAATTGGTCTTTTAAGTGTATGGGTTTCCTGAGTTTTGTGAGCTGCTCTGTTGAGTAAATGAGGTTTCCTGAGTTTTGTGAGCTGCTCTAGCAAGTTGATCAAACCCTAGACGGGAGTCCTGGGAACTTCTTGACTTCTAATTGACCTCTGAAGTGGAGGGCAGTCTTGTGGGATGGATTCTGTGACCCATGGAATCTGATTCTATCTCCAGGTAGCGTGATAATTAAATTCTTCTTTTGATTCTATCTCCAGGTAGCATGATAATTAAATTCTTTGTATGAGAATCTGCCCCCCTGCAACATATGCATTCACATTGAAATTGGATTCAGAATCTGTTACTATTGTAAATGGAATGGTTTTCTTAATTTCATTTTTGGAATGTTCATTGCTAGTATATAGAAACACGATTTTAGGGGCGCCTAGGTGGCTCAGTTGTTGGATATCTGCTTGCGGCTCAGGTCATGATCCCAGGGTCCTGGGATCCAGCCCCTCATGGGGCTCTCTGCTCAGTGGGAAGCCTGCTTCTCCCTTTCCCACTTCCCCTGCTTGTGTTCCCTCTCTCGACATGTCTCTCTCTGTCAAATAAATAAAATCTATTTTTTTAAAGATTTTATTCATTTATTTGACAGAGAGAGAAATCAAAAGTAGGCAGAGAGGCAGGCAGAGAGAGAGGGGGAGATTCCAGGACCCTGAGATCACGACCCAAGCCGAAGGCAGAGGCTTTAACCCACTGAGCCACTCAGGCGCCCCAAATAAATAAAATCTTTAAAAAAAAATTAGAAACATGATTTGTTTTGCTGAAGTTGTTTATTAGTTCTAATTGATATTTTTACTAATTTCATTTGAATATTCTGTGTATAAGATCATGTCATCTACAAGTATATAGTTTTTTTTCCCCCATTTTTGAAGATTTTATTTATATTCATTTGAGAGAGAGAGAGAAAGAGAACACGAGCAGTGGGGAGAGACATGGGGCTTGATCCCAGGACCTAGAGATCATTATGTGAGCCAAATGCAGATGCTTAACGATCTGAGCCACCCAGGTGCCCCAAATATAGTTTTCCTACTTCCTTTCCAATCTGGATACCTTTTATTTCATTTTTACTACTACTACTGCTACTACTACTACTACTACTATTACTCCTCCTCCTCCTCCTCCTCCTTCTTCTTCTTCTTCTTCTTCTTCTTCTTCTTCTTCTTCTTCTTCTTCTTCTTCTTCTTTTCTTCTACTTCTTCTTCCTCTTCCTCTTCGTCCTCCTTTTCCCTGGCTAGAATCTCCCATTTAATGTTGAATAGAACTGGTGAGAGTGGACATCCTTGCCTCATTCTTGAATTATGGGGAAATTATTCAGTCTTCACTACTGAGTATGAAGTGAACTGTATGTTTTTCATAGGTGCTTTATAACCAGGTTGAAGAAATTTCCTCTATTCCATTTGTTGAGTGTTTTAATAATGAAAATTGTTGGATTTTGCCAAATATTTCATTTCTGTCAGCTGAGATGTGATTTTTCTCCTTTATTCTATTTTTTAGATGGGGCTGGGTGAGGGGCAGAGGGAGAGAGAGAGAGAGAGAGAGAATATCTTAAGCAGGCTCCATGCCCAGCACAGAGCCCAATACAGGGCTCTATCTCAGGACCTGAGATCATGTCCTGAGCTGAAATCAAGAGTTGGGCATTTAACCAACTGAGTTACCCAGGTGCCCTACTCTCTTTTATTCATGTAATGCATGACATTGATTTTCATGTCAAACCATTCATACATTTCTCTTTTTTAAGATTTTATTTATTTATTTGAGAGAGAGAGAGTGAGCCAGAGAGAGAGAACATGAGCAGGGGCAGAGGGAGAGGAAGAAGCAGACTCCCCTGAGCAGGGAGCCTGATGTGGGGCTTGATCCCAGGAGCCCGGGATAATGACCTGAGCTGAAGGAAGATGTTTAACCCACTGAGCCACCCAGATGCCCCACCCATGCCTTTCTGAAGTAAATCCCACTTGGCCATAATGCATAATCTATTTTATATGTTGTTTTAATATTGCCTTGCTCACACTTGTTTTGTTTTTATTTTGTTCTTCTCTTTCCAGTGTCTTAAGGGGAAAGGTTAATGAATTGACGTCTTTCTTCTTTTTTAATATAAGTATTTGTAGCTATAAATTTTATAGTAAGGACTGCTTTAGCTACATGCCCTATGTTTTTGTGAGTTGTGTCTTCATTTTCATTCATCTCTAAGTATTTTCTAGTTTCCCTTGTGATTTCTCATTTTACCCATTTACTACATAGTAGTTTTATTTTCTGCATACTCATGAATTTCTTAACTTTATTTCCATTAGTAATTTCTAATATCATTCCATGTGGTCATAGAACATACTCTATAATTTCAGTTCTTTCAAATTTATTGAGGATTATTTTATGGACTAGCATATAGTCTATGTGGGAGAATATTCTGTGTCCACCTGAAAAGAATGTGTTTTCTGCTGTTGTGGGGTGGAGTGTTCTATAGAGGTATGTTAGGTCTAATTAGTTTGTAATGTTGTCCAAGTCTTATATGTCCTTATTGATTTTTCTGTCTAGTTCTAACCATTATTGAAAGTAAGTTATTTGATTCTCTAACTATTATTGTTGAATTGTTTATTTCTCCTTTCAATTTTGTCATTGTTTGTGTTATATGTACTTTGGAGGCTCTATTGTTAGGTACATATATGTTTATAATGGTTATACCTTCCCAATGAATTGGACTTTTTATCAATATAAAATGTCCTTCATTATTTCTAGTATCATTTTTTGCTCTGAAATATATTTAATCTGATGCTTATGTAGCCACTAAAGCATCCTCATTATGTTTTTCATCTTTTTACTTTTGACTTGTGTCTTGAATATAATATGTGTCTCCTATAGGCAGTATACTGTTGAATTTTTAAAAACAAAATCCAGTTTGCATTCAGTCTTTTGATTAGGCTATTTGATCAACTTACATGTAATGTTTTTATTGATATAGTGGATTTGTATCTGCCAATTTACTTTTTTAAAGTCTCATGCATTTTTTGTTCATGTATTCCTTTGCTGCTTTCTTTTCTATTAAATGCTGTCATTGTTATTATTGTTATGCATATTACATCTGTTTAAAAAAACAATAATAGATTGTTACAATAATTACCTTATGAAACTTTGCCTTTTAAAGACATTGAGAGAAGAAGAATAGGCATACATTTATAGAGTTTGTTATATTAACCTTGGGTGCAGTTTTTGGTTCTCTTTATTTGCTTTTGTGGATTTAAGTTACCACTTTTTTTTTTATCATTTTCTTACTTTATTTTAGTTTTGCTTTTACCTTCCTTCTTTGGGACTTTATTGTACAATATGTTTCTTTATGGTACAGACCCCAAAATGCAATTATATATATATATTGTTTTACATAATTGTTTTTTACATCAGAAAAACAAAGAAGAAATATACATTTATACTGTCTTTTATAATTACATAATTACTTTGTAAGAGATCTGAATTTTTCATGTGAATTTGAATTACTGTCTGTGTTCAGTTTCTTTCAGCCCGAAGTTCTTTAGTATTTTTTATTTGTTGTAAGATGAACATGAATCTTACCTATGTAATTTAAATCATCTTTGAGGGTGGAGCCATGCAAAGTTGATTTGAAAAAAATCATACTGTGTTATTTTAATACTAAACCAGGAGCTATAACCACTGGACAAGGGTTTTCTGAGGTCTCTTGCGGTTCTGACATTCTGTGATATTACCCCTGAGATTCTTAACCCGTGTTAGACTTGTCAGTATGGCATAGATCTGTAGATCTCAGTGTGTTCCCTAGACCAGCAGCATTAGCATCACTGGTCACAAGGTTACAAATGCAAATTCTCAGCTACTACTCCACACCTACTAAATAAGAAACTGTAGGGGTGGGGCACAGTAAAGTGTGTTTTAACAAGCTTCATCTCTCCTATTGATTTTGATGCACTTTGAAGTTTGAGAACTACAGGCATAGGGAAAGAGCATTGTGGGCTTTGTGGTAGGAAGACTTCCAGTAAGTTTTGGAGCTCTCGCTGGGCAGCTCTGGGTTGTTGCTGGGCAACTTCTCTCTTTTGAGACACTTTTACCTTTTTTTTTTTCTTTTTAAAGATCTCATTTATTTATTTGACACAGAGAGAGAGAGAGAGAGAGAGAGAGAGAGAGATCACAAGTAGGCAGAGAGAGATAGGAAAGCAGGCTCCCTGCTGAGCAGAAAGGCTGACGCGGGGCTCGATCCTAGGACCCTGAGACCATGACCTGAGCCGAAGGCAGAGGCTTTAACCCACTGAGCCACCCAAGCACCCTCAGTTACCTTTTTTTCCTAAGGAGAAGAATATTTGCTCTATATAATCCACATAGTTGTTGTGAGACTAATCAGAGACAAACAAGCTCCTTTGTAAACTATTAAGTCTGTATGCGCATGTAGGCCATCATTATAGACAAAGGATACTAAAATTTACTGAGCATCTGTTCTAGGCCAGGAACTCTGTATATGTTATCTCTATTTCGTGCCTAGCCACTTTACTGGTAGTGTTAGAATTATTTAGCCCTTCAATTTAGTTTTCCAACTGTATTAGAATCTAAACATTGAAATCCAAACTTAAAATCTAATTACATCAAAATCCAACTAAATCAAAATGCATCTATATCAAAATCTAACTACATAAAAATACAGTTATATAAAAATTCAGGATTGAGAGCTAGAGAAAGAATGCTTTTTATTAAAATACTGAGGGAATTTTGTTGCATCCTCTCACCTCTTCGCCTAGAAAAGCACATCAAGTCTTGTCCTATCAGTAGTTAGAGCATGTTAATACTGAGCTCTGACATTACATAATTACTTATGTGACATAGAGGAAATCATGTTTCCAACTTTGACTTCACTCTTTTCATTTTAAAATAAGCAGTTTTACCAAAAAACAAAAACAAAACAAAACACCCCCCCCCCCCCCAAACCTTTTCCACTTTAGTCTGTTAGTTTAAAATGTGCGGTTAGGTGTGAAATTTAGTGATTATTAAAAGCGATAGAAAGTGCTTTCCTTTTGAACTTTAAGAATTAGAGAAGAAAGTATCTTTTTGGATTGGATTAATTATCAGTGTCAGATTAGAATTGATTGGATTGGATTGAAAATGATTAGAAAATACCAGTTGAATTAGCTAAAATTTCCTTGTCAGTGTTCGTCCTTAGGAGTGTGAAAAGAGGGGTGCCTGGGTGGCTCAGTCGGTTAAGTGGCTGCCTTCAGCTCAGGTCATGATCTCAGAGTCCTGGGATTGAGCCTCATGTTGGGCTCCCTGCTCAGCAAGGAGTCTGTTTCTCCCCCTCTTTCTGTGTTCTCTCTCTTTCTCTCTCCCCTTCTCTTTCAAATAAATAAAATCTTTTAAAAAAAGAAGTGTGATAAGAGACTCTTAAAACTCAGGGGTAGGGTGGGGCGTCTGAGTGGCTCAGTGGGTTAAAGCCTCTGCCTTAGGCTTGGGTCGTGATCTCAAGTCCTGGGATCAATCCCCGCATCCCCTACTGAGCAGAGAGCCCGCTTCTCCCTCTCTCTGTCTGCCTCTCTGCCTACTTGTCATCTCTCTCTCTCTGTCAAATAAATAAACAAAATATTAAAAAAAAAAACCCAGGGGTACGGGTTCTCAAATTAATGACACATTTATTTTCTGATAGGTACTCACTGTTAATATGAGCATAAAATTCAGCTATTTTGCCACAGTCCTTTCATATGTGGGGATATGAGTGAGTGAGTGAGTGTGTGTGTGTGTGTGTGTGTGTGTACACAGGTGTATTTGCTTGAAAGTACCAATCTTATTGGCTGCGTATTGTTACATTTTATCATGCATTTCTTGGTCACATTATATGTACTGTGATTGTGATTTAACAGGGGCCAGAATGTCAGCTTAAAGTCGTAGCATTTTGGTTCCTTTTTCTAAGTTTGACTGGACCTAGAAGCTAGCTGGTGATAGAGTAGTCAGTCTCTGAAGAGTTTTGTTTTCCTGTGCCAAAGACAGAAATTTGCCCCCAAAGAACATTTGCTATTGTTTCTACATCCAGACAGCAGAATCTGTTTTGCTTTACATCTTATAAGTCTCTCTACAGGCATAGCAGCAGCATATATTCTTATGATTTGAAGGCTTTAAGCTCTCTGCTTTTTAAACAGTTTCCATCAATGACCAATTAGAATAGGAGAAATAGTGAGGAGCTTATAAAGATTTTCCTTCAGTCTTTTTTGGCCTAGAAGTTTCCTTCTTTGTTCTCTTAAAGGCTGAGTCTTTTGCAGAGACTCTGCCAAGGGAAAAAAAATGGAGTTTTCCCTTGGGAATCAGAGAATGGCCCAGTACTCAGTAAATCTGAAAAAGACAAGCTTTTCAGATGTTAATTTTAAGACTAAGCAGAACCCTGCAGTATGGGGGGTAGATTAAATACCCTAGCAGTATAACCTCTCCCTGGCCTATGGCCAGATACTGTTGGTGTTAACTTTAAGAAGGGATCTCAAAGGTAGAATTCCACTAGAAAGCATTTCACTGAACTTGGAATTCCATACAACTTCCAAACATCACAACAAGCCAAAAAACACTGGTGCCTATTTGGGTGCCAGGTTTTCAAATTTTCTCTGGGTTTCTCTGTGTCCCTGACGCAGCTACTAGTGAGTGCTGAACTGCCAGTTGGTGCCACAAGCATGTGGGAAACTTGGAAAAAAAAGTTACCTGCTTTGGAAAGAGAACAGCAGACACAGGGAAAAAAAAAAAAAACCCACCATACTTCTTTTTATTATTACTATCAGGTGTAGTAGTACTATTCTTCATGCAAATTGAGAAGTACAGAGAGTCATAAAATAAACATTGTTGCATCCATTTCCTGAAGATGAACATTTGTCATGTTAGTTTTATTGCTCTCTTTTTTAAAATAAAACATTACAAAGATTGTGACGTCTGCTTTTAATTCTCTCTCTAGTTCTCAACACAGGCAACCACAATGCTGAATTGGGTGTATATCCTTCTTGGCCATACTCTCTCTCTATGTATGTATCTATATCTCTATCTATATACCTCAGAGTTGTTTTATATGTTTATAAAACATATTTATAAATATCTTTAAAATAAATATATATTTCTTTAAATTCTTTCACAAATGAAATCATACTACATGTACCATTGAAGTTACTTTATTACTCAGAATGATTCCTTTTAGATGCTTATATATTTCCATGTTGATATATCTATATCAACATATATAACTTATATATATAATTTATCTACTTTTAATACTGAATAGTATACTTCTGTTATGAATATTGTTGAGGAAATTAAAAATAAAATCTGCTAACCCAGGAAATCCTTTTTGTAAATATAGAAAAGAAAGAAAACTTTTATTATTGAATAAATTTTATTATTGAACAAACATTAAACTAAACTGGGATGTAAATAATAGACAATCCACTACTAAGATTGCAAGGAGAGAAAGAAATCTCACCCTTTTATATAGCCAAGCAGATACAATTCATTACGTACATGTTCTAAGCTAAACCATAACTTGTCCTCAAGTAAAGTGACTTGACAGCACTATTAGATATACATAGGTCATTGAAAATTCACCTGGTAATTGAAGTGGCTATGCATTTATTTATTTATTTTAATAAAGATTTTATTTATTTATTTGACAGAGAGAGAGAGAGAGAGATCACAGGTAGGCAGAGAGAGAGAGGAGGAAGCAGGCTCCCCGCCAAGCAGAGAGCCCGATGCAGGGCTTGATTCCAGGACCCTGAGATCATGACCTGAGCCAAAGGCAGAGGTTTTAACCCACTGAGCCACCCAGGCGCCCCTGTAGTGGCTATGCATTTAAATTGCCTTTATCAAAAGGAAAAAAAAATTAAACTTTTCTTATCCCTATGACTAGCCGGCAATTAAAACTTGAAGCAAGGCACCTCGAGTAAACTTCCAGGGTAACAGGGAGATAAGGACTTACTCTTCTTTGATGTTAATATTTCAGAGATTGCTCCTAGGCCTCTAAGAAAAATATTTCTGGCTTATAATGCTTATTTAGCTTTGACAGATATTTACGTTCATATCAAAGGGGCAGAAGGCAGCTTTACAATTACAGTTAATTAATTACAATTTTCTGGAAACAAACTAAGAAAAGGGAGAGGGGAAAAGGTCTTTCCTTTGTGGGAGCCAGGAACATTCAATCCTGCAATATACCACATATTTATCTATTAATTTCTCTGTTAATGGGCTTGTAGGCTGTTTCTGATTTTTCATCATTGCTAATATGCCAATGAACAACCTCATATATGCTTTCCTGGAAAATGTGCAGGAGTTTGTCAGGTTATGAGCATTTTTGGCATTACCAGATATTTCCAAATTACACTCCTAAGAGGTTATATCCATTTATACTTCTACCAACAAATGTGAGATTCTCCATTTATCCACATCCTCAATGCTTGATATTGTACCAGAAAAATTTTGCCGATCTGATGATTTTGAAATGGAATCTCTTTATTGCTTGATTTTTATTTTCCTATTTTTAAAAATTTGAGTATAGTTGACACACAATGTTACATTAGTTTCAGGTGTACAGTGCAGTGATTTAACTTTATTATGTGTTATCCTATGCTCACCACAAATGTAGCTTCATTTGTGCTACATCCATCCATCCATCCATCACCATATAACTCTATTGCAATATCATTGAATATATTTCATATGCTGTGTCTTTTGTTCCTATGACTTGTTCATTCCATAACTGGAAACCTGTATCTCCTACTCCCCTTCACCCAATTTTTCCAATTCCCCCACCCCTCTCCTATCTGGTAACCATCAGTTAGTTATCTGCATTTATAGGCCTCATTATGCTTTTTCTTTATATATTCATTCATTTATTTGTTTTTTAGATTCCACATATAATTGTGAAATCATATGGTGTTTGTTTTCTCAGTCTGACTTACTTTACTTAGCATAATACCCTCTAGATCCATCCATGTTCCAAATGGCATGATCTTAACCGTTTTATGGCTGCATAATATTCCTCTCTCTGTTTGTATGTGTGTGCACTTATGTATGTATACATCACATCTTCCTTATCCATTCATGTATTGATGGGCACTTAGTTTGCTCCCATATTTTGGCTATTGTAAATATAATGCTGTGATACACATAGGGGTACAAATACCTTTTCAAATCAGTGTTTTGGTTTTCTTTGGGTAAGTACCCAATAGTGGAACTATTAAATCATATGATATTTCTCATATTTCTCTGTTTTCAACAGTGACTATACAGTTTACATTTTCACCAACAGTGTATGGGTGTTCCTTTTTCTCTACATACTTGCCAACACTTGCTATTTCTTGTCTTTGATTTCAGCCATTCAAACAGGTGATATCTTATTGTGGTTATAATTTCCATTTTTCTGATTATTGGTGATATTGAGCATCTTCTCATGTATCTCTTGGGCATCTGTATGTGTTCTTTGGAAAAATGTCTATTTAGGTCTTCTGACCATTTTTAAGTCAGATTTTTTTTTGATTTTGAGTTGTATAAGTTCTTTATATATTTTGTATTTATATAAGTTCTTTATATATTTAACCTGAATTTAGTCTTGGCTCTGGGAGAGACTGGAGGGTACTAGGAATCTGAGTCCCCACTTTTAAAGAGACAGCATGATTAACCACCCATGGAGATACCGTGTAGAACTACCAGTTTGAAAAACCTATGGGGCATGTGGAAGAGAGACTTATTTACTCATTTCAGAGCATGTCCCCGAGAAAGGGATGGCATAGTTCCCTCCAGGAACAAAGGAGCTGACAGGTACCATTTCCCTCTGTGTACCCCCCACCTTGGCATAACCACACTAACACTTTCAGGAACCAGTATAATGCTGATATTTTCTACCTAAGTGGTTTGTACCAAGACCTGCCCCCACGTGCTTCGGCATATCTGCCCTTCCAAGTCACGCGTGCCTCAATCCACAACACTGTGGGTCCACTCCCCCCAAAGACCAGTACAAATGCTACCAACATTACATCCATGACCTGTGCATTTTGCATGGCTGCAGGTCTGGTGTCAGTGTGGCAGGTCTCACTTGTTAAGAACACCAGTGTGCATCTTGTTAAAACACTCCACCCTGGCTAGAACAAAATGCTTCCCATAACAGGTGAAGAGCCTCTGTAGATAACTGCATTGGAGAAAAAAGCAGCCAGGACACAACAGGAGGGCATAGGCAACACATATAGTTACTGGCATGACAGGTCCTGGGAAACAGAGGACACTGCATTGCAGGGAATTGCAGGACCTCTTCTTCATAAGGCAATTACCTTTAAGAACAGAAGACATAGTAGACTTTCATAATACACCAAAACAAACACAGAGAATTAGACAATATGAGAGACAGAGGGGTATGTTCTAAATGAAAGGACAGTACAAAATACACAGCAAGAGACCTAACTGAAATGAATAAAAGTAATATACCTGACAGAGAATTTAAAGTAATGATTTAAAAAAAAGGAAAAAAATTAGCGATCATAAAGATACTCAGTGGACTTGAGAGAAAAAGTAGAGGACATAAGTGAGTCCTTTTTTTAAAAAAGAGATGAAAAAAGAAACAGATGAAGAACAGAATCTACAGAATGTAATCCCTATCAAAATAACCACAGCATTTCATACAGAACTAGAGCAAATAATCCTAAAATTTATATAGAATCACAAAAGACCCTAATAGCCAAAACAGTCTTGAAAAAGGAAACCAAAACTGGAGGTATCACAACTCCATACTTCAGGTTATATTACACAGCTGTAGTAATCAAAACAGTATAGTTCTGGCAGAAAAACAGACACATGAATTAGTGGAAGAGAATAGAGAACCCAGAAATGAACCCACAATTATATGGTCAATTAAACTTTAACAAAGGTGAAAAGAGAATGCAATGGAAAAAAAAGATATTCTGTTGAACAAATGGTATATAAGCTGCCAAAACGAGCCCTCCCTTGAACAAATGGTGTTGGGAAAACTGGACAGCTATATGCAAAAGAATGAAAGTGGACCACTTTCTTACACTGTACATACACAAAATGAAACAGAATGGATTCAAGACTTAAATGTGAGAGCCAAAACCATAAAAATCCTACAAAATGCACAGGCATTAATTTCTCTGACATCAGCCATAGCAACATTTTTCTATATATGTCTTTTGAGGAAAGGGAAATAAAAGCACAAATAAACTTTTTGGGACTACATCAGAATATAAAGCTTCTGAGGCATCCAAATTGGCAAAGAAGAAGTCAAACTCTCACTCTTTGCAGATGATATGATACTTTATGTGGAAAACCCAAAAGACTCCACTCCAAGACTGCTAGAACTCATACAGGAATTCAGTCAAGTCTCAGGATATAAAATTAATGCACAGAAATCAG
>CM052801.1:45414092-45436409 GCA_028533885.1 Nasua narica
AGGAAGGAAGGGAGGGATTAAGTCACATTGATCAGCCAGAAACTCAAATGTCAGGGCAATATTCAGGTTTTATCAGTATATATTCCACTTTTCAGCCCCACCTTTTTTCTCCTTTTTTTCTCTACTCTAATAACACAAATATTAGACATTTTATCATAATCACAAAGGTTCCTTAAACTCAGTTCATTTTTTCATCTATTTTTTTCTCTCTTATGTTCAAATTGGTGAGTTTTATTGTTCCATCTTTAAATTCATGGATTTCTTCTTCTGTCCTCTCCATTCTGTTGTTGGCTTTATCCACTGAGTTTCTAATTTCAGTAATTTTTCAATTTTCAATTTTCATTTTATTCTTCTTTCTATTGTCTATATTTTGCTAAGAATTCTATTTCTTCATTTGTTTCAAGCATATTAACAATTGTTTATTAAATTTTAAGATCGATGTTTAACATTTAATGACTCTTGGTATAACAAAAGATTTTATATTATATCCTGGGCGTTTAAGGTACTCTGTTATGAGACCCTTGATCTAATTAAATCTTGTGTTTTAGTGAGCCTCCTCTGACACCTCTCTGATGGGTGAAGGTAAGTGCCATTATTGTCACATCTTGGGAAAATCAAGGATCTTGGCCTTCATTGACACCTAAAAGAGGAAGGGGTTCTCCTTACTGCTACATAGATGTGGGAGTTCAGGTTCCTCAGAACCTCAATAGTGCTTCCACTGATACTACCCCAGCTGGAAGGTGTGGGTAAGGTATTTCATTCATTTCAGTCAGGCAAGGATGGTGTAGATTCCTTAGTTGGTCTCTACTGACAGCGATGGAGGTAGAGCCATACAGTTTTCTGTGGTATTTGACTTGAGAAGAACAGTTATGATCTAAAAGTCTTCTGTGTGGCTAGGCTGCTCCTAGAGAGAGAGCAAACGTTGCTTGGGTTTTTGTTTTTTGATTTTTGCTTCTGCCTATTGGCATTATCTGGTTACCAGCTTCTATAGCTCCCAGACTGAGTATATGAAGCCAAAAGAACACCCAGGGAATTCAACACCATGTATTTCCTCAGGTCAAGGTTCCTAGGCAGTTTGTCTACTTGTCTCTACTTACCTAGACTAATAGTCTTCTTGTACTGTATTTGTTTTATATACAATGTCCAGGGTTCTTATTTGTAAACTGCAAGAGGGATAGGAAAAAGTGCATCTACTCTATATTTCCAGAAGGGGATGTCTCCTACAATATGTGTGTGTGTGTGTGTGTGTGTGTGTGTGTCTGTGTGTGTGTGTGTTGCATAATCTCTTCTAAACTTTATATAGGATATATATTTAACATTTTCATTTTCAAGCAGGTATCTATTATAATAATCTACAAAAAGCCACCCTAGACTCCCATTCTAACCACCAGATGATAGACTCCATTTCTAACTTCTGGGCTGGTCATGAGCACCTACTCTGGGTATACCACAGTGCCAGAAGTTATAGTGCTACAAGTTGAATAAAATGTGATTCTGGCCATTGGGAAGTTTACAATATATAAAGTAAAGTACAGCAGAAACTAACATAATCCTGAATGAAATCAGGGCAACAAAAGAGTTGTTTTAGACACATAGACCAATGGAACAGAGTAGACAGTCCAGATAAGGACCCTCAACTCTACGGTCAAATAATCTTCAACAAAGCAGGAAAAAATATCCAGTGGAAAAACGACAGTCTCTTCAATAAATGGTGCCGGGAAAATTGGACAGCTATGTATAGAAGAATGAAACTTGACCATTCTCTTAATACCACACACAAAGATAAGCGCGAAATGGATGAAAGACCTCAACCTGAGGCAGGAATCTATCAAAATCCTGGAGGAAAACATAGGCCATAGCATCTTCTTTCAAGACATGTCTCCAAAGGCAAAGGAAACAAAAGCAAAAATGAACTTTTGGGACTTCGTCAAGATAAAAAGCTTCTGCACAGCAAAGGAAACAGTCAACAAAATGAAGAGGCAACCCACAAAATGGGAGAAGATATTTGCAAATGACACTACAGACAAGGGGCTGATATCCAAGATCTATAAAGAATCCCTCAAACTCAACACCCAAAACACAGATAATCATGTCAGAGAATGGGCAGAAGACATGAACAGACACTTCTCCAAAGAAGACATACAAATGGCTAACAGACACATGAAAAAATGTTCATCATCATTAGCCATCAGGGAGATTCAAATCAAAACCACATTGAGATACCACCTTTTTGGCCAGTTAGAATGGCCAAAATTAACAGGACAGGAAACAACAAGTGTTGGAGAGGATGTGGAAAAAGGGGAACCCTCTTCCACTGTTGGTGGGAATGCAAGTTGGTGCAGCCACTTTGGAAAACAGTGTGGAGATTCCTCAAGGAATTAAAAAATAGAGCTACCCTATTACCCTGCAATTGCACTACTGGGTATTTACCCCAAAAATACAGATGTAGTGAAAAGAAGGGCCATCTGTACCCCAATGTTCATAGCAGTAATGGCCACAATCGCCAAACTGTGGAAAGTGCTGAGATGCCCTTTAACAGATGAATGGATAAAGAAGATACATACAATGGAATATTACACCTTCATCAGAAAGGATGAATACCCAGCTTTTGTATCAACATGGACGGGACTGGAGGAGATTATGCTGAGTGAAATAAGTCAAGCAGAGAAAGTAATTATCATATGGTTTCACTTACTTGTGGAGCATACGGAATAACATGGAGGACATTAGGAGAAGGAAAGGAAAAGTGAAATGGGGTAAATTGGATGGGGAGATGATGCATGAGAGACTGTGGCTCTGAGAAACTGAGGGTGTTGTGGGGGGATAGGTGAGCCTGGTGGTGGGTATTAAGGAGGGCACATATTGCATGGAGCACTGGGTGTGGTGCATAAACAATGAATCTTGGAACACTGAAAAAATTAAATTAAATTTTTAAAAAAGGGTTGTTTTGTGGTAGTCCTTAGGAAAGGGTGATGAACTTGGCTTATGGAGCATATAAAAGGTTTCCTATTGGTGACCCATCTGGAGGGAGGAAAGAAACTACTGTTAACTGATTTCCTATCATGTATTAGGTACTGCCCTGGGTACTTTATATCATCTCATATCATCCTACCAACCTTATGTGAAAGTTGATATCATCCTATTTTACATATGAGAAAACTAAGGCTCAGTCATGAGTTCCAATCATCAGAATAAAGTTTACACAGCACAGATCTGGATGAATCTTTATAATAGAGTTTGTTGCACTGTTGAGCACAACTAAAAATAGACCTGAAAAACTCACTCAGTCAAAATCTAGTTTGATAAGATGTTGCAGATACAAGAAAGACTAAAACTGCAGATTAAAATATCTGTGACTACCAAATACAACAGTAATTTGCTAGAGTCTTAAAAGCCACTTGAAATTGTGATCAGTAACCAAGTTCACAAGATCCAAATAAGTATATCCCATAATCCATTAAATAGTTATATAATTAAGAAATATGACGTAAAATGGAATTAAAACAGTATTTAGTATCCAGGATTAGAAAAATGACCTTCATTTAAGCACCATCAATAGCACCTTCCAGATGTGTAACTTTAGTCAATTCATAAATTTTATAAGCCTCAGTTTCCCCATCTACAAAAAATTAAAATGAGGATAAAAGCATGTCTTGTTGCCTTATGAGTCTGTCATTATAATTACAATGACTTCTTCCATGAAAATACTTTCTACATCAATGACATCCAATAAAAGATGTGTGCCACAAATGCAAACATGTATATAATTTTAAATTTTCTCGTAGTCACATTAAAAAAGTAAAAAGAAGTGAATTTTAATAATTTTATTTAACTCAATTTACCCAAAATATAATTTTAATATATAATTAATATGAAAGATGATATTCTAAGGGCACGTATTGCATAGAGCACTGGGTATGGTGCATGAACAATCAATCTTGTAACACTGAAAAATTAAAATAAACATATTTGGGAAGAAAAAAATAAATGTAAAATGGTTAAAAAATAAAATAAAATAAAAGATGATATTCTGTTTCTATAGATGTAAAAATGAGATGTCCTATTTCATCATACCAAGTCTTTGAAATCCAATATATATTTTACACTTATAGTATATCTCAATTCAGACTAGCCACACTTCAACTGCTCAATAGCCACATGTAGTCAGTGCCTACCATAGTACACAAGGTAGTTTTATACATAACAATATGCAGACTGCCTGGGTACAAATCCCACTTTACCCCTCTGCCAAAGACTGAATCGTCACTTAGTGGACTTCGTTTAAACCATCTTTAGAGTCTCTTTAGAAAGGTAGTAAAATGTAGTACTTAAGAGCATAGATTCTGGAAATAGCCTGCTTGGGTTCCAGCTCTACCCATTTCAGGCTTTTTATCTTCAAAGCAAACTGTTTAACTTGTCTTGGCCTCAGTTTCCTCATCTACAAAATGAGGATAATTATACCAACCTCATAAAATTGTCTTGACGATTAAATTAATATTATAAAAATAATATAGTACCTGGAACATAAGTATCTACTATTTATTGAGTTATTATCACTAAAATAATAATTACTCTTTACTCTCTAAGCCTTATGAAATAAACTACTGTACAATGCATTTTATTCTATTGTATATTATTGCAAAATTTTATTAAATTTAGTCAAAATACAAGGCAGTGCACGGTAAGTGCAATATGCATGCAGCCGAAGTGCAGGCAGAGAAAGGAGGAATAGTTTCCACTGGGTAAATCACAAGAGGCTTCTTTGAGGAGGTGTTTTTTTAGTGGGGCTTTAAAGATCTGTATAATTTCAACAGCTAAAAAATGGGGAGGGCATACCAAGCAAAAATATATATATATTTGTTGTCTGCATTTTGGTTTTAAATAATCAGGGATGTAATAAAGTCAACAGAAAGCACAGCAATTTTTATGGTAGGACACTATGTATCCGCTATGGAGGCAGATTACACACAAGTGAAGAATCGCTTCCACATGGTAGACAAAGGTATTTGTCTTGGTTTATAATACCTGGGTCTGAAATGAAACCATGAAATATGTTAAAGATCTGGCAAAACTCGTTCACTGTTGATGGGTTTGCTGCCTCGGTTCATGGAAAAATATATATATTAACCAAAGAATGGATGTAAGAAATTACACTTTCAAAGATTAATATGTCTTCTAGATTAACAAGAGTAAGTTCGGGACGCCTGGGTGGCTCAGTTGGTTAAGCTGCTGCCTTTGGCTCAGGTCATGATCCCAGGGTCCTGGGATCCAGTCCCACATCAGGATCCTTGCTCAGCAGGGAGCCTGCTTCTCCCTCTGCCTCTGCCTGCCACTCTGCCTGCTTATGCTCTCCCTCTGACAAATAAATAAACAAAATCTCTAAAAAAAAAAAAAAAAAAAAAAAAAACAAGAGTAAGTTCACTGGGAAGTAGTGAAAGAGAACACTCAGAAAAGCTGGCCAGGACAGGCCAGTTCATGAAGGTACTTGAACACCAGACTCAGATGTCCACATTTATTGAGTCCATAACAGAGTCACTGAAGGTTCTGACAAGGGATGCTTTAGGGCAAAGGTTCTCAACCCTCGTTACACACTAGAATGACTTAGGAGCTTTAAAATTTCCTGTGCACTGAACGCACCCCTGACCAATTAAATCAGAATTTGTAGTTGTGGATCCCAGGCATCAGTTTTGTAAATCCCTTGTTAATTTCTTTCTTTTTTTTTTTAGATTTAATTTATTTATTTGTCAGAGAGAGAGAGAGAGAGAGAGAGCACAAGCAGGCAGAGTGGCAGGCAGAGGCAGAGGGAGAAGCAGGCTCCCTGCTGAGCAAGGAGTCCGATGCGGGACTCGATCCCAGTACCCCAGGATCATGACCTAAACTGAAGGCAGCTGCTTAACCAACTGAGCCACCCAGGCATCCCCCTTGTTAATTTCTATAACAACTAAGGTTAAGAACTACTGCTCTCAGGGGCGCCTGGGTGGTGCAGTCGATTAAGCCTCTGCCTTCAGCTCAGGTCATGATCCTGGGTCCTGGGATAGAGCCCTGTGGCAAGGCTCCCTGCTCAGTGGGGAATCTGCTTCTCCCACTCCGTCTGCTCCCCCACTTCTGCTCTCTGTCTTGTTCACTCTCTATCTCACATAAATAAATCAAATCTTTTTTTTTTTTTTAAAGAACTACTGCTCTCAGGAGGCTTCTTCTAAGAGCCATCGTCCTTGGCAATGAGACTAGTTGAAGGTAAAAAAATAATAATAATAATAATATCTCTTCCAGGAAGAAGAAATATTCTTCTTCTTCTTAGAAGAATAATATTCTTCAGAAGAAGAATAATTTTCTTCTTCCTCTTCCAGGAAGAAGAAAAGGATTTTCTATAAGGAGAGTTTGGTGAAGACAAGTGGTACTCTCCACCATAAAATCTTAGTCCACAGTTAAAAGCAAAAAGGAGTTTAAAACCCATGCTACAGGTAGCCCAGAGTCAAAGAAGGACATAATTGAGGTATATAAGTATGGAAATAAATCATCTGTCGACAAAACACACACACACACACACACACACACACACACACACTACCATCTCCTTTCAACTTCAAATATTTACTGAACTACAAATACATGTTAGGCAAGTTTCATTTATGTTAGTATAATAATTATCAAGACTAGAGCCATCATTTTTCTGAAAACTTATGATATATCAAGCACTAAGCTAAATGGCTTATAATGATTCTCTAATTTGCTACTCATAACTATATTGTGATAGGAGCCACCGTTAGTTCCAGTTGAGGAAAATGTAGCTGAGAGAGGCTAAGTAACTTCCTCAAGGTCAAACAAATGTTAAGTGACAGAGCCAGGATTTGAATCCCAGTTCATTTGACTTCATGCTACAAAAACCTGAGTTCCTAGCCACCTTATTTGCTGCCTTATGCATTTTGTGATTTACTTTGCATATTAAGAATTGCATTTTCAGATAAGGAAGCTGAGACTAAGAGAGACTGAGTAACTTGTCCCAAATCAAACAACTATTAAACAGTGGAAATGTGATTTCAGTCCAAGAATATCAATGCCAAAAACCCCTAGGATTAATATTCTTAGTGCCACCTCACATATGTCTTCTTTTCCTATTCTCCCAAAATAGCAGCCCTGTTGAGTTTGGAAAACATTTTCTCACCTGGAAGAGCCAATGGAGTGGGGTTTCCCTTTCTCACCGAAGGTTCTATTTCCTACTCACCTTTGCTTTATTATTTTATTCATACTCTCCTTAGCAATGGTTACCCCATTCAAGTATGAAAAGAAGATTTTTGATGCACACCCACCCCCCAAATTTTGGACCTTTTCATGTGATTATAATTGTAAGTTATAATATCCACCAAGTAAGAAAATGCAAGTGCATTGCTATTTTTATTTATATAAACTTTAAAAATGGTGTTCACACTATTATTCTACAGATAAGGTCAAGGGTACATATGGATTTGTTGATGCTTTGTAATAAACACAAGCCTCCAGTGGTCTCATATCCATAGGATCTATGGCTTTTATGAAACAGAGTAACTGGAATGGGAAATGAGTAGTTTCTATTTTTGTGAGGAAGCACAAGAGATCACAGAAGGAAAATATTAGAGATGATTAAAAAGGAAACTCCCCTGAAACAAGAGCTTCCTAGAGCATATTACAGATAGGCCCCCAAAAGGGCATATTTACACCCATCCTAAATTCAGTAGTAATACTCATCACTTGCTAGGAATCATCTAGAAGAGAAGAGCCTGATTGCCTAAGTTAAAATCTCTACTCTGAAAGGTAATATCTTTGTGGCCTTAGTCAAGTTACTTAACTTCTCTGTTCCTCAGCTTCCTTTTACATAAAAAAAAAAAAAAAACATGATATTAGCACACTAATCTTAAAGGTTTTCTAAAGTACTCATAACAGTGCCTGGCATATAATAAGTGCTTATAATTTACAAACTTATTGAGTGATATTAGATAAATCATCTCACCTTTAAATCTCTTAAAATAAGTGGCTCAAGCTATAAAAAGAAAGTTTGATAGAACTTCGTGGTTTCCAGTTAGGTACGTAAAGATCATGGAAGACAGCACTATAATTCTCACAAGAAAAATAAGGTGAACAAACTGCAAATCAATAATTCTTCTTAAATTCATCAGATAATTGCGGTCACAGGACAAATTGGGGCCTCAAATTTGGAGACAGGTGAATACAAAAAATCATACCTTGATAGAGCAGAAGCTCAGGAGTACCATCCCTCATTGGAGACAGTACCAGGGTAAGAAAACAAAATTAAAATTGATAAATTTCTGGATGATCAGTGTGGACAAGCTTGAGATTTAAAAGCTCTGGGGGCGAGCAGTCTTAGGGAGTCCCCCAACAATTCTGTGAGTTTTAGCACCAGGAGCTCTACCGGGTTCTCACAATGAAGATCAGAGAAAAACACCCTTGTGTTTCCAGCAAGAAGAGGGGGGTAAATAACCATTCTGAAATACACCCAGAGAGTTCTATTCTTCTTAACAAGACCTAAACTCAAGGGAAATTATTTTACGAGAACCTAATTGACTAGGGCTTTATCAAAGCCTAACCAATCTGAAGAAAGGAAAATTCCCAACTCAAGCAAAATTTAGCCATTCACATAGAGAATGAAAGTACTCAACTCCAACAACCTCGACTTTTCCATGCAGGGAAAGGAAAATACCAACTCCAGGACCCACTAGCATTCCTCTCTATGGTAAGAAAACTGAGAAGCACTTGCAAAAGTCACAGCCCAGGGGCACAGGATCACTAAAACACTAAATTCTAAACATATGACTAATGAATGCTTCTCATCTTCCTCTCCCCCAAAAATTTGGCAGAATATCAACAGGGCTTATGTATAATATGAGGAAAATACAACTGAAAGTACTGCACCTTTCAAACCTTATTTAAGAAGAAATCACTAGGGAAACCCAAAGACAAAAAAGGAGACAAAAACAAGGACACAAAAGGGAATTTTAGCTTCTGACACCTCCAGAAACAGCTAACAGCAATACAACCTAAGTCTTAGCCAGATAAACATGAAGTCTCACACTAAAGGTATATTTAGCACAACTGCTTTTATTTAGTACATCATGCCTGACATTTAACAAAAAAAAATGACAAAGCATACTAAAAGACAAAAAACACAATTTCAAGAGACATGGCAAGCTTCAAAACTAGACTTAGATGTTTCACAAATGTTGTAATTATTAAATCAAGAATTTTTTAAAAATATGACTAATATGCTAAGGGCTCTAATGAAAAAGTGGACAATATGCAAGAACAGATGAGTAATGTAAACAAAAAGATGTAAACTACAGAAAGGAATCAAAAGGAAATGCTAGGAATCAAGAATAAAAATGAAGAAAGCCTTTTATGGGCTCATCAATAGGTTGGAATAGACCGAGGAAAGATTAGTGTGACCTTGAAGATAAGTCAACAGAAACTTCTAAAACTGAAATGCTAAAAGGAAAAAAATAATTAAAAGACAGAATATCCAAAAATGGTAGGGCAATTAAAAAAATAATAATAAAAAAATAAAAATGGTGTAACATATGCATAATGAAATTATCACAAAAAGAAGAGCGAAAAGGGGTGCCTGGGTGGCTCAGTTGGTTAAACAACTGCCTTTGGCTCAGGTCATGATCCTGGAGTCCCGGGATCGAGTCCCATGTCGGACTCCCGGCTCTGTGGGAAGTCTGCTTCTCCCTCTGACTTTCTCCCCTCTCATTGTCAGTCTCTCGCTCTCTAATAAATAAATAAAAATCTTTGAAAAAAAAAAAAAGAAGAGCGAAAAGAACAATAGAAATATTTGAAGCAATAATGACTGAGAAATTCCCCCCAATTAGTTTCAGACACTGAACCACAGATCTAGCGGGCTCAATAAACACGAAGCATGGTAAATACCAAAAATTCATACCTGCAGGTATATCATATTCAAACTGAAGAAAATCAAAACAAAGGGAGAAAAAAAGAAAGAAAGAAGCCAGAGGAAAAAACACCTTACGTAGGGAGGAGCAAAGATAAGAATTATATCCAAATTCTCCTTAGAAACCATGCAAGCAAAAATAAAGAAAGAAAAGAAAAGAAACCATGCAAGCAAGGAAACAGTGCAGTGAAATATTTATCGTGCTGAAGTGGAAAAAAATCCACCAACCTAGAATTATGTGCAATGCAAAACAATACTTCAAAAGTAGAGAGGGGTGCCTGGGTGTCTCAGTCGGTTGGGATCAAGCCCTGTAATGGGCTCCCTGTCTGGCAGGGAGTCTGCTTCTCCCTCTTCCTCTTCCTTTGCCCCTCCCCTGTTTGTGTGTGCGTGCTCTCTCTCTCAAATAAATTAAATCTTTTTTTATTTTTTAAAGATTTTATTTATTTATTTGACAGAGAGAGAGAGATCACAAGTAGGCAGAGAGGCAGGCAGAGAGAAAGGGGGAAGCAGACTCCCTGTTGAGCAGAGAGCCCGACACAGGGCTTGATCCCAGGATCCTGAGATCATGACCTGAGCCGAAGGCAGAGGCTTTAACCCACTGAGCCACCCAGGTGCCCCAAAATCTTTTTTCAAAAAGACACATTTGTTGCTAATGAAAATAGTACACCCACTTTGGAATACAGTTCCGCAATTTCTTACAAAAGTAAACATACTTTTTATCACATGATCTGGCAAACACCATCCCTGGTATTTACTCAAATGAGTTAAAAACTCATATCCCCACAAAAGCCTGCACATATGGTTATACAGCTTTATTCATAATTGCCAAAACTTGGGAGCAACCAGTATATCATTGAATAGGTGAACAGATAAACTATGGTATATCCAGACAATAAAATATTACTCAGCAATAAAAAAAAATGCTATCAAGACATGAAATAACATGGAGAAATTCTAAATGCATATTGCTAAGTGAAAGTAGCCAATCCGGAAAGGGTCCTACCATATGATTCCAACTATATGACATTCTGAAAAAGAAAACTATGGAGAAAGCAAAAAGATCAATTGTTGCCAAGGACTCGGTAGTGGGGTGGTACATAAGGATGAATAAGTGGCACACAGGGGATGTTTAGAATGCAACAACTATTCTGTATGCTACTGTGATGGTGGATAAATATCATTATACATTTGTTAAAACCCAGAGTATGTACAACATAAAGAGTAAACACTTATGTAAACTACACAAGATTTTAAAAATATGGGATAGGTTGGGTATAATTAGGGAGCATATGAAAACTCTGTCCTTTCAACTCAATGTTTCTATAAAATAAAATTGCTCTAAAAAATTAACTCTAATAAAAAAAGATATAGTTTGAGGCAATCAAAAAAATGTAAACTTGGACTGGGTAGTAGATGATATTAACAAATTACTGATAATTTTTCTTGAGTATGATGATCTATAAAGGTTATATACACTTAAAAAGTCCTTATCAGAAATAAGTACTGAAATATTTGTGGTTGTAATGACATACTTGGGATTTGTATTAAAATACTCCAGAAAAAAACCTGTGTGCGTGTGTGTGTGTGTGTGTTGGTGGCTTGGGAGGGAGGAGATACATGAAATAAGATCAAAAAAATGGTAAGTGATGGATACCTGGGTTCATTATACCAGACTCTGGTTTTGGTATATTTGAGATTTTTCATAATAATTTTTTTTAAATATGTGTACACTGAAATAACAAAAGAGCTCAAAGTTTCCTTCTAGCCCTAAAGTTCTTTGACTTGATAGCCTGGAATATGTCCACCCTTACTCAATGTATGTTCTGTGTGGGAAATTGAGTTTTCTCAGTAATTAATAAAAATGCATTCTTCCTCAATTTCTAATATCCATTCATAAGAAGAGCCCATCATGGATTATTTTTCTAGGACCTCTTGTCATGTCAGCAGTGACTTTGCTTACTGGGTGTTTTTCATAATCTCCTGTTCCTTTAGTCCAAGACCAATTGTCTTTGATGGGATGCCTAGGTCAGTAGTATTTCTGTAATTTTCAATTTCTATTAGAATAATTATTTTTCTATGTGTTTCAGCCAGAGCAATAGCATTCCCCCCATCCCTATTGAAACTGCAATGTTTCATTTTTGTGCTATATAGTTAATATGGTAGGAAGATGGATTTTAAAGTAATGGCAAAGAATATTTATTCCCAATAACAATTTTTCCAATTTATACAGGCTTAACATCAAGTCCTGATAATACTAACGAATTGCTTATAAAATGACCTAGCATGCTGAAAAAGCTGGTAGAAGACTTGTGTGGCAAGTAGATGGGGGCCTGGTTAATGTAAGGAAGCCATTACATGGTTAATGTAAGAAAACACCAATAGGAAGGAAAAATCTCATAATGTACAAGCTGACGTGAAGTAATGACCATTTTGCTCATTTTCGATAAGTAGCTGTCTTCTCACTCAGCATTAGGAATGTCTCTCTGACCACTTATAGCTATGACCTCACCCTCATTCACAAACAAATCCACTGAAGAGAATAATGCTACTCTAATTTTACACAATAAAGTAATCATATAAAAGATTTGAGCTGAGATGGGAAAATGTCCGTGAACAAACTTCTCTCCGAGAAGTAGAAAAGAAAACTACCCATTAGTGGGTATCTACCATCTACCAATCAATATACTTAGAAGTGACATCATTTCATCCTCCAAATAACTCAGTGGATTAGCCATTATTGCCATTTTTGAGATTTCTAAAACTATTTGGCTCAAGGAAGTTAAATAGCTGCCCAAGATCTCATGGCTAGAAAATAACAGCTGATTTTGAGTCCTATAAGCTATGCTTTTATTTTTTTTAATTAATTTATTTTATTTTATTTTTTCAGTGTTCCAAGATTCATTGTTCATGTACCACACCCAGTGCTCCACACAATATGTGCCCTCCTCAATACCCACCACCAGGCTCAGCCAATCCCAATCCCCCTCCCCTCCAAAACCCTCAGCTTGTTGCTCAGAGTCCACAGTCTCTCTTGGTTCATCTCCCCCTCCGATTTCCCCCAATTCACCCTTCCTTTCCTTCTCCCAATGTCCTCTATGTGTTTCCTTATGCACCACACGTAAGTGAAACCATAATGATAACTGACTCTCTCTGCTTGCTATGCTTTTACAAAACACTCAACTTATCCTGCTAGTTTTCAGCAAATTCATCTAAAAAAAAATACATAAGCTATCCTACTTCCTCCTTTTCTTTTTACTTTGATCACACTGCTAATAAACATCAAACATACCTACTCTGAGAGATTAGGACATTACTCATAAGGTGAACTGATAGCTACAATAGATAACTGGGCTCCTGACAGCAGGGTAAATGGAATAGGAATCAGGAAACACAGATTCCAGATTTCCTAAAAATATAACTTCCTACATATGTGTGAGCAAGTCATTTAACACTCTCTGGGCCTCAGCTGCCCCATCTGCTGAAAGTGAAGGCTGAGCCAGATGCTGATCACGATGATTATGATGACATGATGACAACGATCATTATACCACCACCATATTTCATCAGTTATGAGATGTGTTTCTATTCTTAACATCTCTAAAATCAAGGTATACCTTATTATCGATGCCATGTCATATTTTAATTGACTTTTTTCTTTCCTAATGATACATAAAATTATGGTGTGATTTTAAAAGATGGGAAACAACTGTTGAGCATTTGAGCATGTGCCACTCACTGTTCTAAGTTTGACATGGATTTTTAAATCTAAATTCTTATAACCATTCTCTCAGCTAAGTACTTTTATTATACCAATTTTTTTCTCTAGAGAAAACAGAGAAGTTGAATAACTAGTCCAAAGTTATAGAGTTAATAAGGGGTAGAGCCAGTATTCAAAACTAGACAATCTGGATTAAAAAGTGCAGTGAGAGGTTTTTAGAACACAGTGAAGGAATAAGAGGCCCCTAGGCTCATCTCGTCCCACAAATACAGCTAGATAACTATCAAATCATCCTAAATACTCTATCTATCAACCTAAAGACTGGAAGAACAAATTCCACAACCAAAGGTACAGAAGAGGCTACATCAAAGAAGGCATTAAGTATGGAGACATGATTTGGGAGATAAATTGATCATGGCCACCGAAGTGGGGAGGGAGCCACAGTTGTAGAAAAGGGCAAGAGACAGACAAACATATAGGAAAACACAGGGGGAAGATGACTCTGCAAAGTAATTGGCTTGGAAAGTGGGAGAGGCCGAATTTCATGAGTTCCTGCAATGAGTGGGGCTTAAAGCTTGGAGTTTTAAGGATCAGTGGCCTTGGCTCAGAGAGAGCACAGAGGACATTGTACTGCACTTGGAGAGAAGGCAGGGCAAACAGTCCATAAAAACACAACAAAGAAACAGCAATCTGAAGAATTAATGTGACACACAGTGGGAAGGTTATTGGCAACTTTCACAGAGAGAACTCACCAGGAACAAAGGAACTGGCAGGCACCACTTCACTCCCACCTACCACTCAGTATAAGCACAGGGCCACCTGTGGCAATCAGCGCAGAGCTGACACTTACTACCTAACTTACTTACACTATGCCCTGCACCACAGTGCTCTGGTGGAACTGCCCTTCCCAGGCACACTTGCCTCAGTCCCAGCACAGTGGGTCCCTTTGCCCAGAAGACTGGCCCAAACTCTGGAGGAATTTTTCCCAAATGAAAGAACAAGATAATACCACGGACACAGATCTAGGGGAAACAGATACAAGTAAAATCCCTGATAAAGAATTTAAAGTAATGATCATATAAAAATAATTGCTAGACCTGAGAAAAGATATGAGTGATACTGTTAACACAGAGATAAGGAAACACAGCACATATAAAGTGCTCAATAAAACAAATGAGAAACATGCTTGATGGAATAAACAGCAGGCTGGATGAAGCAGAGGAAAGAACTAACGACCAAGAAGACTAATGCAAAGTAATGAAGCCGAACAAAAGAGAAAAAAATAATTATGCAAAAGAAGAATAGTTTTAGGGGCGCCTGGGTGGCCCAGCTAGTTGAGCGACTGCCTTCGGCTCGGGTCATGATCCTGGAGTCCCGGGATCGAGTCCCACATCAGGCTCCCTACTCTGAGGGGAGCCTGCTTCTCCCTCTGACCTCTCCCCTTTCATTCTCTCTCTCTCTCTGTCTCAATTAAATAGAATAAATCTTAAAAAAAAAAAAGAAGAATAGTTTTAGGGAACTCAGTGACTCCATCAAATGTAATAACATCTGATTATAGGAGAACCAAAAGAATAGAGAGAAAAGGGCATAAAAATGATTTGAAGAAAGAATAACTTAATATTTCCCTAATCTGGGGAAAGAAACAGATACCCAGATCTAGGAGAGACGGAGAAACAAAATTAACAAAATAAGATCCACACAAGGTTATCTTGTAATTGAAATGGCAAAATACAGCGATAAAGAAAAAAAATTAGGGGTGCCTGGGTGGCTCAGTCGTTAAGTATCTGCCTTCGGCTCAGGTCATGATCCCAGGACCCTGGGATAGAACCCTGCATCAGGCTCCCTGCTTAGCAAGAAGCCTGCTTTTCCCTTTCCCCCTGTTTATGTTCTCTCTCTCGCTGTGTCTCTGTCAAGTAAATAAATAAAATTTTAAAAAAGAAAAAAATTTAAACAGCAAGGCAAAAGAAGAGAGTTACATAAAAAGGAAACTCCATAAGGCAATCAGCCATTTTTTTTAGCAGAAACTTTCCAACCAGAAAGGAGTGGCATGATATATTCAAAGCGCTGTAAGGTTAAAATCTGCACCCAAGAATTCTCTTGGTAAGAGAGTAAGGCAATAATTCAGAATACAAAAAGAGATAAAGATTCCAGACAAACAAAAACTAAAAAGGTTCATGAACACTAAATCAGACTTGAAAGAAATATTAAAGGGGACCCTTTGAGTGGAAATGAAAAACCAAAAGTAAAAGAGTAAGGAAGGAAACACAAAAGTGGTAAAATGAATATTTTTACAAAATATAAGTCAAGAAACTCACAAAATAAAAGGATGTGAAATATGAAACCATATACCAAAAACATGAGGAGAGCAGTAAAGAATGGGCTTAAACTTAACCAACTTAATATAGACTGATAAATGCAGGAAATGTTATATACAAACCTAATGGTAACCACAAATCAAAAACCACTATAGGGGCATCTGTGTGCTTCAGTTGGTTAAGAATCCAACTCTTGATTTGGGATCAGGTCATGATCTCAGGATCGTATGAGATTGAGCCCCACAACAGGATCTATGCTCAGTGTGGAGTCTGCTTGAGATTTTCGCTCTCTCCCTCCCACTCTGTCCCTCCCCACCTCAAATAATATAAATAAATAAAATCTTTTTAAAAAAAACACTAAACATATGCAAGGAATAAAGAGAAAGAAATCCAAATATGTCACTAAAAAAACCATCAACCAACGAGAGAAAGAGAAGAAAGGATCAGAGAAAATATTAAGAAACACAAAACAAGTAATAAAATAGCAATTTACCCATATCTATCAAAAATTACTTTGCATGTAAGTGGACTAAATGCTCCAAACAAAATACATAGGCTGACAGAATGGATTAAAAAACAAGACCCATCTATCTGCTGCTACAGGACATTCACTTTAGACCTAAAAAACACCTGCAGATTGAAAGTGAAGGAATGGAGAAAGATCTGTCACGCAAATGGATGTCAGAAGAAAGAGTAGCAATACTTGCACTGGACAAAATAGACTTTTTAAAAAAGACTGCAATAGGGACAAAGTAGGACACTATACAATAATAAGAGGGACAATCCAACAAGATATAACAATTGTAGGTATTTATACACCAAATATAAAAGTACCCAAATACATAAAAATGTTAATAACAAATATAAAAGAACTAATTGATAATAATACAATTATTGTAGGGACTGAAGTCCCCACTTACATCAATGGACATATCATATAAACATAAAGTCAACAAGGAAACAAGAGCTTTGAATGACACAATGCACCAGAAGGATTTTAACAGATATATTCAAAACATTTAATCCTAAAACAGCACAATACACATTCTTTTCAAGTGCACAAGGAACATCCTCCAGAATAGATGGCGTATTAGCCCAAGTCTCAACAAGTCTCAACAAGTCTCAACAAATTCAAGAAGATGGAAGTCATACCATGAAAGTTTTCTAAACATAATGCTATGAAACTAGAAGTCAACCACAAGAAAATTTCTGGAAAGACCAAAAATATATGGAGGTTAAATAACAAGCTACTAAACAATGAATGGGTCAACCAGGAAATAAAGAAGAAATTAAAACGTACATGGAGACAAACGAAAATGAAAACACAACAGTCCAAAACTTTTGGGATGCAGCAAAAGCAGTTCTAAGAAGGAAGTATGTAGCAATATAGGACTACCTCAAGAAGCAAGCTAAATCTCCAATAAAAAATCCACCATTACACCTAAAGGAGATAGAAGAAGAAAAACAAACAGCAGAAGGAAGGAAATAATAAAGATTAGAGCAGAAATAAATTATATAGAAACTGAAAAAACAATAGAATAGATTGATGAAACCAGGAGCTAATTCTCTGAAAAAAAAATCAATAAAATTGACAGGAAAAAAAGAGAAAGGACTCAAATAAATAAAATCACAAATGAGAGGGAAGAAATAACAATCAATACCACAGAAATGTTAATAATTCTAAAAGAATATTATGAAAAATTATATGGCAACAAATTGGACCTGGAAGAAATGGATAAATTTTGAGAATTATATAAACTACCAAAACTGAACCAGGAAGAAATGGAAAATTTGAACTGACTGATTTTCAGCAAAGAAATTCAATCAGTAATCAAAAACTTCTAACAAAGAAAAATCCAGTAACACATGGCTTCTTAGGCAAACTATACCAAACATTTAAAGAAGAGTTAATACCTAAGTGAGTTTTAAAAGTTAATAACTATACTTCCGAAACTATTCTAAGAAATGAAAGAGGGAAACTTCCAAATTTATCCTATGAGGCCAGCAATACCCCAATAACAAAACAAGAAGAAGACACACAAAAAAAGAGAACTACAGGCCAGTATCTCTGATAAACACAGATGCAAAAATCCACAAAAAGTACTATAAAATGAATACAATACATTTAAAAAATCATTCACAAAGATCAAGTAGGATTTATTCTTGAGTTGCAAGGGTGGTTCAATATTCACAAATCAATCAATATGATATAACAAATCAATCAGAGAAAGGATAAGAACCATGGATCATTTCAATAGATGCAAAAAAAAAAAAAAGGATTTGACAAAATACAACAACCATTCATTATAAAAACCTTCAACAAAGTACATTTATAGGGTAATACTTCAACATAATAAAGGCCATTTATGAACAACCCACAGTTAACGTTATCCTCAATGGGGAAAAACTGAGAACTATTCCCCCAAGGTCAGGAACAACACAAGGATGTCTACTCTCACCACCTTTATTCAACATAGTATTGTAGGTCTTACCCACAGCCATCAGACAACAAAAGGGAATAAAGGGCACCCAAATTGGTAGGAATAAGTAAAACTTTCACTAATTACAGATGACAGAATACCATACACAGAAAAACCTAAAGACTCCAGAAAAAAACTGCTAGAACAGTTTTTTTTTAATTGAATTGAATTGAAATGAATTCAGCAAATGCACAGGATTAAAAAATCAATGTCCAGAAATCTGTTGCATTCCTATACACCAACAATGAAGCAACAGAAAGAAATTAGGAAAACAATCCCATTTACAATTTCTTTGACATTGTCTGTAGCAACCTTTTCCAAGATAGTTCCCCTGAAGCAAGGCAAACAAATGCAAAAATAAACTATTAAGAGTACATCAAAATAAAATATTCTGCACAGCAAAGGAAATAACAAAACTGAAGGAAACCTACTGAATAGGAGAATATATTTGTAAATGACATATCTGATAAAGGATTAGTATCCAAAATATATAAAGAACTTATAAATCTCAACACCCAAAAAACAAATAATCCAGTAAAAAATAGGCAGAAGACACGAACAGACATTTTTCCAAAGAAGACACACAGATAGCCAACAGACACATGAAAAAATGCTCCACATCACTTACCATCAGGGAAATGTAAATCAAAAGCCCAATGAGTTATCCACCTGTCAGAATGGCTAAGAAACAAGAAACAACAGGTGTTGGTAAGGATGTGGAGAAAAATGAACATTCATGTACCGTTTGTGGGAATACAAACTGGTGCAGCCACTGTGGCAAGCAGTATGACATTCCTCAAAAAGTTAAAAACAGAACTACCTATGATCTAGTAATCACACTGCTAGATGTTTACCTTAAGAATACCAAAATACTAAGTTGAATACATGAATACACATGAATACATGCAGCCAAAGTCTATAGCAGCATTATTGGCAATAGCCAAATTATGAAAGCAATCCAAGCATCCATCAATTGATGAATGGATAAAGAAGGGAGTATGTATATATATACACACACATATGCACACAACTGAGTATTATTCAGCCATTAAAAAAGAATGGAATCTTGCCATTTGAAATGATGTGGATGGAGCTAGAGAGTACAATACTAAGCAAAATAAGTCAGAGAAAAACAAATACTCCATGGTTTCATTTATATGTGGAATTTATGAAACAAAACAAATGAGTGAAGGAGAATAAAAACAGAGAGACAAACCAAGAAACAGACTTTTCACTATAGAGAAAAAAGTAATGGTTACCTAAGGGGAGGATGACAAAGTGATGGGTGGAACAGGTGATGGAGATTAAGGAGTATACTTGTAATGAGCACTGAATGATATATGGAACTTACTGAAACACTATATTGTACAGCTGAAACTAATATTACTGGAATAATTATATATAATATATAAATAATACATAATACATACTATAATATATATTAACTGGAATTAAAATTTTTAAAAGTGTAGTCCAAAAGTAACATTATTAAAATGGCAGACAGGCAGCTCCAAGCTCTCGCCCCACTCCCTCATCCAGAAACATTGGAAAGCAAGCAGAAAATGTCAGAACAAACTTCATCAGAACCCCAGAAAACAATCAAAAGTTTACAACTATCAAAAAAAATGCTGAATCAAAAATAAGGCAACCTCACAATAGTAGGAAGGCTTACGGGATTTTTAACTTGTCTTTTACGCATCCCATACCTGACGCAATGACATCTGTGGTCTTAAAATGGTGGCAGCCTGTGTTCCTGGTGTGTGACCCTAGCCCTTTGTTCTTGAAGATATAGATCAGATCTTTTTCACAAATCATCACGTATATCTGTTTGAACCTGTCTGGAAGATACCTGGAAGACTGAGATCAGGTGCTTGTGTTTGTTTCACGTAACTCAAAACTCAAGCTAGGAAAGTGGTTGGACAATGACTGAAAATACTGCAAGCTGAACTAACAACCCTCTTACGCCTAAGACAGGAGATTATGTTGAAACAAACAACACACTAACTAAGGCATGGGAGCAAAAGCTGAGGGAGAGTTTCCTTGGAAAATTAGAATATTTAAAAGCAACTGTGTAAATGGGGAATCAAACGAAACCACTTTCATGCCCAGAGCAGCATGCATAACCAGAAAATATCTGAGAAGACCCTAAACTTTCACCTTGGGCCAATCCCTAGTCAGTGCAAGCCTGGTTAATTGTTTAAAGTACGACTCAAGCACAGGGCCAATCAGGAAAGACTGGGAGAGGTATTTGTTTATTGGTTTGTATATTTGTTTTCAGCTTTCGGCATTCAAGAAAATCTGTGTCAAAATTCTAGTTGAACACAAGCTAAGTAACAGAGACAATAGTGACCCCACAGGACAAGGACAAAGGATATAGTCTTTGCCTAATTAGAAGAAAGAAAGAAAACAAAAAAGAAAAGAAAGAGAAAGAAAGATTTCTGTGGAAAGGAGAGAATCTAATTTCCAGAGTTACCACCTTATAATGTTAAAATGTTCACTTTTCAATAACAACAAAATCACAAAGCTTATGAAGAAACAGGAAAGTATTGTCCAAAGGAACAAAATAGTCAGAAACTGTCCCTTAGGAAGTCCAGATATCAGATTTACCAGGCAATGATTTCAGAACAATAATTTTTAAATATGCTAAAAGGGCTAAAGGAAAACAAATAGCAAATAAAAATTAGGGGTATGATAAATAAACAAAATGAGAGTATCATTAAATATATAGATATTAAAGAGTGAAGAGAATCTAAGAGACCTGTGGGACACCATCAAGCACGCAGGAATATATACTATAGGACTGCCAGAAAGTGAACAGAGAGTAAAAGCGGCAGAAAGAATATTTGAAGAAGTAATAGCCCAAAACACACTAAATTTGATGAAAGATAAAAATCAATACATCTGGGGCGCCTGGGTGGCTCAGTGGGTTAAAGCCTCTGCCTTCAGCTCAGGTCATGATCTCAGGGTCTTGGGATCGAGCCCCGCGTCAGGCTCTCTGCTCAGCGGGGAGCCTGCTTCCCTCTGTCTCTCTCTGCCTGCCTCTCTGCCTACATGTGATCTCTCTCTTTGTCAAATAAATAAATAAAATCTTTAAAAATATATATATATACATCCAAGAAGCTCAACAAATTTCAAGAACAAACTCAGAGACTCACACTGAGACACATTATAATTAAACTGCCAAAAGCCAAAAATAAAGGAAGGATCTTTAAAGCAGCAAGAGAGAAGTGACTTGCCATGTAGAAGGGATCCTCATTTGTGATTAACAGCCAATTTCCCATTAGAAACCATGGAGGCCAAAACTGTCCTTCAAAATGAGGGAGAAAATAAGGCATTCCAGATAAACAAAAGCTGAAGGAGTTCCTTGACACTATACTTCCCCTATAAGACATGCTAAATGGACTCCTTTAGGTTGAAAAAAAAGGACACTAGAAAATAACTCAAAACCATATGAAGAAAGATCTCCTATAAAGGTAACTATAAATGCAAATATAAAAGCTAGCATTATTGTATTTTTGGTTTGTAACACCACTTTTTAATTTCCTACGTGATTTAAAAGACAAATGCATATGAATAATTACATGTCTATGTTTCCTGGACACACAGTGTATACAGATGTAATTTGTGAAAACAATACACAGGGAAGGGTCAGAGCTATAAAGAAGCAGAATTTTTTTTTTCTCCAAATTTATTTTAATTTTTCGGTGTTACAAGATTGATTGTTCATGCACCACACCCAGTGCTCCATGCAGTACGTGCCCCTCTCGATACCCACCACCAGGATCACCCCCCCACCCCCTCCCCTCCAAAACCCTCAGTCTGTTGCTCAGAGTCCACAGTCTTTCCTGGTTCATCACCCCCTCG
>CM052801.1:45436509-45458300 GCA_028533885.1 Nasua narica
TCCTCTCCAGCATTTGTTGTTTACTGTCCTGTTGATTTTGGCCATTCTAACTGGCGTAAAGTGGTATCTCAGTGTGGTTTTGATTTGAATCTCTCTGATGGCTAAAGATGATGAACATTTTTTCATGTGTCTGTTAGCCATTTGTATGTAAGAAGCAGAAATTTGTATGCTATTGGAGCTAAGTTGGTATCAATTCAAACTTGCTTGTTATAAATTAAAGATCTTACATTTAATCCCCAAGGTGTCCACAAAAATTTTAAAAACATAAATAAAAGGAAATGAGATGCAAATAAAAGTGGCTCACTACAAAAAACTCAACTAAACACAAAAGAAGGCAGTAAAAGGAAATGAGGGACAAAAATAGTAGAAGACATATAGAAAACAAATAGCAAAATGGCAGAAGTTCTTACCTATCAATAGTTACTTCAAATGTAAATAGATTAAACATTTCAAAAAAAAAGGCAGAATCCATAGAATGGATCTACAGAATCAAATAATTAATAATCACACATAATTTAATCCATAGAATGGATTAAGAAACTGGATCCAACTACATGGTATCTACAACAGACTCACGTTAAATCCAAAGACAGAAATACATCCAAAAAAATAAAGAATGGAAAAAATTATTCCATACAAATAGTAATCAAAACAGTATGGTACTGGCATAAAAACAGACACACAGAGCAATGGTACAGAATAGAGGGCCCAGAAATAACCCCACAGGATTACGGTCAATTAATTTATTACAAAGAAGGCAAGAATATAAAACAGGGAAAGGAAAGTATCCTCAATAAATAGTACTGGGAAAACTAAACAGCCACATAAAAAAGAATGGAATGATACTACTATCTTATATCATACACAAAAATTAACTCAAAATGGATTAAAGACTTGAATGTAAGACCTGAAACCATTAAACCCCTAGAAGAAAATATAGATGGTAAACTCCTTGACATCAGTCTTGGCAATGATTTTTGGATCTAACTCCAAAAATAAAGGAAACACAAGCAAAGATAAACAAGTAGGACTACATCAGACTAAAAAACTTCTGAACAGCAAAGGAAATCATCAATAAAATGGAAAGGCAACCTACTGAATGGGAAGAAATATTTGCAAATCATATAGCTGATAGGGGGTTAATATCCAAAAAATAAAGGACCCCTACAACTAACTAGCAAAACAAAATAAAACAAAACAAAAACAAAAAATATTTGATTTAAAAATGGGCAGAGAATCTAAATAGACATTTTTTAAATTTTTTAATTTAAATTTAAGTTAGTTAACATGTAGTATATCATTAGGTTCAGGGTAGAGTTTACTGATTCATCAGTTGCATATAACACCTAGTGTTCATTATATCAAGGGTCCTCTTTTTTTTTTAAGATTATTTATTTGTTTGTTTGTTTGTTTGTTTGTTTGACAGAGAGACACAGCAAGACACAAAAATACAAGCAGGGGGAGTGTGAGAGGAAGAAGCAGGCTTCCCTGAGCAGGGTGCGGGGCTGGATCCCAGGACTCTGGGATCATGACTTGAGCCAAAGGCAAACACTTAACGACTGAGCCACCCAGGTGCCCCTCAAGTGCCCTCCTTAATACCCATCACCCAGCTACCCCCATCCCCCACCCACTTCCCCTCTAGCAACCCTCAGTTTGTTCACTATAATTAAGAGTCTCTTGGGCGCCTGGGTGGCTCAGTTGGTTAAGAGACTGCCTTCGGCTCAGGTCATGATCCCGGAGTCCCAGGATCGAGTCCCATATCGGACTCCCGGCTCTGCGGGAAGTCTGCTTCTCCCTCTGACCTTCTCCCCTCTCATTCTCCGTCTCTCTCTCTCTCTAACAAATAAATAAAATCTTTAAAAAAAAAAAAAGAGTCTCTTATGCCTTGCCTCTCTATTTTTATCTTATTTTATTTTTTCTTCCCTTTCCTTATGTTCATCTGTTTCATTTCTTAAATTCTACATGTGAGTGAAATCATATAGATTTGTCTTTGACTGACTGATTTTGCTTAGCATAATACACACTAATTCCATCCACATCATTGGAAATGGCAAGATTTCCCTTTGCCCTTCTGCCTGCTCATGCTCTCTCTCTCTCTCTCTCTCACTGGCTCTCTCTCAAATAAATAAATATTTTTTTTAAAAAAGAATTACCATATGACCTAGCAAATCTACTCCTAGGTATATAATCCAAAAGAATGAAAACAGGTATTCAAACAAAAACTTGTTCACAAATGATCATAGTAGCACAATTCACAGTAGTCAACATGTAGAAACAACCTAAATGCCTATCAATAGATGAATGGATAAACAATGTGTGATATATTTATCATAATCACACATGAACCACAGAACATTTATTACTTGGCAATAGGAAGAAATAACATAGTGATGTGTGCTACAGTATGAATGAACCTTGAAAACATTATGCTAAGTGAAATAAGCCAGCTATAAAAGAACAAATATTATATTATTCCATTTACATGATGTATCTAGAATAGGGAAATTCATACAGACAGTAGATTAGAGGTTAGTTGGGGCTGACGGGAGGGCTAATGAGGAGTTGTTTAATGGTTACAGAGTTTTTGTTTGGTGTGATGAAAACATTTTAAAAATAATGGTAATGGTTGTATAATATAAATGTAATGCCACTGAAGTATACATTTATGAATGTTCAAAATTACAAAATTCTGTTATATGTATTTTACTAAAACACAAAAATTCAAAGAAAAGTAGGCAATCTGGGGTGCCTGGGTGGCTCAGTGGGTTAAGGCCTCTGCCTTCAACTCAGGTCATGATCTCAGGGTCCTGGGATCGAGGCCTAGTTGAGCTCTCAGCTCAGCGGGGAGCCCGCTTCCCCCTCTCTCTCTGCCTGCCTCTCTGCCTACTTGTGATCTCTCTCTTTCTCTCTCTCTCTGTCAAATAAATAAATAAATAAAATCTTTAAAAAAAAAAAGTAGGCAATCTACCCCAGAGACTATGCTCTTGATCACTAGGGGTGATAACCCAGTGATTCTAGTTCCATGTCCCTGATAGCTTGCATATCTATAAAATATGAATAATAATCCCTGCCCTACCTTTCTTGTCCTTGTTGTAAGAGTCAAATTAAATAGGGTACATCACAGGGCTTTCTAAACTGCAAAGAACTGAAGTCAGGTACTGTTATCATCTTGGAGGTTTACACATAAACCACCACAATAAGTTGATCTTCGGTACTGTGCAATAATACATATTTGTTTTGGGCGCCTGGGTGGCTCAGTTGTTGAGCGACTGCCTTTGGCTCAGGTCATGATCCTGGCTGGAGTCCCTGGATCGAGTCCTGCATCGGGCTCCCTCCTCAGCGGGGTGTCTGCTTCTCCATCTGACCTCTTCCTCTCACTCATTCTCTCTCTCTCTCTCTCTAGTAAATAAATAAAATCTTTTAAAAAAAACATATTTGTTTTGCTATTTCTTACAGCTCAGAGGCAATTTCAATTGTACTATCGGTTTCCAATGACTCTACCCCAACTAAAACTTCACACTTGACCAGACTGATAGGTATCTCTGGTCAGACTGGTTATGACTACACCTTTTCCATTTAACAGTACACTTCCTTTGAGATATCTTACACGTGCTTATCGGAAAACATTAATTCATGTAGGATCTCAGAACACAGACCAAAGAGGAAATAAAAAGCAAACAAAAAAGCAAACAAACAAAAAACACTGAAGCTTCCAGGTCTTTCTCAGGGAGACTAAGGAGAGTTCCTAGGGAACCAACAAGGTATGCAGTGCCAGAGATCATAGTGAGGATCAGTAAAGTGGCAATGGTATCCAGCTTTTGAAATGGCTTCCAGACCAAGACCTACCGCAGGCATAATCAGCTTCCTGAGAAGGTTCTTCAGTCTTTACAGCTTTATTAAACAGTATGTTTTAGAAAGACTTCCCAGAGGGCACCTGGCACATCACCACACTATTGGCACCAAAGCAGAAGTGCTCACAGCAAAACAAGGTCTTGGACTAAATCTGCTTAGAGAAGAGAGGGCAAAAGACTCCCCCACAGAGCTAGTAAAGAGCATCCTGAAGTCCAATGCCAAGTCTAAGACCTTTAAAAAAGGCTATGAGGCCAGAACTCAATAAGAGTATATCTCAATATTTTACTCTATATACAAAGTCCAGAACCCCATTTGCCCTTATCTATTCAGAAAAAATTTTCTTGAAGTCTCTCCTCCATAACATTTGACTTCATTTTTTATTTCCTGTTTTTGGCTATATACTTGACTTGTACTGAACTGGCTTTGGCCTCAGCTCCTCTTCCCGGTGGGAATTGCTATCACTCCCTCACTACAAGTACTTTCAGTCATCATCTCAATAGAACCGATCTGCCAGAACCCTACCTTAACACTGATCCATGTTCCCCAACACCCTTGGAAAGGATTAAAAGAGACAATGTATGTTATCAAATTTTGTAAATCGTAAAGTAAAATTCCAAAATTTGAAACTCTGTAAGTAATGATGATGGCTACTACTCGGTGTTTACACATACAATCTGGAAGCCTCATCTCAACCTTAGAAGTTAGGTCCTATTATTATCCCCATTTTTGAGGAAAGAAAAGTGAGGCAATGGGAGGCTAAATAATTTCCCAAGATGTCAGAGTTAAGAAGTGGCAGAGATTTTCCAACAAATGTTGTGGAGCAATTAGATATCCATAGGCAAAAACAAACACTTCAACCTAAACCTTGCACCTTATACAAAAATGAACTCAAAATAGACCACAGATCTAAATGTAAAACATAAACTTGTGACACTTCTACAAGAAACCATAAGATAAAATTTTAGTAACCTAGGGTTATGTGACATGTTCTTAGATACCATAAGCACAATACATAAAGAAAAAGTAAATACATTGGGCTTCACCAAAACTAAAAACTTTTGTTCTGTTGAAGACCCTAATGAGAAAATTTTCCAAAAAAATATGCCACAGACTAGAAGAAAATATTTGTAAGTTACATATTTGACAAAGAACTCATATCCAGAATATATAAATGATTTATTAAACCCAAAGGTAAGGGACACCTAGGTGGCTCAGTTGGTTAAGCATCTGCCTTCGGCTCAGGTCATGATCCCAGGGTTCTGGGATCGAGTCCCCCATTGGGTTCCTTGCTCGGCAGGGAGACTGCTTCTCCCTCTGCCTCTGCCTGCCACTCTGCCTGCTTGTGCTCTCTCACTCTCTAACAGATAAATAAATAAAATCTTTTAAAAAAAAACAAAACCAAACCAAAGGTACGAAAACAAACAACCCAATAAGATAATGGGAAAAATACTTGCGTAGATACTTAGTGAAACAAAAATATACACATGGAAAATAAGCACATGAAAAGATATTCAACATCATCAGCCATTAAGGAATAGCAAATTAAGGCCCAGATGAGCTATCACTACATACCTATTAGCATGGCTATAATAAAATATAGTAACAATACAAAGTGCTGGCAAGGATACAGAGAAAATGGGATTATCATACATTGCTAGTGGGAATATAAATTAAAATATCACTTTTGCATCACTCTGAAAAAGAGCTAATCAATTTCTTATAATATTAAACAGGTACATATATGAGCCCACAATCCCATTTCTGGGCATTTATCCTCTAGAAATGATAACTTGCATTCACGTGAAAACCTGTATGACAATGTTTAACGCAGCTGTATTTGTAATCACCAAAAACTACAAACAATCCAAATGTCCTTCAACTGGAGGATGAATAAACAAACTACTACATCCATACAGTGGAACACTTGGATGGATCACAAGGGCATCATGCTGAGTAAAAGAAAACAGTCTCAAAAGTTCACATTCTATAGGATTCCATTAAATGAGGATTCTCGAAATGACACAATTATACAGATAGAAACAGATCAATGGTTGTCTGAGGTAAAAGAATTTGAAAGTGAGACTTTAGGAAAGCCTACAGACACCTTTGAGAAATATGCCAGTATCTATATGTGCAGAGATAACAGGAATTCTTTGTTGAGTAATCACATAGTGAACAACTGAATTTCTTTCAAGAAACTCTTATGACAAATGCTAATATTATGTGTGACTAAAATCTTAGAATGTCAAGGACTTTCTGCAGGAAAACCTTTCAAAACAAGAAAGAAAAGACTCCTACTAAAGGCAGTAAACCAAATTTTATACAACTCTGCCTTAGTACTTACATCATAGCAGGCACTCAGGAAATATCTGTTTTCAATAATGCTGAAATTAAAGACATCACTAGACTTCTCCCAAACTGCCTTGTCCATAAATATGCTGGGTTATTCTATTTGATTCAGGTAAGAAAAGCTAACTAATACTTATAGAGTACTTACTATGTACTAAGAGTGTCAAATATTATATATATATATACACATATATATGTGTATATATATACACAAACACACACATTTATAGAGTACTATGTACTAAGAAGTGTTAAATATTATATATGTATATACATATTAATATACATATATATATTAATTCATGTAATTTTCACAACAACCCTAGGAGGTAGAGATGATTATGATTCTCATTTTACAGATGAGAAAAGTGGGTCACAGAGAGATTAAAGGACTAACTTCTAGGTCCCATCTCCAGGAACAGAAGAACCTACAATGTAATCTGGATATAGAATTATGTTCTCATAATTGCTATAAAGCCTTATTACTAGATTCTATAGTCTCTCTATAATACATTCTTCAGTCAATAGGTCTTTGATTTATGTTTAGGTTCATTAAAAATACATGAATATAGAACTGTTGAAAATTTTCTTAGATAACACATAGGGATCTGTATAGTTATGATTACTTCAGTCAGCAAGCATTTCCTTAACACCAATTCCAGCACTAAGTACCAGGGGCCCAAGGAGAGACAAAATACAATCCTGCTTTCAAGGAGTTCATTCTGGTGATGGTGACTCAACATGGAACAAGCGCAATTCAGTGCAGTAACTTGATAGTGGGAAAAATATCAGAGAAGGCTCCTGGAGGAGGGGGATACATGAGTTGAGGATGCGAAATTAGAGATTGTTAAGAAAATATGGCAGGGAAGGGTGCTTTAGGCAGAAGGAAAAGTAGCTACAAATGAATGAATGATAGAGACAGACAGAAAGACAAAAATACTGAGAGACAAAGAGAAATATCAGTGATAACATAGTTCAGTGTGGTGGGAAGGCTGGTTGCTAGACAGGGCAAGGTTGCAGAAGGAGTGTGGCCAGTACTGAACATGAACCAAGTTTCCCTTCTTTCATACTGGCAGCCTTAAACAAGGAAGAAAGAAAACGTCCTGGGGTAAAACAGAATTGGTCACTAGTGCACTCTCAGTATCTAGGATCATACCTCTTATATAGTGTCTTATATTAATTGTACTTTGTGATTTAAAATTGTAATTTATGACTACATTAACACAAAAAATTAAATGCTACTATCAGAACTGTAGATGGACCGAAAAGAATGGAAATGCAATTTTTACAGGCACTGTCCATAATAACTCTTCACCTTGTACAGTATTACACAACTAATAAAATTTTTATTCATATTATGCAAAGTAATCCAGAAAACAGTTATATATTTCTATAGAAGATGAAACAAAGCTAAGAGAATTGAAGTTATTTAAGGTTACTGGCAGAGTCTAAACCATATGGATTCAAATCCAGTGATTTTTCCACAATAACACAGTAGCTAGACTCAGAATAACAAGCTAGACCCAGCTCTGACTTGCTCTTGACCTTCCTACCTGCCTATACTTCTCCATACCTAACTTCTCACTTCTAAATCATTTCTCTTAGGCAATCCCAAGGATAAATGCTCTGCCAAAACATAATAAGTTTGTTAACAGCTCTCTGTTGAAAATGAAAAGTTAAAACTATAAATTTATAGCCACTACCTCCTACACCTGACACACTCTATCCCCTACATAATAGATCATACAATCTGATTATATAACTGATTTGTCATCTACTTCCTCAAACAGAATATTTTAAAAGATTTTATTTATTTATTTGACAGAGAGATCACAAGTAGGCAGAGAGACAGGCAGAGAGAGAGGGGAAAGCAGGCTCCCCGCTGAGCAGAGAGCCCTATGCGGGGCTCGATTCCAGGACCCTGAGATTATGACCTGAGCCGAAGGCAGAGGCGTGAACCCACTGAGCCACCCAGGCACCTCCTCAAACAGAATTTAACTTTCCTTGAGGACAGGGATCTTTGTCTTCTGCCTCCTGCTCTACCTGAATATCTACACGAGTGCTAGTGCATAGCAATTGCTCAATAAACATCCATTAAATGAATGAATGTACTCTTTTGTCTGATATACAAGGCCCTTCACAGTCTGACTTACACAATGGTCTCCCTCACCATCTCCCAATCTCCAGCCTGTCTCAAGATCTTCCCAACATGTTTCCAGGCCTTCTCAACCCTATGCCTTTGATGTTATTCCCATCTACATTTAGGTAAAACCTACTTCTTTCTGGAAGTCTTCTTTAATCACACCAACCCACATTAATCTCACCCTCCACTAGGGTTAACAGTATCAACCAAATGTGGCAAGCGTATGGCATCTCTAAAGCGTGGTACTACATTATAAACCAGCAACTAACTAGACTAGAAACCTCTTAAGGAAATGACCTCTGTTTCAGTCCTCTCTACATGCCACTTTGCCTCTGTACCAGTACCTGCTATGTAGCAAGTGATCAACAAATACTGACTTACTTCCTATTATTTTTATTGTATTTGGGTTAGTTGACACACAATGTTACATTAGTTTCACATGTACAACATGGTGATTTCACAAGTTTAAACATTATGCTATGTTCACCACAACTGTAGCTACCACCTCTCACCATACAATGCTATTACATTATCATTGACTATATTCCTTATGCTGTACCTTTTATTCCCATGACTTATTCATTCTATAACTGCAAGTCTTTTATCTCCCATCACTCCTCACCCATTTTGCTCATCCTCCCACTCCCTTCCCTCTGGAAACTCAATTATGTTGTGTGTTCACTCACCAATTTATGATAGAACATCTCAAATCATGGTTCACATTGACAAAAAGTAGGGAAGACTGGGCTTGACCCTATCACATGACCAAAGTGTGACAGGTGATGATCTGTTAAAAGCTATGGAGTCAAGGAAGAGGAGGGAAAGATGGTGGCACTGTACAAGGACCTTAGGCTCACCTCATCCCATGAACACAACTACATAACTATCAAATCATCCTAAATAGCCCAGAAATTGACTTAAGACTGGCAGAACAAACTCCGCAACTAAAGGTAGTGAATAGGCCACATCAAAGAAGATAGGGAGTGCAAAGATAGGGACTGGGAGAAAAAAAGATCACAGCCACTGCAGTGGGGAGGTAGCTGCAACACAGAGAAGGGTGAGAGACAGACTAGCTAACAGAAGAGCTAAACACAGGAAAAATGAATCCCCATAGCAACTGGTTTATAAGGCGAGAGGGGCTGAATTTCATGAATTCTTGCAACCAGCGAGGCTTCAAGCCTGGAGTTTTAAAGGGCAGTGGGCTTGGCACAGATATAGCCTGAAAGACATTGCGCTACTTTGGAAAGAAGAAAAGCAAACAACCCCTAAACATTCAGTACTGAAACAGGGATCTGAAGAACATGTGGGCACATACTGCAGAGGGTATTTGCTCAATTTGGAGCCTGTCACAGAGACACAACATTCATGCAGAGAGCTCTCTGGGAACAAATAAACTGATAAATGCCATTTCCCTCTGCCATCTCTCAGCATAAACAGAGAGCCACCTACGGGAACCAGCACAGGACTGACACTAGCTACCTAACTTGCTTACACCAAGCCCCACTCTCCCACACTGTGGTGAAACCACCCTTCCCAGTCACACTTGCCTCACCCTTTCCAGTCACACTTGACATGGTAAGCCCATTGCCCCAGAAGACGAGCCCTAACCACACCTCAGACCACGTCTGCTGATCTGGGAGTTTTGCAGAATGGAAACAGGTCTCATGTGACAAAAAGACCAGAGCATACCTAATAAAAACTTGCCAGATTCGGGCCAGGGGCCAAATACTGCCCATAGCATACAAAGAGAGCCTCTGCAGACTAGTGGCCAGAAGGATAAAGCAGCCAGGACACAAATGCAGTGCACACAGAGCACACATCAGAGACACTCCCAGAACTGTCAAACCCTGAGGAACAGGGGACACTATATGGAACAACAAAACAAGACCTCTTCTTCATAATACCATTACCCTCAAGAACAGGAGATATAGCTGACTTTCCTAACAAACAGAAACAGGAACAAGAAGAGACAAAATGAGAAGACAAAGAAGTCCATCACAAATGAAAGAATAGCACAAGGTCATGACTGGAGATCTAAGCAAAACAGATATAAGTAACTTGCCTAATAGAGTAATTAAAGCAGTGATCATGAGGATACTCACAGGAATTGAGAAAAGAGTGAAAGACATCAGAGAGACCCTTAATACAGAGATAAAGAAGAACCAATCAGAGATAAAGAATGAAAAAAAAACAAGACTAGAAACATGTTTGATGCAATGAACAGCAGGCTGGAAGAAGCAGAAAAATGAATTATTGACCTAGAAAATAGAATAATGAAAAGTAACCAAGCTCAATAAAAAAGAGAAAAAAGAATTATATAAAACAAGAATAGAGTTAGGGGCAAAAAAAAAAAAAGAATAGAGTTAGGGAACTAGGTGACTCCATTAAACATAATTAATATTCATATTATAGGAGTCCCAGAAAAATAAGACAGAGAAAAGAGAGCAAAAAATTTATTTGAAGAAATAGCTGAAAATGTCCCTAATCTGGGGAAAGAAACAGATATCCAGATCCAGGAGACATGGAACACCTCCAACAAAATCGACAAAACACAAAGACATACTGTAATGAAATTGCCAAATATAGTGATAAAGAAAAAAAATTTTTTTTATTTATATATTTAACAGAGAGAGAACACAAGCAGGCAGAGAGGCAGGCAGAGACAGAGAGAGGAGCAGGCTCCCTGCTGAGCAAGGAGCCCGATGCGGGACTCGATCCCAGGACTCTGGGATCATGACCTGAGCCGAAGGCAGCTGCTTAACCAACTGAGCCACCCAGGCGTCCCTATAAAGAAAAAATTTTAAAAGTGGCAAGACAAAAGTAGATAGAAACATGCAAGGGAAACCCCATAAAGCAAGCAGCCAATTACTTAGCAGAAACTTTCCAAGCCTGAAAGAAGTGGTGTGATTTATTCAAAGCCCTAAATGGGAAAAATCTGTAGCCAAGAATACTGTATCTAGTGAGGCTATCATTCAGAATAAGAGAGATAAGGAGTTTTCCAGAAAAACAAAAACTAAAAGTGTTCATGACCACTAATCAAAACCTGAAAGAAATATTAAAGGGACACTGTGTATGAAACAGAAAGATCAAAATTGATAGTATCAAAGTAGTAAATACAAAAGCTGTAAAAGTGAATATTTATGTAAAAAATCAGTTAAGGAATTCACAAAATAAAAAGATGTAAAATATGACACCATACACCTAAAATGTGGGGAGGAGAGGAGCAAAGAATGAAAACTATTGACTTACTATAGACTGCTATTAGAAGATGCTATATATAAACCTCATGGTAATCGCAAATCAAAAACCACTAATAAATATGCAAGGAATAAAGAGGAAGAAATACAAATATATCACAAAAGAAAACCAGCAAGCCATGAAAGAGAGAAAGGCAAAAAAAGTTCAAAGAAAATCTTCAGAAACAACTAAAAAACAAGTAATAAAATAGTAATGTATACATATCTATCAATAATAACTTTCAGTGTAAATGGACTAAATGCTCCAATCAAAAGACATTAAGAGTGCCAGAATGGATAATTACAAAAAAGACCCATCTGTATGCTGCCTAAAAGACACCCATTTTAGACCTAGACACCTTCAGATTGAAAGTGAGGGGATGGAGAAACATCTATAATGCAAATGGGTGTCAAAAGAAAACCAGAGTAATAATACTTATATCTGACAAAATAGGCATTAAAACAAAGACTGTAGCAAGACACAAAAGGACAGTATATGAAAATAAAGGGGACAATCCAACAATAAGATATAATAATTGTAAATATTTACACACACCAAATGGGAACATCCAAATACATAAAAGAATTAATAACAAACACAATGAATAAAATCAATAATAAAACAGTAACAGTAGGCGGGGCGCCTGGGTGGCTCAGTGGGTTAAAGCCTCTGCCTTCTGCTCGGGTCATGATCTCAGGGTCTTGGGATCGAGCCCCGCATGGGGCTCTCTGCTCAGCGGGGAGCCTGCTTCCCCCTCTCCCTCTGCCTGCCTCTCTGCCTACTTGTGATCTCTCTCTGTCAAATAAATAAATAAAAATCTTAAAAAAAAAAAAAACAGTAACAGTAGGGGACTTTGATATCCCATTTACATCAATAGACCAAACATCTGAACAGAAAATAAACAAGTAAACAATGACTGAATGACACACTGGAACACATGGATTTAATAGATATATTCAGAATAGTCCATCCTAAAGCAGCAGAATATACAGTCTTTTTAAGTGCACACAGATCATTCTCCAGAAGAGATCACATATTAGCCCATAAAACAAGCCTGAACAAATTCAAGAAAATGGAAGTCATACCAAGAAGCTTTTCTAACCACAATGCTATGAAACCAGAAGTCAACCACAAGAAAACTTCTGGAAAAACCACAAATATATGGAGGTTAAACAACATGCTACTAAATAATGAATAGATCAACCAGGAATTAAAAAAAAAGAAATAAAAAGTACATTGAAATAAAAATGAAAACACAATGGCTCAAAACAGTTGGGATGCAGCAAAAGTGGTTTCAGAAGGGAAGTTTCTAGCAATATAGGCCTACCTCAAAAAGCAAGAAAAATCTCAAATAAACAACTTAACTTTAAACCTAAAGGAACTAAAAAGAACAACAAACAAAACCTAAAACCACCAGAAGGAGGAATTAGAGCAAAAATAAATGATAAACTTAAAAAAAAAAAAACAATAGAACATATAAATGAAACCCAGAGCTGGTTCTTTGAAAAAAAATCAATAAAACTGACAAGGCTCTAGACTGACTTAACAAGAAAAAAAGAGAAAGACCTAAAATAAAAGAAATAACAAGTGAAAGTGGATAAATAACAACCAGCATAGCACAGAAATACAAACAATTCTAAGAGAATATTATGAAAAACTCTAAGGTAATAAATTGAACAACCTAGGGGAAAAAAGATAAATTCCTACAAATATATAAATTATCAAAATTGAACCAGGAAAAAACAGAAACTTTGAACAGGCCAATTATCTGCAAAGAAATTGGATCAGTAACCAAAAACTCCCAACAAACAAAAGTCCAGGGCCAGATGGCTTCAGAGGCAAATTCTACCAAATATTTAAAGAAGAGTTAATACCTTTTCTTCTCAAACTATCCCAAAAAAATAGAAGAAAAACTTCCAAATTCATTCTACGAGGTCAGCATTACCTTGTTAACAAAACCAGATAAAGACACCACAAAGAAAAAAGGAACTGAAAACTAATAGCTCTAATAAACACAGATGCAAAAATCCTCAACAAAATACTAGCAACCCAAATCCAATAATACATAAGAAAATCATTCACAGAAGATCAAGCAGGATTTATTCCTGGGATTTAAAGGTTAAATATTCACTAATCAATCAACATGATACATCAGATCAATTGAGAGAAAGAATAAGAACCATATGATCATTTCAATAGATGCAGAAAAAGCATTTTACAAGGTATAACACCAATTCATGATAAAAACCATCAACAAAGTAGGTTTAGAGGGAACAGATGTCAGCATAATAAAGGTCATCTATCAAAAATGCACAGTGCAGTATGTGCTATGGCAAATGCTGTGAAATGTGTAAGCCTGATGATTCACAGACTTGTACCCTGGGGTAAATAATACATTATATGTTAATAAAAAAAATTTAAAAAAAAATGCACAGTGCACATCATCCTTGATGGGAAAAATTGAGAGCCGTTTTCCTAAGGTCAGGAACAAGACAAGGATGTCCACCCTCAATATTTCTATTCAAAATAGTACTGAAGGTCCTAGCCACAGCAATCAGACAAATAAATAAATAAAAGGAATCCAAATTGGTAACAAAGAAATAAAACTTTCACTATTTGCACATGACATGACACTATATATAGAAAGTGCAAAAGACTCCACGAAAAAACTGCTAGAATCAATTAACAAATTCAGTCAATTTGCAGGATACAATATCAACACACAGAAATTTGTTGCATTTCTATACACCAATAATGAAGCAGTAGAAGGAGAAATTGCATAAACAATCCCATTTACAATTGTAGCAAAAAATAAGATACCTAGAAAAAAATAAAACTAAAGACATGAAAGACCTGTACTTTGAAAACTATAAAACAGAGGCACCTGAGTGGCTCAGTGGGTTCAAGACTCTGCCTTAGGCTCAGGTCATGATCCCAGGGTCCAAGATCGAGCCCCGCATCGGGCTATCTGCTCAGCGGGAAACTTGCTTTCCCCCGCCCCTCTGCCTACTTGTGATTTCTCTCTGTCAAATAAATGAATAAAATCTGAAAGAAAGAAGAAGAAAGAAAGAAAAGAAAGAAAGAAAGAAAGAAAGAAAGAAAGAAAGAAAGAAAGAAAGAAAGAAAGAAAGAAAGAAAGAAAGAAAAGAAAAGAAAGAAAAGAAAGAAAGAAAGAAAGAAAGAAAGAAAGAAAGAAAGAAAGAAAGAAAGAAAGAAAGAAAAAACTATAAAACATTGAGGAAAGAAATTCAAGACAACACAAAGAAATGGAAAAACATTTCAGGTTTCTGGATTAGAAGAACACTGTTAAAATGTCTATGCTACCCAAAGCCATCTACACATTTAATGCAATCCCTATCAAAATACCCACAGCATTTGTCATAGAACTAGAACAAACAATCCTAAAATTTGTACGGAGCCACAAAAGACCCCAAATAACCAAAGCAATCTTGAAAGGCAAGGCTAGAGGCATCACAATTCTGGACTTCAAGTTATATTACAAAGCTGTAGTAATCAAAACAGTATGGTACATGTACAAAAATAGACACATAGACCAACAGAACAGAATAGAAAATCCAGAAATAAATCCACAATTATATGGTCAGTTAATTTCCCACAAAGTAGGAAAGAATATCCAGTGGGAAAAAAAAAAAGTCTCTTCAACAAATGGTGTTGAGAAAACTGGATAGCAACATGGAAAAAAATGAAACTGAACCACTCTCTTACACCATACAAAAAAAAAATTCAAAATGGATCAGAAGCCTAAATATAACACCTAAAATCATAAAAATCCTAGAAGAGAACACAGGTGATAAATTCTCTGACATTGGCTATAATAACGTTTTTCTAGATAGGTCTCTTGAGGCAAAGGAAATAAAAAGCAAAAATAAACTATTGGGGCTACATAAAAAAAAAAGCTTCTGCACAGTACAGAATCAACAAAACTGAAAGGCAACTTACAGAATGGGAGGGGATATTTGCAAATGACATATCCAATAAAGGGTTCATATCCAAAATATATAAAAAACTTATAAAACACAACACCCAAAAAACAATCCACTTTAAAAATGGGCAGAAGTCACAAGTAGATATTTTTTCCAAAGAAGACATATAGATGGCCAACAGACACATGAAAAGATGCTTAGCATCAATTACCATCAGGGAAATACAAATCAAAACTACAGTGAGATATCACCTCACACCTGTCAGACTGGCTGAAATCAACAACACAAGAAATAGGAGGTGTTGGCAAGGATGTGGAGAAAGAGGAACCCTCTTGCACTGCTGGTGGGAATGCAAACTGGTGCAGTCACTCTGGAAAACAGTATGGAGTTTCCTCAAATAGTTAAAAATAGAGCTACCTTACAATCCAGTAGGTGCACTGCTGGGTATTTTCCCTAGGAACACAAAAATACTAATTCAAAGGGATACATGCACTGCTATGTTTATAGCAGCATTACTTACAATAGTCAAGTTATGGAAGCAGGAAAAGTGACCACTGATTGATGAATGGATAAAGAAGATGTAGAATATACATACAATGAAATATTATTCAGCCATGAAAAGGAATGAAATTTTGCCTATTGCAATGATATATATGGAGCTAGACAGTATAATGCCAAGCAAAATTAGTCGATCTGAGAAAGACCAATACCATATGATTGACTCATAGGTGGAATTTAAAGTACAAAACAAATAAGCAAAGGGAAAAAAGAGAGAGACAAACTAAGAACAGACTGTTAACTACAGAGAACAAACTGGTGGTTACTGGAGGAGAGGGGGTTGGGGGAGGGGTTAAATAGGCAATGGGGATTAAGGAGTCCACTTGTGATGAACACAGATGAGGTATGGAAGTATGGAATTAGCATATTGTACATCTGAACTTAATGTAACACTGTTTATTTACTAACTATAATCAAAAACTTAAATGCTATGGAGTCAAATAGTCTGCCTTTGAATCTAGGCTTCACCACTTAAAACCTGTTTGATTCTGAACAAGTTTTACATGTCTCCATGCCTCAGTTTCCTCATTTATAAAATGGGGATAGCACCAGTCCATACCTTATAGGGTTGTGACAAGTATTAACGAGATAATACATTCAAATATTCAGTCCAGTGCACAGAATACACTCTCAACAAACATTAGCCATTATGACTGATATTGACCTAGGCTTAATAGTAGGCTTTTGTATGGGTATAATGTTTCTTTTTGGAGTGATAAAAATATTCTAAAATTGACTGTGGTAATGGTTGTACAACTCTATGAATGTACTAAAAACCAGTGAATGGTACAATATGAATGGCTGAACTGCATGATATGTTAATTATATCTCAATAAAGGTATTTTAAAAATAACCCCCAAAACAAAATAGGTCTTGGATCTATTCATTAATTGTAAAAGGAGGTAGAACATAATAGGATCTCAGCCCAAAAGCAAATTATTAACAGTATTTGCCCAAAGCCTGTAGAATACATGAGGTTTACTTTCTTTTCTGGTGATAGGCAAGATCTTTTCAGTTGTAGTCCACCTACAAGGAGGGATGAGGGTCACCATGGTAAGCATAGATAATACATTAAAAATGCTACTGAATGAAATCAGAGATAAAGGGGTAGAAAAACATCACTTCTCATCTCAGACCAACTGCAGACTGCCTAAGTCTACTTGGAAAACATTTTGGCATGATCAAATGGAATTAAATAGGCAGTTGGAGAAAAATCCTCTAAAGGGAAGCTCAACATTGAAAACAGGGGAAAAATAAATGGAAAACAATGGGCTGTCCAGAAGAGGACAAGTCCTCAGGGATCCTCAGAAAGCTCCAACGTATTCTTTCAGTCTTTTCTTTTATCCATGAGAGATCTACTCACATTTAGTAATCTCAGGTAGAACTCCATGGCAGATAAGTCAGTTCTGTTTTTATTTATTTGCCTCATTGTCACTGGTGAAAAAGGCAAGACCAAGCAAGATGCTACCACTTGACCTGGGAATAAGTTCATTTCCCCAAGCGGGAAGATTTGCCAGGTACCTGATGAGTCCACACTCTGACCTGGGCTAAATAACCAGAAAATGAGACGTTTATATGTCATCTACAACTTATTGGGGAAGAGTGACTGAAGAAAAAATAAAGCAGCTGGTGATCATACCTGATTCCTAGTGAATACTGGGAAGCAGCTATGGAGAGGAAAGGAGAGTATGGGTTGCAAATACTTCATTGCATTATTCAATTTAAAAAAAAGACCTCTAGGGGCGCCTGGGTGGCTCAGTTGGTTGAGCAACTGCCTTCGTCTCAGGTCATGATCCTTGAGTTCCGGGATCGAGTCCCACATCGGGCTCCCAGCTCCACGGGGAGTCTGCTTCTTCCTCTAACCTTCTCTCCTCTCATGCTCTCTCTCACTTTCTCTGTCTCTCAAATAAATAAATAAAATCTTTTTAAAAAAATAAAAAAAAGACCTCTTTCCAGATCCTTAAGCAATTTTCTTCATATCACCACCTCTTCCATTTTATATTATTTCAAAGTAGAGGCTCATGAGAGGTACCATTTTTTCAAGCTGTCACACAGCAGACATGAGCTAAATTTCTTGTATAAGTAAAAACTGAAGCACAGTATTCTTTAATTAAATTCCAGATTCTACTACCTTTTGACCATATGTATGCCTGGGAATACCTTCCCACCAGTCAAAACTCCCTAAAAGCACAAAAGACATCGGCCTAAAAGTAATTAAACGAGCCCTTCAAAATATGTGGCAAGAAAAGACACTAGGCGAATTTCAGGGGAACTGAATTTTAGTCCAGTTTTGTCACTAGTGGTGTAACTTTCAGTAGGTCTCTCTAGCCCTCAGTCTCCCCCTCTAAAATCTGAGGACTTTAAAATACATCAGTAGTTCTCAATCTCAAGGCACTAGTATAGCCAGGGGACACTTGGAAATGTGTGGAGGTGATTTTGGTTGGCACAATGACATGGAGAGAACTACTGGCATTAATTCCAAGATAGTGAAGGACAGTTAAGATACCAGACAGCTAGCAATGCCCAAAACAGACAAACACAACGAAGAACTATCCTGTCTAAAATGTCAAGAGCATATTAATCTCCCCTTCCCAGAAATAAATGGACAAAATAATTAGACCTTGTCAATCTCTAAAATCCTTTGCCATAGGCAAATGTAACAAAGAATACTGCAATACTGTGTTTGTCTTATTAAGACTGAATGGTGGGGAAACTTCAATCATATTTTGCTCAGTAAATAAGGAGAAAAGAAAAATAAATTACTCTGTATTTCATGCTCTAAAGCATGTAATTAACAAAATCTCTTCTAGAACAGATCTGAATCTAGAAATGAACCTGACAACTAAAGACATATTACACACACGAACACAAACACACACCACACACACACACACACACACACGCACACACACAGAACTATTAACTGCAACCAGATGTTCCTTAACAACCATTTGTTTAAAAAAACACAAACAATAAATTCCATTAGAGTTTGTTGTTCACATTTTAAATCCAAGTGAAACTGAGTTAGGAACAAGTAAGAAAAAGGGTTGGAAAATTGTTCATAGAACAACAAAAGGTTTACTCTGCGGGATCCATGTGTTTCAGGCCAATAAAAAACATGAGTGGCTGTGTATCAGCTGCAACCCAAGAGTCAATAGGGTGGAGTTAAAGAAGTTTTACTTATTAATATAATTTACTATTTTTAATTCCTGCTCTGAAATTCTTCCCACAAATCTGTATGATGTATTCCGCCATATGGATCAGAAACAGTGAGCTACTTTATGTCTGTTATCAATCTGAAGGCAAATCAACTGGAATAAAAGTTCTAACTCCAGAGTCTTAACTACAAGCTGTTATAAACTGATAATTAACCCACTGATACAATACCAGCAGCCAGAGACAGAACATAAAAGCCTCTAGCAAATCAACAGAAGGGCCAAGAGCTGAATAGGATCTTTTGAGAAAATGGCTTTGAGAAAAAAAAAATAGCTTTTCTGATATTTCTGGACACAAACTATAACAATTTCATCCATACCCATTACTCATCAAAGCCAAATTTAACCCTTTCCTGAAACCAACCAAGAGATTATAGTAAATAAATCCTTTCCTTTTAAGGATGTATTTCAAAAAGGGAGTTATTTTCTGTGGCAGAAAAAGCAGATTTCTATGGCAAACCTCACCTTGGCAGCAGTCTCCTAGAATATAGCCTAGAGTTCCAGAAATTTAAAAATCCTGAATCTGTGCTAGCAGTTTTTGCCACTGGCCTCACTGGGCTGGTATCCAAACTCTAGGGTCTAATGTTTCAAAATAAGCCAAACCCAAATCTGAACAATCATCCTTACTGTTTAGTAGTGTCTTCTAAGAATATTTTGCTCCCAACAAATTCTCATCTATACAGGGGAACTAATATCTGAATTCGCCTCTGACTAATCAGTTTTTTTCCCTGCCACCCACCAGTTGACTTCTAGCCAATCTATCCACAACTATTAACTTTCAAAGACCAATATGGTCCTTCTAAAGGGCCAGTTGTGTGGGTCAGTCTTTAAAAAAAAAAAAACTGAATAATGAAAGGGAGGAGCAATTTGTCACCATCTAACATTTACAAAAGGTGATATATAAGACAAACATAGGTAAACTCTAGCAATTTTAATCCCTAAGGAAACCAATTTTCAACTGTCAAAATGCTTCCTTCTCTCACCTCTGCTCTCACAAATCAAAGAAATAAGCATAGGAAAATGAAGTTTTGCTTATGCTATCCAGCTGATAAAAATTCTAGACTGACATAAACTACCCTTGTTTTATTCATTTCAAATAGGCATCTCAAATTTTTTATGTCCAAATAAAACTCTGTCTTCTCTCTCACACTCACTCTTGCACTTTCTCTCCCTCTCTCTCTCTCTCGCTCTCTCTCTCACACACACACAGAAAAACATCATCTAGGTTATTAAGCCAAGAACACTTTTGACTCATCCTTGATCTCTCTCTTCCTCCCTTTCCCTCCCTTTCCCTTCCGTTCTATATCACTCAACCAATTGGCAAGTAATAATAAAAAAGAAACTGGAGCCATCATTATTTAAGTAGGCCCCATGCCCAGCATGGAGCCTATGTCAGGGCCTGAACTCAGGGCCTAAGATCAAGACCTAAGCTGAGATAAAGAGTCAGACATTTAACCAACTGAGCCACCCAGGTGCCCCAATGGCTCGCTTCTAAACATCCTGAATCACTATGTACTTCCCACCACCTCCACCACTACTTTAGTCCAGGCCACCATCATCTGCTAGCCAGATTTTTGTAATAGCATTTTAACTGATTTTCCTGCTTCCACTTAGTCCTATAAGTCATTAAACTTACAGAAGCTACAAGCGACTCCTAAAAATATAATACATATGATATTCTCTATCCCATTATCTTGTATTTTTTCATAGAACTAATAATTATCAAGAAACATCTTATTATAGAGAACAAACTGATGGCTACCAGAAGGGAGGATTGGGGGGCTGGGTGAAATGGGTGATGGGGATTAAGGAGGGCACCCACCCTGATGAGCACTGGGTGATGTATATAATTGTATTATATACCTGAAACTAATATAACACTATATGTTAAATAACTGGAATTAAAAACTTTTAAAAAATGAAATATCTTATTTAATTATTTATTATACTTTATGTTTTTCCTCATTAAAATTCAAGCTCCATAAGGGAAAGGATTTGGTTTCTTATGCTACTGAATCTGCAACACCTAGAACATTTCATGGCATACAGGAGATGTTCAATAAACACGTGCAGAATTAATAAATGAATGATTATTGTTTTTTAAAAAATGTTTTTATTTGAATTCCAGTTATTTAACATATAGAGCAATATTAGTTCCAAGTGTACAATATAGTGAGTGATTCAACACTTTCATACAACACCCGGTGTTCACCTCACCAAGAGCTCTCCTTAATCCCCACCACCTTTTACTCAGCTCCTCCCCTCTACCTCCCCTCTGGTAAGTGTCAGGTTATCTCTATGGTTAAGAATCAGCTTCTTGCATTACCCCCTCTCTCTTTTCTTCCCTTTTCCTTCTTTGTTTTGTTTCTTAAATTCCACTTATGAGTGAAATTATATGGTATTTATCTTTCTCTGACTGATTTATTTTGCTTGGTATTACACACTGTAGCTACAACCACAAATTTGCAAAAGGCAAGATTTCATACTTTTCTT
>CM052801.1:45458400-45524005 GCA_028533885.1 Nasua narica
TATAATGTATTATTTACCCCAGGGTACATGTCTGTGAATCATCAGGCTTACACATTTCACAGCATTTGCCATAGCACATACCCTCCCCAATGTCCATATCCCTACCCCCCCACCTCCCAGCAACCCTTAGTTTGTTTCGTGAGTTTAGGAGTCTCTTATGGTTTGTCTCCTTCCCCATCCCATCTTGTTTCATTTCTCTATAGCTGAGTGATTTTCCATTATGTATATACACACCACATCTTCCATATGAATTCATCAGTCAATGGACATTTGGGCTCTTTCCATAATTTGGCTATACTTGATAATGCTGCTACAAATATTGGGGTGCATATTTCCCTTTGAATTAGTATTTTTGTGTGTTTTACATAAATAACTAGTAATGCAATTGTTGGATTATAGGGTAGTACTCCTTTTTTTTTTTTTAAAGATTTTTTTATTTATTTTATTAGAGAGAGAGTGAGAATGAGAGGGGAGAAGGTCAGAGGGAGAAGCAGACTTCCCGCAGAGCCGGGAGTCCGATATGGGACTCGATCCCGGGACTCCGGGATCATGACCTGAGCTGAAGGCAGCCGCCCAACCAACTGAGCCACCCAGGCGCCCGGTAGTACTCTTTTTACCTTTTTGAGGAAATCCCATGTTGTTTGCCACAGCAATTGTACCAATTTACATTCCAACCAAGAGTGCAAGAGAGTTCTCCTTTCTCCACATCCTTGCTAACACCTGTTGTTCTTGTGTACTTGATTTTAGCCATTCTGAGAGATGTGAGGTGATACCTCATTGTAATTTTGATTTGTATTTTCCTGATAATCAGTGATGTTGAGCATCTTTTCATGTGTCTGTTAGCCATCTGTATGTCTCCTTTGGAAAAATATCTATTCATATCTTCTGACCATTTTTTAACTGGATTATTTCATTTGGGACTATTGAGTTTTTTATAAGTTCTTTATACATTTTGGACACTAACCCTTTATTGAATATGTCATTTGCAGATATCTTCTCTAATTCAGAAGGTTGCCTTTTAGTTTTGTTGTTTCCTTCACTGTGCAGAGGGTTTTATACTCATTAGTTCCAATAGTTTGTTTTTTGCTTCTTTTTCCCTTGTCTCAGGAGACATAGAAAGAAGCTGCTACAGCCAAAGCAAAAGAGGTTACTGCCTATGTACTCCTCTAGGATTTTTATGGTTTCTGGTCTCATATTTAGGCCTCTGATCCATTTTAAATTTATTTTTGCATATGCTATAACAAAGTGGTCCAGTTTCACTCTTTTGCATGTTGTTGTCCAGTTTTCCCAACACCATTTGTTGATGAGACTTTTTTCATTAGTCTTTCCTGTTTTGTCAAAAATTAATTGACCTTATGATTTTGGGTTAATTTCTGGATATTCTGTTCTGTTCCATTCATGTAATGTGTTTCTTTTTCTGCCGTTAACATAATGTTTTGATTACTATTGCTTTATAATATAATTTGAAGTCCAGAATTGTGATGCTTCCAGCTTTGTTTTGTTCTCAAGGCTACTATCCCTATTTAGGGTGTTTTGTGATTCCATACAAAGTTTAGGGTTGTTTGTTCTAGTTCTGTGAGATGGTGTTTTGATAGAAATTATATTAGGGGTGCCTGGGTGGCTCAGTGGGTTAAAGCCTCTGTCTTCGGCTCAGGTCATGATCTCGGGGTCCAGGGATCGAGCCCCGAGTCGGGCTCTCTGCTCGGCAGGGAGCCTGCTCCCACCTCTCTCTCTGCCTGTCTCTCTGCCTGCTTGTGATCTCTCTCTCTCTCTCTCTGTCAAATAAATAAATAAAATCTTTAAAAAAAAAGAAATTATATTAAAACTGTAGGTTACCTCAGGTAGTATTCATTTTAACAATATTTGTTCTTCCAATCCAGGAACATGGAATGTCTTTCCATTTCTTCATGTCGTCTTGAATTTCTTTCCTCAGTGTTTTATAGTTTTCAGAGTATAGGTCTTTCACCTCTGGTTACGTTTATTCCTATCTATCTTATTATTTTGGGTGCAATTGTAAATGGAACTGATTCCTTAATTTCTCTTTCTGCTGCTTCATTATTGATGTTTAGAAATGCAATGATTTCTATATGTTGACTTTGAATACTGCAACTTCACGGAATTTGTTTATCAGTTCTAGCGGTGTTTTGGAGGAGTCTCAGAGTTTTTTATATAGAGAGTATCATGTCATCTGGAAATCATGAAAGTTTTACTACTTCCTTGCCAATTTTGATGCCATTTATTTCTTTTTGTTGTCTGATGTTGCTGGAACTTGCAGTACTATGTTAAATATCAGTGGTGAGAATGAACATCCTTGTCTTGTTCCTTGACTGTGGAGGTAAAGATCTGTTTTTCCCCGTATAAGATGATCGGGTTTTTTGTAGCTGGCCTTTATTATTCTGAGATATGATGCCTCCAAACCAACTTTGTTGAAGGATGTCATCATGAATGGATGCTGTACTTGGACAAATGTTTTTTCTACATCTATTGAAATGATAATGTGGTTCTTATCTTTTCACTTATTGATGTAATGTGTCACACTGATTCATTTGTAAATATTGAACTTTCCTTGCAACCCAAAAGTAAATTTCACTTGATGGTGGTAAATGATGTCTTTCCAACGTATTGTTGGGTTAGGTTTGCTAGTATTCTATTTAGAATTTTTGCATCCATGTTCATCAGGTATATTGGTCAGTAGTTCCCTTTTTTAGTGGAGTCTTCATCTGGTTTTGGTATCACATTAATGCTGGCCACACAGAATGAATTTGGAAGTTTTCCTTCCTTTTCTAGTTCTTGAATAGTTGGAGAATAGCTACTACATCTTCTTAAATGTTTGGTAAAATTCATTACTGAAGACATCTGGTCCTGGACTTCCCTTTGGTGGGAGACTGTTGCTTACTGATTCAATATTTCTTGTTGATTATCAGTCTGCTCAAGTTTTCATTTTCTTCTGTATCAGTTTTGGTAGTTTATATATTTCTAGGATAAAGTCCTAGAAATAGTAGGACTATAATAGTCCTACTATATAATATATATATATTGTATATATATAATATATAATAGTCCTACTATAATAGTCCTAGAAATATAAACATATAAATATCTACTATATTATATATTAAAAAAAGGAAAAAATAGAACCTGTCTTCCAGTGTTTCAATTTTTGCATTGTTTGCTCACTTTCAAATTTAAATTTTTACAGTATACAAACTCAGTTTCTTTGAAATCAAGAGTGTAAGACAGATAAGATACAAAAAATGCTCTTTGGTGAAAGAAACGGAGTTTGTATTTCTCTTTCTTCTGTCTCATTGCTAGTGTATAGAAATGCAACTGATTTCTGTGCATTGGTTTTACATCCTGCCACATTACTGAATTCCTGTATGAGTTCTAAGGATTTTGGATTGGAGTCCTTTGGGTTATCCACATAAAGTATCAAGTCATCTACAAAAAGTCAGAGTTTGACTTCTTTACCAATGTGAATGCCCTTTATATATTTCTGCTGTCTGATTGTTGAGACTAGGATTTCTAATACTTATATTGAACAAAGGTGGTGAGACAGGGCATCCCTGTCATACTCCTAACCTTAAGGGAAAAGTTCTCAGTTTTTCCCCATTGAGAATGATAGTCACTATGGGCTTTTCATAGATGGCTTTTATGATACTGAAGCATGTTCCCTGTATCCTTACACTATGAAGAGTTTTAATCAAGAAAGGATCCTGTATTTTGTCAAATGCTTTCTCTGCATCAATTGAGAGGATCATATGGTTCTTGTCCTTTCTTTTATTAATGTGGTGTATCACACTGATTCATTAGCAAATGTTGAACCACCCTTGCAGCCCATGAATAAATCCCACGTGGGTATGGTGAATAATCCTTTAATGTACTGTTGGAGAATTTTGGCACCCATGTTCATCATGGAAAGTAGTCTGTAATTCTCCTTTTTGGTGGGGTCTTTGTCTGGTTTGGGGATCAAAGTAATGTTGGCCTCATAGAACAAGACTGGAAGCTTTCCTTCCATTTCCATTTTTTGAAACAGCTTCAGAAGAATAGGTTTTAGTTCTTTAATTGCTCGTTAGAATTCCCCTGAGAAATTGTCCAGTCATGGACTCTTATTTGTTGAGATTTTTGATTACTCCCTCAATTTCCTTGTTTATGGGTCTGTTCAGGTTTTCTATTTCTTCCTGTTTCAGTTTTGGTAGTTTATAAGTTTCTAAAAATGCATCCATTTCTTCCAGATTGCCTAATTTGTTGACATAGTATGTTCTTAAAATTATTTCTTTTTCCTTGGTATTGGTGGTGATCACTCCTCTTTCATACATGATTTTATTAATTTGGGTCCTTTCTCTTTTCTTTTTGATAAGTCTGGCTAGGGGGTTATCAATCTTATTAATTCTTTCAAAGAACCAGCTTCTAGTTTCGTTGATCTGTTCTATTGTTCTTTTGGTTTCTACTTCATTGATTTCTGCTATAATCTTTGCTATTTCTCGTCTCCTCCTTGGTTTAGGCTTCATTTGCTGTTCTTTTCCAGCTCTTTTAGGTTTAGGTTAGCTTGTGTATTTGAGACTTTCCTAGTTTCTTCAGAAAGGCTTGTATTGCTGTGTCCTTCCCTCTTAGGACTGCTTTTGCTGCATCCCAAATGTTTTGAACAGTTGTGTTTTCATTTTCATGTGTTTCCATGAATTTTTTTGATTCTTCCTTATTTTCCTGGTTGACACATTCATTCTTTAGTAGGATGCTCTTTAACCCCCAAGTATTTGAGTTCCTTCCAAATTTACTCTTGTGATTGAGTTCAAGTTTCAAAGCACTGTGGTCTGAAAATATGGAGGTAATAATCCCAATCTTTTCATACCAGTTGAAACCTGATTTGTGATCCAGTATGTGATCTATTCTGGAGAATACTATTATTGTATTATTATCAATCTGTTCCTTCAATTTTGTTATTAATTGGTTTATGTAATTGACTAATCCCACAGTAGGAGCATAAATATATATAACTATTAGATCTTCCTGTTGAATAGACCCTTTAAGTATAATATAGTGTCCCTCTTCATCCCTTACTATAGTCTTTGGCTTAAAATCTAATTTGTCTAGTATAAGGATTGCTACCCTAGCTTTCTTATGATGTCTATTAGTACTATAAATGGTTCTCCACTCCCTTACTTTCAATCTGAAGGTATCTTTGGTCTAAAATGAGTCTCTTGTAGAGGGCATACAGATATTTTCTTATTTCTTATTTGATTTCCTGGTTGACCCATTCATTGTTTAGTAGCATGTTGTTTAACCTCCATGTATTTGTGGTCTGTCCAAATTTTTTTCTTGTAGTTGACTTCTAGTTTCATAGCGTTGTAGTGAGAAAATATGCATGGTGTAATTTCAAACTTTTTCTATTTGTAGAGGCCTGATATGTGATGTAATATGTAATCTATTCTGGAGAGCACACTTGAAAAGAACATACATTCTGCTGTTTGGGGATGGAATGTTCTGAATATATCTATTAAGTCCATCTAGTCTAGTGTGTCATTCAGAGTCATTGTCTCCCTGTTGATTTTCTGTTTGGATGAACTATCTTTGATGTAAGTGTGGTTGGGCACCTGGGTGGCTCAGTTGATGTAAGTGTATTATTAATATTAAGGTATTATTAAGATATTATTATCAATTAACATTAACATATTATTATCTAATATTACTATAGTATTAATATATTAATATATTATTGGTGTATTGTTTATATTGACATTAATGTATTATCAATTAATATTAATATTAATGTATTATCAATTATACATTAATTGTATGTTGGTTATTAATGTATTGTCTAATATTGTATTGTCGATTATTTATTAGAATATTAATTATTATTAATGTATTATTAATAATAATGTCACTCTCTTCTGGCTTCAAAGTTTCTGTTGAGAAAAGGGCTGATCACTTTATGGGGTTTCCCTTGTATGTTAATGTCTTCATTTTCTTTTTTTTTTTTAAGATTTTGTTTATTTATTTGACAGAGAGAGAAAGAGAGAGATCAAAAGTAGGCAGAGAGGCAGACAGAGAGAGAGTGGGGGAAGCAGACTCCCCGCCGAGCAGAGAGCCTGATGCGGGGCTCCATCCCAGGACCCTGAGATCATGACCTGAGCCAAAGGCAGAGGCTTTAACCCACTGAGCCACCCAGGTGCCCCTTTTTCTTGCTTTTTTTAAGAGTAGTTCTCTATCACTATATTTTGCCAGTTTAATCACAATATGTCTTGGTGTTGGCCTATTTTTGTGGATTTTGATGGGAGTTCTCTGGTCTTCCTGGATCTGGATGTCTCTTTCTTTCCCCAGGTTAAGGAAAATTTCAGCTATTATTTCTTCAAATAACTGTTCTGCCCCTTTTTCTTTCTCTTCCTCTTCTGAGATTCCTATAATATGAATGTTATCATATTTGATGGAGTCACTTATTTCCCTAAGTCTATTCCTATGTTCCATAATTACTTTTTTTTTCAGCTTCATTATTTCCTATTATTTTATCTTCTATATTACTTACTACTCTGCTCCTTCCATCTTTCTGTTCACTGAATCAAGCCTGTTTTGAATCTTCGTTATTATATTTTTCATTTCTGATCATTTTTTGATTCTTTTATCTCTGTGGTAAGGGCCTCCCTGAAGTCTTCCATTCTTTTCTCAAGCCCAGTGAGTATCCTTATGATTTTTCCTTTCAATTCTCCATCAGGCATGTTACTTATATTTGTTTCACTTAGATCTCTGGCCATGACTTTATCTTGTTTCATTTGGAATTAATTCTTCCAACTTGGTGTTTTGTCTAAGTCTCTGTCTTCATCTGGGTGTTAGAAGAGCCCATTACGTTAACTGCTCCTGAGAGTAATAGCATTATGAAGAAGAGGTCATATAGTGTCCAGGGCCTTGTGCTTCAGGGAGTGTCTCTGGTGTGTGCTGCGTGTGCTCTGCTGCTGTGTTTTGCCTATTGCATCGTTCAGGCCAGTTGTCTGCAGACGTTCTCCTTGCCTGTGGTGAGCAGTGCGTGGTGCTTGGCCAGAACATGGCCACTTTTAACTAGATATGCTCTGATTTACTTGTGAAATGAAATTTGACACCAACTCCACCCGAACTGAGGCCCTACAGAACTCTCTGCTCCAGACATGTGGTGTGGACAGGGGTTGGTGCTGGTCTTCTGTGGAATGGGTCTGCTGCACTGGGACTAATGCAAACTTAACTGAGAAGGGCAGCCCTGCCAGAGCACAGGAGAATAGAGCTTGGAGTAAGCAAGTTAAGGAGCCAATGTCCACACTATGCTGCTTCCAGCAGGTGGCTCGGTGCTTATGCTGAGGGGCAGAGGAGGGAAATGCCACTAGACAGCTCCTTTTTTCCCAGAGAGGCATCTTCATGAATGCTGCCCATCAGGCACATGCTCTAAGAAGAGTGAATGATCTCTCCCTACGTGACCTAGGATTTATTTAGATCGCTGCTTCCATGGGGTCTTCTCCGCAAGTTGTTTGCCTGACTTCTCTCCAGAAACAATGCAGTGCCCTCCAGGATCCTTCCCAGCCAAGCCCGCTGATCTTCAAACCTTCAGGCTTTAACCCCCACTGGTTGCAAGAACTCACAAAATTCAGGCCCTCATTTTCCAAGCCAATGACTTTGAGGAAATCTTTTCCCTGTGCATTCCCCTGTGTGATCATGAGACCATGGCTCCCTTCCCTCCACAGCACCTGCTATCCATTTCTTCCCTAAACCATGTCTCTGCACTTCCTATCTCCTGTATGGCCTCTTCTCTCCCTTTAGTTGTGTTCTGTCAGTCTTCATATCAATTTCTAGGGTATTTAGGATGATTTCATATTCATCTAGTTTTATTTGTGGGAGGAGATGAGCCTACGATCCTCCTTATTCTCTTGCCATTTTCCTCTCTCTGTGGTATTTCTTAAAATTTAGAATTGAGATACCTTAAGCACTGTTCTTCTTTCTCCAGGTTGTTTTGCTTATTTGAGGTCTTTTGTGGTTCCATACAAATTTTAGTATTATTTGCTCTAGTTCTGTGAATAATGTTGTTGATATTTTGGCAAGGATTGTATCAAACCCATAGATTGCTTTGGATAGTTTGGACATTTGAACAATATTCTTCCCATGCATTGGACAGGATGTCTTTCTATTTGTTTGTGTTGTCTTCAATTTCTTTCATCAATGTTTTATAGTTTTCCTAGTGCAGGCTTTTTACCTCCTTAGTTAAGTTTATTCCTAGGTATTTTATTCTTTTTAGTACAATTGTAAATGGAATTTTTCTTTGTACTTCACTTCTTGCTACTTTATTGTGTATAGAAATGCTACCAATTTCTGGATATTACTTTTATATTCTGCAAACTTACTGGATTCATCTTTTACTTCTGGTAGTGTCTGGTGGAATCTTTAGGATATTCTATGTATAGTATCATGACATCTGTGACTAGTAACAGTTTAACTTCTTCCTTATCAATACAGGTGCCTCTTATTTCTTTTTCTTCTGTGACTGCTGTGACTAGGACTTCCAGTAATACGTTGAATAAAAATAGTGAGTATGGACATTCTTGTCTTGTTCCTGACCTTATGGGAAAGCTCTCAGTTTTTCACCATGGAGTATGATATTGCCTATGGGTTTTTCATATATTGTTGAGAATTTTTTCCTCTAAACATACTTTGTTGAGAATTTTCATTATGAATAGATGTCAAATTTTGTCAAATGTTCTTTCTCTATCTGTTGAAATCATCATATAACTTTCATCTTTTGTTTGGCTGATGTGGTGTATCACACTGATTGATTTGTGAATATGGAACCACCCTTTCATCCCCAGAATATATCCCACTTGATTATGGTGAATGAATATTTTAATGTATTCTTGAGTTCAATTTGCTAATATTTTGATGAGTATTTTTGCCTCTATATTCATCAGAGATGTTGGTCTGTAGTTTCCTTTTTTGGTGTGGTACTGACACAAAAATAGGCATATTGATCACTGAAACACAACAGAGACCCCAGAAATAAAGACATCATTATGTGGTCAATTAATCTATGACAAAGCATGGAAGAATATACAATGGGGAAAAGACAGTCTCTTTAATACATGGTGCTGGGAAAATTGGGCAGCTACATGCAAAAGAATTAAATGACCACTTTCTAACACCATACCAAAAACAAATTCCAATTGGATTAAAGACCTAAAGGTAAGACCTGAAAATATAAAATCCTAGAAGAGAACACAGGCAGTAATTTCTCTGATGCAGGCCATCATTCATTTTTCCAGCTATGTCTCTTAAGTCAAGAGAAACAAAAGCAAAAAGAAACTATGATTACAGCAAAAGAAAAAGTTTTTATACAGTGAAGTAAACCATCAATAAAACAAAAAGGCAACCTATTGAGTAGAAGAAGATATTTGCAAATGATATATCTGATAACGGGTTAATATCCAAAATATGAAAGAACTTAAGTAACTCAACATCAAAAAGAAACCAAACAATCCAATTAAAAAATAGGTAGAGGAACTAAATAGAACTTTTTCCAAAGATATACACATGGCCAAAAAGACACAATGAAAGATTCTCAACATCACTCATCATCATGGAAATGCAAATCAAAACCACAATGAGATATCACCTTATACCTGTCAGAATGGCTAAAATCAAAAAGCAAAGAAATAAAAAATTAATGCCTTTTTAAGCAATAGTGATGAACAATACAAAAAAGGAAATTTTTTTAAAAACACAATTCTATTCACAATAGCATCAAAAAGAATAAAATACTTAGGAATAAACCTAACCAAAAAGGTAAAGCTTTCTACAGTGAAAACTCCAAAACATCACTGAAAGAAATTAAAGAAGGCACAATACAAGGAAAGACATCCTGTGTTTATAAGTTGGAAGACTTAATACTGCTAAGATGATAATACTATCCAAAGCAATCTACAGATTCAATGCAAGGACTGTCAAAATCCCAACAGCATTTTTTACAGAACTACAAAAACCCTTCCTGGGACGCCTGGATGGCTCAGTTGGTTAAGCAGCTGCCTTCGGCTCAGGTCATGATCCCAGCATCCTGGGATCGAGTCCCACATCTGGCTCCTTGCTCGGCAGGGAGCCTGCTCCTCTCTCTGCCTCTGCCTGCTTCTCTGCCTGCTTGTGTTCTCTCTCTGTCAAATAAATAAATAAAATCTTAAAAAAAAAAAAAAAAAAAAACCCTTCCTAAAATTCATACATACTCTCAAGGAACCTTGAATGGCCAAAGCAATCTTGAAAAGAAGAACAAAGTTAGAAGACTCATACTTCTTTATTTCAAAACTTCCTACAAAGGTTCAATAATAAAAAAACATATGGAGGGGTGTCTGGGTGGCTCAGTCAGTTAAGCATCTGCCTTTGGCTCAGGTCATGATCCTAGAGTCCCAGGATTGAGCCCCACGTCAGGCTCCCTGCTCAGCGGTAAGTCGGCTTCTCTCTCTCCCTCTGCCCCTCCCCCTGCTTGTGTTCTCTCACTCACTCACTCTCTCAAATAAATTCTTAAAAAAAAATATGAAACTGACACAAGAACAGACATATAAACCAATGGAATAGAACAGAAACCCAGAAATAAATCCTTGCATATATGGTCGACTGATTTTCAATAGGGATATCAACACCATTCAATGGGGAAAGAATAAAAAAAAAAAGAATAAAAAAATGGGGAAAGAATAGTCTTTTCAATATATGATGCTGGGTAAACAGTCCACATACAAAGAATGAAGATAATCCCTTATCTCATACTACATACAAAAATTAACTTCACATGGGTCAAAGACTTAAATGTAGGAGGAAAACATGTAAAACTCTTAGAAGAAAACATATGGGAGAATCTTCATAGCATTTGATTTTGCAATGATTTCTTGGACATGATACCAAAAGTACAGGTAACCAAAGAAAAAAACGGACTTCATCAAAATTAAAAACGTTTGTTCATTAAAAGATACTATCAGAAGATTGAAAAAGCAACCCATGGAATGAAAGAAACTATTTGCAAATCATTCATCTGTTAAGTGATTAATACCCAGCATAGATAAAGAATTCTTACAACTTAACAACAAAAGACAAACAATACAATTCAAAACTGGGCACAGGACTTCAAAAGATATTTCTCAAAAAATGATATAGAAACAGATAATAACCACATGAAATGATTCTCAACATCACTAGCCATTTAAAGAAATGCAAATCAGGGGTGCCTGAGTGGCTCAGTTAGTTAAGCATCTGCCTTTGGCTCAGGTCATGATCCCAGAGTCACAGGATTGAGCCCCATGTCAGGCTCCCTGCTCAGCGGGAAGTCAGCTTCTCTCTCTCCCTCTGCCCTTCCCCCTGCTCCTTTTCTCTTGCCCACTCACTCTCTCTCTCAAATAAATAAATAAAACCTTAAAAGAAAAATAAAGAAATGAAAACAAAACCAGAATGAGATACCACCCATTAAGATGTCGATTACTAAAAAAAACCAAAAAACAAAAAAGCCACTTTGGAAAACAGTGTGGAGATTTCTCAAGAAATTAAAAATAGGGGCTCCTGGGTGGCTCAGTGGGTTAAAGCCTCTGCTTTCGGCTCAGGTCCTGATCTCACGGTCCTGGGATCGAACCCCGCATCGGGCTCTCTGCTCAGCAGGGAGCCTGCTTCCCTCTCTCTCTCTCTCTCTGTCTTCCTCTCTGCCTACTTGTGATCTCTCTCTCTGTCAAGTAGATAAATAAAATCTTTAAAAAAAAAAGAAATTAAAAATAGAGCTACCCTATGACCCTGCAATTGCACTACTCAGTATTTACGCCAAAGAAGCGGATGCAGTACAAAGAAGGGCCACATGTACCCCAATGTTCATAGCAGCAATGGCCACAACCACCAAACTGTGGAAAGAACCAAAATGCCCTTCAACAGATGAATGGATAAAAAAAGATATGGTCCATATATACAATGGAATATTATGCCTATACCAGAAAGGATGAATACCCAACTTTTGTATCAACATGGACGGGACTGGAAGAGATTATGCGGAGTGAAATAAGTCAAGCAGAGAGAGTCAATTATCTTATGGTCTCATTTACGTGTGGAGCATAAGGAAAAACATGGAGGGCACTGTGAGAAGGAAGGGAAGGGTGAATGGGGGGAAATCAGAGGGGGGCGATGAAAAGAGGCCATGAGAGACTGTGGACTCTGAGCAACAAAATGAGGGTTTTGGAGGAGAGGGGGTGGGGGGTTGGGCGAGCCTGGTGGTAGGTATTGAGGAGGGCACAGGGCACGTATTGCATGGAGCACTGGGTGTGGTGCATGAACAATTAATCTTGTAACACTGAAAAAATAAAATAAACATACTTGGGGGAAAAAAAAGATACCAAAACAAAAACAAGAACAAAAAAACCAACACAGTGGGGACGTGCAGAAGCTGGAAACCTTGTACATTGCTAGTGGGAAAATAAAATGATACAGCTACTGCAGTAAACAGTATGGCAGTACCACAAAAACTTAAACAGAATTACCATATGATCCAACAGTTCTATCCCTAGGTTTATACTCCAAAGAATTGATTCAAGCGGATAACTGCACACCAACATTCTTAAAAGCACTATTCATAATAGCCAAAAGGAAGAAACAACAGAGATGCAAAATGTAGTAATACATACAATGGAATATTATTCAACCTTAAAAAGGAATGGGAAAAAAAAGGAATGAAATCTGATACATGCTACAACATAGATAAATCTTGAAACTATAATGCTCAGTAAAATAAGCCTGACACAAAAGGACAGATGCTGTATAATTCCACTCTATATTAAGTGCTTAGAATAAGCAGACTCATGGACAAAAAGTAAAATTGCCTGGGGCTGAGGGGATGGAGTAATGGAATTATTATTCAGTGGGTATAGGGTTTTTATTTGAGATCATGAAAATGTTCTGGAAATGTACAGTAGCAATAGTTGTGTAAAATTATGAATGTACTAAATGCCACTGAACTGCACACTTAAGTATGGTTAAAATGATAAATTTTACATTGTGTATATTTTACCATAATAAAATAAAACCTCAGTGTCCCACACTTATCCTAGACCAATCACATCAGAATCTCTGGAGGTAGTCTTGGCTTCAGTATTTTTCAAGTAGCTGGAGTTATTCCAATGTTCAGCCAAGACTGAGAACCATGGCTTTGGACTTTTTCCTCTCTTGGGGCACACTCAATTATCACTTGCAGATCACTGATGATGGATGCTCAACTGTGCTTTTCCCAATCTAAGTTAGGTCATCTGCTCTACTCATTTTCCAGGTTGTCTCCAAATACTAATTTCTATACCAACTTGAATTACTAAGCTACTAGAATACTGTTGCTACAACTGAATAGTATAAAAATTGTGTTTAATACTAAAGTATTTACAGATAAAATTATCTGTCTGAAAATTGGCTTCAGTGAAATCCAGGCCCAGGGGTAAGATATCAGGTGAGGGCTACAGATAAAAAAGATAGACCATATGTTAATAATTTATGAAGCTGCATAATGGGTACACAGATGTTTTTTATATTCTTCTTGGCTTTTGTGTATATTTAACATTTTCCATATTAAAACTGAAAACAAATTCAATTAAGGTTACAAAGGAAGTACTAATACGATCTTGGTCCTATAAATTATAGATATATCTAATGAAATATTAAGCAACATGTTTAAATGACAGTAAAAAATCTGTAATGATATGGGGAGATGTTTATGATGTGTGATTTGGTAAAAAAAAAAAAAAGCAAGTTATCAAAATCAGCATATACATAAGAGCCAATTATTGAGCAGGCTGTAGAATGTAGTAGTTAAGAGTATTAGATCTAAACTAAAGAGTTTCTGCACAGCAAAGGCGACCATCAACAGAATGAAGAGACAACTATAGAATGTGAGAAAACATTTGCAATCCATACATTTGATAAGTTATATCCAAAATATATAAGAAATTCAAACAACTCAATAGCAAATAAAAAAACACCACATAATCTGATTAAAATATAGGCAAAGAACCCAAATAGACATTTTACCAAAGCAGATATACAAATGCCCAACATATTCATGAAAAATGTGCTCAATATCACTAATCATCAAATAATCATCAAAGCAATGCAAATGAAAACCACAATAAAATATCACCTCATACCTTTTAAGACAGCGATTATAAAAAAGAAAAAGTACAAGTGTTGGCAAGGATGTGAAGAAAAGGGAAACCTTGCAAACTGTTGACAGGAATGTAAATTGGTGGAGCTAAGATAGAAAACAGTATGGAGGTTCCTCAGAAAATTAAAAGTAGGGCGCCTGGGTGGCTCAGGGGGTTGAAGCCTCTGCCTTCGGCTCAGATCATGATCTCAGGGTCCTGGGATCAAGCCCTGCATCGGGCTCTCTGCTCAGCAGTGAGCCTGCTTCCCCCTCTCTCTCTGCCTGCCTCTCTGTCTACTTGTGATCTCTGTCAAATAAATAAATAAAATCTTTAAAAAAAAAAAAGAAAGAAAATTAAAAGTAGAGTTACCATACTACCTAGCATACCACTTCTGGGGATATATCCAAAGGAAATGAAATCACTATCTCAAAGAGATATCTGTACTCCGGGTTTATTGCATTCACAATAGCCAATACATGGAAACAAACTAAGTGTTACATGAATAAAGAAAATGTGGTATAAATATAAATGTGATATATATATATAATACATATATACATACACTCATATATATATGTATACATGTATGATATATATACACTCATATATATAATATTAAATGAAATATTATTCAGCCATAAAAAAGAAGAGAATCCAGCCTTTTGCAATATGGATGAACCTTGAGGGCAAAAAGGTAAATATATGAGGAGATGGAGGTGCTAACTAACCTTATTGTGGCAATTATTGTAATATATATACGTGTATCAAATTATCACACTGGACACCTTAAATGTGCAGATATGTCAATAACATCTCAATAAAGCTGTGGAAAAAATACATAAATGGTCCCTGCCCTTGTACAACTTACAGTCTAGAAAATAAGGCAAATAAATAAACAAGTGACAACATTAAACGGCCATTACAGTATTCACAAAAAGATTTAAAGCATGTGGGAAAATGCTTATCATTTAAAGACCTTGCACTGGTTTCCTAATGCCAATGTAACAAATCACCACAAATTCAGTATTTTAAAATGACATAAATTTTTCTTACGGTTCCAGAGCTCAGAAGTCCAAGAATTCAATCCTTCTCTTTTCCGGCTGATAAAGGCTGCGCACAGTCTTTGGCTCCTAGATGCATTACACAACCTATATAATCCAGGATTATCTCCCTATCTCATAATGCTTAATCACATCTATAAAGTTTCTTTTGCTATGTGTGGCATAGTATATGCACAGGTTCTGTGAAACAGGGCTTAGATATCTTTGAGAGTCGTTTATTCTGTCTACTACATATATAACTTTGAATTTTAAAAAATAGAAGGAAATATAGAAAAATATAGAAAAAATATTAACAGTGTTGAGCCTGGATGGTTGGATTAAGTTTTACTCTTTTGCAACTTCTAAAAGCTCTAAAATGGGCATATGTCAGGGCGCCTGGGTGGCTCAGTGGGTTAAAACCTCTGCCTTCTGCTCAGGTCATGGTCTTAGGGTCCTGGGATTGAGCCCCACTTCGGGCTCTCTGCTCAGCAGGGAGCCTGCTTCCCCTTCTCTCTCTGCCTGCCTCTCTGCCTACTTCTGATCTGTCTCTCTCTGTGTCAAATAAATAAAATCTTTAAAAAAAATAAAATAAATAAAATAAAATGGGCATATGTCACCATTTTTATAGAGACAATGCAGACATACAAACACAAAAAGTTCAAAGGAGCATATAGTAAATCGTCTCTGTCGTGCCCCTGACCCTCAGCCCCAGGTTCCTCTCCCTAGAGGTAATTATCATTAGTGGTTTCTTCTTCCAGACAAAGGATATGCAATGTCCATGGCAGGCTAATGAATGGTCCCTCAAAGATGTTCATGTCTAAAACCCCAGAACCTGCTAATATATTTCCTTACTGGCAAAAGGGATTTTGCAGATATGATTAAGGATTTTGAGGGGAGTGATTATGACCAACTATCTGGATAGGCCCAATATAATGACAGAGATCCTTATAAGAGAGGGGCAGGAATTAGGATTAGAGTTAAAGGGGGAGAAGACAGCTATGTGACAACAGAAGCAAAGATTGGAGAGCTATACTTTATTTTTTTTATTATGTTATGTTAGCATACAGTACATCATTAGTTTTTGATATAGTGTTCCATGATTCACTCTTTGCGTATAATACCCAGTGTTCACTGCAATATGTGCCCTCCTTAATACCCATCACCAGGCTAACCCACCTCCCATACTCCCTTCCCCTCTGAAGCCCTCAGTTTGTTTCCCAGAGTCCATAGTCTCTCATGGTTCAACTCCCCCTCTGATTTCCCCCCTTCATTTTTCCCTTCCTTCTCCTAATGTCCTTCATGCTATTCCTTATGTTCCACATATGAGTGAAACCATATGATAATTGTCTTTCTCTGCTCGACTTATTTCACTTAGCATAATCCTCTCCAGTTCCTTCCATGTCGATACAAATGGTGGGTATTCATCCTTTCTGATGGCTGAGTAATATTCCATCGTATATATGGACCACATCTTCTTTATCCATTTGTCTGTCAAGGGGCATCTCGGCTCCTTCCACAATTTGGCTATTGTGGACATTGCTGCTAGGAGCATTGGGGTGCACGTGGCCCTTCTTTTCACTACATCTCTATCTTTGGGGTAAATACCCAGTAGTGCAATTGATGGGTCATAGGGTAGCTCTATTTTTAACTTTTTGAGGAACCTCCATACTGTTTTCCAAAGTGGCTGTACCAACTTGCATTTCTACCAACAGTGTAAAAGTGTTCCCCTTTCTCCACATCAGGAGAGATATACTTTAAAAATGGAAGGAGGGCCCACAAACCAAAAACTGAGAAGCTTGAAAAAGGCAAGAAAACAAATTTTCCCCTCAGAGCCTCTAAAAAGAACCAGCCCTACTCATGCCTTGACTTGCCCAGTGAAACTGATTTTAGACTTAGGACCCCTAGAACTGTAAGAGAATAAAGTTGTGTTGTTTTAAATCACTTAATTTGTGGTCATTTGTTTCAGTGGCAATGTAGATCACCTTTGCACATGTATGGATATATTGGACATATCAATAGAATAAACTCAAAGAATTAGAATTCCTGGATTAAAGTATGTAATTTTTCATTTTGATTTAAACCGCCAAATCTCCTATATGCAGGATCCTATATACCAACCTCTACTGCAGTAATGTATAGTGTAACTCATTTGACTTTACCATGATGCTCTTTTTCCATACAGAGGTTTGAGTTTCATGCATCTTCTCCTCTTATTGCTTCCTAATTTTGTATCACATTTTAGAAATGCCCACCTCAAATTTAATTTTTAAACACTCCCATATTTACTATTAGTTTTATGGCCCAATATTTTACATTTAATTCTTTTATCTAACTATGTTAGTTAACTTGGAGGTATGGATGCTACTCATTTTCCCAAATGGCTACCAAGGTGACCCTATAACATTTGTTAAGTAACTGATCTTTTTCTCACTAATCTGAAACACCATCTTTATCAGATGTTAAATTTCTATCTGATTTCAATCTATTCCTAGACTTTCTAGTCTGTTTCATTGATTTGTCCATAAAATTATGTAGCAGTACCACACTGTTTTAAGTACTGTAGCTTAAAGACATCATTTTTAACCTCTTGTAAAACTAATCTCCCTTAACTATTCCCCTTTTCCAAATTTCTGTGGGTTTTCATGCTTGCTTGTTTTCACATAGGAATTTTACATCCAGGGCGCCTGGGTGGCTCAGTTGGTTAAGCGACTGCCTTCGGCTCAGGTCATGATCCCGGAGTCCCAGGATCAAGTCCCATATCGGACTCCCGGCTCTGCAGGAAGTCTGCTTCTCCCTCTGACCTTCCCCCCTCTCATTCTCAATCTCTCTCTCTCTCTAATAAATAAATAAAATCTTAAAAAAAAAAGGAATTTTACATCCAGCTTAACAAAAAAAATGTAACTTTACTTGAACTGAGTTTAAGTCTGAAGTAAATTAATATATTTTATATTATTTTTCCATTTAAGAATATGCCATGCCTTTCTATTAGTCTAAATACTCTTTAATGTTCCTCAGTAATATTTATTTTTTCATTCATGTAGAACTTACATATTGTTTAAGTCTACTTTTAGATATTTTCTCTTTTCTATTGCTATTTAAATGTGGTCTTTCTGGAGACTTCTTGGAAGATGGCAGACCAGGAGGATCTGATGCTCGCCTCGTCCCATAAACGCACCTAGATAAACATCCACATCACTGCAACTAACCCAGAAAATGACCCAAAGACTGGCAGAATAGACTTTCTACAGTTAATCACAGAGAGGGGGCCACATCAAGAAGGATAAGAGGGGAGGACATGCAGTCAAGAACCAAACTCCCAGTGATACTAACCACAAATGGGAGGGACACTAGAAGCACAGAAAAGGGAGAGCAACAGACCCCACACCAGTCACACCAGACAAGGGGTACCGGCAATGGAGAGACAAATCCCAATAACATTTGGCTTTGAAAACCAGCGGGGCTTAACTTCAGGAGTTTTTTTACAATCTGTGGGGCTTAACACTCAGTACTTTAAAAATCAGCAGGCTTGGGGCACCTAGGTGGCTCAGTCATTAAGCATCTGCCTTCGCTCAGATCATGATCCCAGAGTCCTGAGATAGAGCCCCCCATTGGGCTCCCTGCTCAGCAGGAGGCCTACTTCTCTCTCTGCCCCTCCTCCTGCTTGTGTTTCCTCTCTGAATGTCTGTCAAATAAATAAATAAAATCTTTAAAAAAATAAAATAAAAATCAGCAGGCTTAGCTCTGGGAAAGCTAAAGGGTGATGTGAAAGAGTCCCAGCCCTTAAGGAGACAGCATAACACACAACCCTGCTGAGATATGGCATAGAAGCAACAGTTTGAAAAGTGCCTGGGTATCCAAGAAGGAAATTCACTTACTAATCTCAGAACATGTTTTGGAAGGGCAGGGATCTTTAGGACACTTCAAGAACAAAAGAGCTAGCAGATACCATTTCTCACCACCCACTCTACCAGCCTAGATAGCTGGACACTTGCAGGAACCAGTAGTACCACCACCCACCACCTAACTTGCTAATACCCCCTGCCCCACGTCCAGGTTCTCCTGGAGATCCATCCCATCCAACTCCCCATACTCAGCAAGAGTCCCTCTAAAGTGGTTCCTGCCATGTCTCATCCTGTAAGCAGCCCCAGCATGGACGAAAGCCCCAAAGTGCTTTAGAGAAAGGGGAAGATAACCATATACAGCAGATGGACTAAGGGCAGATATCTAATCTGACTCCTGGTCCTACCCACCAACAAAAACCTCTCAGGGCCCAGCACAGGGAGAGCGCCCTGTAGTTCAAGGTCACTGTGGCCCCAACAGACAGATTGGGCACAAGCATCTGGTCTGACTGCCAGCCTCACCCACCAATAAAATTATCTTGAGGGGCAAGGCAGGAAGAGCACCCTGCAAGTCAGTGCTATAATATCCAACAAATGGACTAGGCACAGACATCGGGTTGAACTGCAGGACCCATCTACCAGCAAAAAGCATCTCAGAACACAACACAGGGAGAGTGCCCAGCAGTTCAGTGGTATTGCAGCCTCAGCAAATGGGATGAGAACCGGCATCTGGTCTGACTGCTGATACTTCCCAACCATAAGCCCATGGCAGCTGCAGTCTGGCCCTTTAACAACACAGGGACCAAACTCGGTCCACAATAGACAAAGTGGGTGATTATAGCCAACTGGACTGAAGGCAAACACAGATCAGCCACAACAGAAGGGCACATACAATATATATGAGAGACACCCCTGAAGTGCCTGCTTCTGGTAAACACCGGGCATTGTGCAACAGTGCACTGCAGGACCTCTTCTTCTTTCTTTATAAGTCCACTACTTTCAAGATCAAGAGATTTAGCTGATTTTCCTAATACATAGAAACAAATACAAAAAGTTGAACAAAATGAGAGGCAGAGGAATATGTCCCAAGTAAAAGAACGGCAAAACAACAGAATAAGAACTAAATTTAATGGAGATAAGCGATATACCTAAGAATTTAAAGGAAGGGTCAAAAAGAAACTCTTTGGACTTGACAAAAGAGTAGAGGATCTCAGTAAGACCTTCAACAAAGGGATAGCAAATTTTAAAAGAACCAATCAGAGATGAAGAACTCAATAACTAAAATTAAAAATATATTAGAGGGAATCGGGGCACCTGGGTGGCTCAGTTGGTTAAGTATCCAACTTTTGGTTTCAGTTTAGGCCATGATCTCAGGGTTATGAGATCAAGCCCCACATCGAGATCCATGCTCTGTGGGATGTCTGCTTGAGATTCTCTCTCTCTCCCTCTCCCTCTGCCCCTTACTCCCTACTCGCTCTCCCAAATAAAAACCTTTCAAAAATGTATTAGAGGGAATCAATAGATTAGAAAAGGCAAGAGAATGGGTCAGCAAGCTTGAAGATAGTAATGTAAAGCAATAAAGGCTGAAAAGCATATGAAAAAAAAAGTAATAGAAGATGAGAAAAGGTTAAGGGAACTCAGTGACATTATCAAAGAGTAACATTCTTACAGGGATCCTAGAAGACAAGAGAAAAAAGGGCGTAGAAAATGTATTTGAAGAAATAACAGCTGAAAACAACCTTAATCTAGCAAAGGAAACAGACATCCAGATCCAGGAGGCGCAGAGAAACTCCAGAATAATGAACCCAAGGAGGTACACCAACACATAATAATTAAAATGGCAAAAAGTAGTAATACAAAAAGATGAAATAAGTCAAGCAAAGAAAAGTCAATTATCATATGATTTCACTTACTTGTGGAGCATAGGGAATAACATGGAGGACATTAGGAGAAGGAAAAGAAAAGTGAATTGGGGGAAATCGGAGGAGGAGAAGAAGCATGAGAGACTGTGGACTCTGAGAAACAAACTGAGGGTTTTGGAGGGGAGGGGGTAGGGAATGGGTGAACCTGGTGGTGGGTATTGAGGAGGGCATGTATTGCATGGAGCACTGGGTGTGGTGCATAAACAATGAGTCTTGGAACACTGAAAAAATTAAATAAATAAATAAATAAATATTTTTATTTATTTGCATGAGAGAAAGCATGAGCAGGGGGAGAGGCAAAGGGAGAGAGAGAAGTAGACTCCCCACTGAGCAAGGAGCCTGATGTGGGGCTCGATCCCAGTACCCTGGGATCATGACCTGAGCCAGAGGCAGACGCTTAACTGACTGAGCTACTTAGGCAGCCCAGAGATACAGACAGAATTTTAAAAGCAGCCATAAAAAAGAGAACAGATAAATATAAGGAAAATCCCATCAGGCTATCAGCAGATTTTGCAGCAGAAACTTTACAGACCAGAAGCGTGGCATGATATATTCCAAGTCCTGGAAGGAAAAAAACCTGTAACCAAGTATAATCTCTCCAGCAAAGCTATCATTTAGAATAGAAGGACACACAGAGTTTCCCAGATAAACAAAAGTTAAGGGAGTTTGTCACCACTGACCCAGCCTTATGGGGAACATTAAAAATAATTCTTTGAATGGAAAGAGAGGACCAAAATCAGGAATAAGAAAATTAGGAAAGGAAAAAAATTATACAGTTGCATACAAACATAATAAATGTGGCAGATTAATCACTTATAAAATCAGTACAGAGGTTAAAGGACAAAAGCAGTAAAATCAATTCTATCTATAAAAATCAATCGAGGGATTCACAAACTAAAAGGATGTAAAGTATGACATCATACACTTAATGGGTGTTAGGGACTTTAGGGCTTTGTGAATTGAATCAAATTTAAGTGACTATCAACTTAATATAGACCACTATATTATAAATATATATATTATAAAATGTTATATATGAATCTAATAGTAACCACAAATCAAAAATAAGTAATGGATACACTAAAAATAAAGAGAAAGGAATTCAAGTATATCACTAAAGAAAGTCATTAAACTACAAAGGAAGAGAGCAAGAGAAGAAAGGAACAGAGAAGAACTCCAAAAACAATTGTAAAAGAAGTAACAGAATGGCAGTAAGTACGTACCTATCAATAACTATTTTTAATTTAAATGGACTAAAGGCTCCAATTAAAAGAAACAAGGTGACTGAATAGATGAAAAAGGAAGACCTACCTATACGCTGCCTACAAGAGATTCACTTCAGATCTAAACACACATGAAGACTGAAAGGGTAATGGGATGGAGAAGTATTTACCATTCAAATGGAAGCAAGAGGAAAGCTCAGGTAGCAATACTTGTATCAGACAAACTAGACTTCAAAACAAAGACTGTAACAGTGACAAAGGTCACTACATAATGATAAGACAAACAATTCCATAAGTGAATATAACAATTGTAAATATTTATGCACCCAACATGGGAGTAGCTAAATACATCAAGCAACTATTCACAGACATAAAGGAAGAAATTGACAGTAATATAACAATAGTAGGAGACTTTAACACCCCACTTATATCAATGAACAGAATATCCAGACAGAAAATCAACAAGTGGCTTCAAATGACATATTGGAACAGATGGGCCTAACAAATATATTCAGAACATTTTATCTAAAAACAGCAAAATACACATTCTTTTCAAGTGTACGTGGAATATTCTCCAGAACGGGTTACATGTTAGGACACAAAACAAGCCTCAATAAATGAAAAGATTGAAGTTATTTCATGCATCCTTTCTAACCACAATGATAAGTAGCCAAAAAACAATCAATCACTAGAAGAAAATCTGGAGAGAAGACAAATACATGGAGGCTAAATAGCATGCTACTGAACAATGAATGGATCAATCAAGAAATCAAAGAGGAAATCAAAAAATATATGGAGACAACTGAAAATGAAAACACAACATTCCAAAATCTTTTGGAACAGCAAAAGCTGTTTATGAGGGAATATTATACCAAGACAAGCCTACCTCAAGAAGCAAGAAAAATCCAAAATAAACAACCAAACTTCACATATAAAGGAGCTAGTAAAAGAACAAACAAAGCCAAAACCTACTGTAGATTTAATGCAATCGCTACCAAATACCAACACCATTTTTCACAGAACTAGAACAATACTACTGAAATTTGTATGGAACCACAAAAGACCCCAAATAGCCAAAGCAATCTTGAAAAAGAAAAACAAGGCTGGAGACATCACAATTCCAGACTTTAGGTTATATTACAAAGCTGGAGTAATCAACACAGTACAGTACTGGCACAAAAATAGACACATAGATCAACGAACAGAATACAGAGCCCAGAAGGAAACCATGATCCTGTGGTCGATTAATCTGTGACAAAGGAGCCAAGAATAAACAATGGGGAAAAGACCGTGTCTTCAATAAATGGTGCTAGGAAAACGGAACAGCTACAGGTTAAAGAATGAAACTGGACCATCTTTTAACACCGTCAATGAACATAAACTCACAATAGATTAAAGACCCAAATGTGAAACCCAAAACCATAAAAATCCTCAAAAAGAACCCAGGCAGTGATTTCCCTGACATCAGCCCTGGCAACATTTTTCTAGATAAATCCCCTAAGGCAAAAGAAACAAATGCAAAAAGAAACTATTAGGACTACATGAAAAACAAAAAGGTTTTGCACAGCAGAGAAAACCATCAACAAAACAAGAAAAGCAGCCTGGTTAATGCAAGAAGGATATTTGCAAATGATATATCTGATAAGGGGTTAATATCCAAAATATATAAAGAGTTTATGCAAGGGGCGCCTGGATGGCTCAGTGGGTTAAAGCCTCTGTCTTCAGCTCAGGTCATGACCTCAGGGTCCTGGGATCAAGCCCCGAGCCCCACATGGGCTCTCTGCTCAGCAGGGAGCCTGCTTCCGCCTGCTTCTGCCTGCTTCCGCCTGCTTCTGCCTGCCTCTCTGCCTACTTGTGATCTCTCTCTCTCTGTCAAATAAATAAATAAAATCTTTTTAAAAAAAGAGTTTATGCAAGCCAAAACGAAACAAAAAAATAATAATCTGATTAAATATTGGGCAGAAGACCAGAACAGACATTTTTTCAAAGACATGCAGATGGCCAACAGGTACATTAAAAGCTGTTCAACATCACACTAATCATCAGGAGAATGCAAATTAAATCACAGTGGATACCATTTTACACCTGTCAGAATGTCTAAAATCAAAAACACAAAAACTAATAAGTGTTGGCAAGGATGAGGGTGAAAAGGAACCCTCGTACACTGTTGGTGGGAATGCAAATCAGTGCACTCACTATAGAAAATAATATGAAAAAAACAGTATGGAGATTCCTCAAATATTTAACATAGAATTACCATATAATCTAATAATTCCACTAGTGGGGAAAACCAAAACACAAATTCAAACCCCCTTATGTTTCTTGCAGCATTATTTACAATAACCAAGAGACAGAATCAACCCATGTGGCTATCCATCGTTAAATGAATAAGGAAGATGTGGCATATATATATATATGCACATACATACATATATGGATATATAATGGAATATTATTTAGCCTTAAAATAGAATGAAATCTTGCCACTTATAACAACACGGATGTACCTAGAGGGCATATTAAGTCATTCAGACAGAGACAAACTCTATATGATTTCACTCATATGTGGAATTTAGGAAACAAAACAAATGAACAAAGAAAAGAGGCAAACGAAAAAGAGTCTTCTATTTTAATTCCATAATAGTTAACATACTGTGTCATGTTGGTTTCAAGTGTACAACAGAGCAATTCAACTGTTCTGTACATCACTCAGTGCTCATCATGATAAGTGATCACCCCCCTAACAGATACTTGAGGACTGAGAAAACCTGGTGGTTGCCAGAGGACAGATGGGTGGAGTGATAGGTGAAAAAGATAAAGGGGATTAAGAGTAAACTTACCTTGATGAGCACCAAGTAATGCATAGAATTAATAAATCACTATATTGCACACCTGAAACTAATATAACACTATGCTAAGTTTACTGGAACTTAAAATAAAATAAATAAAATTAAACAAAATGAAATAAATGAGGTCTTTCATTATATATTCTAATTGTTACTACTTTACATGAAAGTAATTTGAGGATCCTTTCTTTGAATGCATAGCAAAGATTCAGATCAATAGATTACTCTGGGTGGAGGCTGGCTGTTAGAATCTTCAAACCATTCCTCCCTGAGACAGAACAAGGCAGGATTTCCCTGTCCAGGCAGTAAGCATCAAGAATGTGAAGGCTAGGGACGCCTGGGTGGCTCAGTTGGTTGAGCAACTGCCTTTGGCTCAGGTCATGATCCCGGCGTCTTGGGATCCAGTCCCGCATTGGGCTCCTTGCTCCGCGGGGAGCCTGCTCCTCTCTCTGCCTCTGCCTGCCTCTCTGCCTGCTTGTGTTCTCTCTCTGTTAAAAATGAATAAATAAAATCTTTAAAAAAAAAAAAAAAAAAGAATGTGAAGGCTAGTGCACTTGTGATGAGCACCGGGTGTTTGTATGGAATTGTTGAATCACTGTATTGTATACCTGAAACTAATATTACACTGTATGTTAACCAACTGGAAATTAAATAAAAACTTGGGAAGAAAAAAATTTAAAAAAAAAAAAAAGAATGTGAAGGCTGAGTGAATCCACATGCCTTCTCCCCATGTCTATGGCTTAAGGATTTATAGGAAGGACTACCAGGAAGTTACTAACTCTGAACATTTGTCTTTAGGGTTGAGTCCCTGGTCAGTAGTAACTGGCTATAAGTTTACCCATCACTCCCTGCCTTCCTCGGGGAACTTGCTCCCAGAAGCATGTGATTCTGTCTGGACTGTGGGGCTTGAGGAAACTGCAAATAACTGGATCCTGTTGTTAATCTCCGGGCGGCTAATGAAAATTATGTCCCCACTGTGAGCAGCTCTTGCCTTGGGAGCAGTCCCAGGGCTATTTGACAAGAGTTATGTTGAAACAGCCTCCAGTACAGTTCACTCAGATTTCTTTTAATCTTCTCTAAGCCTGTAATGGAAGTTCCATTTAGATAAAATCATAGCAAGGTTAACAACCTTTTCCTCTTTTTTTTTTTTTTAACCTCTAACTTAAAATTTGCTGTTAACTGGGAACCATTTGCTACAGGATTCCTAGCCAGTTTACAAAGCAGGCTTCCCCACCCCTCACCCTCACCCCCACCCCCACCCCCACCTTGCCCCAGGCCTTTTATCAGTGAAGCCAATTACATTTCACTACAAGCCTTTGGTTTCTCAGGTAGCTGAATCCATTTCCGTACTGTGGCCCCAATACAGCCTGTCTGTTTCTTTTGGCTTTTTTTTTTTTCTCTATTAGGTTAACTAGCTAACCTTTCTTAATTCCCTGAGTTGTGTGGGTTTTGTTTTTGTATTCTGTTGTTATCACCACCGTCTTTCCTTTGGCACTGCTCTTGCTTGCTACTTTTTCTTCCCAAATCAGGCTACTTCCATCTTCTAACATTCATAAAAAGGTAATTTCAGGGGCACCTGGGTGGCTCAGTGGGTTAAAGCCTCTGCCTTCGGCTCACGTCATGATCTCAGGGTTCTGGGATCGAGCCCCGCATTGGGCCCTGCTAAGCAGAGAGCCTGCTTCCCCCTCTCCCTCTGCCTGCCTCTCTGCTTACTTGTGATCTCTCTCTCTCTGTGTCAAATAAATAAATAAAATCTTTAAAAAAAAAAAAAGGTAATTTCATGATCTTGCTTAGGTTTGGGAGGTGAGTCGAAGAAAGGCTAAGGGGTCAGCTATTCCAGACCAGAACATCTACAGGAAAATTAGCAGATTGGGGCACAAAGGACTGCAAAGAAACTGGAGCTGATTTCAATCTTATGTTGCTTCGTGCCTTTTCTCTGTACCTCCATTTACTAGCTTTTATTTGCTAGTATTTTTACGAGACACTTTTGTAGTTGCTCATGACTATATCTGCATATATTTTCCTCAAGTTATCCTCTGTCCAATAAGAGAAAGGTCCCCCTAAAGATCACCATCTTCCATAGTGCCTCAATACTTGAATGATCTTTGGATGTTTTGGATTTGCATCTACTGCTCCATTAATTGATTTCAGCTGCAGCTATAATAACCCTATGGAATGGCTGCCAAAGATTTCAAGCCAACACATTTTTCACTTGAAATTTTCAAACCCCCTAAAATGTTCTCTAGCCCCTTCTATGTGTTCCATTCCTGCAGTGATCATGCATTTAATGGTGAAAAGGAAACCACACAGGGCTATCAGGCCTGTAAAGAAGTCACTTGCCCTGGTCCCCTTGCCTCAAATGAGGAGCACATTTATATAGGATCAGAGAGCTGGCCCTAACCTGCAGGCAGTATGCCTGGACCGTGTGTCACGAAGGTCCTCAATATATATGTAATCTAACGCCCAATCTTCCCAAACAACTGGTCCTCTCTAGGATCCCCCATCTTAGAGACTGGCCTCAACATCCATCTAGAAACCAGATTATCTGTGATATTTCCCTCTCCCTCAATTTCTATATCTAATCCATCACCAAACCCACTGACTTAAATTTCTAAATATCTCTCTAATATGCTTTTCTGTCTCCCCCCAGTCTAAGCCATCGTCATTTCACATGTACCTACTGCACCTACCACCTAACCAGTCTCCCCTTGTCCACTCTTTCCCATCTTAAATTCATTAGCCATGGTGCAACTAGAGTAAGCTGCAAATACAAATTATATCACTTGAATTTTCCTGTTTCCAACTATCTAAAGGGTTTACACTTTATATCCCTACCTGCCCGACAGGCTCTGAGTGCATAGGCAACCACTCAGTACCTTCTAAACACATAACTCTTCTTTCAGTATCTTGAAGGAGAAGGAAGCCCTTTGCAACCTCAGAGTCTTTGCATGCACTGTTCCCTTTGCCTGCAATGTTCTCCTAATCCCTTTGTGTGGTTGGTGGCTTCTTATCATTCAGTTCCAAATTAAATGCCACCTCTTCTAAGAAGCCTTCCCTGACCACACTACCAAAAGAAAGTCTTCCTCTGTTAATTCTCTCAACCTTTGTGTAGTCTCATCACACTTTTTACCACAATATTAGTCTGCTTACTTATTTTTTGCCTGCCTTTGGAATGGTAGTTCTCTGAAAGCTGAGACCATATTAGTCTTACTCATCACCCTATCCCAGTGCCTAGTATACAAAAGGTGCTAAATAAGTACCTCTGAAGGACTTAAGTTCTGATTGAGCTGAACGCTTCCTTATCCTTCTCCCCTGCCCTCCCTAAGCATCCCGGATTAAGTTTTTATAATATTATTTTCATGAATCCTTTAATATGTATGGTAGATTAGTGTTGTACACCAAATATTGCTAATTCCTACTTCAAGGCAGCTGGTAGGGTTGCACTTGGGTAGGGTTCCCATCTTCTCTAAAGGCAGCTTTGACCAGGTGACTTACTCTGGCCAGTGTAATCTGAGTAGAAGTGATGTGTATCATTTCAAGTAGAAGCTCTAAGAGCCATGGAGGAACCCCCATTTTTCCCCTGCCCCAGTGATTATGAAAAGCATATATGAAAATGGAGCTCCAGACACATGAAAAGATGCTCTACATCACTCATCATCAGGGAGATACAAATCAAAACCATGATGAGCGACCACCTCACACCTGTCAGAATGGCTAAAATTAACAACTCAGGAAACAACAGGTGTTGGGCAAGGATGTGGAGCAAGGGAAACCCTCTTACACTGTTAGTAGGAATGCAAACTGGCACAGTCACTCTCCAAACCAATATGGAGGTTCCTCAGAAAATAGAACGGCCCTATGATACAGCAATTGCACTACTAGGTATTTACCCAAAGAATACAAAAATACTGACTCAAAGGTACGTTTATAGCAGCATTATCAACAATAGCCAAATTATGGAAAGAACCCTAATGTCCGGTGACTGATGAATGGATAAAGATGTGGTACATAATGGAATCTTACTCAGACACCTAAAAGAATGAAACTTGCCATTTGCAATAACATGGATGGAGCTAAAGCGTATTATGCTAAGTGAAATGAGACAGAGAAAAAGAAATACCATATGATTTCACTCTTATGTGGCATTTAAGAGACAAAACAGATGACCATAGGGGAAGGAGGGGAAAAAAGGAGAGGGAGGCAAACCGTAAGAGACTCTTAACTGCAGAGAACAACCTGAGGGTTGCTGGAGGGGAGGTGGATGGGGGATGGGCTAAATGGGTGATGGGTATTAAGAAGGGCACTTGTTGTGATAAGCACTGGGTGTTAATATGTTAGTGATGAATCACTAAATTCTACCCCCAAAACCATGTTACACTATATGTTAACTGGAATTTAAATTAAAAAATTGAAACAAGCAAAAAAAATGGACTTCCATCAGCCTCAATCCATGTGTATCTATGATAAACAGGGCACCCAGACAAACTTCCATGGATATGCATCATGATAAAGAAATAAACTCTTGTTATTATAACCCATTGATTTTTCTCTAGGTTGCTTGGTACTGCAGCATGAGGTAGTCCATTCTCACTGATATATCTTACCACTGATTGTTAGTATTACACGCAGATTTTTTTAATGTCATAATCTCCTACCCTTACACACAACATCAACCCCAGATGTGTTCATATAGCCTCTACTTCCTAGTTGATATTGGAACCTCACCATTCATGACTGACAAGGAAAGGTTCTTAGAGTGGGTCTCAAGTAATTGGGAGAAAAGTCGTTCTGTATACAAATCACTCGATGAATGTGGCTGATTGATCATAAGAATAGCTTTCTTGAAAAGGATGAAAAAATATAAACTTTAGGATAGTTATAGTTACTCAATTCAACTAATAGTCACTGAATATCTATGAGCTAGCCACTGTGCTTAATGTCATGAGATACACAAAGATGAATCAGAACCAATCCCTCTCCCAGGAAAGGGGGGAGATATTCACAAATATAGCTAACTTAATAACAAGACAGATGGCTGTAAATACAGTATAAACAACATATAAATGATCATCAGTGGTGGTAGCGCTAGTTCTAATCGAGAAGGTGGCATGTGAGCCTGGCCTACAAAAATTTCAGATATACTACTGAAACAATAAAGATAACTAAAGAGAACTCTATTCCATTTCACAAATAAGTGTGGAAAGCCAGATATATATGCAAAGCTACAGGCCTCAAATTACTCAGTAATATAAGATTATTAAGAAACCACTGTCGTCTTTCAAGGACAATATCCAATGAAGTAGTGAAGATAAGTACCTAAATATCTATAATATCAAGAACCATACAAGCCTCATGAGACATAGATAGGCCCATGAGAGTTCAAATAAGGAAGAAATCACATTCAGCTGGGAGGATCTGGGAAGCAGGAAGAAGGTGAGATTTGACAGGGACCTTATAAAATGGAAGAATTACAACAAAGACAGATGATAGAGGTAAAAGCAAAAGAATGGCTAGGGCAAAAAGGACTCAGGCGGTACAGAGCTGAGCACAGGTTTGGAAAACAGTGTGGAGTCCAATTTAGCTTGAAAACAAAGGATACAAATGGATGTAGCAGGAAATGAGGCTAGAGAAGGCACCTGGGTGCCTAATCTGGAAAACCTTGAACCTTGAAGGTCAGACCAAACATTCTTTTTTGGGGGGGGGGGAGTTCACAGTTTGAGAAGCCACTTAATGTTTCTGAACAGGAAGTGGCATGATGAGTGTTTTGATTTGGAACAGTTCATCTGGAATCAGTATAGGACAAACTAAAGGGGGTAAAAAAAAAAGATAAACAGTTGAGGACCAGTTTTTGCTCCGGCAAAAAGTGGTAAAGGTTTGAAATGACCCAGAAGAAGAGCAAGGGAAAGGTAGAGTTAAAGGCAAAAGACACTGCCAGAGATAAACCTACCAGACTTGGCCATTTATTGGATGTGAGAGCCATGGGAAAAAAAAAAGAAAGAAAAGCTGTCTTTGAGGTTTCAAGTCTGGCCAACTGGCAAGCTGGGGATACCAGGAACCAAAATAAGGAAGTCAGCAGGATGTGGGGAAAATGCTTAGCTGGGTTTTGACTCAAAACAAAGACAAAGTAAATCAAATCATTAAACCCCAGGTATAAATAAATCCTGCTGCATACCTTATGTTGACAGGCCTTAAGATATATTTTCTTCAAACAGTTCGGTAAGAGTTATAGGTAGTGAACTAGAAACCAAGAACTAGAACAAGAACTAGAAACCAGGGGCCCCTGGGTGGCGCAGTTGGTTGAGCAACTGCCTTCGGCTCAGGTCATGATCCCGGACTCCCGGGATCGAGTCCCACATCGGGCTCCCGGCTCCATGGGGAGTCCGCTTCTCACTCTGACCTGCTTTCTCTCACTCTCTCTCTTTCCTAATAAATAAATAAATAAATAAAATCTTTAAAAAAAAAAAAAAAAAAAGAACTAGAAACCAAAGAAATAAGCCCTGGTAAGATAGTCAGATGAGTGCTTATAAGATCAAGTTTACAACATATTTTCATAATGAAAAGGGCCAAGACAGGTCCCACAGATGGCCAGCAATTTTCAGTTTTGAGAATTTATTGAACACTATGGACCTGCTCCCTGAGAAAAACATACATTAGTACATACTCACACATTAAAATATAAAATTGTGGGGAGGGACGTCAGATAGACCTAGAGGGTATAAAGCTTAGTAAAATAAACAGAGAAAGACAAATACCTTCTGATTTCAGTCAAACGTGGAATTTAAGAAACAAAACTAACGAACAAAGAAAAAAGAGACAAAAATACCAGGCTCTTCGATACAGAGAACAAATCGGTGGTTGCCAGAGGAGAGGTGTGTAGGAGGATGTGTGAAACAGATGAAGGGGTTGAAGAGCTCACTTATTGTGATGAGCGCCGAGTATCGTAAAGAAGGGTTGAATCATTATGTTGTACACCTAAAACTACTATAACACCGTATATTAATTATACGTCAATAGAGATGAAAAATAAATAAAAGTGGGGGGCGTATTCCCACAAAACTCCTAATAGAGAGTTGTAATTATATAGGAGTAGTTGAAGTAAATATTCAACAACGTTTTGATAGCCTGCCTAGAAAGAATGATCGTGTCTTTGAAGACAGAACTTGAACAACCCAGCACTAAATCATAAGCAGGTAAGATGGGAAGATGATAAAGAAAAAAGCCAAAGACAGAGAATTAAGATACAGTCCCTGCTGCGAACTGTCCCTGTGTGCTGAATAGGAATAGGAACACAGACACCAAATGTTTTGAGTCTGCAGACTCCAGTAGGACATTGTTTATTTAGCCATCTATGGCTTAGGGAGCTTGGTCTTAGAAGCTTTCACACCACCAACCTCAGAGCCCAGATACACAACCAGTATCAAATGCCTTTCACTTTAGCAAAAAAAGAATATCTAAAATGATCCTTTTGGGAGAAGAAAAAGACACCAAATAAATTGAAAACCACATTTAAAAACTCAAATCAGGGAGACACAACTTGTGGTAGGAAGCATTCCTAGAGAAGGGTAATGTTTGTTATAACTGAAATATAAAAACTGTATGCCTTTTTTTTTTTAGAACTGCCTCTCTTCCCTACAGATGAGCAACCTTTTCACATGTGTGCAGGCATGTGTTATTTTTGGAAGTGTTGATGTTGAAATAATTCCTGCTTTAAAAATCAGCAGAAATCCAAGGGGGAGGGGTCAGTGCTCAGTAACTAAATCAAAGACTAACTGTGTCTTTCAACTCTAAAAAGGAAAATTCCCTATCACTGACCTAGTGCCACAGAGACTCACAGAGCTGTGACAGCTGGCTACTTCCTTGTGTGTGAACCAGAGCTCCAGAGCACAAGGCAAAGGAGCAGTGATGAGTCTCAACTGGGGCAGCATTCTGAACTCTAAGAAGTCAGGTACTACACCAGACAAACTGTTTGATGGGTGGGACATTTCTTGAGCAAAGGGGATAGCTGTACCACACAGGCTCAGGAAAAATTCTAAAACAGAAGTACCACAATCATACCTCAGTAGCTCTGGAGGGATGGCAGAAGCAGGGAAGTAATAAAGGAGGAAATGAGATACTGAATGCAGTGTAAGATGACCTGTATTCAAGTCTCAGCTTTACCACAGGGTGACTTTGTATATTTAAGTTATTTTGCTTCTTTATCTGTTATCCAGGATTAATGACAACAACGCTATTTCAAATAACTTGTATGAGATGCAGACAGAATCATCAAAGTAATATATATTATTTTGAAATAATAAAGTCCTACGTAAATGTACCACATTTCTTGTTCATCATCTATCCCCCAATTCCACTCATTACAATCCCTGAAATTATTTTATTTTTCCTCTATTCTGGCACAGCCACATTCCTGTAATACAACTGACATCAGACCTGTACATGACTGGGGTTTCCTAGATGTCAACAGGAAAGCTGGAAGACACCTAAGTCCTTGCCTTGTTGAAAGCAGAAGCTGCTGCTGAATAAATGATCTCTATCTTCAACAGTTCTGGGTAGTAGGTGAGGTTTCACAAAGGGTGCAAGCAACCTGAGGTGAGTGCGAAGGAAAGAGGGTGGCCATATTCCCATTTTTGTTCTAGTCATCATGTGACCGTTGCGGAAGTTACTTGGCACCTTTCAGTTCAATTTCTTCAGATGGCAAAATAGAAGCAACGATACCTACATATCCTGCCTACTTTCAGGAAATGTTCCAAAATTCAGAGCATAATGATTGCTAACTATGAAAAAAACAAAAGCTTTACAGTCTAAAGACAAGATGTAAACCCAGTGCTCTACCACTTTTATGAATAGATTGCATGGATCCTACCTTAAGCCTCAGTATCCTCATCTGTAAAATGGGAGTAACAATATGTACTTCAATAGATCACTGTGCAGTTTGTAAAATGAGACAATGCCTATAGGGAAGTCCTTCATTGAGAGAGGTTGGCAACATACCAGAAAAGTTAAGAACCATGTATTCCTCTCCAGATGATGCCACAAATCTGGCATACCAGTACCCTGTTAAGGTCCTCTATCTATAAATTAGGTGTAATAATATTAAAGTATCCAACTGTAAAAAATAAAAATAACTTTATAATATAGTGATCACTAAAATATTAACCTAGTAATCTCCTATTTTTCAGTATTATTGGATAATGCATCATTAAAGAAAGTTAATTTTCAATTTGAATAAGGCTTAACCCTTTAAGCACTGATTCTCTTCATTTTGATCATTTTAATGGAAAGCTATTATTTAATGCTTCTTTCTAAAGAAATTTTGGATGACTCAAATTCATCATCATGATACCATCAATCAAACTGAGATTGTCATATACTCAACAAATATTCAGGTACATAGAACTGTTTATTCCTCCACAAAATCAGCTCAAACAAAATGTTTTATAGACTTTGTACCTGTTTTTCAGATACTTTCAGTTTCCTCCCTAACCTTAATTCAATTAAATTTGATGACTTATTCTTCATATCAAAGTTCTGTTTCTAAACCCCTTCCTATTTCACCTTCACATCCTTAGTTTTTGCCTCTAAATTTCTGAGGGGTAGGAAACTACATGCTCTTTCATGGAGTAGAATGCTCAGTGAAAACCACTTAAGCTATTTAAGACCATTTGGGGTCAACCTTTAAACTCCTGGTTTTATTCTGGATATTGAGATTAGAAAACTGACCTTCAAATATATAGTGCTATTACTGCAATGAGGCAGTAAGAGCAGCTTTATGCATGTTAGGTTAGTTACTCTAATTAGCAACTGGTCCAATGGCTTATAAAAAAGTCAGGGAAGCAAAATTATTTGATACACCCTATAATCTTTAAGTCTCAATCAATCAACATTTCCCACCAGCATACAGCACTTAATGAAAAAGTAATCTAACTTCTATAATTTCACTTGATTCTCAGAATAATCTTTATTTTATTTTTTAAATATTTCATTTGACAGAGAGAGAGAGATCACAAGTAGGCAGAGGCAGGAAGGGGGGGGAAGCAGGCTCCCTGTTGAGCAGAGAGCCCTATGTGGGGCTCGATCCCAAGACCCTGAGATCATGACCTGAGCCGAAGGCAGAGGCTTTAACCCACTGAGCCACTTAGGCGCCCCTGATTCTCAGAATAATCTTAAGGGGTAAACAGGGCAGGTGTTCCTTTTGTGTTTTTTTTTTAATTTTATTTATTTATTTGCCCTAAGGCAAAAGGAAACAAAAGCAAAAAGGAAACTATTAGGACTACATGAAAAACATAAAGGTTTTGCACAGCAAGGAAAACCATCAACAAAACAGAACAAACGAACAAAAAAGCAACCTACTGAATGCAAGTAGATATTTGCAAATGATATATCCGATAAGGGGTTAATACCCAAAACATATAATGAATTCATACAACTCAACAGCAAAAAAAATTTTGGGGGGCGCCTGGGTGGCTCAGTGGGTTGAGCCTCTGCCTTCGGCTCAGGTCATGGTCTCAGGGTCCTGGGATCAAGCCCCACATCAGGCTCTCTGCTCAGCAGGGAGCCTGCTTCCCCCCCTCTCTCTCTGCCTGCCTCTCTGCCTACTTGTGATCTCTCTCTCTGTCAAATAAATAAATTTAAAAAAAAAAAAAAAGGTGAGACAAAATTCTGACCACATTAAAAATTTTTTTTTTAATTTAAAAATAAAGGATCTTAGGGACACCTGGGTGACTCAGTTGGTTAAGCAGCTGCCTTCAGCTCAGGTCATGATCCCAGGGTCCTGGGATCGAGTCCCACATCGGGCTCCTTGCTCAGCAGGGAGCCTGCTTCTCCCTCTGCCTCTGCCTGCCACTCTGCCAGCTTGTGCTCTCTCTCTCTCTCTGACAAATAAATAAAATCTTTTAAAAAATAAATAAATAAAATAAAGGATCTTAGGGCACCTAGGTGGCTCAGTCTGTTAAGCACCCCACTCTTGATTTTGGCTCAGGTCATGATCTCAGGGTCATGAGATAGAGCCCCATGTCAGGCTCCACGCTCAATGGGGAGTCTGCTTTAGACTCTTTCTCCCTCTCCTTGTGCCCCTTCCCCCACTTTCACTCTCTCTAAATAAATAAATAAACTAACAAATAAAAAAATCTTTTATAAATATATAAATAAAAATAGAGGATCTGAATAGAGATTTTTCCAAAGACCTCAGATGGCTAACAGGCACATGAAAAAGATTCTAAACAGCCCTATTCATCAAGGAAATGCAAGTCAAAGCCACAGTAAGATATCACCTTATACCTGTCAGAGTGACTATTATCAAAAGGATAAGAAATAACAAGTGTTGGCAAGGATGTGGGGAAAAAGGAATCATCATACACTGCTGGTAGAAATGTAATTTTGTACAGCCACTATGGAAAACAAATGGAGGTTCCTCAAGAAGCTAAAAATAAAACTACCATTTTATCCAGCAATTCCATTTCTGGGTATAGATCAGAAGAAAATGAAAACACTAATTCAAAAAGACATATGTACCCATGTGTTCTCTGCAGCATTACTTACAACAGCCAATATATGGATATAACCTAAAGGTCCATTGATGGATGAATGGATAAAGAAGATGTGATAGATATTTGCAATGGAATATCACATAGCCATAAAAAAGGATGAGATCTCGCCATTTGCAAACAACATGGCTAGACCTGAAGGGTATTATGCTAAGTGAAAGAAGTTAGTCATAGAAATATAAACACTGTATGATTTCACTCAAATGTGGAATCTAAAAAGCAAAACAAGTTTTTCTGAAAGCAGAATCAGACTTATAAAAATGGAGAACAAAGTAACAGTTGCCAGAGGGGAGGAGGGGGGACTTTGGTCAAAATGGATGACGGGGAGTAGAAGATATAGGCTTCTAGTTATGGAATGAATAAGTATGGTGATGGAAGGTAGAAGATAGGGAATCTAGTCAATGATGTTGTAATAACATTGTATGGTGACAGATGGTAACTACGGTTGTGATGAGCACAGCATAACATATAGAGAAGTTGAATCACTATGTTGTACAAGCGAAACTGATGTAACATTGTGTGTCCACTATATTTCAATTTTTAAAAAAAGCTTTAAAAAGCAAAAAAAAAGGAAGAAAAGAGCTGCTACAGTGACTCAAAAGCAAACAGGAAGCAAAGGAAGAGGAAAAGACAAAAACAGTCAAATATCCTGCCATCGAATGTGAAATTATACCTCTCCAACTTGTTTAGGCTCGCTATGTAACAGACCCTGTTTATGTATTTCCACTAGGGTTTCCAAATTACTTCTGCAACAACTGGGGCACAGTGAGGAGTTCGAAAAGGGGCCAACTTTCTAGAAACAGAGGATGTCTGTATATTCAGAGAGAGGATTTCTATACACAGTTTTATTAATGTACATTAGCCCTACCCTGTGGCTCTATCAGAATAACTCATTTTAATCAATGCCATGTCCCTGAGGAATGTAGTCAGATCCAAGGATTCAAGGCAGTAGAATGAGATATACCCTCTATACTGAAATCCACACATCACTCTTACCGTACTTTTCTTCAAAGTCAACACCTAATAAAATCCATGCCATGACACCCAACCTTCTCCATACTCTCACCTAGGCCCCTTTGTTCAACCTCTTCTCTGATTATATAGACAAAAAAGAGTCCTCCCTATTTGTTGCAATTTCAACAACTATGAAATTCTAGATAAAACGCTGTACTTTTAATTGCCATATAACATTCTCACTGCATTTTTAACCCACTCTCCTAATTTAGATAGAGGTTAATCACCAGCTGGTGATGGGAAAGGAAGTACCTTTACTTTATACTGCATGATATGCATGGACCAAGAGGAAAGAGAGACTGGAAAGGGAAGGCTCTGTGTTAAGAAACCAAGGCAGGAAAAAAAAAAGAAAGAAAGAAACCAAGGCAGGAGACTAGGTCCTAGTAGGGACAAGGCCACAATTTCTGTGTTAATCCTTACTTAAGCCACTTAATTGTTCTTTGTCTCAATTTACCTGTTGTAAAATGGCTCTCATTTTTTCATTCAAATAGAATACTTAGAGAATCCTGAGGGCCAGGCACTGTTAGGCATCTTGACCAGGCCTAAAGCATGTTCCCTTTCTCGGTGCCAGTAAATTGCAACAAAGATACGACATTCAAGGGCACTGCAAATAGCAATGCTAATCTTTCTCAAATGATTATTACAGAAAAGGAGACCAAGATCAGGCACACTGATACCTTCCTTGTGAGTGAAATTGCTTTTATATGCTCTATCAGAAAGCTTTCTGATCAGTCCCTACTTTACTGTCATTGGGGCTGTCTGGCAGAAAGCACTATGACTCATGTTCCTTTGTTCTTCTCTTTGTAAAACATATTCCTGAATTCTCAATTAATGGCCCATATCCAAACTCCAACCAAGTTGTTGATGACTACAATTTAACTTTATTTATGGCATAAGCATTGCCACAAATATGTTTTTAAAAAATACTTAGCAGATCTTAACATTTATTAAGAGCATGTTACTTTTAAATACCTTATTTCATTAAAACACTCAATGACCAAGGCTGGTATTACAATCTCGATTTATAGTCGAGAAACTGAGACTTTAAGAGGCTGGCAGCTTGCCAAATGCCACCCATTAGTCAAAGGCAAATATGGAATTTTAACCCAGGTCTATGTGCCTAGAATGCTAACGCTTATTCCCAAAACATCAAGCTACTGTGGGTAAGCCTCACCATGTCATTCTTTGCTGATAAATTCTATTTCCTCGACAGAGAATATGCTGAAACCTAATCTCAGTAATATAACCTCAACCAAGAGCATATCTTTAACTACTTTAGTCCCAAGTGTCCTTTAGGTACGACTGGAAAAAAAAAAAATAGAAGACTTAATTAAAGCCCTGGGATCCAAAAGTTATATTTTCCCTAACAAACTGGTACCCAGTGCTCCCAAAAGGACAGAAGTTAATGATGGAAAACATCCCTAAGGCAACAATCTAACTCCATTCCTTTTCTAGCTCTCATCTGTCTTGGCTGAGTTAGGTGCCTGGAAAACAGAGCTGTTGTTGACTCCATGACCTTCCAGACCCCTTCTAACAATGTAATTCTGATTGCCTTACTTATATAGGGGAACTTGTGGTTATTCTCTAAAACTAGGTTTTAGAGGCTAGATTGTTCCATTTTACCACAAGTAACATGAAATTGCATCTAGCAACTCCCATGCTGTTAAAATTTATATGAAATCATACCAAATTGCCAAAATCATACCAATTAATCACAAGGAATAAATAAAAACCAGGAACGCTGAGAGGTACTCGTGTTCACAACATTCCATTTCTTTGGACCTCTGAAATGATATCTGACCAGTTTGAAAAAGCCTGACTGAGCAGCATGCCCAGTTGTGACTTTTGTGGTTCCTGTCCTGTCACTTTCATTGCTAACTATCAAGGGAACTGCTATCTGGCCCCTTTAATGAATCAGAAGTTCCCAAATCGGTCAAGGAGAAGAAAAGATTCCTGTTATTTTATGACAAATAATACATCAGAAATCATGTGTTTCCCTTCTAGCAAAGCCATAGATTACACCTTAGGGCTTAATATACCTGTTCAAAATTCAAAATCAACAAATGTATACAAACTATTCAGGGAATTAGAGACCAATGATGGTCTCTAATGGGAAGGAGGAAACAGGGGTTCATGGCCAAATACTGAAAGATGATCAATTTCTGTACTGGAGAAGCAATGTGCTTCTAACTGGTCACTGGGGAAAGCAAAAACCCTGCATGACAGTTTCTGGAGACCAGCTGAGAATGAGTCAGGCCCTGGGCTAGGCATTAGAGATGTATCACTAATGATGGTGGCTTTTACCCATTCAAACGAACACACAAACAAAAACACCTAACAGCACCATACGGATTCTAAATCTTCATTGTGTATTAGGAAGTAGGCTCTTTCTAAAACCACTTCCTTATATACCTCTCTACACGAACCCAGATGAAGCTGGACAAAAACTAAAGGGTCCGAGGAACATTCAAAGAACTCAATGTCTTACCCTACTCAACAATAGCCAAATAATGTTACACAGACTATTTTAGTCATCGAGGGCTATATTGTCTCTGCTGAAACTACTCAACTCTGCCATTTTAGTGCAAAAGCAGCCTTAGGCAATATATAAACAAGTGGGTGTGGCTCTGTGCCAATAAAATGTTATTTATAAAAATAGATATTATTTACAAAAATAGGCAGTGAGCAAGATTTGGTCCATGAGCCATAGTATGCTGACCCTTGCTTTGGTGTAAACAGAGCAAGGAGATCTCTTTGAGAAATCAAGTAACTCCTTACGCCTCTCCCTTCAGCCCAGGACTTCTAAGAAGAAGCAAAGAGCAAAGGTACAAGGCTAGAAAGTTTCCCTCAATCACTTATTCTTAAAAGTCAGAGCCTACAAAACACTTTGAAATACACAATGCCTGTGAGTATCCATTCCACCTATTTTTACTTGTCACCATCAGAAAACAAAAAGTCTTTACTGATCCAATAGAAAGACCAGAGTTGAACTCTGATGTGCCAGTGGAATGATCCTTTTTTTTTTTTTAAACATCACGTTATTGGGGCACCTGGATGGCTCAGTCGTTAGGTGTCTGCCTTCAGCTCAGGTCATGATCCCAGGGTCCTGGGATCGAGCCCCACATTGGGCTCCCTGCTCAGTGGGAGGCCTGCTTCTCCCTCTCCCACGCCCCCTGCTTGTGCTCCCTCTCTAGCTATTTCTCTCTCTCTCTCTCCGTCAATTAAATAAATAAAATCTTTTTTAAAAAATAGATAAACATCACGTTATTAACTCCTGCCTGGTGCAGAAACTCAGACAGCATCCTGTGAGTAACATCAAAGTCACAATTGTTCAGCAGCCTTCACGAGCACCCAGAAGCTCCCAGAGGGCCACACTTTGGGAAAGCCAGTCCTAAAGAGGACTACTAACTCCTTGACGGTGAGACTGCTACCTGAGAGGAAAGAATTCTCCCTAGAAAGACCTGCCAAGCAAGTGCCTCCTTGCCCAGTGACTGGTTCAATGCTCTAATCAGCCAGATCCTGCTGGACTTGTTAGACCTAACTAAACAACAGCAATAGATTTGGTAATCATGCCAGACACGGGTCAGGGCAAAATGGCCTGCTGCAAAGGAAATCTATATAATGGGCTTTGCCCAGGAAACATGCCAATTATTCTTATATTACCAGGGAAGCAGAAGCTGATTAAAGGCACAGGGGTAAGAAAGAGGCAAAAGATTGGTCCTAAATATCACCATGGCATACCCTGGGATCTTTATGAGCTCCTTTGAATGGGGGCTGCCTAACACATGGCTTCAGGGAGGGGCCCAAAGACTCTAAATCCCAAATTGGAGGGTGGCAGGTAAGTCATCAGAGCAGAAAGAAGGGCTAGGCATAAAAACCAGGCACAGTAAGGTAAGGCTTCTGAGAGAGCTTCCTAGGAACCAGAAGGTAGGAAATAACAGCAGGCAATGGGCAACACTGAGAAGAGTGAATAGTAAGAGTTTGACAGTGAAATACATAAGAAATGGTGTTAGAAGGGTAGGCTCAAGGAGCAGAAGAGGGCTGAGTGCAAAGCCAGGCCAGAGCTGGGACATGCATCAGGGAGAATCAGGTATCCCCCCCGGGAAGAGACTATACAAGAAAGCCCAGGGACGCAGACTTTCCAAACCCACCCCGTAAAGCATAATCACTGACCCCATTCTACATAGAATACATGAGAATAAAGAATAAAATCTGAAGCCCTCGTGAGCCAGAAAATGCAGGTTTGGAGCCCAATTTGCCACACATTAGCTGAATAAATCTGAGCAAATCACTTAACTCTGAATTTCAACTTCCTCATCTGTAAAACTGGGAGACCGTTATTTGCCCTTAGTCACTTCACCTGTATAAAAAGGAACACTAATAATACCCTGCCTGATTAGCTCTTCGGGTTGTTGTAAAGATCAAATTGAAATCATAGGTAAAACAGGCAAACTGAAAAATACTAAGAAAGAGGTTTTACTTCCATTATTCTTATGAAGTATTGTTACGTATGATATCAGGGCAAACACACAATTCCATCTAAGGCTGAAACTGGTTTCAAACAAGATCTGTATTAGCCCGGAAAGTCAACATTCACATAACTTGGACTAAATAATGTCTGCACCACCTATGAAACCTCTAGAATAGTAAACTAAGTGGCCCTATTAAAATATCCACCTCTTTTTCTTCCTTATTAACTAATTTTAAGCTTCACTTTATATCCCTAATCTGTAATGAATGTTGCCCAGGCCACCCCCTCCCCCATCATTGATATGAAACATCTTTAATTCTTTTTAACCACCTCCATTGGCTTCAGAGAATTCTCCTTTCAAGACCTCTACCCTGGTCCAGACTGTCTTCTTTACAGCAGCCTTCCCAGAATAGCACACAGTTGGTTGATGATGCCAGAAACTCTACCACAAGCTCTGGGCCATCAGCCCTGCCAGCTACCTACTTTACTGCTGTTCTCCAGCTTCTTGATGGCCACTTCCCTTGTACACAAGTCCTGGTGGCTGCTCCTATTCCTCTACAGAAGGCGACATATCTCTCCTTCATATCGGTTCTTTCTAAACTATCCGTTCCTCTCAAAAGCACTTAGATTCTCTTTCATCATTAAAGGGAATAAAAGCAATGTGGAAGAGCAGAAAGCTGACTCAGGAAATCTAAGGCTTAGCCCTATGACTGACGAGCAGTGGGAAAGTACTTCAGCTCTCTAAGCCTTAGTTTCCTCATCTATAAAATGGAGATAAAAATATTTGCCTTCCCTGACTAAGTTACATAATATATGTGAAAGTGCCTTGTAGGTGTGTAGGTGCCTGGGTGGCTCAGTCGTTAAGCATCTGCCTTCGGCTCCAGTCATGGTCCCAGGGTCCTGGGATAGAGCCCACATCAGGCTCCCTGCTCCCTGCCTTATGAGGGAAGTCTGTGTTCTCTCTCTCTCTGTCAAATAAATAAATAAAATCTTTTCAAAGTGCCTCATATACCATAAAGTGCTCTGCAAATGTTAATTCATACCCATATCTATATCCACAGTTTAGGCCTATATCTATATCCACATCCAGGTAATCGGTCAACCTGAGTTAAGATCACATTCACAGATCTCAGCCTTGCTGTTGCCCAGCACAAACTTCGCCATACCTGAAACAACCCAATTTGTAGAATTACTTCTTCCTCATTCATGATTGGATTCTCTAAATTCCACATATCTGGAGGGGAATTCTGTTATGAGAGATTGTTCTCTTGATATTCTGTTTCATCAAGCTAGGCAAGGGTCAACTAGAAAAGGTACAGCAGTAACTTTAGCCTTCCTGAATCTTCCTTCCCCTACTCCATTCCTGCAGATCTGTGAAATGCATGGCTGTCTTTAGGCCAACACTGAAGGTGCATTCTTGGCAAGAGGCAGTAAAGAGAAAACAAGTCTTTTCTTTCACAATCTGAAAGTGATTTCTTTAAAAAGTCACAGGCTCAGCAAAGAGGCTGTGAAGAGTAGAGACTGTTTTGTGAGGCACAGTGATATTGCACAGAGCCCAGGAGGGGAGACTGGTTACTGGGTTCCAGTCCTGACTCTCTGACTAACTGGCTCCATGATTTTGGACAAGGAACATCCCCTATTAAGTTTGCTTCCTCATCCGAAATATGAAAAAGTTAAATGTTCTCTTAAGGGCCCTTGGAACGCTATGCATCCATTTCTAGCAAGATAGTGCCCATTAGGCAAAAGGAAAAGGAAATGAACAGCAACTGCTTTTCACAAAGGGAAAGCAAACAAAATGCCAAGAAGCCCCAGCTTTCCATCCCCTTCCTTTCTGCTAGTGGAGCCATACAATTCCTGGCTGAGCCCCAATTAGCACACTGATAACCTTCTGCTTTCCTATTTAGTGCCATAACAGCACAATTATTCCCATAAACCCTGAAACACTGGGCACGGTGTAGATTCTAGAAGACAAATCTCTCCAGACAAACCAAATATGGAGAGATATCACCATCTCCTGTGTTAAGAGCATGAGAAATTCAGCATGGTGACAAGTGGTAAGGACATTCTCTTTACAACTCCCTTTGGAGTTTTTTCCCTGCTCTAGACAAAAGTTTTAAGGGGCAGCAATAAAACACCTTGATGGCTTGTTACTCATTGCCCTCCCCCCACGTAATGAATTCAGGGTGGATGAATTCAGGATTAGTCCCCAGCTGTCAACTGCCACATGCATAATACATATTTTTCCAATCACACGGAAAGACTTTTCCACGACAGCCTGGCTCTGGAAAGAGAATTAGAAGCTGAAATGTGGCCCTCCTATTTCTGGGAAGTCCTTAATGAAAACCTTTTGCAAAGAACTGCCTTTAAGTTCCTAATATGGTACTACAGTGTGGGGCCTACTGCTTGCCACTTAGGAGAAATGTCATGCTGCCTTATGATAAAAATAATATGGGGGAGGACTCTGTCACCCTTTAGTAATGCCACATATTTACCAATTATACACTACCCACTACAAGAAAAAGCAGCTGCTTTTGCCAAAAGACATCAACAAATGAGCAGAGAAGAGGGGAGGCCTCTGGAACTGCCTAACCAGCTGGTGTAGGCTCTTAGGGAAGGAAACAAAGAGGACTGGCATCACACCATCAGAAGATACAGCCGCCGTTCTTCTATGACAAAAGACAGAAAACACAATCAGATCCTAATTAAATTGAGGCTAGTCTGCTTAACAGGGAAACCCCTAATCCCAGCCATGATGGTGGGATGGGGGAGGGAATGAAAGGAAATTTACTACTGGTCCAGTTCTTTACTGCCAACTGGGTCATTTCAAACAAAAGCACCCCCAGCCCCAGTAAAAAAAAAATATCCAGGCAGTTTTAATGCAAGATACCTGCTTTAGAGTACAGTACAAAAATAATCTTAGAGTGGAAAACCAGGAAATCTGATTCTGATCCCCATATGGATGCCAGCTGTAGGTCCCTGAAGGAGTCAGTTCTCTCTCTTGGCATCCTTTTCCCCATATGTAGACTCAACAGAGTGGATGTGAAGTTTTCTAAACAACCTTCCAGGTCTGTTATTCTATAACAACCAAAGGAAAATGTAGGACTACAAGCCAAGCACCTCTGTTTCACATGCACAATGTGGGAAAAAACTCGCTTTAGAATGTAACTCACATATCATAAAATTCACTCATTAAAGTGTTCAATTAAGTGGGTTTTAGTATAGCCACAGAGTTGTACCACTATCATTACAATCTAATTTTAGAAAATTTTCACAACCCCAAACAGAAATCCTTTGCCTATTAACAGTCATAATACATCCCCACCCTCTCCCCCAGCCCTAGACAACCACTAACCATATATACCTAGTTTGCTTAATGTTTTCAATATAATAAGGTTTTTTAAATATCTGTATCATATCGAGGTGCCTGGGTGGCTCAGTCAGTTAAGCATCTGCCTGATCATGATCCTGGCGGGGGGTGAGGTCCTGGGATCGAGAGACCCACATCGGGCTCCCTGCTCAGTAGGGAGTCTGCTTCTCTGTCTCCCTCTGCCCCTCGCCCAGTTCATGCTCAAATGCTGTCTGTCTGTCTGTCTCTCTCTCTCTCTCTCTCACTTTTTCTCTCTAATAAATAAATAGAAATCTTTAAGAAAATATATATGTACCTATATTTTTTCTCTTATTCCAATTATTCGGTGTATTACATTATTACATTGATTGATTTTCAGATGTTAAACTGTCTTTGAATTCCTGAAATAAATTCCACTTGATTATGGTATATAATCCTTTTCACATGTTGCTGGATTTGGTTTCCTAGCATTTTGTTGAGAACATTTGTGTCTATATTATTAAGGGAATTAGGTCTACAGTTTTATTTTCTTGTGATGTCTGGTTTTGCTATCAGGCTACTACTGGCCTCAGAGAATATGTTAAGAAGTGTTCTCTCTCTCTCTCTCTCTCTCTCTCTCTCTCTCTCTCGGAAGAGTTTACAAAGTTTGAGTATTAATTTTTATTTAAATGTTTGGAAGAATTAACCAGTGAAATGAGCTAGGCCTAGGCTTTTCTTTGTGGATATTATTTTGATTACTAATTCAATGTCTTTTCTTGTTATAGGTCTATACAGATTTTCCATTTATTGTGGAGTCAATTTTTGGTAGTCTGTGTCTGCCTAGAAATTTGGCCATCTCATCTAAATTACATAATTAATTGGCATAGAGTTATTCATAGTATTCCCTTTCTCTTTTTTTTTTATTTTTATAGGGTTAGTAGTGTCCCCGCCTTGATTCCTGCTTTTAATAATTCAAATCTTCTATCTTTTCTCTTTTCAGTCTAGCTAATGATTTCTCAATGGTGTTGGTCTTTTTAAAAACCAACTTATGATTTTTTTTAATTTTCTCATGGCTTCTTATTCCTTATGTCATTTAACTCCACTTTATCTCTTCTTTCCTTCTACTTCCTTTGGGATTAGTTTGTTCTTTTTCTAGTATTTTAATGTGGAAGGTTAGATTACTGAATTGTGATCTTTCTTCTCATGTAGGCATTTAAAGCTATAAATTTTCCTCTAAGCATTGATTTTCCTGCGTCCCCTAATTTCTGATATGTTGTGTTTTCCTTTTTATTCATTCCAAAGTATTTTCTAATTGCCATTATGATTTCTTTGGCCCAATAGACACTTAGGAGTGTGATATTTAATTTCCACGTATTTGTGAACTGTCTAAATATCCTTTTGTTATTGATTTGTAATTTCATTCCACTGTAGCTAGAGAATATACTTCATGTGAATAAATATACGTAGGCATGTTTTGTGGCCTAGCGGAAGGTCTGTTCTGAAAAAATGTTCCATGTGCGCTTGAGAAGAATGTGTATTATCTGTTGTCATGTAGTGTTCTACAAATGTCTGTAAGAGGTCTAGTTGGTTTATAGTATTGTTCAAGTCATCTATTTCCTTGTTAATTTCTGTCTAGTTAATCTAGCCTATATTGAAAGTAGAATACTGAAGTCTCCAACTACTATCTTTAGAGTATCTCCCTTCGACTCTGCCACTGTCATTTCATGTATTGTGGAGCTCTGTTGTTAGGTGCATATGTTTATAATTTTATATCTTCCTGATATATGAACTGTGCTTACTATTATAAAATATTTTTCTTTGTATGTCAAAAATATTTTTCTTAAAATCTATGTTGCCTGGGGGCACCTGGGTGGGGCTCAGTCAGTTAAGCATCTGACTATTGGTTTTAGCTCAGGTCATGATCTCAGGGTCCCGAGATTGGGCCCCACTTCGGGCTCCACACTCAGCACAGAATCTGCTTGTCCCTCTCCCTCTGCTCGCTCTCTCTCACTCAAGTAAATAAACAAAATTGCTTTTTAAAAATCTACGTTGTCTGGGGCGCTTGGGTGGCTCAGTGGGTTAAAGCCTCTGCCTTCGGCTCAGGTTATGATCTCAGGGTCCTGGGATCGAGCCCTGCATCGGGCTCTCTGCTCAGCAGGGAGCTTGCTTCCCCTTCTCTCTGCCTGCCTCTCTGCCTGCTTGTGATCTCTCTCTCTCTGTCAAATAAATAAATAAATAATCTTTTACAAAAAATCTAAGTTGTCTGATATTAGTATACCCACCACAACTCTCTTTGGTTACTGTTTCCTTGGTATGTTTTTCCATCCTTTTATTCTCAACCATTTGTGTCTCTGAATCCAAAATGTGACCCTTAAAGACAGTATATATTTTAATCAATTTATCCATTTTGCTAATTCCTGCATTTCTACTGCAGTGTGTATTCCATTCTATCTGCCATTCCTAACAGATAGGCAGAATTTACGTCTACTATTTATTTTCCTTATATCTTGTTTCCTCTATTCCTCCATTACTACCTTCTTCCATGTTAAATATTATCTATTATACTATTTTAATTCCCTTGTTTCTTTGACTATATATATTTTTGTTATTTCATTAGTGGCTGAACTCAGGATTACAATTACCATCTTAATTTAAAAAAATCTACTTCAGATTAATTTTAACTTAATTTAGAAAGCATACAGAAACATGGGGCCAGTATAATTGTTTCCTTCCCCCACCCTGCTTTGTGCTGTATTGCCATATGTATTGCATCTTTTTTTTAAGATTTTATTTATTTATTTATTTATTTATTTATTTATTTATTTGAGAGACAGAGAAAGTAAGAGAGAGCACAAGAGGAGAGAAGGTTAGAGGAAGAAGCAGACTCCCCGTGGAGCTGGGAGCCCAATGTGGGATTCGATTCTGGAACTCAAGGATCATGACCTGAGCCGAAGGCAGTTGCTCAACCAACGGAGCCACCCAGGGGCCCTGTATAGCATCTCTATGTATCATAAGCTCGTCAACACAGCTTTGTAAATATTGCATTATGCAGTTGTCATTTAAATCGGGTAGGCAAAAAAGAGTTACTAAAAGACAGTTATACTGTCTTTTATATCTTCATATATAGCTACATTTACTGATACTCTTCATATTTTGTACAGATTTGAGTTACCATTCATCATTCCTTCATTTCATCCTGAAGGATTCCCATTCGTATTTTTTATAGGGCAGATTTGCTAGTAACAAATTCTCAGTTTTTGGTTTTGTTTACCTGAGAATGTCTTAATTTCTCCCTTATTTTTGAAGGAGGAAGGATGGTTTTCATGAATACAAAATTCTTAGTTGACTTTTTTTTTTCAGCACTCTGAATTTCAGCAGGGCTGGCTCCTGGTCTCCATGGTTCTTTTTTTTTTTTTTTTTAAAGATTTTATTTGTTTATTTGACACAGAGAGCGATCACAAGCAGGCAGAGAGGCAGGCAGAGAGAGGGGGGGAAGCAGGCTCCCTGCTGAGCAGAGAGCCCAATTTGGGGCTTGATCCCAGGACCCTGAGATCATGACCTGAGCTGAAGGCAGAGGCTTCACCCACTGAGCCACTCAGGTGCCCCTCCATGGTTCTTGATAAGTTCACTTTTAATCTTATTAAGGATCCCATTATTTTTCTCTTGCTTCTTTCAAGATTCTCTGTCTTTGGTTTCCATCTGTTTAACTATAACCTATCTAGGTATGGCTCTCCTTGAGTTTCTCCTATGTGGAGTTTTTTAACCTTCCTGAACCTGGAGATTATAGTGTTGTTCATTGAAGTTTGGGCCATTATTTTTTCACATATTCTTTCTGCTCCTTTCAATCTACATTCTCCCGAGACTTGCATTATGCATATGTTATTGGTGTCCTACAGTTTCCATTATGCATACTGATGGTGTCCCACAGTTTCTGGGCCTCTGTTCATTTTTCATTTTTTTCTCTCTTTTGCTCAAACTAAATAATCTCAATTGACTTATCTTCAAGTATTTTACTCTTTCTTCTGCTAGCTCAAATCTTCTACTGAATTTTTCATTTCAGCTATTTTACTTTTCAACTCCAGAATTTCTCTTCCTGTTTATAATTTTTATTTCTTTGTAGTGTCTGTTAATACATTGTTCCCATGCATTCCTTTAAATCTTTAGACATAGTTTCCTTTATTTCTTTGATTATATTAGTGGATTTTAATTTTTTGTCTAAATTCCAACATTTAGGCCACATCAGGGACAGTCTCTACTGGCTGCTTTTTCCCCTGCATAAAGGCCATACTTTTTTTGGCACACCTGATCATTTTTTGTTAAAAATTGGGCATTTTAAACAGTATAATGTGGTACCTCTGGAAATCAGATCTTGACCCCAGGTTTTGTTGCTCTTGTTGTTTTGTCATTGTTGTTGTTGCTGTTGCTTTGTTTAGTGTCTTTCTTGGACTATGTCTGTAGTGTTTGTATTCCTTGTATTCCTTGCCACTGACATCTCTGCTTGGTTAGCTTGGTGGCCTGCTAGTGACTTTTCAGAGACCTTCTTAAATGACTTGAACCATTAACACTGCCACCTTTTGCCAAGGGGCTCTGTGTGTATGTTGGTTCCCTCAACATTCAGCCAGGTAGTTTACAACTATGCCTCAAGTTCAGCCATAGGGGAGAAATTAGAGCCCTCTGAGGTCTTTTGTAGGCACATGTACACCCCTGGGCATGCATGTGGCCTTCTAGATCTTCAGGAATATGTCAGAGTTTTCCAAAACCCCCAGTGAGTATCTCATTTCCCCATTTCTTCCTTTCATGTTTTTGGCTAGGCTCTTCCTTGCCCTACCGGTATTGCAGTCTCAGGCAGCTATAATGTTAAACATCCTAAGGACAGAACTTTTCTCACTGAGCTAGCCCTAAGTCAGGTGAAGTAAAGAGAAGCTCTATTAATGGGCTTTTCTAGGTAGCTTTGAGACAGGTTAAATAGTGACAAGACTCCGGGTTTGTGAGTTCTTGACGTGCTACAAACCCAGTCTTCCCCCCCCCCCCAACCTCAGATGTTAAAAGGGCTGGTTTCCACAGCTTATGTGGTTATGAGGCTGTTGGTTTTCAAGGTTACCCTAAAACTATGGAGAAGGGAAAAGGAGGCAGGTTAAGTTGAAATGCCACAAACCCTGCTGCTACAAAGGTTCAACATTTTTTCATCAGTAAACACTCTTTAGGTTGTTGCAAGCCTTTTGGTTAATTTACAGAGTTCTGAAAAAGTTAATTTTGACAATTTTTTCCAGTGTCCTTTTTGCTTTCACAGAGTTGATTTTCTGAGGTATTTAATCTACCATTCCCTCCAAACACAATTTTAAGGAAATCTTGTCCCAGTGTGGCTGGAAATTTGCCTACAATGAAACACACTCTTGAGGAAATAGAATTTAAAAGAAGCAATAGGGTAAAGTCTTTTTAAAGAATAAACGAACAGCTACCCGTTGTTGCTGCTAGGGTGGAGAACTGGAGAATTGGGACATAAGAGGAGGCTGAAGGTTTAGCCCTCTGTACCTTTTGAATTTTGTACCATGTTCAGTGTTACTGATCAAAAAAAAAATTGTAATATACTGATAAAAGGAGATAGTAGGGACTTTAGATTATCCCTGAAGATTCCATGAGATGTACTATACCCTGTCTGTCTCTGAGAAAATTTCCACTCACTATTAACTACCATTAGCCAGGACCATTAACTACCAAGAGTAGTAAGACAGGTAACTTTGACTTAGGAACTCATCCTTTTTCAGTTCATTCTTTTTCCTATGGGCAGTTACATCCCCATGGTCTAACTCCCTTTTCTCCCCCACAAAGCCCCTCCTTGTAACATGTGATAGAATATACATCATAACCTGAACTTTTCATTGCTATTCTCACAATTGTAATTAAATTATTACATTAAATCATTAAATTAAATGAGCAATCAGATGTTTTATGTATGCTCCAAGAGGGAGAGCCAATGGCAGCCTTATTCACCATTATTCCCCCAATTTCCAGAATAGTACCTGACACATATAAGTGCTTAGCAAATCTATATTGAATTAAATTGAAATGCCTTTACATTGTGCAAGGCTTTAGCACTTGATGCAAGCCCGATAAAGCATCATGAGGGCTCCCTATCCCAGTAGCAAAAAAAAAAAAGAAAAAAAATCAGTTCAAGATTTCCAGGGTGCACCCCTGGAAAATCGTATTTCCTTCTAGATCTTCATGGGCTTTAGAAAATTCCTATAGTAAATGATTAAAGAAACAGATGCCAAAATATACAAGTCTGTGGCTATGCTTTAACAAGTGAGGCTATAAAAATTAAACTGAGAAGTAACTTTTCTTCATCACTATTAACTCAGGTCAAGCCATAACATTCCCCACCCCATCCCAATACCATCCCCCATTCCCCCCCAAAACTTCTTATAAATGGTCACACTGAAAGGCTGGATTGGTTCTCTTTTCCTCCCAAGTCCCTACTGCACTACTAGTCCAATTACTTTAGACTTTGGAATCTAGTTTTCTGAGGGCCTTCAATGAATATGGCAATAATGCCTCCACCAAATTCCATTTGACACTGGTTAACACCTACTGACAACAATACCATATGACATACTCATTACATTGATCTGACTTCGGAGAATATTTAAAATAACCCCATGTTTTCTAAGGCACTAATTAATTATCACCAAGATAATGACAGGATATCTGCTGAGAATGTATATTACATCACCAACTGCTCCCTGCACACCACGACACTATACCCACCCCAAAGGAATTAAAAGCTTTGGGTTCTCTCACTACAGAGCTACTCAGGACAGAATGAAAGGCCATCAGGGTGACACCTTTCAGGAAGCATTTATCAAGAAGATAATCAGAAAAGTTAGCACAATTCAAGTAATCTACCTATGCTGGACATATCAGTTTGATTTTCCCCTTGCCGACTCTTCCAGAGTAAAGGTGATGGGCTCTAAAGTTTACAACAGAATCAGTTTAGGCTGCTTGACTATGAGCAAGACAGCTGCAGCCCAGAAAACAGAATGATAAAGCCAGGAGGAACACTAAGGCTTACTGACCAAAACTCTTATTTTACAAATGGGAAAACTTGGGCTCACAAAGCTAAAGTACAGAATATAAGAAAGTGGCATTTTTAAAGAATTTAAGACTAGGTTATAAAAGCTATACAAATTATATGATTTCTACTTTATCAACTTCATGTACATTTTTAGAACATTTTTATTTTTTTAATGTTGTTAAGTTTATTTATGTAAGTAGTCGTACACCTAACACAGAGCTCAAACTTGTGACCTTGAGATCAGGAACCGCATGCTCTACTAAGTCAGCCAGCCACCCCTCTTTTGAAGTCTTATAAAACATAAGTTTCAGGGTGCCTGGGTGACTCAATGGGTCAAGCCTCTGCTTTCAGCTCGGCTCGTGATCTCCAGATCCTGGGATTGGGCCCCACATCGGGCCCTCTGCTCAGCGGGGACCCTGCTTCCCCCTCTCCCTCTGCCTGCCTCTCTGCCTATCTCTCTGCCTACTTGTGTTCTCTTTCTCTCTGTCAGATGGATGAATGAAATCTTTTAAAAAAATAAAATTACAAATTAAAAAAAAAACACAAGTTTTCATTAGTCCCAGACAGCCTATGTATGTGTGACTGTACATGTGTATGTGCGGGCTTAGTGATATAATTCTTTTTTTTTCTTTTTTTCTGATATCTGCTTTATATATACAAACATCCATAAAGTATGTTATTCTTAGTTTTTGAAAGACTAAAAGTTTTGTTTAAATGTTTCTATTTAAATACTGACATGTACACTAAAATAATGTGAACATTTACGTAGGCATAAAGTTCCTATAATTGGATTAGTCATTCCTTTCCCAAATGATTAAACTACAATATGCAATACAAAAAAAAAAAAAAAATGGAATGTTACAGCTGAAAGTGAGCTTACAGATCTCCTGCCCACCCCTACCTTTATAAAGCTACAGACCTGGGGCCCCAGCAGAATGATTTATGAAGGTCACAGATCCCATTAGAAATACAGCCATACCTAAGTATCTAATCTTCTTGTCTAGGGTTTTTTCCCATTATACTATCATTCTGCCTCCGCTCATATGCAAACAGTGCCCAATAGGGCTTCCCCAGAGAAATCTCTATCTGGAGACTATTGCCTTTCATTTCTGTAGCACATTAGCATCCAAGACTCATAGACTAATAAGAGTTAGATCATCTAGCTCAGGAGTTGCAACCTGATTAAATATAGGCTGTGAATGTATTTTATTTAGTTAGCACATTTAAAAAAAGAAAGAAAGAAAGTAAAGGCAATTTGAATGGGATGAGGCTGCTGTATTTTACCCAAGTCATTCCAGCCCTATTAACCCATCTCCAATAGCTTTATACTTTTCCATTTTCTCCTTGGCCCCTGACAGCACTTGAGCCTGTGATCCCCGAATCTGGATCAGGCATAGTTAACAGCACACCAAAGTAAACCTAGTTGATAGAAATGTGAAATATGGCATTATATTCTACCATCAGCTATTTTCATTGCCTTAACAATAAAAATCCATTTAGGTTTTTTTAGGTTAACTAGTTGTATCAGAGGTCTGTCAACTGCTACCAGTGAGACAAACCCAACCTGCTGCCTGTTTTGTATCACTTCCTCCCTTAGCTGAGGTGACAATGGTTTTTATATTTTTAAACAGCTGAAAATTTCAAAAGAAGAATAATATTTCATGATACATGAAAATTTAGTGAAATTCATACCCCTGAGCTGTATATGAAAGAGAATTTATTCATTTATTTATTTATTTTTAAAGATTTTATTTATTTGACACAGAGAGAGAGATCACGAGTAGGCAGATAGGCAGGCAGAGAGACAGGGGAAAGCAGGCTCCCTGCCGAGCAGAGAGCCCCATGTGGGGCTCGATCCCAGGACCCTGAGATCATGACCTGAGCTGAAGGCAGAGGCTTAACCCACTGAGCCACCCAGGCACTCCTATCAAAGAGAACTTAGAGGCACCTGTGGTACAATCCAGTTAAGTGTCAGACTCTTGGTTTTGGTTCAGGTTGTGATCTCAAGGTCATGAGATTGAGCCCCATGTTGGGCTCTCAGTATGGAGTCTGCCTAAGATTCTCCCTCTTCTCCCCCTCCTCCTACTCTCAAATAAATAAATAAATCTTTTAAAAAGGGAATTTAAAGCTGCCAAATAACTTCTGAAAGGTCACAGATGTTTATGTGGAATTGCTCACCCCTCACACACCACTCTCAGATGAATCTTCCTGAAGCACAGCTCAAACCATGCCTCTCTCCTACCAAAAATATATTTTTAAAGATTTTTTATTTATTTATTTGACAGAGAGAGATCACAAGTAGGCAGAGAGGCAGGCAGAGAGAGGGGGAAGCAGGTTCTCTGCTCAGCAGAGAGCCCGATACGGGGCTCGATCCCAGGACCCTGAGATCATGACCTGAGCCGAAGGCAGAGGCTTTAACCCACTGAGCCACCCAGGCACCGCGCCCCCTACCAAAAATATTTTTAATACTCCTGTCTGTAAAGAAAAATCTGATGTACTTAACAGGTCCCTGCACAATTAAGGCCTCAACCTGCCATTCCAACCTCATCTCCCAAAACGCTCTTCCTGTGACCCTACCCATTGCAGATGACTTGAATTATCTGCTGTCTCTTTACATCCTCTAGGTCATTCCTACCACATGAAATACCTCATCCTAGGGGCGCCTGGGTGGCTCAGTGGGTTAAAGCCTCTGCCTTCAGACCAGGTCATGGTCTCAGGGTCCTGGGATCAAGCCCCGCATCGGGCTCTCTCCTCGGCAGGGAGCCTGCTTCCCCCCCTCTCTCTGCCTGCCTTTCTGCCTACTTGTGATCTCTCTGTCAAATAAGTAAATAAAATCTTTAAAAAAAAAAAAAAAAAAGAAATACCTCATCCTAAATACAGTGCAACACAGTAAAGTAAGCAAGGCCTTTAGAGTCAGGTCTGGGTTCTAATTCAGACTCTTGATCTTATTTGTTGAGAAAGTTACTTAGCACCTCTGAACTTCAGTTTCCTCATCTATACATGGGAATAATCATCCTTACCTCATAAGGCTGTTATAATACTTCAATGCCTGGCACTGGGAACAGTTAAACAAGCAATAAGTATATGAATTTGGACAAATTCCAATGCCACTTCCTCCTTTCCTTTTCCTTGCCCTCTCACCAAGAAATGAGCTCTCCTTCCGGTGTCATGTGCCACAATATCCACCTGTTCCATTCTTATGGCTCAGATCCACATCTACTGACAGTGATCTCTACCCACGTATGATAGTGATAGTGATCTCTACATGATAACCATCTCTACCCATGTCTTTTCTCTCCTACTAGTCTAGGAATTCTCTGAGGGCAGGATCCATTGTGACTAAGACTGTCACATCTGTGACAGCCCTGAGCACAGTGGCCTGAATACAGTATGTGCACAAGTATTTACTGAATGAATGGTATGTGTTCACTGAACTATATATAACATTTATTAGGTATATCACGTTGCCATGTGATATAAGCAGGAGCCACATCACTTGTTCTTGGCATAATTCCTAGCCTGAGTGCTTAGAAAATATTCAAACATCGGGGACCAAAACTGTCAACAGAAAAGCAAAGGACAAACAGAAAATCGGGCAATATGTTCACCTTTCAGAGTCACGGTGTTTTTATTTTCCACTAGTTTAAGTTATAGTCATCATCTTGTACTCCAACGATTATAAATAGATCACATTTAAAGGGGGAGAATCAACCACTTCCCCAAGGGAGGGACATGTTGAGTATTGTTCATAACATCAGTTACCTCTGAGCACAGATGTAAGTAAACCTAAATATTCAAAAGGGACCTATGTTTAATGAATAAATCATCACACAAAGTTGTGACTTAAACCTTATCTGGAGCTCTGTACAAAATCAGACACAAGCAGGATAAATGTAGAAATCCAGTTCCACCTAGGCTAACAACTTTAAGAAAAACTGCAGCTAGTTTTTGCAACATAATGCACCAAGTTTCATTGGTTCCTAGAAACACTAGCCATTTGATTTGCCAGTCAATGGAGTAAGTTAAATGGAAAGGTGTCAATCTTTCTGATGTTAATGCCAGGCTCCAACTGCCAAAATGAACCCCCACAATGAATCCCCACACACAAAGACAAAATTAATTGCTGAGACATGCCAATGTAGGGAGTGACACTTTCTAATAAGACTACAGCAAAAAATGTTTCCAAAGACTTCAGCTTATTCATTTCCCTTCAGAAACCTACTGAAAAACACACACTCACCCTCAGATCCATTATTAGCCTAAAGACATATTATCAACAACTTTCTATGGCTGTTTCCATTTACAAAGCACTTTCATAATCCACTAACCCCTTTGAGTCTCACAACAACCCTGTGAGGTGGGTATAATCACCCCCATTTAACAGATGAAGTCAGCAATCTGTGCCATCTTATCCCAAGATGGAGAAGCCACGTCTTCTAAGTCCAGTTCCAGCCTTCTCTTTTTCCTGTTTCCTCCACACAAAGCAAAAGTATACCTTTGTTTTGCTTCCCCACTCATTCTCAAAAAGCTAGCACAGTGTGAGGAAGTGGAGTGGGAGGATAAACATTACTGTGGTCAAGACAGTGGGAAACATCCCGCCTTGGCTCTACCTAATCTTGTTTTTAGAATCATGCAACTTAAAGGGAAGAAATGGAGTGTGGGGTAGCTGCTGGGTTTTATTTCCTTCCTGCCCTATTTTGGCTTTCTGTGTATATTCGGAAACAGAAAACCACTCTGAATATCAAGAAGCCCCATGGGCCAAAATATTTTTTTGGATCTTCCATCCATCTGCAAAGGTTTAGGCCTGCATAACTGCTGACTCTTACCAGTCTCTATCTCAGAGAAAAAGGAAAGAGTAAGAACCACTGTTTGCCCGTAGCATACAAAAATCTACCCTTCCTCAAATGTGTTATCGAATTGTTTATTGTCTCTTAAAAAGCTTAATCTCTCTGTAGCTGGTCACCTTTTAGCACAAGCAGCTTCAGCTTACCATACACTTCACATCCCCCTTCCTGGGGCTTATAAGGAGCTACATATACCAAGCAGTTTATCTTAACAAGTAAAATTTTGTTAGTAATCCAAACATTCTCCCCCTTTCCTTTCAATGAACCCTCAATCTGTCTAACTACTTTTGTGGCATAACCTGCATACCTTTAACCTCTCGGTGAATTCTATTCAAGTGGCAACACACCCCAAAGCCTGCCCTATATGACTCTGAGGATCAGCATTTCAAATATCCCATCTTTCAGGTGCTGCCGAGTGTGCTCTTGTTTGGACCACAACATGACAAAAAAAAAAAAAAATTAAATAATCAGACTCAATCAAATGACCAGCAGGAACTTGGGCCATTTATATATTCTGATCAAAGTGGGCAGACAACATTGGCAGTGAAAGCACAGATTGCCAGGAGCAAATCAAAAGAGATGCACAAAAATACCAAGCCTTTCTCCCTGCTCTTCACTGGCTTCATCTGCCTTCCTTAAGAAGGTCCCCTCACAGGACTTAGACAGTTTTTCAGAGATAAACCCATTCAGAACAAAGTCATAAGCAGACATATTTACCAGTGACTCTGACCATTTTGCAGCCAAGAAGAGAAAAAATTATCACTCCACCCAATCGCTAGCCTCCATTCTTCTGGGTATATATACTTTGGCGCAAAGGGCTGGCTTGCCTGCACTCTTGTTGGGAATGTTTATTATTCTTTCTCTTACTCCAAGCCTTCTGCCAACTAGCAGAAATAAAAACTCCACACAGTGGGGAAGGGGGGTAGGGTCTCACAGCTGTCAGCTGTGACCACTGGGAAAGCCAAGCTAGATGAGGTTCCTTTAGACCAGTGGCCCTTAAGCCTAGCCCTGAAGTATGCTCTCTGGGGGCTGGGCTCCTTGTGCCAGGTATAGGCGGGTCTTTGTTTCACCCCCAAGCAGAATTCAGTGGCACGTGAGGCCATCTAATTCTGAGCTTAGACTGACTCTGACCAAAACCATAGCTCAGTACCTTTTTTTTTTATTTGTGTTTATGGCACTTTTTTTAAAGATTCTATTTATTTATTTCATAGAGAGAGATGTAGTGAGAGAGGGAACACATGCAGGGGGAGTGGGAGACGGAGAAGGCTTCCCACTGAGCAGAGAGCCCAATGGGGGGCTCAATCCCAGGACCTGGAAATCATGACCTGAGCCAAGGCAGGCGCTTAACAACTGAGCCACCCAGGCACCCCCACAGCTCAGTACCTTAAAAGAAAAAAAAAATCTCTAGGGCGAAGGTGCTTTCCTTAGAAAACAGGTTGATACAGGTAATTTTTTTTTTTTTATTGCCCCTACCCTCACTGGTTAGCAACCAGAGGCCAGAACAAAACCATTACTGGAGCTGCCAGCTTCAAACCTCTCTTCTTTAGGAGGTGCTAGGGCAGTTTCTTGATTAGCTTGAAAGATTCCTTACCCTTATCCAAATACATAGATAGATAGATAGATAGATAGATAGATAGATAGATAGATAGTACTCATGAGTATTAAACATGTCCAACAGTACAGGCAAATTGTCCCTTCAGAACAACAATCGGCCAAGTAACAGTTGCAGAGCAAGAAGGTCCCTGGCACAGACACAGATCAAGTCTTGCAAGGTCAAGGCCACTAAAGTTGTAGTTATAGCCATCACTTTCCACTAACCCCACTTCCGAAGTGTTCGGAAACCCACTCGCCTCAGAGAACTGGATTGGGAAGCACCCTGAATCCTCCCTTCCCCCTGCGGTGTGGAAGAGCTTAAAGGCCAGAGCCACTAGCTCAGGAAAACAGCTCATCTCCCAACGAAACCTTCCACTTACTTCTCATTGCGCTGATAAGCGCGTTGCCATCTTTGATCACGTCCTTAATGAATTTATTGGTTCTCTCCAGCTCCTGCTCGTAACACTTGAGCCTCTCGCGGAAATCGGGGCTGTCCAGGTAGCAGTCGCTGAACTCCAGCGGGGGATGCCCCATGGTTCTGATGGCGAGGGTCGAAAGGAGAGAGGAAAGACACAAAGACCAAGAGCATCAGCGGCACAGTAGGGGGGAGGAGATGGGAGGAATTGAGTGCGGGATCCGCCTGGGAAACTCATTGCCTCCCTCCCTTTGGAGGACAGGTACCTGTTCCGTTGAGATTCCCGGGTAGAGCTGGCTGTCTCTACCGGAAGCGGGCGGCCGGGAATTGCTTCAGGTGACACAGAGAGCTAACTAATGCAGTCCGATCCCGGAGGGGTTCTGCCTAGCAAGCAGCATGCCCCCAAGGCATTGCCTCCCCTGACAGACAGCCCACCCTGCCTCCGGAGACCAGCGGGATCCTTCCAGAGCAACTGCAAACGTGACACTTCGGCCCGCCCAGGGTGGAGGCTGGGGTGGGCGCTGGGACTGAAGCCTCCTCTCCTCGCTCCTTGTTCCCGACCTAGCTGAAGATTTCCTTTGCCGAACTCCGCGGGCAACCCTGACTGCACTATCCCCTCCCCCTTCTTAAAGCCAGAGCTGCCGCCCCGCCCCAGCGAACCTTTGTGCCGAGCCCCAACACTCGGGCTCCTTCTTCAACTGTCTTCCACGCACCCTGGGATTGCGTTGCCAAAGTGTTCTTGCTCCCAAGAGTTCTTCCTGGTCCAAGGGAGCGGGCCTGCTGTCCTGTTAGGCGTCGGAGGGGTTAAGCCCCGGAGGTAATTGAAACGTAGCCTTCCTCCCTAGACACCCGAGAGGGAAGAGGAGGGCGATATCGCTGCGCACAATAGCTGCGGTAGCCTGGCGCTTCCCTACGGAAACTGGGGAGCACTCGGCGCCCTAGGACTCCAGCTGGAAAGCGTGGCGGCCTGGGAGATGTAGTCTTTCGGTTTCTCGCCCCATGACTCCTCCCTGCAATCTCCCCACCACCCCGCCAGGGCGGAGGCTCTCCAAGCAAGACTCTCCCAGCCTGCTCCAGGCTCGCTCCCCAGGCCTAGCCTGAGGGACAGGTGCGCCGCACCGGAGCCTGAAGCGGGAAAGTTTCCAAAACCAGCGAGAGAACCCCGGAGACGTCGGTTGTGGGAGGCCATCTCTCACTTCCCATTACTTGGCTGTAATTTTTTTTTCCTTGCTCTCTTTCCAGCCTCCCTCTGAGGGAGGAACTTCCTTTCCCCTTCCCTTGCCCATTTCTCCCTATCCTAGTGTTCTAATTCTCATGGGCCCTCGACCTGAACAACCTCAAGGGTTGACTCCTACCCTCGGATCTCAATGTTAGGTTCAGAAACACCTGCCAAAGGAAAGGAGGCCATAATTAGGAGTTCACTTTTTTTCTGACTAGGACCTCAGCATGGTTTTCGTGATTCAACTCATTGCAGAGGTTGTTCATTAAAGCTCATGATTTTCCATGTGTAAGTGGAAAACCTAAAAAGAGGATGTTATAAATTGTCTTGCGGCTTAGCTGAGAGGCCTCTTGTTCATTATCCAAGGTGGGAGAAGTGGGGCTACCCTTACAGGTGGATGCCTTGAGATTAAGAGCAGCTTCGTGTCCATTTTTATTTTGGACAAGTGGTTAGATTACATTGCCCTGTGAAAAAAGCCAAGAAAAGCCAGAACTGAAGGGGGTTGTAAATAGAGTAATAATGGCTAACCTACATGTATGGGGGGGATCATATTTCTGCTAAAAAAAAATTACCACAAACTTGGTGACTTAAAACAACATGAATTTATTATCTTAGAATTCTGGAAGTCAGAAATCAGAAATGAACCTCACTGAGTCAAAACCAAGGTGTCAGAGGGCTGTGTTCTTTTCTGGAGGCTCAAGGGGAGAATCCACTTCCTTACCTTTTCCAGCTTCTAAAAGCTGTCCACATCCCTTTGCTCATAGCCCCCTTCCATCATCTTCAAAGCCAGTAATGCCTGATCAAATCTGTCACCCACTGCATTGCTCTGACACTGACTCTCCTGCTCGCTTTCACTTATAAGAACCCACCAAATAACTCAGGATAATCTCCCCATCTCAAGATCCTAACTTAATCACATCTGCAATTTTTTTTTTGTCATGTGTCATGTAAAGTAATATATTCACAGGTTCCAGGGATTAGGACATGGACATATTTGGGGGCAACATTCTTCAATCTTCCACACAACCTATAATTCTATAAACCCATTTCACTAATCCTCAAAATAATCCTATGAGGTTGATATCCTTATTATACCCATGTAAAGATACCTCAGTTGAAGAGAAGTTAAATGACTTGCCCAAAAACACAACTAGTTAAGTGGCAGTGTTTGAACTTGACCCTAACCTGGCTGGTTCTCTAGAACCCACTGCTCTTTTTTTTTTTTTTTTTTTTAAAGATTTTATTTATTTATTTGAGAGAGAAAGAGACAGAACATGAAAGATGAGAAGGTCAGAGGTAGAAGCAGACTCCCCATGGAGCTGGGAGCCCGATGCGGGACTTGATCCCAGGACTCTGGGATCATGACCTGAGCCGAAGGCAGTTGCTTAACCAACTGAGCCACCCAGGCGCCCAAACCCACTGCTCTTATACACTACACTATACTGCAGTATCGTAAAGAGTCCAGTAAAGAAATGCCTTCAGAAAATTAACAAGTAGTTGGGGCGCCTGGGTGGCTCAGTGGGTTAAAGCCTCTGCTTTAGGCTCAGGGTCCTGGGATCAAGCCCCTGGGATCCAGCCCCGCATCCGGCTCTCTGCTCAGTGGGGAGCCTGCTTCCCCTTCTCTCTGCCTGCCTCTCTGGTACTTGTGATCTCTCCTCTCTGTCAAATAAATAAATAAAATCTTAAAAAAAAAGAAAATTAATAAGTAGCCACATCCCAGGGAAGGATTTTATTGCCTACTCCTTTTATCTTTATGAGAAAATGTCCAAATTGGGCTTTTAAAACACCGATGCAGGTACTAGGGAAGGTGCCCAATAAATGGGCATATGGTCTTTCATTCTAGCAAGGTTCTGTATAGCATTCATTCACTAATTTGACAAGCATTTATTGTATATCTTCAATATGCCTTGACTTACAGAGTCTATACCTGTTTTCATCACTATGAATATTACCATTGACATTATTGACGTTAGGTACACTCTTGCTCATCTAACTTCCTATACTCAAAGTGTTTTTACAATCATCTATTTTATCCTTTATCTAGACAATGAGGCCAAAGTGCCTGGATCAAAATGCCCTGGATCAAATACCAGAGAAGAAAGATTAAAATTAGAACTCAGTCCTCAAATAATAGCTGCATTGATTGAGCATTATCCTAGATGCTTTGCACACATTACACTTCTCCCTCACAACAACTCTATAGGATTGGGATCTTCAAACTTTTATTCACATGACCCCTAGAAGAATTTTGAGAAGCTATGTACTCCCTCACATATTTTTAGGTTGACATCTAAATTTTTCATCAGGTTTAAATAGTTGCAAAAGGTATAATATCCAGTATACTATACATATTGACAACTTAAAAGAAAACTTTATATTACGCTTTTAAAGATTTTCACTGGATTCTAAATACCAGAGCAATTTGATGCCCACTATCAACATTAAACACAAAACAAAAGTGTAAACTTTCTTTTAACCTTCAGAAAGTTTTCATTGTTCCTTTTTTCTCCTTGAAATCAAATATCCATGGCATTCTCCCCACAGAATTATATTCCATCATAATACATTTCTGTGCTTGAAAGTCTTCTATTGATCATCATATTGAATTTCTCTGCAACAAAGATTTGTCCATAAATAGAAATTGAACTATTTTTATTTCTTTATGATCATAGTCTCCAAGTATAAAAAGTCTTCTAGATTCAGTTACAATCACAATTATTATGCATGCACAATAGATAAAAACAGCATGAAACTCTTATACATTGTGATCATTATTTTTTTTCAGATCTCATAAACTTTGTTTGTAACGACACACCTCAAATAGCCATTATACGATTAGGGTATCCTGAGATCCTACATCAAGGTCATAAACCATCCTATCAATATGAACCATGTAATAGGATTGTGCTGCTTTCCCTAGGATATCTTGTTCCATGGATCAAAGATTTGAGTCAAAAATGATATTATTTGACTGGGTAAGTCTAAGTGTGGTCATTTAAAGGTTTTTCTTTTTTTAAGTTTTTATGTAAATTCCAGTTAGTTAACATACAGTATAATATTAGTTTCGGGTGTACAATATGGTGATTCAAAATGTCCATACAACACCCAGTCCTCATCACAAGTACACTCCTTAATCCCCATCACCTATTTAACCCATCCCCCCACTGACCTCCCCTCTGATAACCATCAGTTTGTTCTCTATAATTAAGAGTCCAAGGGTGCCTAGGTGCCTCAGTGGGTTAAAGCTTCTGCCTTTGGCTCAGGTCACGATCTCAGGGTCCTGGGATCAAGTCCCGCATCCATCCATCTGGCTCTCTGCTCAGCAGGGAGCCTGCTTCCCCCTCTCTCTCTGCCTGCCTCTCTGCCTATTTGTGATCACTCTGTCAAATAAATAAATAAAATCTTTAAAAAAAAAGAGAGAGTCCATTTCTTAGTTTGCCTCTCTCTTTTTTTTCTTTTACTTGTTTTTTTTTCTTAAATTCCATATGTGAGTGAAATCCTATGGTATTTGTTATTATTAAACATAAAACATAAACTTACTCAGGGTCCTGCCATGAGCCCCGCATTGGGCTCTCTGCTCAACGAGGAACCTGCTTCCCCCTCTTTCTCTGCCTGCCTCTCTGCCTACTTGTGATCTCTCTCTCTATGTCAAAATAAATATATAATAATAATAAATATATAAAATAAATAAATATATAAAAATTCCTGGACATCGATTTTTGAAATTGCTGCTTTGCTTAGCAGCAAGGGTTTTTACACCCTGAGCCAATGTACCTTAGTAAGATTTTTGACATTTGAAAGGTATGCTTTCATTTTTAGAGACTTGGAAAGAGAAGGAAGAAAGGCAAAAAGAAGGTGAGAGAAGGCAAATAGTTTTTTTAGGAAGTAGGACTAAAGAAAGTTGAGGATTTGGAAATTGGTCCCCTTTCATCTTTATTCATAATTACTAAAACCTGGAAGGAATTAGGATGTCTTTCTGTAGGTAAATGTATAAATACGCTGTGGTACATCCATACAATAAAATATCATTTGGTGCTAATAAGAAAGGAGCCATCAGGGGCACCTGGGTGGCTCAGTTGGTTAAGCAACTGCCTTCGGCTCCGGTCATGATCCTGGAGTCATGGAATCGAGTCCACATTAGGCTGCCTGCTCAGCAGGGAGTCTGCTTCTCCCTCTGACCCTCTCCCCTTTCATGCTCTCTCTCTCACTCTCTCTCTCTCTCTCAAATAAGTAAATAAAATCTTAAAAAAAAAAGGAGCCATCAAGACAAAAAAGACATGGAGGAAACTTAAATGCATATTAGGGAAGTAAACCAATCTGAAAAGGCTACCTACTGTATGATGCCAAAATCATGACATTCTGGGAAAGGCAAAACTATGAAGACAGTAAAAAGACAGGTTGTGCTGGAGGGTATGGAAAGGAGGGAGAGAAATGAATAGGTGAAGTAAAGCAGGATTTTTAGGGCAGTGCAAATGCTATGTATGATGCTACAATGATGGATACATATCATTATACATTTGTACAGCACCAAGAGTGAACCCTAATATAAATCGTGGACTTTGGGTAATAATGATGTGCCAAGAAAAACTCCTCAGCAGAGTTGACACTGATGTATTAATGGATATATTTTGAGTATGGCTATGCAACTATGTTTTCCTGTTTCTCTTTATAAAATTTTTGTACGGAGATTAATATTTTAAAATCCCCTTATTCACAGATAATCACATCAAAAAATGGGCAGAAGACATGAACAGACACTTCTCCAAAGAAGACATACAAATGGATAACAGACACATGAAAAAATGTTCATCATCTTTAGGTATCAGAGAGATTCAAATCAAAACCACACTGAGATACCACCTTACACCAGTTAGAATGGCCAAAATCAACAAGACAGTGAACAACAAATGCTGGAGAGGATGTGGAGAAAGGGGAACCCTCCTCCACTGTTGGTGGGGATGCAAGTTGGTGCAGCCACTTTGGAAAACAGTATGGAGATTCCTCAAGAAATTAAATATACAGCTACCCTATGACCCTGCAATTGCACTACTCGGTGTTTACCCCAAAGAAGCAGATGCAGTACAAAGAAGGGCCACAT
>CM052801.1:45524505-45596786 GCA_028533885.1 Nasua narica
ACTGTGGAAAGAACCAAAATGCCCTTCAACAGATGAATGGATAAGGAAGATGTGGTACATCTATACAATGGAATATTATGCCTCCATCAGAAAGGATGAATATCCACCTTTTGTATCAACATAGACAGGACTAGAAGAGATTATGCGGGCTGAAATAAGTCAAGCGGAGAGAGTCAATTATCTTATGGTCTCACGTGTGGAGTATAAAGAAAATCATGGAGGGCATTGTGAGAAGGAAGGGAAGGATGAATGGGGGTAAATCGGAGGGGGTGATGAACCAGGAGAGACTGTGGACTCTGAGCAACAAACTGGGGGTTTTGGAGGGGAGGGGGGATGGGCAAGCCTGGTGGTGGGTATTGAGAAGGGCATGTATTGCATGGAGCACTGGGTGTGGTGCATGAACAATCAATCTTGTAACACTGAAAAATTAAAATAAACATATATGGGGAGAAAATAAAATAAAATAAAATAAAATCCCCTTATTCATATGTGGAGGAATCTGTATTCTTTTGACCATTTCAGTTACCCTCTCTAACCTTTTAAAGTTTTATTATTTCTTTGTTAAAATTCGGTGACCAGAATTACAAATAGTATCCCATAGGAACACTGTCTTTTTTTTCCCCCAAATACTTTTATTTTACTCTTTCAGTGTTACAAGACTAATTGTTCATGCACCTCACCCAGTGCTCCATGCAATATGTGCCCTTCTCAATACCCACCACCAGGCTTGCCCAAGCCCCACTCCCTACCCTCCAAAACCCTCAGTTTGTTGCTCAGAGTCCACAGTCTCTCATGGTTAAATTTATCTATGCTTGATGAAGGCAGATACGATATGGCTATCAAATTTTTAAGGAGTATAAAGGAGAGAGGAATAACAAAATATTATATGCTTAAGGCAATATTTGAAGGTAAAAAACTACAAAGAGAAGCAAAATATAACAAGATCAAGTTGGGTAAATATAAGTATAAATATTTTAATTAAAGTTCAAAAGTTAAGTAAACCATAGGAAGAGGGACAGATATGTTTTTGTTGAATTGGAAAAGCCATGAGGAAAAGCCATGACCCCAGTTCATTGTGAGTTATCACATGTTCAAATGGGAAGTGAGACGCACATCAATACTACTTTGACTTTAGAATGAATTATTATCATAAGTATTCGAAATAAAATATCCATGTCAAGGAAGACAACAGCTTTACTGTATTTTTACACTGGTCAGGATTGCAGTGGTCTAGAAAACATGTCATACAAAGAACAGGCTAAAACAATAACAACAAAAAAAATCTATATGAGAATTGACAAGTACTAAAAAATGTACTCATCCGTTTTAAATGTCTCTACAGAATGTGTGATTAAAAACAACAACAGGGGCGCCTGGGTGACTCAGATGGTTAAGCGTCTGCCTTTAGCTCATTCATGATCTCCAGGTCCTGGGATCGAGCCCCATGTTCTCCCTCTCCCTCTGCATCTCCCCCTGCTTGCGCTCTCTCTCTCTTTCTCTCATGAATAAATAAAATCTTTAAAAAAAAAACCTTTAAAAAAAATCATGATGTGTCAACGTAGGTTCATTAAATGTAACAAGTATGCCACTCTGGTGAGAGATGTTGATAACAAGGGAAGCTATGCATGTGGGGGGTGGAGAGTATATGGGAAATCTCTGTACCTCCCTCTCAATTTTGCTGTGACCTTAAAATTGATCTAAAAATAAAGCTTTTAAAAAATGTTGGGGGAGACAAATCCCATTTCCCCTGTTTCTTGTATGTAAAAGTAACAACACCTCTACGGTCTTAATACAGGATGGTATCTCTTTCCTAAGCAATCTCTTTATTTTAGCTTTGATGCTGAGGAAAGAACACAGAGCTGGAACAATATTGGTAATACAGAACTGAAATATGGTCTAACTCCACCCCTTAGAATCTCTGTGACCTTGAGTAAGTCATGTAAACTCTCCTTGGAATAACATCTTCAAAAGTTTTTCTAAGGATTAACTATAGATAATATATGTGGAAGTACCTGGCATATAATAACTCCTCGATAAATGTTGGTTGAGCCCAAAGCTTTTTCATTGTTCTTGGTTGGCTGGACAGCATCAGAGGCAGAGAGAGTCAGATTGCTTACAATGATAGTCCTAGAAAAACATTACTATTTATATAACAACAGAACTTGATCCCTGTTCATTATCATTATAAGAAAACAGAAACAAAAACGCTCAGAGAAATTTACACATCAACTAACACAGAAACAATATCCTGGTTTGTGGTCTGGTTAAATGTGCTTTCTCAACTTCCAGGACACTTAGAGTCTACAGCATAACAAGGCCAAGACTCCCTTTCAGGTTTTAAGAACCAGAACTTGAAATTCCCAGGAGTTAATCATTTTAATGGATTCCTCTATGGTGGAGTTGCAAGACAGCTGTAAGTCTCCACACTGTTCAGCTCAGGTCCTCCAGGATGAGAGCTTTTCAACTTGATGTGTCTGTCTGTCCTTCACATTGGAATCAGAGCCATAACCTTTTAACTCAATGAAGCAGATCAGCCTCTTAAAAATTTAAAATTGCTTTCACAGTTTGAAAGATATAAAGAGTGGGAAAGTAAAAAAAAACCATATGTTATAGATTTTTAGGAAAGGCAGTATACCTCCCTGAGAAAAAATCCAATAAATATCCAATATTAACTTAATGTGCCAACTTCTGCTTCATCTCTCCCATCTGGGACCACAGCTGGCTTCATTAAAATATTTCAATACAGTGTGTGTTAATTGTTTGCTAATCATTTGTTCTTATCCACATGTGAAAAAATATAGATATAAGGAGTATTTTTTTTTCTTTAAATGCTCTGGGAACCTGGAAAAAAAGGTAATTTTCCAAATGACATTTTAAGCTTCAGTAACTTATGAGATGTGTTTTAAGAGAGTTTTATCCTAAATATATAAAGTACTATTTTATAACCTTTCTGCTTCTTATAAAAAAAATCGTAAAGGTGTTTGCCCTAAAATATTATAGTTCTTCTTTCACAAAAACATAGAAAAGATACAGAAGTTAACTGAGCTGTATCAGTAACAAGTAGAGAAAGTAGAGGGGAAGTAGGAATAAGAAGTGGAGGGCTAGAAGGCAGCACAGGTTGATGACTTCTCTTATGCCAGGCACTTTACATAAATGTTCTCATTTACTTTGCATGACAACTCCGTGAGAAAGGTTCTATTGTTACCTTCATTTTACATATGAGGAGACTAAAACTCAGAGGAGTTAAGATACCTGGCCAAGAAATTAAATGATGTACCAGAGATTTAAATCCATGTCTGAATCTGAAGCCATTTTTTTGCCATGCCTTATAATGCCTTCCAGTCTAATACATCAAAATCTAATCTCCATTTCCTCCAGTTTATGTGCCTGAGTGTACTTAGTACTTGTGACACGGAAAAAATAATTCAAGGTCATTTGTTGGTAATTGCAACAAATAATTTGAAACTATCGTAGGTTTAATATTAACAAAGGTTTTATGGTGAATTTCTTCTAAGACAGAGGCTGACAAACCTGGCTCCCATGTTACATATACCCAGTCTTCTAGATTTTCCAGATTTGAACTGCATGGAACATAAGACAAAGTGCATATCAGCTTCCCAGCCCCACTGCATGACTAGCCTTGCTCCCAGTTCTAGCCTAGCCTAAATCCTATACTATTGTTGGCACCATTCCCAAGCCCCAGCCTTAGCTCTGGCCCATTCACTCGCTGTTTTGACTAGACTTGGCCTAGTTTCTTTCCTCAGCCTAAGCCAAGATTTTAGTAGCTATAAGTGGCAAATGGTTGAAGGAAAGGAAAATCCTTTTCCATAGTTATCCAGATGCCCAGCTCTCCGTTTAACTTCCCTTTTCAGGTCTCTCCTTAGGAAGTTTCTTGATAAAAACAAAAAACAAAAGCAAAACCAAAAACATCAATTTAGAGCTTTAAAATTGTAATCTATTTAATCCATGTGATTTACTATCCAAAATTCTTTAATTTATTCTTAAAATTTAGCATTTTCATCATACTTTCATATTAGCAGAACTATGTCAAAGCTGTCTATTGGTAAAGATCTGAGGATGGTCTCTTTGTGGCCATTTTCTGTGGCCATTTTGATTCTTAACTAACCACAGTTCCAAAAAAAAAAAATTACAAACTGAGCCTATTTCAATTCTGAGAGACATTCTAAGGGTGATGAAGGCATGGCTGTTTATGTTTAAACTCTCAGAAAGGGGTGCCTGGGTAGCTCAGTCTGTTAAGCGTCTGACTCTTGGTTTCGGCTCAGGTCATGATCTCATGGTCATGATCTTGCTGTCATGAGATGGAGACCTGCTTAGTTCAGAGTCTGATTCAGATTCTTTCTCCCTCTGCCTCTCCCTCCTCACATGCATGCTCTCTCTCTCTCAAACAAATAAAACATTTTTTAAAAAACCTCCCAGAAAGATATCAATATCCACCATTCCTGTGCAGCCTACTGGCTTACCCCATTTTCTAACATCTTAGAAGGTAGTATGATCTACTGAGGGGCAAGAAACTTCCCAACAATTTCTAAAGACTCTTTTTTTAAGATTTTATTTATTTATTTGACAAAGAGAGAGATCACAAGTAGGCAGAGAGGCAGGCAGAGAGAGAGGGGGAAGCAGGCTCCCCACTAAGCAGAAAGCCCAATGCGGGGCTTGAGCCCAGGACCCTGAGATCAGGACCTGAGCCGAAGGCAGAGGCTTTAAACCACTGAGCCACCCAGGTGCCCCAAGACTCTTACTAAGTAGTGGAACCTAAATCATGATGTTCAACTAATGTTTCTTGAACTTTGATTCATATAATAATCACCCAGGGTGGTTGTTGAAAATGAAGACTTTCCTGAATCCCTATCCCAGAGTCTGATAGTATAATATGGATTCAAGTATGGGTTGAGGCCAAATGATATGGACTGAGTCCTGAAAGTTACAAGGAATCAAAAAAATGGGGGGAGAGGAGACCTAGGTAAGTACTTGGGAATTCTTAATTTTAAACAAGTACCAGCATGTGATTTTTTTTTAAAGATTTTATTTATTTATTTATTAGGAAAGAGAGAGAGTGAGAGAGAGAATGAGAAGGGAGAAGGTCAGAGTGAGAAGCGGACTCCCCATGGAGCTGGGAGCCCGATATGGGACTCGATCCCGGGACTCCGGGATCATGACCTGAGCCGAAGGCAGTTGCTCAACCAACTGCGCCACCCAGGCGCCCCCCAGCATGTGATTTTGTTGGAGGGGGTCCACAGTCCTGTCATCCAGTTATTGATTTAAGGTTTTATCTATTAAAAACTGGTTTAGACATGAAATTCCTCAAACAACAGTGGTTTTGATTAATAACATGAGTGAAAGTTTCCACTCCTCATTTTGGCAACAGTTAGACTTTCTGGCATCTTACATTCTAAGCTAATAATTAAATAAATGTGACTGAATAACAGTGGCATTTGTTTAACATTTTATAAGCAGTCCTTTTTACTCATATCACGTAGCACATTACCTACTTTTTAACAGAATTACTAGAATAACTTGAGAAAAATAAAACAACTAAAGTATTTTCCAACAGGTTTCTGGCTTTAAGAGTGATAAGACCTGAGGAAGCGTTCAGACAATTGAGGCTGGTAAGTTATTTTAGTTTCTCTTACAGTAAAACAACACAAGATAAAACATACAATTCTTTCCAAATTTTAAATTTCTTTCTTTTTTCATTAGTAAAACAAGCAGTGGACAAATGTAAAGAATAACATGTCACTGACTGCAAATGGATATGTATTTATACAGTAAAATATTAAGATACAAAATAAACCATTTTAATAATTCTAGAGCAATATAAATTGGCCCTTTTTTCACAAATTTGCAGTAATTTTATACTTGTAACTTTATAAATGGAAACATCACACCATGAACATCAAGATAGTTGTGTGAAAAAGGGAATAGTACAGTGACAGTGCTCTGGCAAGTTGGCAAGGAGCCTGTACATGTCAATCATGCTTTCTCTTTCTCATTGTTAAACCAACATTACCACAGGAAGGAAACTGGTTTCAGAACTTTACTAAAAATGAATTGTGGGTAAATTCACATTTCAACTTTCAAAAAGCTTGATTAGACCACTAAGTTACTCTACTTTCTACCCTTAAAAACAACATCGAATTTTAAGTTCATAATGTTAAATACTGAAAGGTAAATACTAACATTTACTGTGTCCAAGGTGCCTAGGAATATCATTCCCATTCCCCAGATGAGGAAACTGAAACTTAAATAGATGAAATAATTCAATTAAGTCACACAACTTGGAAGTGGTTGAGCTGGGAATCAAATCTAGGTACTGGGACCCAAGGATTTCATTCTTAATTTCTATGCTAGCCTGCCTATGCTCTGATGATATTATTTTTATCAAATTGGATAAGATTTAAAAAGGTTCTAAAAACTGATGTTGACAGAAACAGGAACTATCGTAGACCAATTATGGGAATATAAACTGATGTAAACATTTTGGAAGGCAATTTGGTAATACACATCAAAATTTTAAATGCATATTCCCCTTGACCCAATAGTTTTACTTTTAGGAATTCGTGCTATATATTTCATCACAGAAGAATGCAAAGATATGGACAAGTATGTGTACTACCGCATTTTTTTTGTAGTAGCCAAACTGGAAACCCCTGATATGGCCATTATGGAAGTAGATATACAAATGATATACATCTATGCAGTAGGAGATTATGCACACATAAAGAGAACAATTTAGTACAAAAATTCACCCAAGGTATGTAAGTGGAACAAACTAGTTGAAAACTAGTTTTACATTAGTATCTAGAGTATGATAAATTTTGTGGTTTGTGTTATATATTATAATTTATAATATTTTTTAAGTTGTATCTAAATAAAACTGGGACTGTGTGTGTGTGTGTGTGTGTGTGTGTGTGTGTGTATATTCACAAGTAATTTTAAGTGTCCTGATTTGAAGGAATGGAAATGTGCTGGCAAGGGAGGCTTTCAGTTTACATCCTCCTTAATAGTTTGAGTTTTTATTATAAGTATATCTTATTAAATATAAAATTAAGGGACGCCTGGGTGGCTCAGTTGGTTAAGCAACTGCCTTTGGCTCAGGTCATGATCCCGGCGTCTTGGGATCGAGTCCCGCATCGGGCTCCTTGCTCCGCAGGGAGCCTGCTCCTCTCTCTGCCTCTGCCTACCTCTCTGCCTGCTTGTGTTCTCTCTCTGTTAAATGAATAAATAAAAAAAAATCTTAAAAAAAAAATAAAATAAATATAAAATTAAGACAAAAAACTAAAAAAAAACCAACTCCACTCAATACCAAAAATTCAAGAGGCATCACTTAATTCAGTACCATTTGAACTTTTTTGACAATAACATAGTAGAAATACATTTTACATTATAGACCAGAACATATATATGTATCTATATCTATATCTATAATTAAAATAAGTTTCAGGGGCACCTGGGTGGCTGAGTGGGTTAAAGCCTCTGCATTCGGCTCAGGTCATGTTCTCAGGGTCCTGGAATCAAGTCCCGCATCGGGATCTCTGCTCAGTGGGGAGTCTGCTTCCCTCTCTCTCTGCCTCCCTCTCTGCCTACTTGTGATCTCTCTCTCTGTGTCAAATAAATAAAATAAAAATCTAAAAAAAATAAAATAAAATAAGTTTCACAAAATACTACATAGTATGTGCTCTACTATCTTCTTTCTTTTTTTTTTTTTTAAGATTTTATTTATTTATTTGAGAGAGAGAGAAAGTGAGAGCGAGCATGAGAGGAGAGAAGGTTAGAGGAAGAAGCAGACTTCCCGTGGAGCTGGGAGCCCAATGTGGGACTCGATCCCGGAACTCAAGGACCATGACCTGAGCAGAAGGCAGTTGCTCAACCAACTGAGCCGCCCAAGCGCCCTATTTTCTATCCTATTATATTCTACTCTATTTCATTTTTATAAAAAATTTGGTTACTACCCACTAAAGTGATCTCATATCCCAAAGCAAATCCTGACTTGTCCTGCAGACATGGGTGTAGGCCCAACTACATAAAACTTGGAGGTAGCCCTAATTTACATAGTGGACCATGTCCAACCACCCTAGTGCTTCCCTAACCCACAAACCCAGATATTCCCAAACCAGTTACCAAAAAACACTGTTTTCCTAAAATAATACAGATGCGGTCTCAGATCTTTTCCCTTTAAGGGGCTTATCCTGTTCTTCCTATCTCCAGTCTCATATCCCAGGAGCTACCTAGACTCTACTGAATTGGATTCCCTGTTTGGCAGTAATACTTTTTCACTCAGTGACCTGTAGTCCGATCTGATCTGATTCACTAAGGAACCAAAAAAAGTTGTTTCCGTTGCTTATTTGTTTCTTTTTAAAGATTTTCTGTATTTATTTGAAAGAGAGAGTGCGAGAGAGAGCATGAATTGGGGCAAGAGGCTGATGGAGAGGGAGAGACAGACTGCCCCGCTGAGCAGGGAGCCTGATGCAGGGCTGGATCCGAGGATACTGGGATCATGACCTGAATGGAAGACAGACTGAGCCACCCAGGTGCCCCTGTTGCTCATTTGTTTTAACATGACTTTTCTGTTTTCTTCCCAGTGTACTACCAGTTCACATACCTGAATTCTTATTTCCCCTATTCATATAATGAATATTCTTATAATTCATAAAATCATATTCCTGATTTACTAAGTAAATTTTGAGATTGTGCAAAGTAAAACCAAGTTTTCTTATAGCCAGCAATAACACATTTTTTTAAAAGCCCCACCGAACCCAAAGATGTGGGGAGAGTTTGGCTCACCAAAAAATGTAAGTGAAGCATTAGACTATTTAATGTGAGACCCAATTTAAAATTGCATATCATGTGGTTAAGAAAATGCTTACCTTTTGGATTCATGTGAGCTTATGTAAAACTGCCTTGTTAAACTATATAAGTAAAACAAAATTAAATCAATAGAACCTTGAAGAGAAAATACAAACCATTTTACATTTTTAACCTTCCTTTATCAATAAACAGTAAATTGGAACTATTTAAACTTTAAACAAATATGAAATAGTGCACAATTCTTTAAATAACCATTCTGGGAGAACTGAAAACTTCAACCACTCTCATGCCTAACCAATACTTTGCTGCAACAGCCCTAGGCTTTTTTTTTATTATTTAAAAATTTTATTGATATACCTGACTGCAAAGTGATTTTTAATAAATATACAGTAAAGCCAAAAAAAAAAAAATTTTATTGATATATAGTTCACATATTATACAATCCACACATTTAAAATGTACAATTGAATGCTTTTTTGCATGTTCACAAAACTGAACAACCATGACCACAATAAATTTTAGCATTTTTTTATTACCTCAAAAGAAAGAAATAAATAAAAACATATTAGGAATCATTCCCCATTTTCCCACAAACCCACCTCTAGCAGCCCAGCTCTACCAACCATTATTCTGCCTTCTGTCTCTATAGATTTGCCTATTCTGGACATGTTATATGGACGGAATTACATAACATGTGACCTTTACTGCCTGGCTTCTTTCACTTACCAGTTTTAATGCAAATCAGTGCTTCATTCCTTTTAATTGCTGAATAAAAATCTATTCTATAAATATATCACATTTTGTTTATCCATTCATCAATTGATCATTTTGATTGTTTCCACTTTGGGGCTATTATAAATAATGCTACTATAAAAATTCATGCAATAAAACTAGACATTAATAACAAAAGATAATTAAGAGATCACAAATAGCTGGAAATACAATTACATATTAACCAACAATTCTTTAGCTAAAAGAGGAAGCATAAAGGAAATTAAAAAATGTTAGAACAGAATAAGAAAACTAAAAAAGAAAAAAAAAAGAATAAGAAAACTATGCAGGTCAAAATTTGGGGGACATACCTGAAAAAAGCTATATAAGTATATAGGCCAAAATTTATGACATTAAATAACTTGAACGGGAAATCAAAAAGATTAAAAACAAAAAAAGTTGAACATTCAAATCATAAATTGGGAAAAAGTGCATAGAAAAAATATTATAAAAGAATAAAAAGGATAAGGGAAATAATGAAATAGAGAAGAGAAAAAAACAGAAGATTTACAAAATAAATTGCTTCCTTAAAAATATTAATAAGATAGAACTTTGGCAAAATGAATTGATTGTTTAAAGACATTTCTCCAAAGAAGACATGTAGATGGCAAACAGACACATGAAAAGATGCTCAACATCACTCATAATCAGGGAAATGTAAATCAAAATCAGAATGAGATTCTGATCCCCTCACCCCTGTCAGGACGGCTAAAATCAAAAGAAATAACAAGTGCTGGTGAGGATATGGAGAAAAAGGAACCTTCATGCAATGTTGGTGGTAATGTAAGCTGGTGTAGCCACTATGGAAAACAGTATGGAGGTTCTTCAAAAGTTAAAAATAGAACTACTATATGATCCAGCAATCACACTATTGGGTATTTACCCAAAAAATTAAAAAACACTAATTCAAAGGGACACATTCACCCTTATTTTATAGCAGCATTATTTACAATAACTGTTTTATGGAAGCAGCCCACCCAAGTGTCCACCAATTGATGACTAGATAAAGAAGATGTGGTATATACATATACAATGGAATATTAAGCCACAAAAAAGAGTGAAAATTTGTCATTTGCAATGACGTGAATGGAGCTAGAAAGTATAATGCTAAGTGAAATAAATACGTCAGAGAAAGACAAATACCATATATGATTTCACTTATATGTGGAACTTAAGAAATAAAGACTAAAGGGAAAAGAGGGGAGAGACAGAGACAAATTAAGAAACAGACTCTTGGGGCGCCTGGGTGGCTCATTGGGTTAAAGCCTCTGCCTTCGGCTCAGGTCATGATCTCAGGGTCCTGGGATCAAGCCCCGCATTGGGCTCTCTGCTCAGCAGGGAGCCTGCTTCCCCCTCTCTCTCTGCCTGCCTCTCTGCCTACTTGTGATCTCTCTCTCTCTGTCAAATAAATAAATAAAATCTTAAAAAAAAAAAAAAAAGAAACAGACTCTTAATTATAAAGAACAAATTGATGGTTACCAGAGAGGATGGGGGTGGGGAGTGGCTAACAGGTAATGGAGATGAAGGAGTGCACTTGTCATGATGAGCTCAGGGTTATGTGTGGAAGTGTTGAATGAATCACTATACTGTACACCTGAAACTAATATAACACTGTATATTAACTAACTGGAATTAAAATAAAAACTTAAAAAAAGAAAACAATTCCATATACAATTTCACCAAAAATAATAAAATACCTAAGAATAAACTTAATTTAGGACATGAAAGACCTATACTCTGAAAACTATACAACATTTATGAAATAAATTGAATATGACACAAAAAATGAAGAGATATTCTATGCTCATGAATTGGAAGAACAAATATAGATTTAATGTGATCTTTATCAAAATATTAACAGCAATTTTCAAAGAACTGGAAAGAATAATACTAAAATTTCTGTGAACCCACAAAGACTCTGAACAGCCAAAGTAATCTTGAAAAAGAACAAAACTGGAGGTAACACAATCCCAAATTTCAAATTATATTACAAAGCTATAGTAATCAAAACCGTTTGGTACTAGCACAAAACTAGACACATAGATTCATGGACCACAATAGGGAGCCCAGAAAGAAACCCACAAGTATGTTGGTCAATCTTCAACAAAGGAGGAAAGAAAATGAAACGGGAAAAAGACATTCTCTTCAAACATGGTATTGGGAAAACTGGACATCTACATGCAAAAGAACGAAACTAAACTATTAAGGAAAAAACAAACTCAAAATTGATTAAAGACCAACATGGGAGACCTAAAACCATAAAAATCCTGGAAGAGAGCACAGGCAGTAATCTCTTTGGCATTGGCTATGGCAACATTTTTCTAGTTATATCTCATAAGGCGAGGAAAACAAAAACACAAAGAAACTAATAGGACTTAATGAAAATAAAATGTTTCCACACAGCAAAGGAAACAACAAACCCAAAAGACACCATACTCTATGGGAGAAGATATCTGCAAATGACGTATCCGATAGGGTATTAGTATACAAAATAAAAAAATACAAAAAAAAAAAAGAACTTATACAACTCAACACCAAAAAATCCAAATAATCCAATTAAAAAATTGGCAGAAGACATGAAAAGACATTTCTACAAAGAAGACATACAGATGGCCAACACACACAGGAAAAAGTGCAGAACATCACTGATCATCAGGGAAATGCAAATCAAAACCACAATGAGATACCACCTCACACCTGTCAGAATGGTTAAATCAAAAACACAAGAAATAGGTGAGGATGTGGAGAAAAAAATATTTTCATGCACTGTTGATGGGATTGCAAACTGGTGCAACCACCATAGAAAACAGTGTGGAGGTTTCTCGGAAAATTAAAAATAGAATTACCATATGATTCAGTAATTCCACTACTATTTACTCAAAGAATATGAAAACATTAATTTGAAAAGATATATGTACCTCTATGTTTATTGCAGCATTATTTATAATAGCCAAATTATGGAAGCAACCCTTAGAGTCCATGGACACTGTGGAAGGATAAAGAAGATGTGCACACTCATACATCTTCCCCCCCCAGCACACACACACACACACACACACACCATAGACTATTACTCAGCCATTAAAAGAATGAAATCTTTCCATTTGCAACGACATGGATGGATCTAGATGCTATAATGTTAAGTGAAATAACCCAGTCAGAGAAAGACATATACCATATAATTTCACTCATTTGTGGAAGTTAAGAAATAAAACAAATGATTAAGCAAACAAAGCAGAAGAAGACCCATGAATACAGAGAAGAAACTAGTACTTGCCAGTGGCAGGTAAGTGGAGGATGGCCAAATGTGTGAAGGGAAGTGGGAAGTATAAGCTTTCAGTAATGGAACAAATAAGTCCCAAGGATGGATAGTACAACATAGGGAATATTGTAATGGTATAATGACAGATGGCAGCTCCATTTGTGGTGGGCATAGCATAACATAGAGTTGATGAATCACTATGTTATATATCTGAAACTAATATAATATTGTGTGCCAAATAAACTTCAATTTTTAAGAAGGTAAATTAACCGGAAAACAATGCACAACATCATTGATTATCAAAAATGGAAATTAAAATTTCAGTGACGTACTGATACACACTTCCAAGAGTGGCTAAAATGAAAAGGTCTAGCAAAAACAAAACAACAGAATAATAATTTACAGTCAATGGATTTAACAAGGTCATAGAACACAAGGTTAATAAGAAAATTGTATGTTTACATACTAGCAAAGAAAATATGAAAAGCTTTTTGCAAATCCAAATACAGTAAATATAAGTGGCAAGAAATAAATTTTTAAAAAGATATCTAAGATCTGTACATTAGAATCTCCAAAAATATTGCTAAGATAAAGAAGATCTAAATAATCTAAAAGCTATACTATACTCATGAGTGAAACACTTAATATTGTTAAGATGTTTTGTAATTCTCCCCAAATTGATTTATAGATTTAAGGCAATCCCAATAAAAATTTCCACTGGCTTTAAAAATATAAGTTAAAAAGCCAATTCTAAAATTTATATGGGGGATGGGTGAAATAGGTGATGGGAATTCAAGAGTGTACTTATCATGATGAAATGAATAAAATAAAATGATAAAAAAGAAATAAAGTTTATATGAAAATGCTAAGCCCCTACAATAACTAAAGACATTTTAAAAAAGGACAAAGTTGAAGGACTTAACGTATCTGATTTCAAGATTGAATGTAAAGCTATAGTAATAAAAGTAGTTGGTGTCGATGACAAAAAAATAGACACACAGATAAATAGAATGAAACAGACAGCACAGAAATAAATCCAGACATCCTTTATCAGTGAATTTTTACAAGGTACAGGGTGAGTCAATGGGAAAAGACAGAACTTAACAAATGGTTTATAACAAATAAGAATTAAATGTGGAAAAAATGAGTATCTACATCATAGACATATCATAGAAAACAGATCATAGACATAAAAGAGCTGAAAACTATATAATTATTAGAAGAAAATATAGAAGGAAATCTTTGTGACTTTGAGTTAGCTATGACAGCAAAAGGACAACAACAAAAGATTGGGCTTCATTGAAATTTAAAACTATTGTTCATCAAATAACACTATCAAGAAAGTGAAAAGAAAACCCGTAGTATAGGAGAAAATATTTGTAAATTACATATCTTACAGGAACCATGTATATGTAATATGTAAATTATATGTAAACATGTAAACTTACATATTTACATATGTAAATATGTGAGCTCTTAATAACTCAACAATAAAAAATACAATAATTTTTAAATGGGCCAAAAGTTTTTTTTTAAATTTTATTTATTTATTTAACAGAGAGAGAGAGAGATCACAAGTAGGTAGAGAGGCAGGCAAAGAGAGAGGGGGAAGCAGGCTACCTGCTGAGCAGAGAGCCCAATGCGGGGCTCCATCCCAGGACCCTGAGATCATGACCTGAGCCAAAGGCAGAGGCTTTAACCCACTGAGCCACCCAGGTGCCCCATAAATGGGCCAAAAGTTTGAATAGACATTACTTTAAAGAACATGGGTAAAATGCCAAAGAGGAAATGGAAAATGTTCAACACCAGTAGTTACTATGAAAATGCAAATCAAATCCACAATTAAATATCACTTTATAACATGGAGGACATTGGGAGAAGGAAAGGAAGGGTGAATTGGGGGAAATCGGAGGGGGAAACAAACCATGAGAGACTGTGGACTCTGAGAAACAAACTGAGGGTTTTGGAGAGAAGGGAGGTGGGGGGTTGGGTGAGTCTGGTGGTAGGTATTGAGGAGGGCACCTATTGCATGGAGCACTGGGTGTGGTGAGTGAACAATTAATCTTGGAACACTGAAAAAATAAAATTAAATAAAAAAATAAATATCACTTCACACCCACTAGGGTGGCTATAATATATATATAAAACGTATATAAGATAACAAGGCTACAAGAATGTGGAAAATTTAAACCCTCATATGGGGAATATAAAATTGTACAGCCATATTGGTGAACAGGGTGGTAGCTCCTTAAAATGTCAAACATAAAATTACCAAATGAACCCAAAAACTCTATTCTTAGGTATATAAAACTTATGTCCACATAAAGGCTTTCATGCAAAAGTACACAGCAGCATTATTCATAATAGCCAAAAGAAATGAAAATAATCCCAATGTCCATGAACCGATGAGTGGATAAACAAAATGTGGCTTGTCTATACAATGTAATATTACTCAGCTATAAAAAAGAATGAAATACTGATACATACCTCAACATGAATGAACTTTGAAAACATATGCTAAGTGAAAGAAGCCCACATTTCATTTATATGAAATGTCCAGACGAGGAAAATCTCTAGAGAGAAATGAGATTAGTGGTTGCTTACGGTTGGGAATGGACAGGTAATGGCTACAGGATACATGATTTCTGTTTGGGGTGATGAAAGTTTATAAAATTGATTGTGGTGATGGATGCATAACTCTGTGAATATAGTAAAAGTCATTGAATTATATACTTCAAATGGATGAATTATATATGTGCATTGTATCTCAATAAAGCTGTTACAAAAACCCTTGAGGTTTTAATAAAGGCAATTTCAAACATAAAATAAATGAAATTCATCACTAGTAGGCCTACTCTACAAGAAATATTAAAGGAATTCCTTCAAATGGTAGATAAATGATACCAGTGAAAAACCTTGGATGACACAAAGAAATGAAGAACACCAGAAGGGTAGAAAAGGTAGCTATATATATGAATATAAAAACTTCCTTTTCTTATTATTTAAATATGTTCAAAGGATTATTGGCTGTTTAAAGAAAAACAACCATGTATGACAGAGTTTATAATACATGTAGAATTAAAATATATGAAAGCAAGGGCACAAAAGCCAGGAAGAGAGAAATGGAACCATCCCATTATAAGATTCTCATACTATAAATGAAGCAGTATAAATTACTTGAATATATCACCTGACTGTGATACACTAAAGATATTTAATATAAACCCTAAAGCAACCATTGACCTAATACAGCAAAGAATTACAGCTAATCATCCAAAAAAAAGAGATAAAAAATGGAATGATAAAAACCATGAAGGGGCGCCTGGGTGGCTCAGTCGTTAAGTGTCTGCCTTTGGCTCAGGTCATGATCCCGGTGTCCTGGGATCTTGGATCGAGCCCCATATCGGGCTCCATGCTCAGTGGGAGCCTGCTTCTCCCTCTCCAGCTCCCCTGTGCTCGTGTTCCCTCTCTTGCTATCTCTCTCTCTCTGTCATAAAAAAAAAAAATCTTTAAAACAAAACAACGAATTAATGTGAACAGTGAATTAATGAGAAAGAAATCAGAAAAAGAAGAGAGAAACAAAAATCAGATGGAACAAAAAAGAAACAAATTGCAAGATGGTATATGTAAAACCAACTATATCAATAATGGAAATGGTCTAAGTATATTCATTACAATACAAAGATTGTCTGACTGGGTAAAAAAGTAAGATCCAGCTGTATGCTATTTAAAAGAAACTTACATAAGGAAAAACATGGAGGACATTGGGAGAAGGAAAGGAAGGGTGAATTGGGGGAAATCGGAGCGGGTGATGAACCAGGAGAGACTGTGGACTCTGAGCAACAAACTGAGGGTTTTGGAGGGGAGGGCAAGGAGGGGTTGAGTGAGGCTGGTGGTGGGTATTGAGGAGGGCACTTATTGCAGAGAGCACTGGGTGTGGTACATGAACAATGAATCTTGGAACACTGAAAAAATAAAATTAAATTAATTGAAAAAATAAAAGAAACTTTAAATCTTTTTTTTAAGATTTTATTTACTTATTTATTTGACAGAGAGAGAGAGATCACAAGTAGGCAGAGAGGCAGGCAGAGAGAGAGGGGGAAGCAGGCCCCCTGCTGAGCAGAGAGCCCTATGCAGGGCTCAATCCCAGGACCCTGAGATCAGGACCTGAGCTGAAGGCAGAGGCTTTAAACCACTGAACCACCCAGGCGCCCCAGAAAGTTACTTTAATTATAAAAATCTATTATATTAAAAGTAAGAAGATAGCAAAAATACCATGCAAACACTAACTAAAAGAAAGATGGAGTATCTCTACTAACCTCAAAAAAACTAGACTTTAGAACCAGGAATACTATCGGGAATAAAGAAAGATATTACATAATGGTGAAAGTGTCAGTTCTTCAGAAGACAAAAATCCTAAATGTGTAAGCACCTTCAAAATATAGAAGGCAAAAACTGATAAATCTGAAAGGAGTGACAGATAAATTCACAAGTATAATTGAAGACTTCAACACTCCTTTCTTAGTAATTGATAGAACAAGTAGGCAGAAAATGTTAAATATAGATTACATGAATAACACAATCAGTTGACTTGACCTAACTAATATTTATAGAGCACTCCACTCAACAACAGCAGAATAGACATTCTTTCCACGTACACTTGAAACAATCACCAACAAAGACCATATTCTAAGTCATAAAACAAACTTTAAATTTTAAAAGGATGCAAATCATGCAAAATATGTTCTCAAACTATAATGTAATTAAATAAGAGATTAATAACAAAATATCTTGAGAAATTCCCAGATATTTGTAAATTAAACAACACACTTCTAAATATCTGGCACATCAAAAGGAAGAATTAGAGAAATTTAAAATATTTTGAACTAAATGAAAATGAAAATAAAACATATCATTTTTTGTGGGATGCAGCTATCACAGTGCTTAGAAAGAAAATTATAGCATTAAATTCTTATATTAGAAAAGAAAAAAGACCTTAAGTAGGTAACTTAAGCCTCTAAATTATAAAATTGGAAAAAAAGAGCAGAAGAGAATTGATCCTAAAGCAAGCAGAAGGAAGAAAATAACATAAAGTGGAGGAGAAATGAACGAAGTCAAAAACGGAAAAATAATAGTGGCAATAAATGAAACCAATGGATGGTTCTTTCAAAAGATCAACACAATTGAAAAACCTCAAGCAAATAGGAATAAGAAAAAAAAGACAAATTACCAACATCAGAAATGAAAGAGATCTGTACTGATTGCACAGACATTAAAAGGATAATAAAAAAATTACTACAAACAACTCTATGCCCGTAATATAACAACTTAGATAAAATGGACCAATTCCTTAGAAGAGATCAACCATCAAAAATCACTTAGGAAGAAATAGCCTAAATAGTCCTGTGTCTAGTAAAAAAAAATTGAATTTACAGTTAAAAAAAAAACTATCAGCCATCAAAAAAAGAGGAAAAGAAAAGAAATCTTGGGTGGCTCAATAGGCTAAGTGCCTGCCTTCAGCTCAGGTCATGATTCCCGTGTCCTGGGATGGAGCCCACATTGGGCTTCCTGCTGCTTCTCTCTCTCCCTCTGCCCCTCTGCTTCTGCTCTCTCTCACTTGCGCTTGTTCTCTCTCAATTAAACAAATAAAAATCTTTTTTAAAAAAATCTTTTTAAAAAACTTCCAAAAAAGAAAATTCAGGCCCAAATAGTTTCACTGATGAATTCTACCAAATATTGACAAAGAAGTTATATAGATTCTAAACACATTAGTACAGAAAATAGGATATTGCACACTCCCTATCTCATTTTATGAGGCCAACATTCCTTTAACACCAAAGCAAAGATAATAAAAGAAAACTGCATATCAAAATCCTTTCGTCGGGATGCCTTGGTGGCTCAGTTGGTTGAGCAACTGCCTTTGGCTCAGGTCATGATCCCAGCGTCTTGGGATCGAGTCCCGCATCGGGCTCCTTGCTCCGCAGGGAGCCTGCTCCTCTCTCTGCCTCTGCCTGCCTCTCTGCCTGCTTGTGTTCTCTCTCTGTTAAATGAATAAATAAAATCTTAAAAAAAAAAATCCTTTCGTCAACAAAATCTTCACAAAACACTAAGATCAAATCCAACAATATATAAAATGGATAATACAATACCACTAAGAAGGTTTCATCTTAGGATAGCAAAACTGGTTCAACATTTAAGAAACCAATCAATGTAATTCACCATTTTAACAGACTAAGTAAGAAAAACCATACGATCATGTCATATGGTATGCATTTTCTGCAACCAATGTAGAAAAAATATCCAACAAAACTCAACACCCGTTCCTGATAAAAAACTCTCAACAAACCAGAAATAGACAGGAACTTTCATAATCTAATAAAAAGCATCAGTGAAATATCTACTCTAATATCATATTTAATTAGTTTAAGAGCAAAGCAAGGATGTGCAAAAAGATAAGAAAAAGAAATGAGACATCTAGATTGGAAAGGAAGAAATAAAATTTCCCTTATTCACAGATGGCATGATTGTTCTCTCAGAAATCTCAATAAATCTACAAAAATCTCCTAAAACTACTAAATGAGTTTAGCAAGATGGCAGGATAAAAATTCAATATAAATACTGGCAGTGAACAGGTAGAATATGATATTTTAAAAATACCATTTACAATAATGCTGGAAATGAAATGCTTAAGTATAAATTTAACAAAAATATGTACACATTTTGCTGAAAAGTACAAAATATTGATGAAAGAAATCAAAGATGTAAATAAACAGATATACTCTATATTCATCTGTTTGAAGCCTCAATATTTTAAAAATGTCAGTCTTCCCCAAGATTTTTTGTATATATAGACAAGCTGTTATCATACCAAAAATAAACAAAACAAAGTAAAACCATTCCTTGATCTCATCAAAAATATCATCAGTGAAATTATCCAGATTGTCTCAAATGGTGTTTTTTTTTTAACTGTTTGCTTTTTTGAATCAGGATCCAAGTAAAATTTACACACAGCAATTGACTTTTGCTCTTGCAATTTACTTTCAAAGTTGAGACTGAAGAGGAGATGTTGAGCTTCCGAGGATACACCACAAACAGGTTGTTTATAGATTAGAGTTTCCCTCAGTTTGGATTTTGTTGATTGCATCCCTACAATAGCATTGAACGTGTTCCTCTGCCTTCTGTATATCTGGTAAACAGGTAACTAGATCTGAAATAGGAATTGGCAAACTACAGCCTGGAAACAAAATCCAGCCCACAGCCTGTTTTCTTGCTGTCGCTTAAGTCAAAAATTTTTTTTGTGTACTATGGTCTATAAGTTTGTGTCCCCTCCCTCAGATTCATATGTTGAAGTTCTAACCGCAAAGGTAATGGTATTAGTAGGTAGAACTTTGAGGAGGTTATTAGGTCATGAGGGTAGAGCCCTCATGAATGGGATTAGCAGTTTTAGAAAAGAGAACCCACAGAGCCCTCTAGCTCATTCCACTATATGAAGTCATAGTGAAAATGTGCCAGCTATGAACCAGAAAAGGCCTTGGTGCTAGTGCTCAGATCTTGGACTTCTAGCAACCAGAACTGTGAAAAATATATTTCTATTGTTTATAAGGAAGCCAGTCTGTAGTATTTTGTTGTAGCAGTTCAAACAGGCCAAAAACATTTACCATCCGTTCTTTTACAAATAACATTTTTCAACCTCTGATTTAGAGAACTGATTCTCTGACAAGTTAATATATGTTTTTTAAAAAACTGGGGACCAATACTTACATCAGACAAAATACACTTTAAAATAAAGACTATTGTGAACTACACACACACACACACACACACACACACTCACACATAAATGTAGGTTTTAAAAAGGTGAAAATTTACTAGGGTCTGTAGTCTAGTTCTCTAGTTCTTGGTAGTCTAGTTCTCTGATGTCAATTTTCTGGTTTTGACATTATACTACAAGTATATAAGATGTCAGTCTGGGGTCAGAGTTACCTGGGACTCTTTGTACTTTGAAATTTTCTGCAAATCTATAATCATTTCAAAACAAAAACAACAAAAAAATTCTTTAAAAAAATTAGTTTTTGGGCGCCTGGGTGGCTCAGTCGTTAAGCGTCTGCCTTTGGCTCAGGTCATGATCCCAGGGTCCTGGGATCAAGTCCCACATTGGGCTCCCTGCTCCGCCGGAAGTCTGCTTCTCCCTCTCCCACTTCCCCTGCTTATGTTCCCTCTCTCACTGTCTCTCTCATTCTGTCAAATAAATAAATAAAATCTTTAAAAATTTTTTTTAAAAATCACTTTTAGGGGTGTCTGGGTGGCTCAGTCTATTAAGCATCTAACTTGGGCTCAAGATGTGATCCTGGGATTCTGGGATGGAGCCCCACATCAGGATCGCAGCTCAGCAGCAAGTTTGCTTCTATCTCTCCCACTCCCCCACCAAGCCCCCGCTTGTGTGCTTGCTCTCTCTCTCTCAAACAAGTAAGTAAATAAAAATGTTTTTAAAAATCACTTTTAGGGGCGCCTGGATGGCTCAGTGGGTTAAAGCCTCTGCCTTCAGCTGGGTCATGATCTCAGGGTCCTGAGATGGAGCCCCGCATCTGGCTCTCTGCTCAGCAGGGGAGCCTGCTTCCCCCTCTCTCTCTGCCTGCTTCTCTGCCTACTTGTGATTTCTCTCTCTCTCTGTCAAATAATAAATAAATAAAATCTTTAAAAAAAATCACTTTAAAAAATGTCTGTTAGAAAACAAAGTGAAAAAGTAAGCAAAAGAATATTTTAAATTTTCCAAATATTTAAATTCATAAAGTGACAGCAGTTTAAATTCACAATATTCATGGGATTAAATAAGATTTGGTTGGCTTCAGAGTAAAAATATGATCTGTCAAAAAAAAAAATGATCTGTCATCCCATCACTCAAAACCACATGTTACCTACATGTGTACATAAAATATATAAAATTAGCAATTAAAAACTATAACAAGAGACAAGGGTATAAAGATAAAGAACATAAAAGATAAAAATCTTTATCATAAATATAAAGAGATTAATCCAACAAAAGGACCATGTGAATATATAAAGCAATTCTAATGGACATACAGAGACATGAATGATAATAAAATAATAGTAGGGCACTTTAACATTCCACTTACATCAATGGATATTCAGGTAGATATTCAACAAATTAACAGTGTCATTGAATGACACATTAGACCAGATGGACATAACAGATGTATATAGAACATTGTATCCAAAACCAAGTGCACATGGAACATTCTCTAGAATAGATCATATGTTAGGCAACAAAACAAGTTTCAATAAATTTAAGGAAACTGAAATTATACCATGCATCATTTTCAACCAAAATGATATGAAAATATAAATCAATCACAAGAAAAAAACTGTAAAAAACACAAACACATGGACATTAAGCAACATGTTAATAAAAAAAAACCAATATGTCAATGAAGAAATTAAAGAAGAAATTTAAAAATACATGGAGAAAAATGAAAACACAAATGGTCTAAATCTTTGGAATGGGATGAAAGTAGTTCTAAGAGGAAAATAAATAGTGTACAGGTCTACCTCAAGAAACAAGAAAAATCTCAAATAAACAATCCTATTTTCCAGCTAAAGGAACTAGAAAAAGAAGAACAAAAAAGGCCTAAGGTGAGTAGAAGGAAAGAAATAATAAAGATCAGAGCAGAAATAAATCACAGAGTTCAAAAAAAAATAGAAAAAAATCAATGAAACCAAGAGCTGCTTCTTTGAAAAGATAGATAAAATTGATAAATCCTTAGGTAGACTCATCAAGAAAAAAAGAGAAAGGACCCAAATAAATAAAGTCAAACAAGTAAGAGAAGCAGTAAAAAGAGACACTACAGAAAAACAAAGAATTATAAAAGAATACTACAAAAAATTATATGCCAGTATACTGACAACCTAGAATAAATGGATAAATTCCTAGAAACATATAATATTCCCAAACTGAATCAGGAAGAAATATAAAATCTGACCAGACCAATTAGTAATAATTAAATTCAATCAGTAATAAAAACACAACCAAAGACTTAAAAGTCCAGGACCAGATGGATTCACAGATGAATTCTCCCAAACATTTAAAAAAGAGTTAATACCATATATACAATGGTACACTATGCAGCCATTAAAACAAAAAACAAAAAACAAAACCAAAATCTTGCCATTTGCAATGACATGGATGGAACTAGATAGTATCATGGTAGGCAAAATAAGTCAATCAGAGAAAGACAATTATCATATGATCTCTCTGATATGAGGAATTTGAGAGGCAGGGCAGGGGGTCGTAGGGGGTAGGGTGGGAAAAAATGAAACAAGATGGGACTTGGGAGGGAGAGAAACCATAAGAAACTCTTAATCTCAGGAAACAAACCGAGGGTTCCTGGGGGGATGGAGGGAAGGATAGGGTGGCTGGGTTATGGACATTGGGGAGGGTATGTGCTATGGTGAGTGCTGTGAGTTGTGTAAGACTGCTGATTCACAGACATGTACCCCTGAAACAAATAATACATTATATGCTAATAAAAAAAAAGTTAATACCCATTCTTCTCAAATTATTCCAAAACAGAGAAAGGGAAGGAAATCTCCAAATACATTCTGCAAGGCCAGCATTACTCTGATACCAAAACCAAAAACATCATAAATGGAATTTATTATAAAGATGCAAGGATTATTCAATACCTGAAAATCAATCATTGTGATGCACCACATCAACAAATCAAAGGATAAAAATCATATGATCATCTCAATAAATGCAGAAAAAGTATTTGAAAAAATTCAACATCTGTTCATGATAAAAAAAATTCAACAAAGTGGGTTTAGAGGGAAAATACCTCAATATCATAAAGATCACCAATCTTATTGAACATAGTACTGGAAGTCCTAGATGCAGTAATTAGACAAGAAAAAGAAATAAGGCATCCATATGGCTAAGAAAACTCTCATTATTTGCAGATGACATGATACAATAAATAAAAAACCCTAAATACTTCACCAAAAAAATTATTAGAAGTAATAAATAAACTCAGTAAAATTGCAGAATACAAAATTAATACCCAGAGATTAATAGCATTTCTATGCACTTGATAATGAAGTAGCAGAAAGGGAAGTTAAGAAAACAATTCCACTCATAATGCACCAAACAGAAGAAAATAACTAGGAATAAACCTAACCAGGGAGGTGAAAGACTTATACTCTGAAAACTATAAAGCATCGGTGAATGAAATTGAAGATGACACAAATGAAAAGACATCTATGCTCACAGATTGAAAGAATTACTATTGTTAAAATGTCCTACTACCCAAAGCAATCTACAGACTTAATGCAATCCCTATCAAAATACCAACAATATCTTTTACAGAACTAGAATTTATATGGAACCACAAAGCAATCTAGAAAAAGAACAACAAAGCTGGAGGTATTGTAATCCTAGATTTCAAGATATACTACAAAGCTATGGTAATCAAAAGAGTATTGTACGGGCACAAAAATAGACACATAGATCAATGGAAAAGGGTAGAGAGCCCAGAAATAAGCCCACGATTATATTTTCAATCTACAACAGAGGCAAAAATATCCAATGGGAAAACTGGACGGTGACATGTGAAGAATTAAACTTGACCACTTACTTACACCATACACAAAAATGAACTACAAATCACTGAAGACCTAAATGTGAGACCTGAAACCATAAAAGTCCTAGAAGAGAACACAGGCAGTAATTTCTCTGACATCGGCTGTAGCAACATTTTTCTAGGCATGTCTCCTGAGGCACGTAAAACAGAACCAAAAATAAACTGTTGAGAATACATCAAAATAAAAAGCTTTTCACAGCAAAGGAAACCAACAAAACAAAAAGGCAACCTACTGAATGGGAGAAGATATTTGCAAAGGATGTATTCAATAAAGGCTTAAGATCAAAAATATATAAAAATTTAATCAACTCAACACCAAAAAAAACCTCACAAATAATATGATTTAAAAATGGCAGACACTTGAATAGACATTTTTGTCAAGAGGACATAGAGTTGGCCAACAGATGTACAAAAAGATGTTTCATATCATTAATCATCAGAGAAATGCAAATTAAAACCATAATGAGATATCACCTCACCCCTGTCAGAATGGCTAATATCCAAAAGACAAGAAACAAGGATATGGAGAAAAAGGAACACTCATGCACTGTTGGTAGGAATGTAAATTAGTGTAGCCACCCTGGTAAGACTTGTGGAGGTTCCTCAATAAATTAAACATAGAAATACCAGGGCACCTGGGTGGCTCAGTCGGTTAAGCGACTGCCTTCAGCTGGGATCATGATCCCAGAGTCCTGGAATCGAGTCCCGCATCAGGCTCCCAGCTCCACAGGGAGTCTGCTTCTCCCTCTGACCTTCTCCCCTCTCGTGCTCTCTCTCACTCTCTCTCTCTCTCTCTCAAATAAATAAATAAATAAAATATTTAAAAATAAGTAAGTAAATAAATAAACAAACATAGAAATACCACACAATCTAGTTATTGCACTACTGGGTATTTACCAAAAGAAAATGAAAACACTAATTTGAAAAGATATATGCACGTCTATGCTCATTGCAGCATGATTTAGTAGCCAAGATATTAAAGTGACCTAAGTGCTCATTGAGATATATGTAGTGGAATGGTACACAGCCATAAAAAGGATGAGTTCTTGCCATTTGCAACATCTGCTTGGACCTAGAGGGTATTATGTAACGTGAAATAAGTCAGACTGGGAATGACAAAATGTCACATGATTTCATTCATGTGTGGAATCTAAAAAACAAAACAAATGAATAAACAAAGAGCAGAATCAGACCTACAAATACAGAGTACTGGAGGCTGTCAAAGGGAAGGGGGAGAGTGGAGTGTACAAAACGGGTGAAGGAGAGAGGTAAATATAAATATAGGTTTCCAGTTATGGAATGAATAAATCACAGGAATAAAATAGCACACCATAAAAAATACAGTCAGTGGTATTGTAATAGCATTGTATGGTGACAGATGGTAGCTACCCTTGTGGTGAGCATAGTATAATGTATACAGAAGTCGAATCACTATGTTGTACACTTGAAACCAATGTAATATTGTGTGTCAGCTGTACTCAAGTAAAATATTTTTTAAACATAAAATATGTTATTACATAGGTATTGTTTTGATAAGGTTTTCTAAATCCTCCTGGGGCACCTTTGATTTATATTTTCCTAAGAATCTATCCATCTCTTTGAGGTTTTTAAACTCGTTTGCATGGATATGTACATAGTACTCTTCCATAAATAAAAAAAAACTTCATTATTACTCTTGACCTTAATTTTAAGCCTACTTTTATCACTACAAAATTTCTGAGCAATCTGGAACAAATCACTTATCTTGTTTTAGTCTCATATTCTCATAAAATGGGAATAATAATAAATCTTACCTCACAGAATTTTTGTGAGGATCAGATGCAATAATGTATGTGAAATTGGTTTCTACAATAGTAGAGCCCAAGCGGAGGCTAGTCGTTATTTTAATCAACTCATTTCATTTATGTAGACTTTTCCTTTTTACTTTGACATGTTATCTTTGAGTGGGAAGGTAGGGGATTCAATCTAGTACATGAGTGAAGGGGGTTAGCCTTATATAATGACATTCTTCAGGAACAAGGGCAGAGAATGTGGTCACAGAAGTTTATAAGTGGGTAGTTGCGGTGGTAAAAGTCGGTAGAAGTGCTTTTTTTATTGCTTTTATGTTAGTGAAGTTTAAGGCAAAGTTGTCATGTGAAATTCAGGACTAGAGAGAAAATGTTGAGGAGACAGAGGTATAATAAAATATTCTTGCTGCATGTCCAAGTACGTGGATGTAAAGTGACATTGGGCCTGGATTTGTTTGGCCAGGACTTGAGCAAAAACCAGAAAAGTATTCAGTCAAGCAAGTGTGGCAGCCTTTTGGTCACTGTTAAATCTATCAGGTGGTGGGTACATGAAAGTTTATGAGTTTATTCAGTTATGTTTAAAAATGCTCACAATAAAAAACTTTTTAAAAATAAAAAAAATATTCTTCTGGGGTGCCTCAGTGGCTCAGTGGGTTAAAGCCTCTGCCTTCGGCTCAGGTCATGATCTCAGGGTCCTGGGATCGAGCCCCGCATGGGGCTCTCTGCTCGGTGGGGAGCCTGCTTCCCTCTCTCTCTGCCTGCCTCTCTGCCTACTTGTGATCTCTCTCTCTGTCAAATAAATAAATAAAATCTTAAAAAAAATATTCTTCTAAGTGATTGGGTAAGTGAATGGACTTACAAAATATGTGTGTTCACCAGGCAGCATTAACCAGTCCATATCCAGAAAGCTTTGTGGTCATGAAAAGTGAGACCAGTCGGCATAGTTGCATGCTTTACTCCAATCACACTTAGCTGACTGTGGCAGGCACCAAGGAGATCTGGTGTTGCGTTTAACTAGGGCTAGATTTTTGCCACATATGTATGATGAAGCAAAACAGGGCCAAAGGAGTTGAGAGTTTTGCAAAGGAGTGAGTGTAGTGATCATCAGTGGAGTTTGAGCCGAATAAGTATGTAAGAGAAGACATCAGTGGGATGTGGGACAGTGAAATATCAGTAGATCAAAGAATTTTAGGTCCCAAACGATATCAAAGAATAGAAGGAGTGAGGTGGTTTTGTTTCTCCCTGAGCTTGTTTCTTGCTCATCTCACATACATTAAAGCAGTGGGCTTTTCTAAGAATTCACACAAAAACAGAGGTAGGAAATAATTTGGTGGGCTGAACTAAAGAATTGACTATATTTTAAGTTCTCATGCAAGTAGTTCAGATATTAGTGGGCTACGTATGCTTCCTCAGGAACTGCAAGATTTAGGAAAATCAGTGGCCTCAGCCCCACTTTGTCACGCCCACTCACACCACTTTCCTTTCCCAACCTTCTTATAGAGGAAACCTACTTTAAAATGATTCCAAATGGTGTTTTCATATTGTAGGCTACTTAAAGAAAGGGAAGCAAAGCTGTTTCATACTCCTCAGATTGTTCTTTCCTTTCCTATCCTTCTCCTCCTTTCCGTATTTACAACCTCCCTTTTTGAAAAAGAGATTTTGGGGAAGGGCGGGGAGAACTGTGTAGTCCAGCAGACACATTTCTCTTTGCTCTGTGTGTAATTTTAATGAAAGTCTAATTGCAAAGGTTTTGTTCACTTTTGAAAAGTACACTTTTCAAATGAACTTACTTAGAATAAACATTGATCAGACATTCTACATTTTTAGTTCTTTTTGTCCACTAAGCCAAGAAATTCTCCCATCGCAGTCCCATGTCCTCCTTCTTCCTAGCTACAAAAGAGGAGGACATTGCTGCTAATAAGCAAGATAGTGAAGGACCAGGAAAAGAGGCAGAAGGAATAACCAAAGGAGGTAAGGGGAGGAATACTCCTCCTTGGCTAGCTAGACACTAACACTCACTACTCAGTTTACCTGCTTTGCATTCCACTCCTCAGTTTCCTTCAACCCCCTGACTTGACATTGCTGAAAGAAGAGTTTTGTGTCACCTTGCAGCTGCCTAAGCCCAAGACTTCCTATCTCAGTATCCCATCCATGTCCAATGCCTCACTGACAGTGTGGCTTGATTTTCTCTCACTTGAAAGCAAAAGCATCCTAACAGATATAGGACACTTTGTCTTTTATATACTTAGATATTTTGATTCTTTACAACAAACATGTATTTCTATTTTAAGTATTATTAGCTACCATTTAACTCAGTCCTTTCGACTCTATAAGGCAGCTATTTTTCTTGTCTCCATTTTACAGATGCTGAGTCTGAGGCACAGAGAGGTGTAGTAACTTAACAAAAGTCAAGTAAAAAGTAAATGAGTAAATGGTGGAGTTGAGCTTCCTACCCAAGTGTTCTGGTTCCAGAGTTTGCGTTCTTGTTCACTTCACTAAGTTGCCTCTTTTTATAAATGCAAATATAAAAATAAAGAAAAAAGGAAAGCAAAATTCTCCCTTGACACTCCTACTGCCGCCACTACTATTTTTCAGATGTCCATCATCTTGTGTGTGTGTTTTTTTTAAAGATTTTATTTATTTATTTGACGGAGAGAGAGACAGTGAGAGAGGGAACACAAACAGGGGGAGTGGGAGAGAGAGAAGCAGGCTCCCCGCGGAGCAGGGAGCCTGATGCGGGCTGGATTCCAGGATCCTGGGATTAGGACCTGAGCGAAAGGCAGATGCCTAATGACTGAGCCACCCAGGCACTCTTCATCTTGTGTTTAGACTAGGCACCTGCCTCTCATGCCCTGCCTCACATCCTCTCAGCCCTCCATTCTGCCAGGTTGAACCTAAAAGTACTTGTCTATGATATGCTATATCTCACTTTCTATTGTAGGCCTGTGGAAATCTCTTCTGCCATTCTGAAATGTGCATGTGTTTGGAGATGCAAGAGATGTAACACTCCACATGGTGCCCTTTGACAATGGGATGTGGGAGCCGTAGAGAAATATTTCCTTCTTCTGTCTCTCCAGGGACAAATGTAAAGCACATTCTACATGGCTCCCCAGTGGGATCTATCCCAGTTTTGCAGCTTGAAAACATACCCTTCTAATGACTTTCCTTCCATTTCTACTTCACTCTTCTCAGTTCCCTACCACCGTTCCCTGGGATCACTTCCCAACATCAATATGTATATAAAAGTCCTTGTCTCAGGCTCTGCTTTCTGAAGGAAATGCGGGGTAAAACAAACTACTCTTCCAATAGAATATATTTTACTTTATTGTTCACACTTTGCTACTTCCTCATACACTTTCTCATTTAAGCCTCCAAAATTTAGGTTGAATGAAGTGTTGATAGTACATCTCCATTTTAATAGAGATATACTTATTCATATGTTACAATAACATGTGATGATTCTTTTAAAAAAAATTTCATAGAGGGGCGCCTGGGTGGCTCAGTGGGTTAAAGCCTCTGCCTTCAGCTCAGGTCATGATGTCAGGGTCCTCGGATCGAGCCCCACATCAGGCTCTCTGCTTGGCGGGAGGCCTGCTTCCCTCTCTCTCTCTGCCTGCCTCTCTGCCTACTTTTGATCTCTCTCTCTCTGTCAAATAAATAAAAAATCTTAAAAAAAATTAAATAGAACATGAAAAGACTATTCTTAGTACATGACATTTTGTCCTTATCTTTGTCTTCTCTTAGTTGCAAGTTAATCACTGCATTTCCAGACATCATACCTGCATTCAAGGAAAAATGGATATTGTTGAGGAAATTAAATTCCTGTCTGCATTAATCTCTATACTTAACACAAATGTTTTTTATATACTGCTTTTTTTCTTTTAATATATTGTGGACATCTTCACATGTCAATACACAAAGATCTACTTTTTCCTTTTCCAAACAATATTTGCTTAAATGTTTAGGCATGAAGTATACTTACGTCTTTACTTCGAAATGTATAAAGAATGAAATAAATGATGCATGGAGAGATTTGTTGGATGGACAGATGGATAGAGATATAATAAGGCAGAAATGGCAAAATGTGAATTGTAGAAATCTAAGTGGTGTGTATATGGGGGCTCACTGTACTATTCTTTCAACTTTTCTGTATATTTGGATATTTTCATAGCAAAATTTTGGGGAAAGTATGAATCAACTTGAATAATATGGACAAATGTATAAGTATGAAAAATAAATTATCAAATTACTTCTTTGGTACAAAATTACAATTTAGACACATGCTAAGGGTGTGAATGCAATTTTATGAATAAAAAAAAGTCAAATGTCAGCTGCTCTATTGAAAATATCCACGGTTTTAAAAAGAATAATTAAGGTAGGTATACACAATCATAAATGTTGCTGAATATGCTTGTAATGGAAAAAAATGTGATGGCAATTCCTATTCTGTGAGTTGTTTATGTCCTTTACATCTTTTTACTTTTAGAGTGACACTGGAATTTTGTGGAGTGCCTATCCAAAAATCCATAGCACTCTACTTCTCATACTAATCTCCTTCCTTGTTTGTTACACAGGGAACAGGTATGCGTAGCCTGAAAGGGAACCCAGGTAGCTTTAATAACTGACTGAATCTGGGCGCCTGGGTGGCTCAGTTGGTTGAGCAACTGCCTTTGGCTCAGGTCATGATCCCGGAGTCCCGGGATCGAGTCCCATATCGGACTCCTGGCTCTGCAGGAAGTCTGCTTCTCCCTCTGACTTTCTCCCCTCTCATTCTCAGTCTCTCGCTCTCTAATAAATAAATAAAAATCTATAAAAAAAAAATAACTGACTGAATCTACAATTACATTATAGCCTGAATTCCTTCTACGTCAGGGGTAAGGCAATCCTGAGTCAGAAGCACTGAGAAAGCCTAGGGATGAGGTACATGGTAGAGGAGTCATTGAGATAACCCAATTTGGAAATAGGTGTGAACATAAAAGGTATAAAAAGCTTCAGTTGGGGCACCTGGGTGGCTCGGACAGCTGAGCATCTGCCTTCAGCTCAGGTCATGGTCCTGGGGTCCTGGGGTCCTGGGATTGAGCCCTGCGTCACGCTCCCTGCTCAGTGGGGAGTCTGCTTCTCCCTCTGTCTCTGCCCCTCTCCCTTGTTCATGCTCTTTCTCTCACTTGCTCTCTGTCTCTTTCTCAAGTAAATAAAATCCTAGAAAAAAAAGAAAAAACCTCAGGAAAGTGGAAAAGGGTGAGAGAATGGATAAGGGAAGGGCTGGGCCAGGGCAGCAACTGGGAAAGAGGTGGAGGCAAATAAGTTAGGGAGGGGGGTTATCAGTAATTCTTTATAATAAGAGAGAGAAGAAGCTATGTTTACACCAGGAAGGGTGGAGTGTTTATACAGAGACGTGTTATACTTTAGGAGAGGTGGTGCCAAGAAAAGAAAACACTGGAAGTGGGAAACATGCCTGGAGTTTCTAGGGCTAGAAGGTTGCTTGTGTATTAGAGAGAGAGGGTTAAGGTGGGGTTTATGGGTGAGAATATCCAGGGGGACCAATGGCCTCAAAAAGAACGAACAAGGCTACCCCTGTCCCCCAGGGAGGAAGAATCTAATTGTACTGTCTAGCACTTCCAGGACTGTGTCAAATGATAGTGGTGATAATAAGCGTTCTTCTTTTGGTCTTGGCTTAAATGGGAATGCCAGGTATAGCAAGATGCTGACTTTTTGTTTGAGGCAGATTTTTTTTCATGACATTAGGTATCCTACTGTAGTTATTATGTAGTTATTATTAATAATGTATTTATTTTCAGGAATGAAGTTGAATTTTCATCATTGAGATGATGGCTTTTTTCTTTGATCTGTTAAAACGGTCAGTCATCACTATTGTGTTTCCTGTTTCTGAATGAACTTTACATTTCTAAGAAAAACTCTACTTGGTCATGGGATATTATTATTATATTATTTTGCCAGATTTGATTTGCTAGTGTAAGATGTTTGTACCTAATATTAGTAGCGAGACTGATGAAAAAGTTTTCTTTTTTAATACTCTTTGTCAGGTTTGATACCATGTTTACACTGAGACCCTAGAATAAATTTGTAAATTTTCTTTTTCCCACTCTCTGGAAAAAAGTATGTAATGTAGAAATGATCCACTCCTCGAAGGCTTGAATGAATAGCCTGTGAAAACATCCAGCACTTTGTGGGTGGGGGGAAGGATAGATCTTGGCAACTTTTTGTTAAAGTAATACTTGTCTATGGTAAAAATTTCAAACTGCATGAAAGGTTATACAACAAGTAGTCCTCCCTTGAAAGTCATTAAGTAGTCTCTCCCACCTCTTATTGCCAGTCCCTCAGTTTGTCTCCTGAGGCAACCGCTGTTACCAATCTCTTGTGTCGCCATCAAGACATAGTCCGTGAATATTCAAGTATATGAATATGTATTCCCTCCACCTTTTTATCCAGATGGTAGCATACCATACAAACTGTTCTGTACCTTGCTTTTTATATATTTGATTTTTTGTTTCCAAATGTCATCCTAATGAAATTCCCTACTTCTTATTTGAATTAATTTTGACCATTTTCGTAGGAAACTACTCGTTTCCTCAATATTTTCTAGTTGTTTTCTTAGAACTGTGCACTGTATTGTCCTGTAATTTAGAACAACTAAAAAAGTTCTCCATACCTAATATTGGCCTAAATATTAATCTCACTTCCACCACTTACAAGTTTCTAGGCAACTTTGGGCAAGTCATGTGAATCCTGCGGCACTGTAAACGTTCACAGATGAACAGAGGGTGATGACTGAAAGTATATTAAAGAATACCGAGTTTGGCAATTTTGTAAGATACATTTGCAACTAAAAACATAAAATAATTCCTATTTTAGGAGCTTGTCCCAATGCCACCAGCTTCCTCTACAACCTTTCTGAGTTTTTTTCTTCAGAGTGTATTACCTCATATTCAACCTGTACCCTATTATTTAAATGAGAGAAACTGACATTTTAGCCTGAAATAATGCCTAGGTAACCTGAACACTGACTGCCTCAACAATTGTTTTATGGCCTGTCCTCTTCTTAACCGAGCATCAAGGCCATCCTGAAACAAGTAGCAAAGGTCAAGAGATGAGGGTAGGTGGCAGAAGTTGGAGCTTGGGGTTAGGGAGAGATAGCTAATTTTGGGGGTTGGGAAGGAAACAGAAGAGATTATTAATAGCCTCAGGAAAGCGTGAAAGGACTTGGTAACCTGGTAACAAGTGCCGGAAATCTGGATTGGGTGGAAGTGGGAGGGGTAGAGTGGATGGCGAAGCTGGGACTGGGGAATTGTACATAATATTCTCTTGGGGAAAAAATGTTTCAGGGACGCTTGAGCAGCTCAGTCATTAAGCCTGTGCCTTTAGCTCAGGTCAAGATGACCCTGTCCTGGGATCAGCCCCACGTGGGGGCTCCCTGCTCAGCTGTTCTCCCTCTGCCTCTGCTCCGCTGCTCCTGCTCTCTCGCTCTACCTCAAATAAATGAAATCTTTAAAAAAATGTTTCAAAAAATGTTTCATATCTACTGGCCTCAATTTTAAGATCACTCCCATCACTACCAGAGCAAGTACTGAAAATGTGATTGATCTGAAGAATTATGAGAATATTTGACACAAAACAACACCACACAAATGCCGCCTACACACACATACCCCACCATTTATTTGAGAATTTCGTCCCACCATATTGCACATTCTTCCTTCTTAAATTTAAGACTAGATTTCTTTCTGGCTTGCCTATACAAAAATATAAAGCACTTTATTACACACCCATCCCTACCCTGTTTGTTAAAAGCGGAAACCTGATATTCACACCACCAAAGGATACTCACATATCCTGAATCCTCCTTGCATTAAAAATGACCGTATTGGGGCGCCTGGGTGGCTCGGGGGTTAAGGCCTCTGCCTTCGGCTCCGGTCGTGATCTCAGAGTCCTGGGATCTAGCCCCGCATCGGGCTCTCTGCTCAGCGGGGAGCCTGCTTCCCCCCCCCCCCCCCCCGCCCGCCTGCCTCTCTGCCTCCTTGTGATCTCTCTCTCTGTCAAAAAAAAAAAAAAAAAAAAATCTTAAAAAAAAAAATGACCGTATTGCCTGATCGCATTTTAACCTGGGGCTGAGGTAAAGTGGAGTGAGAAAGACCTAGAATTAGGGAAAAGAGGTTGGGACATGCAGGTTTTTTTTTTTTAAGTTATTCCTACAATAATCATACTCTTTTAGACCTTAAACATTTTTAGCAGTTAGCAATTTTAGAAGCCGTAGTGAGATTAACATTTTGGCCAACGTATATAAAGAAGCTAGCTTCGCCCCTCCTCAAAGGGGGTGAGGGAGAAAGAAAAGTAATCTTGTATAGTTTATAAAAGCTGAGAAATGGAAAAAGGCTGGTAGCGGGGGGGCGGGGGTGGAGGGGGGAGCACAAAGTATCAGCCAGGCAGGAGCGACGGCGGAGGGAGCAGCTGGTCGGGAGGACGTGATCGCTTTATTCAGGAGCACGCAACCGCGAAATTTTTTCTGCGGCCCGGGGAGGCGCAGGCTTTTTCCGTGAAGTGCTAGCTCTGCGGACCCGCCCTGAGAGCGAGAAACGGGCGCGCGGGTGCGGTGGATTAAAAGAAAAGGCAGCCCTGGAGCGATCCCAGGGTCGGGGTTGAGAATGAAAGGGGGAGTATGTCTAACGGGACCTGCGGTCCCTAAGAAGCGAAGCGAGGCGCGGCGACTCGCAGCTCTCCCGGACACCCGGAGGACGGGGACAGCAACGTGACGGCACCGGCAGCCGTTGCCAGGCGCCTTTCGGTGACGCGCCCGCCGCGCGATGACGCGCTGACCAGCCGCGGCCTCCACGTCTCAGGTTCCGCAAAGGCCTGTGGGAACGACCCGGGAGAAGGAGGGCCAAGATGGCGAAAGCGGCCGAGTCTTCAGGAGACCCGGGGACAACATCTCCCAGGCCCCTGGTGAGCTTGGGTTCTGCGGCAAAAGGGACCGAGGGTGAGGCAGAGTGCCCTTGAAGGAAGTCGGGTGATGGGCTCTTGGCCTGAGAAGGCCGGAACTCCTTCCTCCCGGTAGGCCCGTCCTATACCCGCTGCCAGAACTAGTCTCAACAGTGCACCTGCTCTTAGGGCTAGCCGCTTTCCCCTCCTCGTTCCTTCCACGCCTTCCTGTGAAACTCTATTCAGTTTCTTGTCCCATACCCTCAGGGCTTGTCTTCCTCCCTCACGTTGTGTTAAATGCCGAGTTTAGGTGATTTCTTAAGTATCTTTGTTTCTGCTGTCCTTCATGGTATCAAGTTCTGTCACTAGTTCTTGTTGGAGTAACAGCATTCCTGGATTAATAAGATTGCTTCCCATAGGACCTTATAACTTGATTATTGATTTCTTCAGTGACCTCAGTAGTCTTGGTTTAATCCCTGTCCTCTGTGTTGCAGCTCCTCGCAATGCTCTTCATGATGCTATCTTGCTCCTGTCTCTACAGGGGGTACGATTTCCATTGCAAGTACAAGCCCAAAGCCTGGGCAAGTATTTAAGGACACAGGTTTTGGAGTTAAACTTACCTGGGCTGGAATCACCCGCTCTGCCTCATATGAGAGTTAGGGCAAATCATTTCATGGGGAGTGTTTCTTCTTCCCTAAAATGGCTTTGAAAATACCTGCCGCAAAGAGTTTTTAGGAAGATGAAATGATATAATTTAAAGTGTCAAACAGTGTCATGAACTGAGGAGTGTAATTATTCAACGTTCTGCTCTAAGATCCCTCTTCCCAAACGGTGTTCAGTTTCATAGCAGTTGTTTAATAAATGGTACATCCCTGTCCTCTGTTTTAAATTGACAAATTTACAGCAGAGGACTGAACTGGGAGTTAGGTAAAATTGCTTTTGGTCCTGGTTCTGCTTACTAGCACTATTTTTTCATCTCTTCATTCACTCAACAAATATTTATTGAGCATCTACTATGTTCCAGGCACTCCTTTAGGCACTGGGAATACAGCAATGAAAGAGAGTGAGTGGGTCCAAGTTCTCATGGAACAACTGTGACCTTGAGGACATCATTCTCATCCCCAGTTTCATCATTTGAAAAATGGGATAGTAACTCATCACAGAATTAATGCTATTATATACACAGTGTATAGTGACATAGTTACAGGTGCTTAGCTGTTCTTAGTTCCTGTTCCACCTCTTTTTTTAATGAAGTTTTCCCCCAATTAATTTTCGTGGTTCTGGTTATTCATTACTCAATGTCCAATCCACTTCTATTCAGTAATGTTTATTGAACTCCTGCAATGTGCAGTGCATTATGCTAGCTGTTCTAGGGCATACAAATGCCTTGCCCTTATGGTACTTACAGTCTAATATGACAAATGTACAATGCTAAAATAAGGTAGTAAATCAGAAAGAGTTACACATAAAATATTAACAAAATTTAAAGGAAGTTGCTATCATGTCCACTTGAGGTGACAAAGCAAGCTACACAGTAGAAGTTATATTTTAGAGGGCGTCAAAGGGTGGGTAGGATTTGAAATTTCAGGTGAGCATAAGAGCTATCAATGACTGAGCACCTGTTGTGTGCTAGGATTGTACTAGACATCCTCTGCACATTTTCTAAACTTCACAGCAACCATTTCAGCTAGGTGGTTTTTAAACTGTGTTTTACTTGCAGATGAGGAGAGGAGACACAGCGAGGTTTGATGATTTAGCCAGGCCTAAAATTTGAAACTAGGTCTGCTTCTGAAGCCCAGATTATTTCCATTAAGACTACACAACCTCTCATGGGTGAGGAGGGTACAGAAGTTGGGAAGTGTTAAGGTATTTAGAGACCAACAGGGAGATCACTTTTGCTAAAGTACAGGGAAGTCTTAGGAAGTAAGCCTTAAAAAAAGAAGGCTACTGAATTAGGGAGGCAGTATGAAACAGTGGTTAGGAATTTGTGCACTGGGGTCAAATTACCTAGGTTCGATTCTCAGCTTTGTCATGACTCTTCATGCCTCAGTTTCCCCCTCTGTAGAATGAAGATACAGTAATAATTAGCTCATAGGGTTGTTAGGTGGATTAAATGAGTTAAGACATGTAAAACACTTGGTAGAATGCCTGGCATGTAATGATCATACAATAAGTGTTATTTCTTCTTATTGACTACTATGCTTGGAGGTTTAATAGGCAATGAGGAGCCAGTGGAAATTTTTGAGGAGGGAAGGGTTTAAAATCATGGATTTGACAATATAATTGAGGGAGAGTTACCATGAAGAATGTTTGGAATCTAGACCAGCGAAACCAGTAGTTCTAGGAATAAGTGATTGCTTCCTGGACTCTAGCAGTGGTGGGAGTCATGAGGACTGGAGACAGGGAGGCTCCTTGAGGCTTTGGAGTGTTAGGGAGACTGTGTCTTGGATCAGAGTTTTTTGAACTATAATGTGCCTAGCAGTCATTTGGGGAATGTTGTTAAATCGCAGATTCTGATTTGGTAGATCTGAAAATGAGACCTGAGATTCTGCATTTCTGTCAAGCTCCTCGGTGAGCTGGGAGCTACTGCTGCTGCTACTGCTCCCAATACCACATTTTGAAAAGCAAGGCTGTAGACAAATGAGGATACTGATGCCCTGAACAGAAATACCTAAGAGGAGGATGAGGATCCTAAAAGTTGGCTGATTCACTTTTGGACATGTTTAGTTTGAGATATTGGCAGGCCATCCAATAGATATCCAGCAGGCAGTTGGTCTAAAACCTGGACTTCAGGGCTCAGAAGTCAAGACTAGGTTTTTTTTTTTTTTTTTTTTTTAAAGATTTTATTTATTTATTTGACAAAGAGCAAAGAGAGAGATCACAAGTAGGCAGAGAGGCAAGCAGAGAGAGAGGAGGAAGCAGGCTCCCTGCTGAGCAGAGAGCTGAGGTGGGGCTCCATCCCAGGACCCTGAAATCATGACCTGGGCTGAAGGCAGAGGCTTTAACCCACTGAGCCACCCAGGTGCCCCAGGACTAGGTTTAATTAGGAGTCATTTGCATAGATTTGAGAAGACAGTCTTTGGTAATGCTAATCTATTGTTTGTCTGTTTGGGGAGCAGGAAAGAGAGCTATAATAATGGCTTTAGCCTGAGGTCTGGAAGGATGTTGGTCCTCAGGTAAAGGGGCTGGCTGGATATACCACACCAGCAGTCACCCTTCCCCACTTCTAGGAGCCAAGCCTCTTGGACTGAGTTGGTTTCTGCTTGATGTCCCTCTCCCTACTTGTTGACTCTTTCCTCTAAGATCTTGGTCAGGAGTATAACCCGTCTGGTCCCAGCTGCTTTCTTAAAGCTGCAGTCCTTGCTTTTACTGTATCTTTTTGGCCTTACCTCTACCTGTCCCTTCATTGTTCCAAGCCAGGCAGCAAAGTGTACACATGGGTTTCTGTGCATACATGTGCATATATGTGCTTGAGCCTACCTACATAGGGAGAAGAAAAGGGACATTGGGTCCAAGTCACCTTTCATCTGCACTGAGAGGCTAATCAGAGAGCAAGGTCCACTAGCTGAGCTGAGGGCCTAGAAGTCCTGTTTTTCATATGTGGGGCTTGAAGTCCACAGATCCTGGCTCAGCTCTCTGAACTGTATCATTAATTCTCCTGAAAAGAGATACTGAGGAAATGTTGGGATGAGGGATATGGTAGGAATCACATGACACTTTAGCGACTGCAGTGACTTCCAAAAGCAATTACCTGGAGTTAGGCCAAACTTCACAGGTTAAGGGCACAGTCTTCCACAAGACTGCCCTTACTTCAGACACCAGCCACAGGTTTGGATGTTCCTAGGACCACCCTTACTTCTGATCCACTGGCTGCAAATTCAGGGGTTCCCATGATCCCCTCAAGCTCCATACTTCAGTAGAATGGTTCATAGAATTCAGGACAGCACTACACTTAAAATTACAGTTTCATTATAGCAAAAAGATACAATCCAAACCAGCAAGAGGGGAAGATGCATAGGATGAGGCCTAGGAGGGTCCTTAACACAAAGCTTGCTTGTCTTCTACCTGTGGAGTCAGGACCCTGTTAACCCCCTGATACGTCAATCTGTGGCAATAGGCAGAATATTGCCAACCAGGGAAGTGCACTTATGTATCCAGAGTCTTTATTAGTGTTTCTTTACCTAGGCGTGATTGACTGGATCACTGACTCCTCCCCTCCCCAGACGCCAGGTTTATGTCCCTGGAGTCAAAGCTTCAACCCTCTAATCTTGTGTTTTGTGTGTCTAGAATGGTTTTCCCCCATGCTGAGTCATCTTGCCAGCATAAACTGTCTAGGGGCCTACCGTGACTCACCTGTTAGCTAAACAAAAATAACACTATCATTTAAGAAATTCCAAGGGTGTAGAGGCTACCTTCTAGAACAGGAGACAAAGGCCAGCCAAATTCTTCATTATATAAGAGACAGAACTGGAATTGACCTCCTGGGCATCTTGAACTAGAGCTAACATGTATCTACCCCCTGCTGTGAGTCTCCTACTAAGTGCTTTACACATAGTAATACATTTCTTTCTCACAACAACCCTGTGATGATGATACTATTCTCTCAATTTTGTAGATGAGGAACTGAGGTATGGAGAGGTCAAGGAACCTGCTCAGTGTCACATAGGTAGTAAATGATAGAGCTGGATGACTTTCTGCAGCATTTTTAACCAGTACTCTCCAAATATCATTACGTCGAGCATTGACCACAGACTAGGTGCAATGTTGGTGTTACCTAATTCTTACAATGGTGTTGTCTCCAAGTGAAGGCAGAGCCCAATTAGGCTTTGATGCTCATGCCTTCTATACTGCTTTGCCTTCCCTAGCAGTTGCAGGCAGCATGAAAACTCAAAACAGCAGTCCTGGAGCTTAAAAGGTCAGTGTCATAATAGAGAATACAGCTTCAAAAGGGGTGACTAACATATTAAGTGCTGAAGAATATTCAGAAGGTGAAAGGATCCTTGTACTTCTTGGTTATGAGGTCACTGTTACAGAGCCGTGGGGAAAGTAAAGTTGTGGGAAGGCCAAGTGCCAAATTACAAGAATTAAGGGAGTGGGTGAGTGCAGGGCAATTCAATCAGGGAAGACGAGGGGAAGGAGAGTAATTTGAGGGAATGGCAGAAACAGGAAAGGGAGGCATTTAAAAATTCTGTTACAGAATCCTTTAAGTATGTAAATAAAATAAAGAGTGGTATAATGAATCCAGGTACCTTTCAGAATTCTGCTATTCTTATTTCATCTCCCCACCACATTTTTTTTCTGGAGTATGATTTTTTTTTGTTTAATCTTTTTTTTTTAATTTATTTTTTAAGTTCAAGTATAATTAACATACAGTGTTATAATAGTTTCAGGTGTACAATATGATTCAACAGTTCTATACACATCTCAGTGCTCATCACAATAAATGTACTCTTAATCCCTTTTATCTTTTTCAACCATTCCCCCCAACCAACCCCCCCATCTTGCAACCACAAGTTTATTTTCTATGTTTAAGAGTCTGGTTTTTTGGTCTTTCTTTTCTTTGATCATTTTTATTTTGTTTTCTAAATTCCACATATGAGTGAAATCATATGATCTCATTCTTTTTTATGGCTGAATGATATTCCATTGTACATATACACCACATCTTTATCCATTCATCTATCAAAGGACACTTGGTATGCTTCCTTATCTAGACTATGGTAAATAATGCTTCAGTAAACAAAGGGGTGCATATATCTTCTCAAATTAGTGTTTTCGTTTTTGTGTGTGTGTGTGTGTGTTTTCGTTTTTTTGAGTAAATATCCAGAAGTGGAATTACTGGACCCTATGGTAATTCTATTTTTAATTTTTTGAGGAACCTCCATACTGTTTTCCACAGTGGCTGCACCAGCTTGCATTCTCACCAACAATGTGCAAAGATTCCTTTTGCTTTGGAGTATGATTTCTAACCTGTTTATTTTTAGCTAATTTTATACATACAGAAAAGATGCAGCAGAGAGTTCCTATATATCCCTGACCCAGTTTCCTCTAATGTTAACATTGTACATAACCATAGTACAATGATCGGAATCAGTAAATTAACACTGGCACAATATTATTAACTAAATCACAGATCTTATTAGAATTATACCAGGTTTTCTACAAATGTTCCAGGATTTTATCCAGGGTCTTATATTGCCTTGAGTTGTTATTTTTCCTTAGTTCCCTTCAATTTTTAATGGTCTTTATTGTCTTTTATGATCTTTTCTGAGTGTGTTTGTTGGTTTGTTTATTCATTTGACAGAGAGATGGTGAGAGAGGGAACACAAGCCAAGGAGAAGAAGAGGGAGAAGCAGGCTTTCCGCTGAGCAGGGAGCCTGACGCGCGGCTTGATCCCAGGACCTGGGATCACAACCTGAGCCGAAAGCAGACACTTAACGACTGAGCCACAGGGGCGCCCCTTTTCTGAATGTTTAAAAGCAAATCCCAGACATATCACTTCACCTGTAAATACATCAGTGTGTTTCTCTAACAGGGAAGGACATTTTCTTTGTTATCATAATAACAAAACTAATACTTTCTCAGTATCATCTAATCTCTGCTCATCATCTCACAATTTTCTAAAAACATGTGTTTTATAGTTTGTCCAAATCAGGATCCAAAGAAAGTCAACAAATTGCATTTGGATAAGTCTCTTAAGTCTCTCTTAATATATAAATGTTCTCCTGGTTTTTTTTTTCTTCCTGTTTTTAATGTAATTTATTTATTTAAATTCAGTCATTTGTCTTGTAGAATTCTCCACTTTCTATTTGGCTGATTGTATCCTCATGGTATTTTTAGTATGTTCCTCTATCCACATATTTCTTTTAAACTCTAAGATATAGAGGCTTGATTGTGTTCAGGTTCATTTCAGTTGGAGGAAGGGCAAGAATAACAAGGAACTCAGATGTCCCCTAAAATTAGAAAATTTTTTTTTTAAGATTTTATTTATTTATTTGACAGAGAGAGAGAGAGATCACAAGTAGGCAGAGAGGCAGGCAGAGAGAGAGGGGGAAGCAGGCTCCCAACTGAGCAGAGAGCCCGATGTGGGACTCGATCCCAGGACCCTGGGATCATGACCTGAGCCGAAGGCAGAGGCTTAACCCACTGAGCCACCCAGGCGCCCTGAGGTGTTTGTTTTTTAACTGTTTATTAAGAAAAGTTTCAGAGAGGGGCTTATTACTTTTACTTTAGTGCTTTAGGCTTATTACTTATTACTTTAGTAAATATTTAACATGTATCTCTAAAAGAAAAGGAGTCTGTTTTTAAAGAACATACCCACAGTGTCATTAGCACATCCAAAAAGTAGTAATTCCCTAATATCAAATATCTTGTCAGTGTTTAAATTTCCAGTTATTTCCTAAATGTCATATTTTTATGATTTAAAATCTGGCCCACTACCTATTTTTATAAATAAGGTTTTATTAATTGCTTATGTCTTGTCTTGGACTGCTTTCATGCTACAGCAACAGAGTTGAGTAGTTGCCACAGAATCTACATGGCTCTCAGAGCCTGAAACACTTAACTTTTGGGGCCCTTTACAGAAAAAGTTTTGCGACCCTTGCTCTAGGCAATCATCTTTTAAAATAACTTAAAACAAGAAAAAATATTTTTTATATTTGTCTTCATTTTAACCACTTCCGGAAATCTTTTCCTATCTAAATCCAAGTTTCCTTCTGACATCACATTCCTAATGATCTTTCTTTAATATTTCTTGTAGTGTGTATTTCAGCTTTTGGTTGTCTGAAAAAAGTATTTGCTTTTATTTGCTGAAAAAAGTATTCATTTTTTTTTTTAAAGATTTTTTATTTATTTGAGAGACAGAGAAAGTGAGAGAGAGAATGAGAGGAGAGAAGGTTAGAGGAAGAAGCAGACTCCCCGTGGGAGCTGCTGGGAGCCCGATGTGGGACTCGATCCCGGAACTCCAGGATCATGACCTGAGCCGAAGGCAGTTGCTCAACCAACTGAGCCACCCAGGCGCCCCTGCCTTCGTTTTTGATAGCTGTTTTCCTGGGTTTAGAATTCTGGGTTGACAGGTTTTTTGTAGCATTCTAAAGGTGCTTCCATTTGCTTCTAGCTTGGGTAGTTTTGGGTGAAATGTCTGTTATTTATCTTTGTTCCTCTGAATGCAGTGTCTTTTTCCTCTGGCTGCTTTCAAGATTTTCTTAATTTTTGGTTCTCAGTAGTTTGATTGTGTCCAGGTTTGGGGATTTGTGATTTTGTTTTGTCTTTAGGTATTTATCTTGAGTGGGATTCTTTGGGCTTGGATCTGTCATTCGATGTGTGTTGTCATTTTTGGAAAATATTCAGTCATTATCTTTCTAAATATTTCTTCAGACACATTCTCTTCTTCTGGGATTCCAATTATATATATATTAGATCATTTAATATTGACCCACAGCTCTTAGATGCTTATTCTGTTTTGGATTTTGTTTGTTTTTCTAGTTTTATTGAAATATGATTGACATAATAATACTGTGTAAGTTTAAGGTATGCAATAATGATATTTTTTTCTCTTTAAAAATTTCTCTTTTTGTTTTAGTCTGGATAATTTTGACTGACCTATCACTGATTTCTTTCTTTGACTGTGTTGAATCTGCAAATAAAGCCTTCAAAGGCATCTTTCTTTTTTTTTTTTTTTTTAAAGATTTTATTTATTCATTCATTAGGAAAGAGAGAGAGTGAGAGAGAGCAGGTCAGAGTGAGAAGCGGACTCCCCATGGAGCCGGGAGCCCGATGTGGGACTCGATCCCGGGACTCCGGGATCATGACCTGAGCCGAAGGCAGTCGCCCAACCAACTGCGCCACCCAGGGGCCCCAAAGGCATCTTTCATCTGTTACTGTGTTCATTTATTTCTGGGATTACCATTTGACTTTTACAGTTTCCATTTCTTTGCAGAAATTCATCATCATTTGTGCATATGCCTTTTCTACTAGAGCCTTTAACATATTAATCATAGTCCTCTTAATTTTCCTCTGCTAATTCTAACATCTGGGTCATCTCAGAGTCTGCCTGGTTTTATTGATTGCTATGTCTCATCGTCGTGGGTTGTTTCTTCATTGTAGGGGGGGTAATTTTTTTTTTTTATTGAATGCTGGCCATCATTTGTAGAACAGTAGAGACTTCCTGGAAGTGGTACATCTTGTCTACTGTTTTCACTGTGGAGATTAAATCAGTCTGGTCAGGAGTTGAACTGTGCTTGGGTTTTATCCTTGCTATGGGAACCCTCAATGTGTCACCAGCTTCAAATTCTTCTTCTATTACATTGTTCTGAGGGTAGGTGCTAGATCATCCCTGTGTTTTTCCTAATATTCCTATTCTAAGGTTTCTGCATTTTCCCTTTGCCCTTGCATAAGATAGTGGTTCTTTCTCCAACCTCTAGCCCCTCCCCTAGCAGTAGACTGCTGTTGGTTTTGACTCCATACTTGCTAGCCTGGGGTAGGGTGGGGTCTGGGAGGGGAGATTCTTTGCTGTCTTGGCCTTAGATAGTCCATGTATCCCTGTGTCTCCTAGGTGAGACTTTGTCAGTGATTCTGTTTCTCCCTCAGCTGAAGGAGACCATAGTGGTCTGGCCTCGGGCTGTTTTCCTATCCCACTCCCAGGAATAGAGAGATTTGTCTTTTTCCTTTCCCCAGCCGCAGTGGGTCTTAGCCTGTTCCCTGGAGACAACAGAGTTCCCCCAGTAGCTCTAAGGCTCTAGTTCTGTAGGGGAGAAGGGTCTGAGCAGGGCTCTTTGCTTTTCTTGGAATTGACAGCTGCTCCCTTCTCCAAAACCTGGACGTAGTAGAAGTCTGTGGAGAAGACTCTTCAGGTGGGTGTGAACTCCCCTTGTGTCTGATGCTTCCAGGGGCTCTGTGCCCTTATACAAGTACATGCTTGGCCTTTAGCAATTTATTTTAAGTTTTAGCAGAATTCTTAAGCATCTGTGTGATGCCCAGTGTCATTCTCTGTTTGTGTTGTGCTACAATGTGCAGAGTAGTGCCCATGTCCCAGTTTTCCTGGAAGCACCTTTCTTTCCTTAGATTTTATTCAGGCTGCTTGGTTGTCCTACAACCTCAACTCTCTGATAGGTTCAAGAAAAGTTGTGATTTTGTAGTTTATCTAACTTTTTCTCATTTTGTTGGGAGGGTAGTCTTTCTGCCTTTCTACATCCTAATCGCAAGTCAAATTACAGTGTTTTAAAGTCACTTGAAATAGTTGCTCTCTGTGTGGTTGTGAATATTTAATTCAACATACTGTAGGTTCATTTGTTTCATTTTTCTTTCAGTCTTAAGGACTTCTTTTAAGTTTTAATTTTGTTTCATAATTATGTGAACTATTTATGTGATTTCAAGTCATATACATAGAACAACTTGTATTTGAAGAGGCCTAGCTTCTCTCCCTGTCTCCTCTACCTTATTCCCCCCTTTCCTTATAGGAAACCTCTTTTAAAAAAATCATATGACTTACTTGTTACATATGACTTATGTCACACTGCATGATTTATTTCTTACACATTTCTTACATTTAAAAGATAACATTCGGGATGCCTGGGTAGCTCAGTAAGTGAAGCATCTGCCTTTGGCTCAGGTCATGACCCCAGGGTCTGGGGATCGAGTCCCTCATTGGGCTCCTTGCTCCACGGGGAGTCTGCTCCTTCCTCTCCCTCTGCTCCTCATGCTCTCTCTCTGTCAAATAAATAAATAAAATCTTAAATAACATCCAGATGTGAGAGTGTGTATTTGTATTCTCTACTTTCTTAGATAAATGGTAGCATATTATACAAACTTTTCTCCACGTTGCTTTTTTTTTGCTTTTTTATTTAACACTCCATAAATAGTACTTTAGAGATACTCCCATTTCTTTTACAGCTGCATAGAACTCTGTTGTGTTCATATCCCATACTTTATTTAAATAGTCCTCTGTTGATGGGCATAGGAGTTATTCTCTCATTATAAATAGTGTTATAATAAGTAGCTTTGTGTATATGTCTTTTTGTGTTTTTTCCACTTTGTCTTTAGACTCCTAAAAGTGGCATTGCTTTGTCAATGGGTGATCCATATATAAATTTGCTAGATATTGCCAGATTTATCTTCAGTAGACTGTAGTATTATTTTGTATCCCCACCAGATGTGTGTGAATGCTTCACCCGCAGAGTATGTTGTCAAACTGTTGGATTTTTGCCAGTCTTAACAGGGAAAAATTTTTATTACAAGTAGCTTTAATTTGCATTTCTTATTAAAAGTGTGTTTGAGAAGTTATTTTTCATAAGTTCTTTGAGCAACTTTATTCTTCCTAAAATTTCAGTGTACTGTCTTATACTTCATTTACCTGCAGCTGGTACCCTTTAAATATCATGCCTGTTGGGCCAAAATCCCATGTGAGAAGGGATTGCTTTTGTTTTCTTGGGGACTTAAAGATTTCAGAGTTTTAGTTACAGTAATAAAATTTGGCAGATGAACATAAGAGCTTTTAAGCTTGCAATCTCATAATTCACTTTGGAAATGTTATTTGATCTGGTTTGCTAGCTAACCTGGTAAAAAGTAGAGATCAAAATTTATTTTGCTATTTCCCTGTTCTTCCCAGTTTTCTGTTAGGCTTCACCTAATGCTTCTTTCTAGCCAGCAGAGGCCACCAGAGCCTACGAGGGAGCAAAGAGCTACAGAATTGTGGCTGTGTGAAGATGTAATTGCCGAAAGGTTGCTTTCAAATAGCTTTGCAATCTTGCTAGCTTGTGCCATATGAAGGTTTCACACTTGAAAGAAAGCAAATATTTGAGGGCAAGAGAGTGTCTATGCCATTTACTTCATAATTTTTTCCATCATATGCCATCTCCTTCTTTAAGAAAATAAGCATTTGAGAATTTTAGTCAACCGCATTGTTTAATATCTGGTAAACTAATACCTTGCTTTAAAAACTGTGTAAGACCTACTCAGTAGGAAATGGTGTCTTTGAGGAATGCTTTACTTGATTACAGACTTTAATTTTTTTTCCCCAACTTTTCTCAGTTTGCAGGCCTTTCCGATATATCGATCTCACAGGACATCCCTGTGGAAGGAGAAATCACCATTCCTATGAGATCTCACATTCGGGAATTTGACAGCTCCACATTAAATGAATCCGTTCAGAATACCATTGTAAGTGAGACTAGCTGAGAGAACTTCTGTTCAGTATCATGGGACTAAATAACCATAGCACTTTTTTGTTCGGCTCACTGATTTTCAGTATATCTAATTTATTGAAATTTAAGATTGTCCCCTAGAGAATAATTCAGTACAGCCTTTTTGGAGAGCAATTTGGCTATAATGAGTATTAAGAATCTTATAATGTTTGAATATTTTTAAGCTGATAATTCTGTTCCATATACAATGTATGAAATTTTTTTAAAAATATTTTTTAAAATACAGAAGAATATTAATATATAAAGATGTTTATTACAGCATTCCTTTTAATAAGGGTAAATTGAACAACAGAGGGGATATCAGTTAAGTAAATTATGTTATATATATGTGATGCAATACTAAACTACTGTTAAAAATGTATAAAGAACTGTTAATGACAAGAAATTTCTAGGTGGAAAAAATCAGGACAGAATTATCTCAACTATATTTTGACAGGTTATATTTGTATTACCATACTATTCCTCAAATGTCTTGCTTTTTTAAAAAGATTTTTTACTTATTTGAGAGAGAGAGAGGGAGAGGGAGATTGAACAGAATGGGAGAGGGGGAGAGTGAGAAGAAGAAGCAGCCTCCCTGCTGAGCAGGGAGCCCAACAGGGGGCTGGATTACAGGACTATAAGATCATGACCTGAGCCACACAGGTGCCCCTCAGCTGTCTTGATTTTTAAAAATCTTGCTTCTAGGATTCACTTAACCAGTTGGGAATGTTGGAAATTATTTGTTTTATATTGTGTATATTTTGGTAGCTGGGGAGCAGGGTAATTGGCCCTTAGAACTTCATCAGTTAGGAACTGAAAGTCAGTTGCCATGTGTTGCAGAGTAGATTTTAATAGTTATATTATTTTCATTTCTTTAACATATTGGGACAGTTATATTTCTCCTTTACAGAGCTTTAAAAATCAAAACAGAACTGGTGGATGTGGTGAAGAGGTAAATGTTGGCTTAAGGAGTTAATTAAAAAGTTAATAGAGCACTGGGTAGTATATAAGACTTAGGAATCACTGACCTCTACCTCTGAAACCGATTATACATTATATGTTAATTAATTGAATTTAAATTTAAAAAAGGAAGTTAGTAGAAATGCGCTACCTTTCTGTTTGTTTGTATAGTGAAGGTGTTAAAATGGAATTGTAGTTCCCAAATTCAGTGAATCCAGGAGGTTAAAATAAATTTGAGCAAATTAAGTGAGGGGACTACTTGGTAACATTGGTCATGATACTACAACAAGTTGTTTATGTCTTTCAGATGCGTGATCTAAAAGCTGTTGGGAAAAAATTCATGCATGTTTTGTACCCAAGGAAAAGTAATACTCTTTTGAGAGATTGTAAGTGTATATAATTTTTTGAGGATTTGCTGTTTTTCACTGTACCCTATCATAAATACTTTATGTGGCTAAATTTCTGTGATAAGAAAACTGGCATTTTGCAGAATGAAAAATATAAATGAATATGCAAGTGAACATTTTGGAAGAATTTAAACATTTAGAATGGAATTTCAGAGATGGAAGATTTTGCTTAATGTATCAACTTCATCAATATAGACAGATATCTTTACCTGCCACTGCAAAAAATATTTCTGGAAGCTGCAAACACATAGGGACTTTATTCAACCAAAGAGCTGACAATTTCCAAGGGAAAGGCAAAATGTTTGAATATTAAATTTGAATAACAGCTAATACCCATTAAGGATTAATAAATTAATACTACCTTTATTGACATTTCTATTTGCAGAACTATTAGTCTGATAACTGCTTTTTTTTTGACCAAGAGGTCTATCAAAACAGTGTTTGCAATAAATTATGCTCTTATTTAGAATTTATTGTTAAAATCGTTGACCTTTTATTTTTGCTTTCATAGTACCCTTTATCAGAAAAATTGAATCAGTTGTTTGAGAATAGTAACAATGATGTTGTACATGAGTGTACCTTCTATCTTGGCAGCATTTCAGCTACAATGTAGGGATGCCAAATATGTGGCTCATGGATGCAGCATCAGAATCTTTCTTAATATAGTACACGGGTTGGAGCTGACATGATTTGCTACTGCTGGTATGTAGTGGAAAGAGCATGGACAGATCTGGGTTTGAATAGTGGTTCGAACCATCACTACCTATGTGATCTTGGATAAGATAGTTAGCTTTTCTGAGGCTCAAGTTTCTTCCTCTGTTAAAGTGGAGATAATAACGTGTATCTGCCGGTGAGGTTTAGAGATAATACATACCAACCACCTTGCACAGCATCTGACATTTGGTAGGCACTCCATAAATGCTAACTGATATTCTAGTGCCTTGCCCTCCACCTACACACACACATCCTTTTTAATCCTTAACAACAACCCTGTGAAGTAGGAATTATTGCTCCTGTTTTACAGATGAAGAAAATGGGTCTCAGAGAAGCTGAGAGTCTGGTCAAGATGACACAGGCAGGAATAGAACCCAATTTTCAAGTTCATTTTCTTTCCATTCTACCATTGCTATCCTAGATGTGAGGATACCCCTTCAACTGCTGCTGTGGCTCAGTCCAAAACAAGTATGCTTCAGTGACAATGCAGAACCTGCGTGTTATTTTGCTGATTAGTGATGATGATTAGCTATGTCATGTGTTAAAGTCCCTTCCCAGACCTTGTGGAGATAGACAGATAGGCTGGCACAAAGGGTAAGTCAGTCATGGCCCAAATTTGTACTTCTGCCCTGCCCTGTTAGCATAGCCCTTGGCAAAGTGGCAAGGAAAAGAATTCATGACTTAAAAAAAAAAAAACCACAATGCTATATCACTTCACACCCAATAGGATGGCCATTATCAAAGAAACAGAAATAACAGGTATTGGTGAGGATGTGGAGAAATTGGAATCCTTCTGCATTGCTAGTGGGAATGTAAAATGGTGCAGCCCCTGTGCAAAATGTCATGATCGTTCCTCAGAAAATTAAGCATAGAATTACTATATGATCCAACAGTTCATATACGTTATGATCCAACAATGCCACTTCTAGGTATATACCCAAAAATTGAGAGTAGGAACTTGAGCAGATATTCATACACCCATGTTCATAGCAGCCTTATTCACAGTAGCCAAAAGGTGGATGGATGGATAGACAAGTTATGGTATATATGCCATGACATATACCATATACTAATGGACTATGACTCAGTTTTAAAAAGGAGTAAAATTCTGATCCATGCTACAACATGGATGAGCTGTGAAGACATTGTGCTAAGTAAAATAAGCCAGTCACAAAAGGACATACTTTTTTTTTTCACTTATATTAGGTTCCTAGAGTAGTTTAGTTGATAGAAAGTAAAATGATGATTGCTGGAGGTTAAGTGGGGAATGGGGTTGGAGTTTTAGTTTGGGAAGATAAAAAAGTTCTGGAGATGGATGATATTAAGTTTGTACAACAATGATCGTACCCAAAGTCTGTACACTTAAAAGGGACTAAAATGGTAAATTTTGTGATACATATATGTACATGTGTGTACATATATATGTATGTATATTGTATATATGTATCACAAAATTTACCATTTTAGTCCCTTTTAAGTGACTATGTATTCATATATATATATATATACATGTATATATATCCTACTAAAATAAGAGAATAGTTTTGACTATTACAGACTTTTTATGAATTAAAAAGAACTTAAGTATATTGTTTAAAAACCAGTGTATTAATGTCAGTTGTACTTGAATTTACTTTTTTAGTTGATAAGTTCAAAAATTTAACAAAAAAACAATATTTTATCAGAGTGGTAGGATTACGATTTTTCTTTATACTTTTTCCAAACTTTCCACAGTGGTGTCAAAATTACCTATATAATGTGAAACAAGAATGTAAGTATGTACATATGCCTACTTCTTTAAAGTTATGTACATAAGAGGTTAAAGTTAGAAATGGTATATGTATCTTTTTTCATATTCGTTGGGGAAGGTAATTTTGCTATAAGCTGTATGTGACTAAACTGTTGGCTGATGAATCAGTTTACCTAACAGCTATTAATTGAGAACCACTGTGCTTAGACCTGATGTTGGCAGAACCTTTTATACTTTTTAAAAGTTTCATGTTATTTGCTGAGGTTTGACCTCATGAAATTACCAATATTGGCTTGTTTTTTCACATATACAAACAGCAGTTCCATACTAGTTCAGTGTAATGATTATGAAAGGGAAGCAGTGTGGCAGAGTGGAAAGAACTTTGGAGTAGGAATCAGAAGACCGAGGTTCTGGTCCCACTTCCACACCTAACTATTATTATATAAACTTGGGGAAGTCACTTCCTTCTCAGCTTCATTCTCATATTCTTGAGGCGAGCCTGATTATACTTCCCTTGTCTAATGTAGTTGCAGTTTGATGGAGTGACTTGGCTCTAGTCTTTCTGAGGGTGGGACATCTAAGTCTTTTGACTTCTGGCCCATTGGTCTTTAGAGCATGTTGGAATGTGGCTTAGTAGGTGGAAGAGGGGTGATTTGTGGTCTATGAAGTCAACAAAATTTAAAGGATATATGAAGAAGGGCATTCAGAATCCAGGAGCAGTGAGGGCAGGTAGAGGGGTAGGAGAGGTGGGAAGACTTGGGCAGAAAGAGCCTTGATGTCTGAATTCCAAGAGTGGAAGAGGTAGATAATTGGAATAAAGATAGAAAATACTATGTAGTTGTTTCTTAACAGTCTTCTGTTTTTTCTTGCCTTGTAGGGGATCTGTGGGGCCCTTTGATCCTTTGTGTGACACTTGCATTGTAAGTACTTACATTTCCTTCCTTTGTCATTTGAGATAGACTGTACTTTCTTGTGTGGAGTTTCAAAATTGAGGGGAATTTTGAATATTTCATTTCGGACTTCTACGACATATTGTACTCCTTATGATTTAAATCTGAAAAGTCAAGGAGGTTTCCAGATCAATTCAAAGAGTGATGGAATTAAAGATGTGAAAATTACGCTCCTCTCTTGTTTACCAATAACTTCTTAGCCTGTTTTAGCCATTTCTGTTGAACTGACATGAACTGACATGACTCTTTCTCATGCACTTCCCTATCAGTAAACTAAGTGAATTAAATATTTATAGGTTTAAGCACTGTTTATTTGTAAACCTAATTCTTTTTAAATTGTAATAATATGAATGAGAATGAGAATAAATTAGAAAGAGTAGAAGTGGTAAAGTTCAAAGCAAGATCATGTTTCAAAGTGTTAGGCTTTCCATACACATTGTACATAAAGGGAGAGGACAGGAGAGCATAGTTCCATTGGAGAGGGGTATCTAACCATTGGTAGTGTGGAAAAAATACTGCATTAGGATTCACTTCTGGGTTCTCATCCTGACTGTGCTATCACCAGAGCAATTTTGGATTACTTGGAACCAAAATGAATATAATGATTTTTTTCCAATTTACAGAAAACTTTTAAATACCTTCTCTTTATTTTATCCTCATAGCAAGAATATTATTTTCTTTTTTTTTCCTTAAAGATTTTATTTATTATTTGGCAGAGAGAGACACAGCGAGAGGGAACACAAGCAGGGGGAGTGGGAGAGGGAGAAGCAGGCTTACTGCTGAGCAGAGAGCCTGATGTGGGGCCCGATCCCAGGAGTCTAGGATCATGACCTGAGCCGAAGGCAGATGCTTAACGAGGCGCCATCCAGGTGCCCAAGAATATTATTTTCTTATTTTGACAAACAAGCTTAGGTTCAGAGAGATGGGGGACTGAACCGAGATCACAGATTTCCTTGACTGCCCATTGTCTTCCTCTGTGATTATTTTACATCTCTTCCCACCTAACCCCTCTGGGTCTCCTTTTCCATATCTATAAAAGGAGATGTCTGAGGATCCCTTCCAAGGCTTGACCTTTTATGATTCTAAATTCAACAAGTTTCTTAATGGCTTTTCTGCTCATTTTTTAATGTAAATTAAACAGAGTAATTTAAGTAGTAACATAGAGTGCTGTTTCTTATGCCTTTAATAACCACATCAAGGGTAATATTGCAGTGCCTTGATGGACAGGTGTATGTTAGAATCACTGAGCATTTACTTTTTTAGTTTTAAAAGATTAACATTAGAGATTATGTAGTTTAACCCAATTTATTTGCAGAGAGGAAAACTGGAGTCTCAAGACATCAGGTGATTTACTCTAGTTTACATACCTAGTGACAAAACTTGGATCACTTTCTGGATCTCCTACCTTCGAGGCCCGTTAATGTTCTCCCTTCATACCATGCCAAAGCAGTAGAGATTCCAGGCAACAAGTGATCAGTGCCAGCATTCCTTGCATCGGATTGTCAGGACTCAGAATGGAGTATGTACAGGTACGAAATACAGAAGCCTGTCCTGGCAAACAGCATAGCAGGGCGAGACTTACTATGTGACTCCTCTATACTATGTAATAAAAAGAGATTGTGAGCTTGGTGTTACTTATTATTTTTCTGGAAAAAAATGACATTCAGTCCAAGTGTTCTAGCCCACAATTCAAAGCAGTTTATGTCTGTAAAATTCTTAGGCAAAGAGAAGATATTTCAGCGTCTGTTCAGCTAATCCATTTTAAAGCAAAGTCTTTTAGTAATTGTTTTGATTCAAAAAAAATGAACTAGATAGGTTTATAGACTCTTTCCATTTTGAAATGTCAGAAGTAGGGGCTCCTGGGTAGCTCAATCAATTAAGTGTCTGCCTTGGGCTCAGGTCATGATCCCTGGGTCCTGGCATCCAGTCCTTGCTCAGCAGGGAGCCTGTTTCTCCCTTTCCCTCTGCCCCAACCCTGGTCATGCTTTTTCTTTTGCTCTGCTCTCTCTCAAATAAATAAAATCTTAAAAAAATAATAAATGTCAAAACTAAAGCCTTAACCGAAAGATTACAAATGCACATGTGTCTAGGGGCTAGAGAAGTAACCTGAATGTGTGCATGATTTGGTGACCTCAAGCCCCTTGTGAAGGGACCCGCTGCTATGTCCGTCAACTTCTCCCAGTTGTTACCCTGCAGGAATGTAGGCCCACTGTTAGAAGTTCTTCAGGTTTCTCAAGAAAATCCAGAAATACATATTTTTAGGTGAAACGTCCCAATTTTAAAAATTATCACTTGAATTTAAACCCATTTTAAGTCTTGTATGGAGTGACAACCCCATGTCTGTGAGCCACATTTGACCCTTCAGTTAATAATCTCTGCTTAACCAAAAATGTCTCCAGTAATCCACATACGCATCCCAACAAGGCCAGATGAGGCGACCCGTGTAGTCCTGAGGCATTTGGAATTAGAAATAAGGGAGCCTTGCCAAATATTTCTGGCATTTTGCTTTCGCACAACCTACATATTACAGATCTTCAGGTGAGGTTTAGGACAGCTCCCCGATTCCAAGTTTGTCTTAACTTTATTGCTGTAAATAAACGATGAAGCAATTCTCATGCCATTTCCTTGTCACAGAATGCTTCAAAGAAGCTCTATAGATAGTGAAAAGGATGGAGGACCCCAGTTTGCAGAAGTGTTTGTCATTGTCTGGTTTGGTGCAGTTACCATCACCCTCAACTCAAAACTTCTTGGAGGAAACATGTGAGTATTATTAAAATGTACTTTTTCCCTTGCCAGGTAGCATATCTTAGATTTTTAAGGAAGTCTGGCTAGTTAGGTATTTTTTAAAGAAAAATGAAAATAAATGAGGGCTAAAGAGAAATTCCCTTAAACCCACTGAACAGAGATAACCTAGTTTAACTTACCTTAAATTATCTAGGGTCCCATGATAAGCTTCAGATGCTCTCTCCAGCTCCTGAAATCATATGGAGACTTTTTTTGTGTTAGATTATGTCCATTTTGTGGAGGAGATGGTCCATAGCTTTAAACAAATTCTCAAATAGGTCTTTAAACTAGAAAAGATTAAAAACCACTGTGTTAGAGGTTCAGTGGGAGAAGAAAGTCTCTAGGAATTAGAGTAGATCATCTGGTACCCAAGATGGTTGACTCTCAAGGAGTTTGAGAGGAAAGGAGGAAGAGTAGGGGGAGAGAAAAATTAAAGCATATGCTTAATATAGAAGCCTATCTTTACAGAATCAATGTTAGGTATTATGTATTTGAAGGAAGGTAACAATCCACGATATATAGAAATCTGTGTAGTAAGCTGTATCATGATACACATCAACTATATTTATGATCTTTACAGAAGTATGTTATTTTTTAGATCTTTTTTTCAGAGCCTCTGTGTGCTGGGTTACTGTATACTTCCCTTGACAGTGGCAATGCTGGTTTGCCGGTTGGTGCTTTTGGCCGAGCCAGGACCTATAAACTTCATGGTCCGTTTTTTTGTGGTGATCGTGATGTTTGCCTGGTCTATAGTAGGTAAGAATGTACTTATCTCTACAGTAGCAAAGCAGACAAAAACATGAGTTAGAGATGACGACTGGATGAGGTGCAGCGTAACTCCCGAGTCATATGTGAATGATAGGATTCTTGCCGGTATCATCCATAGAACCCTCTTCTCTAAGTAGGTGATGATAGGATGCTGTCCATCTTATCAGAGTTGGATATCTGGCCTTGTGAGATATGGACAGTCATATCCTTTCTTTTTTATTCTTAAATAATTGATAGGGTCAGGAAAGGAGATTACACTAGACGTAGCTCAGATCCTACCTAGCATATAGGAGGCATAGGTGACTTGAGAAATGACTTGGGCCTTTTCCTGACAAATTAATCATGATAAGAATAGTAGCCAGCATTTACAGATTGCTTATTCTAGGCCAAGCACTGTTGTGAGTGCTTTATGTGTATTATCTCACTTAACCCTCACAACAACTCAAATAAAAACTAATATTATTAGTTCCATTTTTACATATGAGGAACAGACCCAGTGAGGTTAAGCTACTTGCCCTCGGGAATAGGAGAATTAAGTTTCAAACCCAAGCAGGTGACACACCTGTTTAGAACTGTATTGTACCACCTCCCAATATAGGTTGTTAGGTGTATCATCATGTAGTACTTTTCTGCTTCAGTAGAAAATTCTGCCAAAGATTAGGAAGAGCCTGTAGTGGTGGCAGTGAATACCATGTGCTCATTGTTGTCACATTCCTAAAAATCTCTTAAAATTCTACCTTCAATTAGAACTGTTCATTGGCTTCTTATTTCATGGGATAAACAGACTGCCTAATATTTTTTTTAAGATTTTATTTATTTGCTAGAGAGAGATCACAAGTAGGCAGAGAGGCAGGCAGAGAGAGAGGAGGAAGCAGGCTCCCTGCTGAGCAGAGAGCCCGATGCGGGGCTCGATCCCAGGACCCCGAGATCATGACTCAGGACCCTGAGTCAAAGGGAGGCATTAACCCACTGAGCCACCCAGGCGCCCCAGACTGCCTAATATTTTTAAGTGCATTAACATATCTTTGCTCTGGATCATGGTTAAAAATCCGAGAAGTAATCCAAAAATAAGGTCTAAGAATGCCAGAATTGATATTATGAAGACTGTGTGTTAAGCTCAAGTGCTTTACCCAAGGGAGAACCCCCTCATTCCCTCACTTAGAGTCTGATAATTTACCATACCTGTAGTTCTAAATATCTGGTGTCCAGGCTTATAGCTGTTCAGAAAGTAGAATCTTAGATGAGAGAGAGGCTCCTATAAACGTTCCATTTTTTAATTCAGCAAATATTTCTTGAGCATAAACTATGTGTCGGGCATTGTGCTAGGCATGGTCTCTATCCTCAGAGTTCATAACATAGTGGAGCAGCCAGACGTGTAAACACTTAAGGGGAATAGGTGTCCCAGGTGGGAAATGTAAGTGTGTGCAGGGTATGGTGGGGACACAGAGGAGGTAAATGGGCAATTTGGCCTGCGATGGCAGGAAACGTGATGGTTGTTCAGGAAAGATTGCCCGCGAAGGGTGATCAGATGAGTGAAAGGTTGAGTCCCATTTCCTGGGTGGACAAGAGGGATGGCATCTAAAAGAGTCGATAACTGAATAATGAGAACAATTACTCAAGAAGCACGGCAGTATGAGGCCATTTGCCACAGGAGCAACTCACCTTGGACATTTTTCTCAGCGTATTCAGCAGAGGTCAGTAACTTCTCAGAAAAAGAGTAGGAAGCCCCTTTCAGAAAGATTTTCATATGAAATGGTTGACAACTTTCAAAGTTTAGTATTGGAAACAAGTAGCTCTCAACTGTCTGGAAAACTATGCTGCAGAATGCGTCTTTCCCCAAAGATCACAAATGTAACTGAACTTTTTGTCTAATTCTGTGTTCCAGACTATGCCAAGCACATTAAAGTGTAGTAAATGTTAGTGGTTATAACAATCTTATTATATTAAAGATTCCATTTTGTTTTGTTTGTTTTGTTTAGCCTCTACAGCTTTTCTTGCCGATAGCCAGCCTCCAAACCGCAAAGCCCTGGCCATTTATCCCGTTTTCTTGTTCTATTTTGTCATCAGTTGGATGATTCTCACATTCACTCCTCAGTAAATCAGGAAATGGAAATTAAAAACCAGTGAATTGAAAACTCATCTGAAAGATGCAATTCACCATGGAGCTTTCCCTCTGGCCCTCTTTTGTCTAATTTTGGAGGTATTTGGTATATGAGGAGATTAAAAGAGAGCCATAAAGTGCCATCAGTGCTTATGTAAGGAACCAATGTTTGAAAGGCTGTCCTTTGCCTCTATATGTTATTTCTTTAAAATACGTAGTATACGCAGTATAGTGCTGCCTTAAGGCATGATAGGGTCACTGTGTCTATTCGAGTGACAGCCAATGATTTGGGAAGCACATGTATACATCCTGCAAGTTGAGTAGAATTAGCAACTGTATTTTCAGTTTTGAGAATACCATTTCAGGTGTAGCTCTTAAACACATTGCCTTATGACTATTAGAATATGCCTCTCTTTTCATAAATAGGAATGGGTAGTCTATCCATTTTGTTTTATTTCTTTCTTAGGCTTAAAAAGGCAATGACAGAGGTTGGGAAGGGGCGTCATAATCGTGGAGGAGAAAACATGCATTAACCAGTATTCGGATTTTGACTATAGAAAATTCTGCACTTGTTGGTTTCTAAAAAAGCAAAGGATAGCTAAAGAATCAGCTTCTTTAGTTGTTCTGTATAGTCCCCTTTCCACCGTGCTTATTAACAGCACCCCATTGACACTCTAGTTTTTAATCTTGCTCCCTGGCTCCGAATATGTAAGCTGTTAGTAGTCAATATGTGATTTTTCCTATCATTAAGGCTCTCGGTGGACCAGTGCTTGAACTCATCCAAGTGGGAGACCTCAGAAATTTAGATTGGTAGGTCCTTAATGCATATTATCATTTGGGCACTTGTTTCTTCTTCAGGGTAGAATGAGGCAATTTGGATACAGCATAACTCTAAGGAATTCCTCATCATTCTGTGTAGTCTGGCCTCTAACTAGAAAGTAAAGCTAAATCAGAAGCCTGCATTTAACCCTGTGCACATGGAGGGATTTAGTGTTCTGATGGCTGGTTCACAGAATAGCTAGATGCTTAGAGCATGACATTGGATGACACGGGTTTCCAGCTGCCACCTCGTCATAGTGGGCTTAGCAGTTTTTTCATTAGATATGCTTTTTGGGTTGGGGAATAGCAATTTATTTTCTTGGTTTTAGATTTTATTTGTGCTACTTAGCTCTTCTTTAGACAAGTACTTTTTTTGCACATGTGCACCTACTTGTATTCTCAGCTATTTATACACACAAGTGTGAAGGCTTTTCAGGGAGCAGAGTGTCTGGAAAGGCTGATCCTAAGCTGTCAGGGCTCCTTTAAGGTAATATGAGCTACTGCCGTCTATAAATTGCACATTGAAGAACTCTTAATAGACAAAAGATTAGGAGTCAGACAGAAAACATTCATGGTACATACAGTTATTTATAAAGATAGGAATTTATTCCACGGTTTTTCTTTATCATGGAATCTAAATATTTATTCATTTTGTATCTAAAGACTATCTACACATAGATATATAATTTTAAAAACATATTTTGTCCATTCCCAGATTAACCAAGAATGCTACTAGGACAAATGGGTTCCTGGAGTTATCACTTGATAACTGAGCATTACAAAGTTGGTCCCCTTAATCCCAGTCTTGTCCAGAGTTTTTGGTTATATATTTGTATTCATTTCAGTTTCTCTTCTAAATTTTAAAATAAACCTGGTGAGCACAAAACAAATTTTTCAGTCTTGAATTGGTAAAGACAGTATTTTGAAACTGGTTTTGATTTTGAAATTGGTTCTTAAGTTATCATCCATTTCCATTCTCTGAAATTTCCTAACCTTTACTAAAAACATCTCTCTTCCAAAGTTATTTCATAATCTGTCCCAATGGTTATAATGTAAAATTAAAGAAATGATCGTGTTTCTCAAAAGGGAATTGCCTACCGAATTTTACTCAGGCTAAATATTTTAGTCAGAAATTTTTAAGGTTACAACAGGGGTGGGGGTTATGTGGGTGGGGGGAGGGGGTTATATTGGGCATTAAGGCAGTTTGTTCTGTATGTTAATCTCTTGCTCTTGGGTGACTTAAGGAATGGTTTCATTTGATTTAAATGAAGATGGTGGTATCTTTCTGAAAATGAATGGTCAGTTTTATGGTATAAATGATTATTTTCTTAATATATGCAAAAAAGTGCATTGCTCTCTGTGGCAGAAGACTTGATTATCTGGAAGTTGTAATCCTCAACACAGCTTTCCCTGGTTTGCTGCAAAGGCACATGACTATAGAAAGACTAGAAGAGAAAGGGGTTTTAACAAAGGAAATCCTGTTCCAGGAATTGGGAAGTTTCATGCTTTAGATGAAACTCAGGTGTGTGAGCATCATTACCAAATGTAGTGTGTCCTTGCCGCATGTGGTGTATCACTGTCATGGGTTGTCATTTGCTGCTCCTATTTTTGAGACTGAGCCTCCGTTGTCACATTCTTTAGCAATAGGAAAGGTGAAGACTGGATATAATTGCTCTTCAGATTATAAAAACTCAACTGATGCAAATATATTTGAATATGCAGTGTAGTCTTAAATATCAAACATTAATTGTCAAGTCTTTTGCCTCTTGGGGGTCTTATTACATGAGTTGAATAGGGTCTTTTTATTGTGATGGGTTTTTTCTGTTGTTGGGCGAGGTGGGCTTGTCACAGGCCATAGGACCAGTCAGCATTTTACTGTTTACTATATTTGTCTTTTTATAAAGTATCTGCCAGATGCGATTAGAAGGCTAGCAAGCCAATAGTTGAAGATTTAATTGTATACTTCTTATAATCTACTTACTGTACCTGGACTTCCTGTTTATTCCTGAAGATGAAAATTTCCTGTCATTTCAAATCCTTGGGTGACATCAAGTCATTGGAATTTATCTACACGCTATAATGATATGATCAGACATCCATTGCATGAGCTGTTTTATTCCAGAGTAAAATACTGAAATTGTTATTCTTAATTATAGACTGTTAATTTCTGAGACAGTTTGGATAGAGATAAATGTGTGAATGTTAATTCATGTATGTAAATTAGAAATACTTTTCTAGATTCTGTGGGCTTTTATTGAAAATAAAGAATTTCTAGGGATTTACTCAGGCCATAGGATGGCCAAGTAATAATAATGACAATAATATTACTACCAATAATGGCTAATATTTATTGGGCACTTACGTTGTGCCAGGCAATATTATATTTTTTTAAGAATTTTTATAACAGCTTTATTGAGATATACTTTACCATAAAATTCACCCTTTTAAAGTGATGTACAATTAAGTGATTTTTCAGTATATTCACATAATCATGTTATTATCACTACTAGCTCATTTTAGAACAATTTCATCACATCACAATAAAATTCCATATCCAGTAGCATCACTTCCTTTCCCCCTCTCCCCAGCCTCTGGCAACCACCAGTCTGCTTTCTATCTCTACTGATTTGGCCAGGCACTATTCTTTAGTGCTTTTTATGTATCTCCTCTACTCTGTACCATAAAGTGCTACAATTCTCATTTTCAAAGTAGAAAATTGAGTCACAGAAAGGTTAATTAAATTGCCCAAGGTCACACGGTAAATTGACTTAAAATAGGAAAACACTGTAGATGGGACCATTGTAGGACACAGTTTTGAATTGCATTGTTATGTACATGAAATGAATGTACCCCTTTCCTAGGGTATAGGTATGCTCCCTGTCATTAGCCATTACATCCTACAACTGACTTGGAGATAGATAACTCTCATTCTTTTTTCTTTTCTCCCTGAGTAATAGAACACTATATTAGCATCTGAGAAAAACACAAGAGCAGTTGTACATTGGAAAGAGTTAGGTTTGCTGCCCTCCCCCACCTTCAGCCCCTTTTGTCTGCTTTCCCCCCACCCAACACTCTCTCTCTCTCCCCCTCCCCTCTCTCCCCTCTCCCTCTCTCCTTTTTCCCAAAGTTTTAAGAGTCAAGTGACTTCTGCCTCTTTCATTTTAATTCTCCCAGAGGAATGGTTAGTGCATCAAAATTTAACCTGTTTTTTCAGGTGCTTATAGTCAGGGGATGCATCTAGTCATTTATAATACCAGTTATATTTCTAAGACCTCAGACAGTAATAGTGTGAGAATAAAATTGTTTTTTACTTGAGTTAAACTAGGTGGGGGAATAGCGTAAGGGCTTTGCCTTAATGAAGTCAGTGGTTCCACCTGGTAGGAAGTAACCACATGCTACTCTTGTTCACTCTGTTCTGTTTATTTCAGAGCCTTTGTACTCTATGCCATCACTGCTGGTAATTTATTGGTTCTCTTCAGTACTCCATTTTAATCCTGATGTTTCCTGTAAATAATGAACCTGTGGAAAGAATAAATCTGTAAGATGATTTGTGAATGTTAAATGTGCAAATAAAAACACTGGAAAAGGAGATTTTGTACGTGCCTATTCTTGAGCTGAAAGACACAGAGATATTGGCTACATACTGTTTTCAGATGTAACATGTTGTTATCAGACAATACTGAATACTGTGTAGGGGTACAGGCACAGGCAGCAATTTTAAATCACATTTACTGAGCAAGTAATATACACCAGGTGTAATGTTAGCTACTTTATAACAGTATCTCCTCTAATCACAGCAGCCTTTTAAAATTTTGGTATTACCCTTATTTCAAAGATTTGAAACCTGGGAATTTGGGGAGGTTAAATAAATTGCCCAGAGTTGCAGTGAGAGGTGCCATTGGGGTTCAAACTCAGGTTTTATGACTCCATAGTGTTCTATATTAGTTCCTTGCCAAATTAAAATCATGCCTATCCACTTAAACTAAGCCACATCAATTAGGTAGCTTAATAATATGGTGGGAAACTGGGTTTTCACCCATCTGCTGCGGACGATACTAGTTTCTGCTTTCAGTTTATGATCTACTTGGAGAAACCAAATTCCATGCACACTAATAGTTGAAATGCATTGTGGTTCTTATTTTTGGCACCACATAAAACTTTAGAATGGTCAGTGAGTATAGGAGAAAGTCTTTGAAATATTGGGAGAATTTGTATCATCCAAGAGGAAAGGGAGGACATTCCAGATGATAGGGAATATTTAAGAACAAAGGTGAGAGGGAGCAGGCAAGTCTAAAGCCATCTGTCTGCACATGTGCAAGTGTGTCACTGTCCTGTACATAGTCAGAATGCTTTGTGAAAATTTTCTAGCTGCCTTTATGTATTTTATTTCACTTTACAAAGTGGATAAAACATAAAAGCTTATAGCTAAGGAAGTAGGCTCAGATAAGTGAAGTAATATGCCTTGGGTGATAAAGCCAGTCTCAAGAACACAATTGGAAAGTTGTTGTTTGTGTTAATATTGATCCTTTTCTAATGATAGCTTGCATAATGAAATGAATTCAACTAACTTTGGGAAATAAAGTTGGTGGATAAGATGAGACCAAGTTATTGAAGGTAGGTATTAAAAAGTAGGAAATTGTGAGTAGCTGTGGTAGGAATAGTGAGTACTGTGGTAGGAAATAGGATGTTTTCAATAGTTCTGGAGCAGGGGAATATCTTGAAGAAAGTTAATTATAAAGGAACAAATGAGGACATATTGAAAAAATTGGATTGCAAGTAGGATAGAGAGAAGAAAGGAGTGCCAATATATTTCTAACCATGGGCCTGGTAGAATGGTGTGTTCCTGAGAATAGTTGGGGAGGTGCTGAGTTTGGCTATCAAAGTGGCCATATCCTAAAGACAACCGGAAATACGAGTCTGGAATATAGTAAAAATCATAGCTAGAAATGTAAATTTGAACTTGCAGATGTGATGCATGTTGTATGTACTGTTTCAGTCTTGTTGATAGGTGTAGTTGCTAAAGGGCAGGACTGAATAAGAATCAAAGATGAGGAGGAGGGAATGAAACTTATTTATGTGCTGTGGACTTCTACACGCTACCTTTATCTTACATGAACCTTTTGAGGTAGTTTTCTTCATTTTTAGAGGAGGAAGCAGTTTGGATTTGGTAAGTGGCAAAGGCAGAACACGAACACAGCTCTTGTCTAAGCTCAAAAGCCTATGCACTTCCTGCTGTGCTTTGCTACTCTTACAGAAAGTTTTGTACTCCGACAGCCTAAGAATGAGTGCCTTGCACAAAGCAGGTGTTCAAGAAATGTGTTGAATAGTTAAAAGAAAAGTAGGCAGTAAATAGGTACTACATGCTGAGTGTGGAGGCATGATGAGAAGCAAGAACTAAGAAAATATATTTGGCTAGAAGGCTATGGTAAATTGGTTGCATTAGTGTCCCAGTATCTTACCCCTCTATGAATCCCTGCCCTTTGCCATGTGACTTTGGAGTTCTGCTTAAGGAAAGGCAGAACCAAAAAAAAAAAAAAAAAAGGAGAGGCAGAACCTATTCTCTACCCCTTCTGTTTTTTTTTTCTCCCCAAATTTGTTTATTTTAATTTTTCAGTGTTACAAGATTGATTGTTCATGCACCACACCCAGTGCTCCATGCAGTACGTGCCCCTCTCGATACCCACCACCAGGCTCACCCCCCCCACCCTCTACCCCTTCTTTCTAGGTGGTCTTCGTACTTTGCTTTGCCTAATAAAATCTGGCAAAAGTAATGGTGTGCCATTTCTGACCCAGAATACCTGGGGGTCTGTGTGTTTTTTATTTGTCTCTCATTTCTTGGCCGTAGCTTGAGAGAACATTCCCGAGTTAGCCTGCTGGACACATGGAACAAAGCCCAGTCATCCCAGCCATAGCTATTCTGGATTAACCCAATACCAAAAGACTGTCAGACAAATGAGTGAGCCCTCTTAGAAGAACTTCCCAGCTATACCCAGTCTAAGTTGCCAATCTGCAGACTCAAGGACTAGATAAATGCAAAAGCCATTCTTTAAAAAAAATATATATATTTTTTGATGTTTCCAGTTATTAGGAGATGGAGGCACTGAGTATTGGTTTCTTATTTGTAGAGTCATATCAGGCACAGAACATTGGAGATGAAAGGAATTTTAGAGATAATTAATTCCATTTGCTCATTTTACAAAATGAAAAGCTGAGGGCCAGAGAGGGAAGGCTACTTACCCAAAACTATTAAGAGGAACCAGAATAAAACAGTTTTCATTTCCAGTCCACTGCTTTTTATATAACATAGTAGAGTAGCTGAAAGGGCCATAACCTAATGCCAAAAAGGAAAAAAATCACTAACGCTTTGTCAGTGGATATGTGCATATGTAACAGTGGAAAAGGAAGATGCTCATGAGAAATAGTGATAGGCTCCAAGTAAAAGGGTTTATTAAGGGAGTAACTACCCAAAGAAGATGAAAAGGACTGTGATTCTGAATAGAGTTGGTTGGTAGATTTAGCCTTGGAGAAAGTGGAGAAACCTCTTGTCAGGCAAAAGGAAGAATAAGTGATTAGAAGCATGGGTGATTAAATGTTCACACATTCAACAAACTGGTTGAGCATTACATTATGCTGGATATTGATTCAAAAATGCCTCAGGGTAGTGATATCACCAAGTTGGCGGCATAGGTTACTCCTAACTTTATTCCCCCCTCACAAGAAGAACAACTAACAACTATTCAAGAACAAGACACCACTGAGAGAATCCTAGAGCATAGGGGCGAGGCTGAAGCACCCCCCTGTACCACAGAGACCAACACGGATAGAAGGGCAAAAGAAGTACCTACATGTTGATGACATTGCTCCTCCCTCAGGCCAGAACAACACCATGTGGAGAGGTCTCCCCTAAGCTTCTGGTTTCTCCAGTGGGACAAGACAACCAGCCCCTCCATCATTATGGGTTGCTCTGCAGGAGCCCCTGCTCTGATCTCACTCCATGGGGACTGCAGGGAAATTTATGGGGCTCAACCACTCGGAATCTGATGAAGGAAGAAGCTTGCGACAACCATCACATGGATCTTGGCAGACCAAATTCTTATCTACAATGCCTGTATAATAATCCCACCTAGCAGTTTTGCTCGCCTACAGAACCAAGCTGGAGGCACACCCTGACTAGTGAACTTGGTGGGGTGCAGGTGTGCCTGATTCAGATCCTCAAATGAGATATGCTGGCCCTAGAACCCATGTTCTTATGCAGAGGCAAGGAGCTGAATCATAGCTCCATCCACCGTGGAGGGTCTTCCAGCCGCATCTGACCAGGAAGGCTGGCAAAAACTCCTGGAAGCTGTGCTGGCCCAGTGGTGCCTGAGCTGAGAGACCCCCTGATCAAAGCCAGTACTGGGCATGGAGCATTCCTGTGCTATGCACAGGCAGCAGGATTAATTCATAGCCAAAGCTGAGGGTAGCTCCTAGCCCCTTCCAATCTAAGAGACTGAGAAGTTGAGAGTAGCATAGAGTGCCCCTACCCCCAGCCAGGTAAGGGAGCTGAGACAGCCCCACTTGCTATGAAGTGTCTTCTGGTCTCATCAGACCAGAAAAGCTGGAGACAACTCCTGGAAGCTGTGTGAGTCAGCAGCACTTGAGCCAAGAGGTAGGCAAAGCCAATAGTTTTCAGAGGAAAGACAGTGGCCTCATTTAGTCAGGGAATTGGGGTGTAGGTTGGCTTGACTTAACAAAGAGCTTTTGCCTTTAGAGGTGCTTCTGCTGTGCCAGGGCAGGGATTCTAATTCATAGCCCTACTTATCACTGAATACAGCCCTCAGCCTATCTGACCAGGAAACCTAACCAGGGCACACAGGAAGTTGCATAGCCCATTCAACAACTCTATAATTAGTAGCACTTGAAAAAAGAGCACAGCTCATGGCTTACATAGTCTGCCAACCAAGACTAGTGTCCTTGCAAGTACTCCTTGCACTGGAGTAGGAGGGCACAAGAAAAATCTCGTCCCACAAACACAGCTAAATAACTATCAAATTATCCTAAATACCCCACAAGTTTACCTGAAGACTGACAGAATAAACTCCACAACCAAAGGGAGAAAAGAGGCCACATCAAGGAACTTAAGACCTGTGGACATGGTTTAGGGAAGAAATGGATTATAGGTTCTGCAGAGAGGAGGGAGCTGTGGTCACAGAAAAGGACAGAGGAGCACATGGGAACACAAAAGGAGAACATTTCCCCAAAGCCTTTGGCTGGCAAAACAGAGGAGCTGAATTTCGTTGAGTTCTTGCAACCAGCAGGGCCTTCAGCCAAGAGTTTTAAAGGTCTGCAGACTTGGCTGACCAAGACCAGCAGACTTGGCTAGGATAGTGCCTGGTGGGCACTGCCCTACTCCTGGAGAGAAGGCAAACGACCCAGGGGCAGATAGCATGGAAACAGTGATCTAAGGAATGCCTGGAGCACCCAGTGGGGAGATTATTTGCTCTGCTTGGAGTCTGTTCCTGAGAGGCAGCTTTCACCCAGACACTTCTTGGAAAACAAAGGAGCTGGCTGGCACCATTTCCCTCCTCCACCCCTCAGCATAAACACAGAGCCACCTGCTGGAAGCAGCACACTGCACACACTGGCTGCCTAACTTACATACACCAGACCCCAAACTCTTGCTGTTTGGTGGAACTGCCCTTCTTAGGCATGCTAGTCTCAGTCCCAGTACTGTGGGCCCCTCACCCAGAAGACCAGCACAAACCTCTGCCCACACCACATCTCCTGACCAGAGAGTTCTGCAGGGCCTCAGTTCTACTGGAAGAAGTATGGGGTCCCCTTTCATAAGAAGACCAGAGCACACATGGTTAAAACTTGCCACATTCAGACCAGGGACCAAACACTGCGCACTGCAGGCAAGGAGAGCCTCTACTGGCAACTGGCCTGAGGGATAGAGCAGCCACAGCACAACAGCAGAGTGCACGCAACAGACCCTGTGTGAAGCACCAACGCTGGGCACTACATGAGCTCTTCTTCATGAAGTCATTAGTTTCAGAAGCAGGAAACGTAACTGGCCTTCCTAACACAGAGCAGAAGGCAGAGACTTAGACAAAAGGCCAAGATGGAGGAATTTATCCCAAGTGAAAGAACAAGATAAGGCCTTGGCCAGAGATCTATGCAAAGCAGGTATAAGTAACATGTCTGATGGATAATTTAAATCAACACTCATAAAGATACTCACTGGGCATGAGAAAAGAATAAAGGACATCAGAGAGACCCTTAATAGAGATAAAAGGGTTAAAAAAGAATCAATCAGAGATGAAGAGTGCAATAAACAAGATTGGAAACAGCCTTGATGCAATGATGCTGGAAAAGGCAAGGGAATGAATTAGTGATGTAGAGACAAAATATATGGGGCACCTGGGTGGCACAGTCAGTTGCATGTCCAACTCTTGGTTTTGGCACAGGTCATGATCTTGGGGTCATGAGATGAGGCCCACATTGGGCTCCATGATCAGCATAAAATCTGCTTAAGCTTCTCTCTCCCTTTCCATCTGCCCCTCCCCCTGCACTCTCTCTGTCTCAAATAGGTAGATAGATAGATAGATAGATAGATAGATAGATAGATAGATAGATAGATAGATAATAGATAGATAAATCTTAATAAACTGGGGATGCCTCGGTGGCCCAGTCAGTTAAGCATCTGACTTGGTTTTGGCTCAGGTCATGATCTCAGGGTTGTGAGATCAAGCCCCACCTTGGGCTCCACACTGGGCATAGAGCCTGCTTAAGATTCTCTTTCAATTCCTCTCCTTCAGCACCTTCCCCTCCACCACTTGTGCACTCTCTCTCTCTAGAAAGAAAGAAAGAAAGAAAGAGAAAATAATGAAGCTGAACAGAAGAGAAAAAGAATTATGAACACAGGAATAGACCTGAGAAACTCAGTGACTTCATCAAATGTAACAACATTTATATTATAGGAGTCCCAGAAGAAGAAGAGAGGGAAAAGGGGACAGAAAATTTGAGGAAATAATAGCTGATAATTTCCTAATCTGGGGAAGGAAACAGACATCCAGATAGAAGAGGCACAGGGAACTCCCATCAAAATCAAACAAAGCGGGCCAACACCAAGACATATTATAATTAAATTTGCAAAATGTATTCATAAAGAAAAAAATCTTAAAAGCAGCAAGACAAAAGAAGTCCTTAACTTACAAGGGAAGACCCATAAGTCTATCTGCAGCTATCTAAATAGAAACCTGGCAAACCAGAAGGGAATGGCACAATATATTCAAAGTGCTGAATGCAAAAATCTGCAGCCAAGAATACTCTATCCAGCAAGGCTATCATTCAGAATAGTAGGAGAGATAAAGAGTTTCCCAGACAAACAAAAACTAGAGTAATTTATGACCACTAAACCAGCCATGGAAAAAATATTAAAGGGGATTCTTTGATTGGAAAGGAAAAACCAAGAGGGACAAAGATAAGAAAGGATCAGAGAAAATCTCCAGAAACAATGACAAAGCAAAGTAATAAAACAAAGTAATAAAATGGCACTAAAAATGTATCTATCAATAATTACTCCGAATGTAGGGGCACCTGAAGTGGGGCAGTTGCTTAAACGTCTGACTCTTGGTTTCAGTTCAGGTTGTGGTCTCAGGGTCATGAGATTGAACCCTGCATCAGGCTCCCCACTCTGCCCAGAGTCTACTTAAGACTCTATCCCTCTCCTTCTGCCCCAACCTTTGTGCTCTCTCTATATCAAAATCGATGGATGAGTGTTTTAAAAAATTACTCTGAATGTAAATGGACTGGAAAAAAAAACACCCAGACCTGTCTATATTCTGCTTATAAGAGATTCATTTTATTTTATTTTAAAAATATTTATTTATTTTAGAGAAGGAGATAGCACAAGCAGGGGGAGGGGCAGAGGGAGAGGGAGAGAATCTCAAGGGGCTCCCCACTGAGTGTGGAGCCCAACATGGGGCTTGATCCCACGACCCTGAGATCACGACCTGAACCGAAACCATGAGTTGGATGCTCAACCAACTTAGCCACCCAAGCACCCCAAGAAAGTCACTGTAGATCCACATACACTTGCATGTTAAAAGTGAGGGGATGGGGAATCATTTATCAGGCAAATGGATGTCAAAAGAAATTTGGGCTAGCAATACTTAGATCAGAAAAATGAGACTTTAAAACAAAGACTGTAGGGGGGCCTGGGTGGCTCAGTGGGTTAAAGCCTGTGCCTTCAGCTCAGGTCATGATCTCAGGGTCCTGGGATCGAGCCCCACATCGGGTTCTCTGCTCAGCGGAGAGCCTGCTTCCCCCTCTCTCTCTGCCTGCCTCTCTGCCTACTTGTGATTTCTCTCTCTCTTTCTCTCTGTCAAATAATAAATAAATAAAATCTTAAAAAAAAAAAGACTGTAATAAGAGATAAAGAAGGGCACTATGTCATAACAAAAGGGGACAATCCAACAAGAAGATATAACAATTGTAAATATTTATGCACCCAAGTTGGGAGCACAAAAATATATAAAATAATTAATAACAAACATAGAAGAAGTCACTGACAATAAAACAATAGTAATAGGACTTTAACTCCCCAGTTACATCAATGGACAGATCATCTAAGCAAAAAATCAATAAGGAAAGAATAGCTTTGAATGACACACTGGACCACATGAATTTAACAGATATCTTCAGAAGATTCCATCCTAAAAGCAGCAGAATATACATTCTTTTCAAGTGCACATGGGACATTCTCTAGAATAGATCATATACAATCAGGCCTCAACAAATAGAAAAAGACTGAAATCATACCATGCATCCTTTCTCACCACAATGCTATGAAACTAGAAGTCAACCACAAGAAAAAAATTGGAAAGAACACAAATACGTGGAGGTCAAACAGCATGTTACTAAAGAATGAATGGCTCAAATAGGAAATCAAATAAGAAATAAGAAACTAATAGACTTTTAACTATAGAGAACAAACTGAGGATTTCTGGCAGGGAAGTGGGCAGGGAGATAGGTTAAATGGGTGACGGGTATTAAGAAGGGCACTTGTGATGAGCACTGGATGTTGTATGTAAGTAATGAATCACTAAATTCTACTCCCGAAACTAATATTATGTTATATGTTAACTAACTGGAATTCAAATAAAAACTTGAAATTAAAAAAAAAAGAAAACACATAGAAACAAATGAAAATGAAAACACAGTGGTCCAAAACTTAGGGTTGCAGCAAAAGCAGTCCTCAGAGGGAAATATACAGCACTATAGGCCTACCTTAAGAAGCAAGAAAAATCTCAAATAAACAACCTAAACTTATACCTCTAGGAGCTGGGAAAAGAACAACAAACAAGGCCTAAAGCCAGAAAAAGGAAGAACATAATAAAGATTAAAGCAGAAATTAATGATACAAAAACTTAAAAATGAATAAAGCCAATCAGTGAAACCAGGAGCTGATTCTTTGAAAAAATTAATAAAATTGATAAACCTCTAGCCAGACTTATTAAAAAGAAAAGAGAAAGATCACAAATAAATAAACTCATGCATGAGAGAGGAGAAATCACAACCAACACCACAGAAATACAAACATTCTAAGAGAATATTATGAAAGACTATATGGCAACAAACTGGACAACCTGGAAGAAGTGGATAAATTCCTAGAAACATATAAACTATCAAAACTGAAACAGGAAGAAATAGAAAACTTGAAAAGACAACCGGCAAAGAAATGGAAGCAGTTATTAAAAACTCCCACCAAAGAAAAGTCCAGGACCAGATTGGCTTCACAGGCCAATATATGTTTGGTAAAAGAGTTAATACTTATTCTCAAAGTACTTCAAAGTACCTTACTTTAGAAAAGGAAAGAATACTTCCAAATTTATTCTATGGGTCCAGTATTGCCCTGATACCGAAACCAGATAAAGACTCCACTAAAAAAGAGAACTACAGGCCAGTATCCCTGATGAAAATGGATGGAAAAATTCTCAATAAATACTAGGAAACCAAATTCAACAATACATTAAAAAATTCATTCACTATGATCAAATGGGATTTATTCCTGGGGTTTTAAGAGTGGTTCAATATTGGCAAAACAATCCTTGTGACACATCATATCAATAAAGGAAAGGATAAGAACATTATGATCATTTCAATAGACACAGAAAAAGTGTTTGACAAAGTACAACATCCATTCATGATAAAATCCCTCAACAATATAGGTTTAGAGGGAACATACCTCAACATAATAAAGTCTATATGTGAAAAATAGCTCACATCATCTTTAATGTGGAAAAACTGAAGTTTTCCTTTAAGGTCAGGAATAAGACAAGATGTCTACTTTTATGACTTTTATTCAACAGAGTACAGGAAATCCTTTCTTCCAGTTCTATATTTTGGAACAGTTTGAGAAGAGAGGTATTAATTCTTCTTTAAATATCTGGCAGAATTCCCCTGGGAAGCCATTGGGTTCAGGACTTCTGTTTGTTGGGAGATTTTTTTTTTCTCCCCAAATATGTTTATTTTAATTTTTCAGTGTTACAAGGTTGATTGTTCATGCACCACACCCAGTGCTCCATGCAATACGTGCCCTTCTCAATACCCACCACCAGGCTCGCCCACTCCC
>CM052801.1:45597286-45731625 GCA_028533885.1 Nasua narica
GGGGGAGGTGGGTGAGCCTGGTGGTGGGTATCGAGAGGGGCACGTACTGCATGGAGCACTGGGTGTGGTGCATGAACAATCAATCTTGTAACACTGAAAAATTAAAATAAACATATTTGGGGAGAAAAAAATGAATGTCTTGGGGATAAAGTGTACAGCCTGTTGACTATAGTTAATTAATACAGTAACGCGTATGTGAAAGTTGCTGAGAGTAGATTTAAATGTTCCCATCACATAAAAAAAATTCTGTAAGCTTGTATTGTGATTTATGTTAACTAGACTTATTTCACAATATGTACACATATCAAATCATTATATTGTAACCTGACACTAACATAATGTATGTCAGTCAATTATATCTCAATAAAAAGTTGAAAGTTTGGGCGTCATGAGAATTCTTTTGGTAAAGAAAAATTAAAAATAAAATGTATTCCTAAAAAAAGATAAAAAAATAAAATATATTCCTAAGTATTTCATTGTTTTTCAAGAGTGATGTAAATTGAATTGTTCCCTTAATTTAGTTTTGAGATTGCACATTGCTATTATATGGAAATACAATTGATTTTGTGTATTGATCTTGTACAACCTTGCTGAACTCATTTATTAGTTCAAATAGATTTTTATGGTTTTATATGTAAAAGATCATGTTCTGTGCAACTAGAGATTGTTTTACTCTTTCATTTTTTTACATGATTTCAATATTTATCTTAACACAGTAATCAAGACAGCATGGTGCTGGCAAAAGAAAAGACACATTTATCAATAGAACAGTAAAAAGAGTCCAGAAATAGAACCACGCAAATACAATCAGCAGTTCTTTGATAAGGAAACAAAGTCAATTCAATGGAGCAAAGATAGTCTTTTTATAAAATATATATATAATCTCCTAGACACAGACCTTGCATTTTACATAAAAATTAACTGTATCATAGACCTGTGAAATAGGAGAAAATCACTACGACTTTGGGTTTGGTAATGATATTTCAAATATCATTACCAATACCATTCATGAAAGAAAAGTTTGGTAAATTGGACTTTTTTTTTCTTTTGTAAAGATCTTGTGGGAACTTTATTTTTTCCCCAAATACTTTTATTTTATTTTTATTTTTTCAGTGTTACAAGGTTAATCGTTCATGCACCACACCCAGTGCTCCAAACTGGATACCTTTTAATTTCTTTTTCTTCCCTAATTTATCTGATTAATACTGCCATTATAGTGTTAAACAGAAATGCCAATATAGTGTTAAATAGAAATTTCTCTGCCTGGCTGGCTCAGTCAGTTAATCACCTGCCTTCAGCTCAGATCACAATCCCAGGGTCCTGGGCTGGAGTCCTACATTGGGCTCCCTACTCAGTGGGGAGTTTGCTCCTCCTTCTCCCTCTGCCCCTCCTCTGGCTTGTGCTCTGCTCTCTCTTGCTCACTCTCTCTCTCTCTCTCAAAGAAGTAAATAAAATCTTAAAAAAAAAAAAAAAAAAGAAGTGCCAAACGCAGATATCTTGTTTTTATCCTGCTTTTAGGTAGAAAATAGTCTTTCCCCTTTAAGCATGATGTTAGCTATAAGATTTCTCACATAAATACCTCCTATTCATACTTAAAAATCCTTTTTTATATGTTGCTAAGTTTGCTAGTGTGCTGTGTTGAAGATTTTTACGTCTATATTCATAAAAGGTATTGATTTGTAATTTATTTTCCCATGATGTCTTTTTCTGGCGTAGGTATCAAGGTAATACTGTCCTCATAGTATGAATTGGGAAGTATCACTACGTTTTCATTTACTGGAAACATATTTTAATGACTGGTGTTAATTTCTTAATAAATATTTGGTAGAACTAATCAGTGAAATCATTTTGGCCCTGGGATTTTCTTCATAGGAAGATTTTTTTTTAATTACTAATACAATCACTTTGCTTATTCTAAGTCTATTTAGATTTTCTATTTCTTCTTCGGTTGTTTTTGGTAGTTTGTGTGTTTTTAGAAGTTTGTGTATTGCATATGTTATTTCTGGCATACAACTGTTCATAGCATTTCCTTATAATCCCTTTTGCCCTTAAAATTGGTGGTAATATCCCCCTTTTAATTTCTAATTCTAGTAATTTCAGTTTTCTCTTCCCCACTCCTTTTCTGCCTAGTCAAATGTATACCAATATTTTTGGTGTTCTCTAAAAACCAACTTTTGTTTTCTTTGATTTTCTCTAGTCTTTTTCTGTTCTCCATTTCATTTATTTTCCATCTAATCTTTATTATTTCTTTCCCTCTGCTTGCTAGGGATTAGTTTGCTTTTCTTTTACGAGCTTCCTAAGGTGGAAATTTAGGTTAGTGATTTGAATTCTTTTAATATTCTTTTAAAATATATATAGGCTTGTATTTATGAATTTCCCTCTAAGCATTGCTTTAGCTTCCTCCTATGCTATGAACTGAATATTTGTGTTTCCCAAAATACACATATTGAAGCCTAATCCCTGATGTGACGGTATTGGGATATGGGGTTTTGGAGAAGTGATTAACTTATGAGGGTAAAGCCCTCCTAAATGGGACTAGTATTCTCATAAAAGAAACCCCAGAGAAGACATCTCACAAGTTTTGTGTTTTATGTTTTGATTTTCATGCATATCAAAGTTTTTTTCTCATTATTGTTATGATTTATTCTTTGGCCCATTGGTTATTTAAAACTGTGTTATTTAATTTACACATATTTGTGAATTTCCCAAAGTCCCTTCTGTTATTAATTGCTAATTTTATCAAATGCTTCATATTTATTAGAGATAAATATGTATTCTGCTTTTGTTGTGTGGAGTTTTCTAGAAGTTATAGTTGGTCTGTGGTATTGTTCAAATCTTCTATTTCTTTGTTGATCTTCTATCTAGTTGTTCTGTACATAAAAGTGGAGTATCAAAGTCTCCAATTAATATTGTTTGTTTCTTCAATTCTGTCAGTTTATGTTTCATGTATTTTGGGGATTCATTTTTAAATGTGTATATGTTTAAAATGGTGATATCCTCTTGATGTGTTGACTCTTTCATCATTATTAAATATCTTTTTTTATCATTACTAACAATCTTTGTCTTATCTATTTTATCTGATATTAATATAGCCAATCCAGCTCTCTTTTGATTAGTGTTTGCATGGCATATCTTTTGATCATTTTACTTTGAACTTATTTATGATTTTGAATGTAAAATATGTCTGTTATAAACAGCACATAGTTGCATCATGTTTCTCTATCCATTCTGCAAATCTCTGCTTTTTTTAAAATTTAATTTAATTTTTTCAGTGTTCCGAGATTCATTGTTTATGCACCACACCCAGTGCTCCATGCAATAATGCCCCCCTTATTGCCCATCACCAGGCTCACCCATCCCAAATCTCCGGTTTTGATTAAAGTGTTTAAACCATGTGTATTTACTGTGTTAATAAGGTAGAGTTTGCATCTGTGATTTCGCTTTGTTCTGTGTGCATTTTATGTCTTTTTGTTTACCTAGTCCTCCATTACTGCCTCCTTTTATGTTAAATTAGTATTTTCAGTGTATAATTTTTAATTTCCTTGTCATCTCTTTTACTATACTTTTGAATTATTTTCTTACTTTTGGTCCTGGGGATTACAAATCACAGTTTAATTTAAAACAATCTACTTAAAAATATAAATAAAACAATCTACTTTAGATTAATATCTACTTAATTTAAATAGTATAGGAAAATGTTACACTTTTATAGAATAGAACTCCTACTCTGTTCTGCCTCTTCAATTGGCTACAAGGCTTCTGATTTCACTGATTGTGGGCCACGTGGAGCTGGAAAGGGTATTTGGTAATAGGGCAAGCTAAAATGCCACAAAATATGTTGTTGTTAGTGAGAGTCAGCCTTCTTGAATAAACACTCCTCTAACTATTGAAAAATTCTAGTTCATTTCCAAAGATCTGAAAAAAAAAAGTTAATTCTGATCATTTCTGCTAGTATTCTTGTTGATGTCATCGAGGAAATGGCTCAGTCATTGAGCGTTTACCTTCAGCTCTGGACATGATCCCAGGGTCCTGGGATTGGGCTTCCTGCTTGGAGGGAAGTCTGCTTCTCCCTCTTCCACTTCCCCTGCTTGTGTTCCCTCTCTTGCTGTGTCTCTATCAAATAAATAAATAAAATCTCGAAAAGAAAAGAAAAAAACCAAAGATAGAGAATTTTCGGGACTCATTTTGTTAGAAATTGTCCCAAAAAATTCAATTAAAAGTAGCATAGGCAAAAAAGTGTAATGTAGAGTTGAACAACCTCAGGAGAGGCAGGGGTATAGCTGGGCCTCAGGCACAACTGGAATCAAGTCCTGGCACACCGCCAAGACTTGAACCCACTGTATCTCACTAATAAGTTTATCTCTACGTGTCATCTTCATTATCTCCAAATGCAGACTGGCCTTCTTCACATGATAGCATGGCCTCTGTGCCTTGTATAACCAGAGATTGACAATCCCTTTCCCAAGCTACAGTTTGAAAAGCTAAAAGGTAGAATTCGCTGGTCCATACTTAAGTTGGACCAGCTTTAAGTCCATTATGAACCAGTATTAAGTCCATACTTAATTTGCCAGCCATCCCTAGATTCTTCTCTGAGTCAATAAGCTATTATCAGGAAGTATGTTTTAGAAGGGAATGATAGTACTGGGTATCTAAGAATATAACAGGTTCTGTTAAAAAAAATGGAGGGTAGAGGGCCCCTGGGTGGCTCAGTTGGTTAAGCGACTGCCTTCGGCTCAGGTCATGATCCCGGAGTCCCGGGATCGAGCCCCGTATCGGACTCCCGGCTCTGCGGGAAGTCTGCTTCTCCCTCTGACCTTCTCCCCTCTCATTCTCAGTCTCTCTCTCTCTAATAAAAAAAAAAAAATCTTAAAAAAAATGGAGGGTAGAACATTTCAGAGAAGAGGGAAAATTGCTGAGCAGACAAAGCAACTGAGCATGAGAGATTAATGAGGGGTCCCTGAAGCCTTTCAGCTCCCGAGATTTCACATGCTTCACTCTACATCTTCTTTTTCCCCAATGGAGCCAAGTCTGCACACAAACATGGACAGAGGAGGCCATGTGTTATCTCTTAAGCCTGATAGTCCTATCCTAATGCCTATACCCCTTGGTCTCTATACTCCAAATGCTAAGGAAGGGGACTGAACGGCTTATATTTTTTGATGCTTCCAGATAAAGTCCCTTTCATCCTGAGCACTTCTTTCTTGGTGGGGAAGCAATCAGTCCCCCTCCCCACTATGGTCCACCTACTGCAGCCTGGTCTTCTTCTCTGTGGAAATCAGCTGGGCCCAAGGAACCCACCTCACTACCACTGAGATTCATCTCATCCTACCACTGTGACAGTTGCACTCATCTCTGATGCCAAAATGACCTGACTTGCCAGATAATTAGGCCATACTAGACTGCCTAATTCCAAATTAGAGGATCCTAGATGGAAATGTGATGGAGTCTACATTTGAGAGTAATGACACATTTCCATAGTATTTTCCAGTTTACAAAAAAAAAAAAAAGAAAAACAACAAAAAACCTCTCATGCATAATGGAATTGTATCCGTTAGTATACTTTAAAACCATATGTGAGTTTTACATTTGATTTCAATGTTTAACTTAATAGAGGTTGATGTCGGGCACCTGGGTGGCTCAGTGGGTTAAGGACTCTGCCTTTGGCTCAGGTCATAATCTCAGGGTCCTGGGATTGAGCCCCACATTGGGCTCTCTGCTCAGCGGGGAGCCTGCTTCCCCCCCTCTCTCTGCCTGCCTCTCTGCCTACTTGTCATCTCTCTCTCTGTGTCAAATGAATAAATAAAAAATTTTAATAGAGGTGGATGTTAAAGCCGAGCTGCTTTCATAAAGAGTTTCATTTTTATGAAAATAAGTATAAATGTGTTGAAAAGCACAACCCTGTCCTTATCTCAGTTAACCTGTGCCATTGCTAGCTTGGCTGTTCAGGCTAAGGATAAATATCTCCCTCTATTTGCATGGCCCTTTACAGATCTCCAGTACTTTCACACCCATCATATCAATTGATCTTAAAAATATTTTTAGCAGGGTGCCTGGGTGGCTCAGTTGGTTAAGTGACTGCTTTTGGCTCAGGTCATGATCCTGGAGTCCTGGGATCGAGTCCCGCATCGGGCTCCCTGCTCAGCGGGGAACCTGCTTCAGTCTCTGACCTTCCCCCTCTTGTGCTTGCTCTCTCTCCCCCTCCCTCCCTCTCAGGTAAATAAATAAATAAAGTCTTTAAGTCTTTAAAAAATATTTTTAGCAGGTGGAAAGGACAGCGATTATTATCCAGGTTTCTCAGAATGGGAAACTGAAGCGTGGAGTCACGCAGAGGTTTGCCCAAGATTACTCAGCTATAAGGGACTGAGCTGGGATCATAAGGTGTATCTACTGCCTCTAAGCCTAGGGCTTCTTCCCTTCCAGTACAAATGTCTGTTCTGTTCCTGAGATGAGATTGCAAGCTCTTTGAGGATTGTGTCTTATTTATTTTGGGCAAACCCATATGGCTGATGCTCAGCAAAATTGGTGACTGCCTAATTTACAAATGAGGCCCAGACTCACCTGCTTCTGAAAAGTGAGGGGCTCAGTGTTAGAGAGTTTCAGAATTTATGAGAAAACTAGCCTCTCCATCTACTGCTTGGCCTTGCCACCAGGGGTCAGCACTAGTGCTCAGGGGCCAGGAGCCAGCAGGAAAGAGAGAGGAGAGACAAAAGTAACCTCCAGCTTCTGTTCCTAATGGCTAGTAAGGGGACTCCCATTACCCATGTAGGATGTGACAGAATCCAGGGCTTTTGGTGGGCGTTGGTGAGACGTGGGCCGGAAGGTGAGGAGACAGAATAGGACAGTGAAGGAAGCCTGGATTAGCATAGAAACACTGAGGCCCCAGTTCCCGTCCTGGTGTTTTGACCTGCCGTGTGACTTTGGGCAGACACATTTACCCGCTGGTCCTCAGTCGCTCTATCACACAGCAGGTTAAACAAGAGAGTTAGTTCATAACCAAACCTGCTAATCAGCATACTCTGAGGAGCTTTTTTTCAAAACGCTCAAGTCCCAAGACCTCACTCCAAATCTACTGAAGCGGAATCTCCAGGAAGTAAGAACTGTGATTGTGTCTTTGGCCAACAACTTCCCCACTGATTCTACTTACACATCCTCCATCTGAGAACTGCTGGGCTGTGTTGCTGCTTAAGAGCCCTGCCAGCATGTGGCCACTACCTCTTCCCAGGCAGTCTTAGGCAAGGGGGCTCACAAGACATCTCCTGAGCATCCATACCTCCAAGCTGTTCCCTTACTCTACTCCCAGGAGTCACACTGGCTATCTGGGGAAAGGCTCTTTCCCCACTGTCCTCCCTTCTCACACCCTGGGTCTCTGACTTTGCTGAGGTGGAAGCCACAGGGCTCCAGAAGTGCCACTTCCCTTGCCCATGGGCAGCACACCTCAGGCCCCTGGTATCTGCTTTGCCTTCTTCCCTGGGAAATGTCCTCTGTATGCTGGAGACTTTCAGCAGCATCTTAGAAGGAACAATCACAGGACCGGCAGGGGGAAAGGAAACATCCATGAGACAGGAGCTGAGAGAAGGGTTCCCTGTTATGACAAAAAGTAAAAGGCAATAAATAGACCCTTCTGTCACTAAGGATAACAGTAGGAATAACTCCTCCCATTTGGGCATTTTTACAATTTCCAAAATATTTTCACACTTTGTATTTTGAACCTCAGCAATCAACAATAGCCCTTGGAGGTAAGGGCCAGTATCCCCAGGTCTGAAGGCCCCGCTTTCCTGACCATCCTAGATAAAACAGTACTTCCTCTAACCCCTCATTTTTCATCTTCTTCCTCTGCTATATTTTATAGCCCTTATCACTACCTGGCATTTTATCTTACTTTTATGGCATATTTATTTGGTAATTTATTTATTATTTGTCTTCCCCACTAGAAGGTAAGCTTCAGGAGGGCAGGGGCTCTAGTCGTCTCATTCACTGCTGAAGTTCCAGTGGTTAGAACAGTGTTTGGCAATATGATGACAGCGAAGTAAATATTTGGTAATTTGTTTAATACAAATTAAACAATTTGTTTAATCAATAAATGAAACCTATAAATGGGGAGATCAAGTTCCATAAAGGGGAACAGCTTTGTCCCAAATCACACAGCTAGTCCCTGTTTCACATAGAATAAGATCCCACGTCCTTCTTTCTCATGGCTCTCGGGACAGTGCTCTCTCTATTCCCATGAAGTCATTACTGCTGCACAGTTCTTAGCTCTAAAACTACTCTGTTGATTCGGTGGCTAGGACATTAGAAGAGGGACATTGGACTTGGTGGTCAAGGCCAATGGTAATCACTGCAATCTTGAAAACAGCTATTTGCCTTATAAGAAGGAAAGCTCTGGTATTAGCCATAAGCTAAGCCCCTGGGCTTGGGCAGATAGCATCCCCTCAGTGGTCCAGGGAACTGGGTAAGTGTGTGGATGACTATGCCCGTGCTCACTGGTGAAGGCACTCCTACCAACTGTGGATGGGCTAGCAGGGGTGGCTGGGTTTTTTTTTTTTTTTTATTCCCCTTTTTGTGGAAGGCTGATGAGCATGAGAGTTACTTATACAGGCTCAAGAGCCAGCCTGCCAAGATTTGGAAGCTGACTCTACCACTTACTGACTGTATGACTTCAGGCAAACATCTCCTAACAACCTGTTTCCTCATCTCTACCTACCGGATAGAGTTACTGTGAGGATTAAATGAAGCAATCCATGAAAAGTATTTGGAGGGGCGTCTGGCACAAAGCAAGTACTTGATGCATGTTAGCCATGATTGTCGTTATTTTGCTAGAACTCATTATTATACTTTTTTCTTGTTATGGTTCTATTATTTATTTTATTTCACCATCCTCATCATTGTTATTATTTATTTTATTTTGCCTTATTTTTTGTTTCATATATTCTATGCACTTTTCTTCCTGCAGCCCTAGGGATTGATGGTAGATGGGGAAATGGAGGCACAGAAGCTCAGCAGTGGTCTGTCCCAGGTTTCATGTTCACCAAGTCACCAAGAAGGCCACACTTTCCCAGCTGAAAGCTTGCTTTTGATGAATTTGGGCTTCTTGGGAAATCTTCTTGCCACTAAGTTAGGGTCTGAGTCACACTGTACAAGCTGAATGATATCAAGCACAAGGAGGCAGATGCTTCTGGGCTGGACTTCGCACTGTGGGGGTCTATTATCTAAATGCTGCTTGAGACCCAGTCACTGTTGGTCTCCATCTCCTATAGTTGAGACCTTTTGATCCCAGCTGTAGGCCCAACCCAGTCCTTGGTACCCATCCTGACACTGGGCACCCTAAGCCCACCTACCAGCTTCAACATCAGAGCCTTGCTATGGCTTGGTCCTCGACCTGTGCCCTTGTTTGAGTCACTAGGCTCTGACTGGTAACATGACCAAGTCTCCACTTTGCCCACCCCAGTTCTGATCCCTGGTTCCATCCTTGATGATTTGAAAGTTGAACTTTGCCTTGCCTTTGCTGGTCCCCTCACAGACTAAAATCTGGTGCTTTTCTTCTGCTGGAATTTTGTTGTGTATAGACAGACACCCTCCAGCTGTAACATCCCAGCTGCCCCCTAAAGTGTTTGGCATCACCTACCCCCAGACTGCTTGTCAGTTGCTGTGTTTTCTGCTGAGATGTGTGAGACTGAAGACCTCCACTGCCCCCCTAGGTGTCCCATGTCCAGCTGTCACCTCAGGTCTCCAGAGAGCCTGTTCTTCCTGCCTTACTGCAGGGGTAGGAAGGCCTATTCCATACTACCTGTCCATGTCTGGTCTTATGTCAGGGCATCCAAATTTGCTTCAGCAAATTGAGCCCATGATCCCATGACAAGGAATTTGCACCTATTAAGTTTTTTTCCCCTAATATGTTTATTTTATTCTTTCAGTGTTATAAGATTCATTGTTCATGCACCACACCCAGTGCTCCATGCAATATGTGCCCTCCTCAATACCCACCACCAGGCTCGCCCATACCCCCACCTCCTCCCCTCTAAAACCCTCAGTTTGTTTCTCAGAGTCCATAGTCTCTCCTGGTTCATCTCCCCCTCTGATTTCCCCCCATTCGCCCTTCCTTTCCTTCTCACAATGCCCTCCATGTTTTTCCTTATGCTCCACATGTAAATGAGACCCTAAGATAATTGACTCTCTCTGCTTGACTTATTTCACTCCGCATAATCTCTTCCAGTCCCATCCATGTTGATACAAAAGTTGGATATTCATCCTTTTTGATGGAGGCATAATATTCCATTGTATATATGACCATATCTTCTTTATCCATTCATCTATTGAAGGGCATTTTGGTTCTTTCCACAGTTTGGCGATTGTGGCCATTGCTGCTATGAACATTGGGGTACATGGTGGCCCTTCTTTGTACTGCATCTGCTTCTTTAGGGTAATTACCCAGTAGCACCTACTAAGTTTGATAAAGAAGTCCTCAAGTATCAGATGCCACTACTCAAGGGTCTCCCTGAGCCCCTGAGACAAGCCCATGGGCCATCCTGTGGTCTAAACAGACATGGTCTGTTTTTTGGACTAGACTTTGTCCTCCTCCCTTGCTGGCCAGTGCTCCCAGCCTGCATTAGGCAGGCCAGACTTTATCTGACTCGTGAGAACCAAGGCAGCAACCCTTCTGCCAGAACATTTAAAGCCACCACTTCATGCAGAAAATTGCTCATGTGCTGGACTGATAAGGATGAACAATCCTGCTGATAATCAGATGCTCATGGGATTCAGCCCTCAGTTGTCATCATGTCTTGTGAGGCCCTGCCAAGCCAGCTGTGGCCCTGAGGGGCCCTCAACCATGAGAATGGAACCCAAGACCAAAAATAATAAAATACCTAGGAATAAACTTAAGCAAGGAGGCAAAAAACCTATACTCTGAAAACTATAAAACGCTGATGAAAGAATTTGAAGACAACACAAACAAATGGAAAGATACTCCATGCTCATGGATTAGAAGAACCAATATTGTTAAAATGTCTATGCTACCCACAGAAACTTACAGATTTAATGCAATCCCTATCAAAATACCAACAGCATACTTCACAGAAGTAGAACAAACAGTACTAAATTTATATGGAACCACAGAAGACTCCAAATAGCCAAAACAATCTTGTGAAAGAGAACAAAGATGGAGGTATAACAACTCCAGATTTGAATATACACTACAAAGTTGTAGTAACCAAAACAGTATGATGCTGATAAAAAATATAAACACATAGATCAATGGAACAGGATAGAAAGTCCAGAAATAAACTCATACTTACATGGTCAATTAGTCTCTGACAAAGGAGGCAAGAATATACAATGGGGGAAAAGACAGTCTTCAACAAACAGTGCTGGGAAAGCTGGACAGCTACATGCAAAAGAATGAAACTGGACCACTTTCTTAGATCATATACAAAATGGATTAAATGGATGAAAGGCCAAAATGTGAGACCTGAAATCATCAAATTCTTAGAAGAAAACATAGGCAATAATTTCTTCAAAGACAAAGTTGTAGTACTATTTTTTCTAGATATGTCTCCTGAGACAAGGAAAACAAAACAAAAAACAATTGGTACTACACCAAGATAAAAAGCTTCTGCACAGTGAAGGAAACCATTTACAAAACAAGAAGGCAACCTACTGAATGGGAGAAGATATTTGTGAATAATATATCTGATAAAGGGTTAGTATCCAAAATATATAAAGAACTTATACAAGTCAACACCAAAAAACCCCAAATAATCTTATTAAAATGGGCAGAAAACATGAATGGACATTTTCCCAAAGAAGACATACAGATGGCCAATAGGCCAACAGGCTCGTGAAAAGATGCTCAACATCACTAATCATCAGGGAAATGCAAAATAAAGCCATAATGAATTATCACCTTATACCTGTCAGAATGGCTAAAATCAAAACCAAGAAATAACAAATGTTATTGATGATGTGGAGGAAAAGGAATCCTTTTTGCACTGTTGATGGGAGTGCAAATTCTTGGTGCAGCCACTGTGGAAAGCAGTATGGGGGTTCCACAAAAAATTAAAAATAAAATTACCATATGATCCAGTAATTCCACTACTGGGTACTTACCCAAAGAAAACAGAAACACCAGTTCAAAAAGATGTATGCACTGCTCTGTTTATTGCAGTAGTCAAGATATGGAAACAACCCAGGTGTCCACTGATAGATGAATGGAGATATATATATATATATATACATACATATATATATATATATATATACATATATTACTTCATATTACTCAACCATAAAAAAGAATGAGATCTTGCCATCTGCAGCAACATGGATGGACCTAGAGGGTATAATGTTAAGTGAAATAAGCCAGTCAGAGAAAGACAAATACCATATGATTTCACTCATATGTGGAATTTAAGAAATGAAACAGATGAATAAACAAATTAAAAAAAGAGAAAAAAAAGCAAACTCCTAAATACAGAGAACAAGCTGGTAGTTGCCAGAGGGGCGGTGGGAAGGGGGATAGATAAAATAGATGAAGGAAATTAAGAGTACACTTATCTTGATGAAATGCATAGAATTGTTAAATCATATTGTAGTTCTGAAACAAATGTAACACTGTATGTTAATCATACTTGGAAAAAAAAAAAGAAAGGCGCTCAAGACCTCCCCAGAGAGGCAGAGTAAAGTGACCCAAGGTGTGGGCTGCTAGGCCTGGCTAAGTCCCTGAGCTTGGTCCTTAGGGATCATGTCCCCTTCCCTTCCTTTAACTCTCAGCATACCAGGCTGGTTGAAGTAGGGGCAACAAGAGCTAGGAGGTGCTGAGCTGACCTACTTATGGGCAGAACTACTGTGGCAATGTGCAGGGACCCTGTGTTCCTGAGTCAGAAAGTCAGTATTTCCCACCCCAGGGTTTCACTTCTCAAAGAGGCATTTAATGTCCTTTCTGGCCATCACCTTTTGCCTTACCTCAGTCTCTGGCTGCCTACCCTGATAGTCCTGTGACACAGAGAACTCCAGTCTACATCTCAGCTTCCAGCCATCCCTGGTCTCCTGCCTTGGGCAGTAAGAAATTCCTGCCAAAGCAAGGGTCATTTTTCAGCGAAGAAATGATTGACTCCTTCCCATCTGCCATAACTCCCCATAGTGTGGATATTTAAAATGGTGGTCTTCTGCCACTGGAAGAGGAACAGAAGGGGAATTCTGAAGTCTCTTGTGTTAGGCCTCCCTGGTGAGGAAACCTGGGGGACAGAAGGGGCTCAGGGAATTAAAAGCATAAAGGTATATCCTGCTTCTACGGTATAATCAATTCTTGGATTAGTCACAAAGAACATGAGAGGTAGAAAGACCCTTAGAACCACCTGGCCCATTGGTTTCCAAACCCAGATATTCATCAGAATCACCATAGATCCAGGCCTTACCCCTTAAGGTTATGACTCAGAATATCTAAGGAGGGACCTGACAATCTATACTTTTAAATACAGATGTGCAGCCAGGTTCAGTAAATATTGTTCTAGTCCAGTTCACTCACATTACAGATGGAGGAACTGAAGCTCAGAGAGGCATATTTTCAAGGTCATATGGCAACAACCTAACCTGATGTTGAAGGTCCCCTATGATCAGTTTTAATTTATCTTTTCTCATTCTAGCATTTCATTTATGTGCCCTTATGGTTGCTATATAATATTCAGGATACCAGTTAAGTTTTAATTTCAGACATACTTATACTGGAAAGATTATTCATTGTTTATATGAAATTTAAATTTAATTTAACTGAGCATCCTGTACTCATACTTACTCAATCTGGTAACTCTAAGCATCCTACACCACAGTCCACCTGAATGAACTTTGTCATATATGCCAGATGTAATTTCTGAATTTTTTCTTCTAGGCCTTTGCTTATGCTGTTCTCTCTGTCTGGAATACTCATCCCATTATTTCCCCCAAATCCTGCCCATTCTTCAACCTTAATGGCACATCCTCTCTTAAGCTTTCTTATTTTTTGAGCTGATCTTCATCTAGCCTCCTTGTCTCTCTACTTCCATGTCCTCATGCTCTATCTTGAATGAGAGTTCTTTATCTACTTGTCTTAACTCTCCCATGGATCATAAATCAGCCTGCCGTCACAGCAGGACCATATTTGAGTAGAGAGTAATGTGTAAACACATAAACTCTGGAGTCAGATGGGTTTTGCTCAGCTCTGTCACTTACCAACTGTATGACCTTGGACAAGATTTTTCATCTTTTTGGTACTGAGTTTCTTCATCTGTAAAATGGGAATTTTAAGAGTAATTTCTACATAGGGTTGCTGTGAAAACTAAATGAGACAAAGCTTTGAGAGCACTTAGAACAGAACTCGAAAGTGCTCAGTATATGTTAGTTATTGTTATAAATCACCATCTCTGTAACCTCAGGGTAAAACACAGAGTAGTTATCAGTAAAGTCTTCTCAATGAATAAATGAATGAATACACAAATAAAAGTAAAAGGCCTGGATATAAGATCCTGTGCCCTACTGCCAATGCTAGACACCAATGTGAACAGCTTTGCATTGAAAATACATGTGCATTAGAAAACAATGTTCCCTCAGGAGAAAGTTTCTGCCTTTGAGGAGCTGTATATAATACCATATTCCTCTCTGGGGATATAAATTGTTGTTTAGAGATTGTTACACAGTTTGTCTCTTCTATGTGTCTAGTCTACAATAATTATTGGAAATGAAAATCTAGATTTGTGTCTTCCATTCTATCCTTACCTTCCTATGCAAAGAAATTTTATTTTCATTGGGCTTTGCTCTTTCCCTTTGTTACAGTGAAAATCATTGATTGAAAGATTGGCAAATACTTGGAATTCTCAAGGGGGAAAAAGATGAGCTAGAAATGCCATTTTCTGTTCAGGTTAACTTTTCTGATTCCTCAGCATTGCCACCCCCAACAAATGCAGTATTTGAGGGTTCATTGGGTCCATGGCATTTATTAAAATGAGCATCAAATAAACAGGTAGAACTGTAAACAAAAGGAAGTGAGATAGGTGGTTTTCTAGTGCAGTGGTATGTATTATTATCATCTGAAATCACTTATGACTTTTGTTGGAAGAAGACACTGAGTATATTGCTTGATATATAGTAGGTGCCTATCATGTTCCTAGTTCAACCTGGAAAAGTGACTGATCAGACTCTGCCACAGAAACCTGGCCTGAACTTTGGTGCAAGTACCATTTATAGTCACCTCTGGTAGGCTCTTGAGGTCAGTAGGAATATGAGAGGTTCGTTGGGCCAAATTTTTCTCTGTATATGTCCAGTGACAGGGGGCTCACTACTTTATATTTGTTGCTGTGTTCTTATCTATGCTATGATCTTTGAATGCTCTGGAAAGCTCCGACTGCTGCATCAATGACAGATCTGGTACTAGAACCCAAACCTCTCTATAACTCAGAATAGGGTACTCTTCATTGTACTACCCTTGGAATTATAAAGCTATATTTATTCAGAGATGTTGGGAAAATAACTTTCCTAAGTAGCAGGTGACCTGGTCCAAGTCTGAGTTCTGCCATTGACTTGCTGTGAATAACTGGGCAATCCTTTTCCTTATGTGACCCTCAGATTCCCTTTTTGCACAATGACAATTTCAAACTGGATGATCTGCAAGACTCCTCCAACTCACATGTTCTAGGATCTTGTAATGAGGTCTAATCAAGATCTCATAATACAGTGGTTCTCAAAGTGTGGCCCAAGAATCCCTATGGATAACTGACACCATTTCCAAGGTTCAATGAGGTCTCCCTTTACAAACTACATATCTGTGGAAGGCGGTATTCTTTTCATATACTTCAACCAAAACAGCATATCATAGAAGACTGAATGCAGAAGCATCTGTGAGAATGCAGTTCTCTTCTATTAAGACAGACATTGAAGAGAGTATCAAAAATGTGAAATCAGGGGCGCCTGGGTGGCTCAGTTGGTTGAGCAATTGCCTTCGGCTCAGGTCATGATTCTTGAGTTCCAGGATCGAGTCCCGCATCAAGTCCCGCATTGGGCTCCCGGCTCCACGGGGAGTCTGCTTCTTCCTCTGACCTTCTCTCCTCTCATGCTCTCTCTCACTTAAAAAAAAATGTGAAATCATGTGCCTCTTCTCAGTAAATTTATTTTAGCTATAGAGGATATTGTTATTATTTATAAACTATATTAAAAGCATGTTCTAGAGACAGAGAGGAAGATGGTGGTGGAGTAGGAGGGCCCTAGGCTTGCCTCATCCCATGAATATAGCTAGATAACTAACAAATCATCCTAAATACCCCAGAAATCAACCTGAAAATTGTGAGAGCAAACTCCACAACTAGAGAGAGAGAAGAAGCCACACCTAAGAAGGCAGGGAGTGTGAAGATATGCTTTAGGGGAGAAATGGATCCTGGATGCTACAGAGGAGAGGGAGGTGGTGGAGAAGGGCAAGTGAGAAAGAGGAGCACACAGGGGATCCCACAAAGAGAACATTTCCCCATAGCCACTGGCATGGAAAATGGGAGTGGCTGAATCTTATAAGTTCTTGCAGCCAGTGGAGCTTAAAGCCTGGAGTTTTAAAAGTCAGTGGGCTTGGCTTGGATAGAACCCAGAAATCACCATGCTGCTCTTGGACAGAAGGCAGGCAAACAAACCAGGGACAGACAGTGTGGAAACAGTGATCTGAAGACTGCCTGTGGTACACAGCAGGGAGAATATTTGCTCTTCTCAGAGGGAGTCCATGAGAGTCAGCATTCACAGAGACACCACTCCAGGAACAAAGGAGCTGGCTGGCAATAGTTCCATCCCCCGCCTCTCAACATAAACACAGAGCCACTTGCAGGAAGCAGTTCAGTGTGGACAATGGCTGCCTAACTTGCTTACACCAAGCTCCACCCATCCCTGTGCTCTAGCAGTTCTATCCCCTCAGTCAAACTTGACTCCATTTCAGTGAGGTGGGCCTACCTGAGAAGACCCACACAAACCCTTATCCATACCACATCTCCCCAAAACAGAGTTTTGGAGGGCATAGTTCCAGTGGAGGTGGTGACAGGTCTTATTTCATAAGCAGAGCTGAGCACACCTAGTTAAAACTCAACCACATTCAGGCCAGGGACCAAACATTGCCCACTGAAGGCAAGGAGAGCCTCTTTAGATGACTGGCCTAAAGGATAGAGCAGCCAAAACACAACAGCAGAGCACACACAGCCAAATTGGAGACACTTACTGAAACGTCAAGCCCTGGGCACTACATGACCTTTCTTCCTAAGGCCAATACTTTCAGGAACAGGAGACATAACTGGCTTTTCTAAAATAGAGAAGGCAGAGACTTAGACAAAATGTGAAGATGGAGGAATTTATCCTAAATGAAAGAACAAGATAGGGCCACAGCCAGAGATCTAAGTGAAACAGATATAAGTAACATGCCTGATGGACTATTTAAAGCAACAATCATAAGGATACTCACAGGGGTTGAGAAAAGAATTGAAGACATCAGTGAGACTCTTACCAAAAAAAAGTAAAAGAGTTAAAAAGAATCAATCAAAGATGAAGAGTGCAATTAAGGAGATTAGAAACATGCTCCATGGAAAGAATAGCAAGTGGGAAGAAGTAAAGGAACAAATTAATATTAAGAGTAATATTCATATTGTAGGAGTCCCAGGAGAAGAGAAAGAACAGAGAGAAGAAAATTTATTTGAGGAAATAATAGTTGAAAACTTCCCTAATTTGGAGGAAGGAAAGAGACATCCAGATCCAGGAGGCACAGAGAATTCCCATCAAAACCAACAAAAAGCAGATCCACATAAAGACGTATTGCTATTAAATTGGCAAAATATAGCGATAAAGACAGTCTTAAAAGCAGCAAGACAAAAGAAGTCATTAACTTATAAGAAAAACCCCAGAAAGCTAGCAGGGGATTTTTCAGCAGAAACTTTTCAACACAGAAGCAAGCAGCACGATATATTCAAAGTGCTGAAAAGAAAAAATTTGCAACCAGGAATATTCTATTCAGCAAGGCTACCATTCAGAATAGGAGAGATAAGGAGTTTCCCAAAAACTAAAGGAGTTTATTACCACTAAACCAGCCCTGCAAGAAATATTAAAGAGGACACTTTAAGTGCTAAGAAGAGACCAAAAGTGAGAGTATAAAGGAAGGAAACACAAAAGCAGTAAAAATATTTTTGTAAAAATCAGTCAAGAAACTCACAAAAAAGATATAAAATATAATAACATATATCTAAAACACGGAGAAGAGAGGCATAAAGAATGTATTCAAACTTAATTAAAAATAGACCTATGACCCTGCAATTGCGCTACTCGGTGTTTACCCCAAAGAAGCAGATGCAGTACAAAGAAGAGCCACAAGTACCCCAATGTTCATAGCCACAATGTCCACAATAGCCAAACTGTGGAAAGAACCAAAATGCCCTTCAACAGATGAGTGGATAAGGAAGATGTGGTACATCTATACAATGGAATATTAGGCCTCCATCAGAAAGGATGACTATCCAACTTTTGTATCAACATAGACAGGACTAGAAGAGATTATGCGGACTGAAATAAGTCAAGCGGAGAGAGGCAATTATCTTATGGTCTCACTTACATGTGGAGTATAAAGAAAATCATGGAGGGCATCGTGAGAAGGAAGGGAAGGGTGAATGGGGGGAAATTGGAGGGGGTGATGAACCATGAGAGACTGTGGACTCTGAGCAGCAAACTGAGGGTTTTGGAGGGGAGGAGGTGGGGGGGTGGGTGATCCTGGTGGTGGGTATTGAGAAGGGCACGTATTGCATGGAGCACTGGGTGTGGTGCATGAACAATCAATCTTGTAACACTGAAAAAATAAAATAAACATATTTGGGGAGAAAAAAAATTTGCCAATTGTAGTACAAAATAATAAAAAAAAGAATGTATTCAAACTAAAATGATCATCAACTTAATAGACCGCTATTTGCAGAAAAGGTTACATACTAATCTAATGATAACCATATATCAAAAACCATTAATAAACATGCAAAGAATAAAGAGAAAGAAATCCAAATATATCACTAAAGAAAATCACCAAAACATGAAAGAAAGACAAGAAAGGATCAGAGAAAATCTCTAGAAATGACAACAAAACAAGTAATAAAATGACACTAAATACAAATATATGAATAATTACTTTGAATATAAATTGACTAAACACTCCAATCAAAAGACATAGGGTGACAGAATAGATTAAAAAAAACTGGGGTGCCTGGGTGGCTTAGTGGGTTAAAGCCTCTGCCTTCAGCTCAGGTCATGATCTCAGGGTCCTGGGATCGAGCCTTGCATCAGGCTCTCTGCTCAGCAGGGAGTCTGCTTCCCCCTCTCTCTCTGCCTACTTGTGATCTCTTTCTCTCTGTCAAATAAATAAATAAAATCTAAAAAAAAAAAGCCTACAAGAGACTCATTTTAGACAAAAAGAAACCTGAAGATCGAAAGTGAGGACATGGTGAAACATTTATCATGCAAATGGGTGTCAAAAGAAAACCAGAGTAGCAATACTTATATCAGACAAACTAGACTTTAAAACAAAGACTGTGACAAAGGACAAAGAAGAGTAGTATATAATAATAAAGGGGACAATCCAACAAGAAGATACAACAATTATAAATGTTTATGCACCCAAAATGGAAGTACCCAAATATATAAAATGATTAATAAGAAACATAAAAGAACTAATTGATAATGGAACAGTAACTATAGGGGACTTTAAGACACCACTCAAACCTATAGACAAATCTTTTTTTTTTAAAGATTTTATTTATTTATTTATTAGGAAAGAGAGAGAGTGAGAGAGAGCATGAGAAGGGAGAAGGTCAGAGTGAGAAGCGGACTCCCCATGGAGCTGGGAGCCCGATGTGGGACTCGATGTGGGACTCGATGTGGGACTCGATCCCGGGACTCCAGGATCATGACCTGAGCCGAAGGCAGTTGCTTAACCAACTGCGCCACCCAGGTGCCCTAGACAAATCATTTAAATGGAAAATCAAAAGGGAAGCAAAGGCTTTGAATGACACACTGAAACAGATGGACTTAACAAATATCTTCAGAACATTTCATCTTACTAAAACAGCAGAATACACATTCTTTTCAAGTACACATGAAACATTCTCCAAAATAGATTACATATTAGGCCACAAAAAAGGCCTCAACAAACAGAAAAGACAAAAGTCATACCGTGTGTCTTTTCTGACCATAACGCTATGAAACTAGGAGTCAATCACAAGAAAAATATGGAAAGACCACAGATACATGCAAGTTAAATAACACGCTACTACACAATGAATAAGTCAACCAGGAAATATAGGAATAAATAACAAAAATACATAGAATACATGAAAATGAAAACACAGTGATCCAAAACCTCTGGGATGCAGCAAAAGTGGTCCTAAAAGGGAAGTATATAGCAGTACATGTGTATCTCAGGAAGCAAGAAAAATCTCAAGTAAACAACCTAACCTTACACCTAAAGGGAAAAACAACAACAAATGAAGCCTAAAGTCTGCAGAAGGAAAGAAATAGTAAAGATTAGAGCAGAAATGATATAGAAATTAAAAAACAAACAAAATAGCTGATCAATGAAACCAGGAGCTGGTTTTTTGAAAAAATTAAGAAAATTGATAAACCTCTAGCCAGACTTACCAAAAAGAAAAAAGAAAGGACTGTAATAAAGAAAATCACAAATGAGAGAGGAGAAATAACAACCAAAACCATGGAAATACAAATAATTTTAAGAGAATATTATGAAAAACTATATGCTAACAAATTGTACAACCCGGAAGAAATGGATAAATTCCCAGAAACATATAAACTACCAAAACCAAAACAAGAAGAAATAGAAAACTTATGCAGACAGATAACCAGCAAAGAAATTGAATCAGTAATCAAAAACTCCCAACAAACCAAAGTCCAGGGCCAGATGGGTTCACAGGCCAATTTTACCAAACATTTAAAGAAGAGTTAATACCTATACTCCAACTATTCCAAAAACTAAAAAAGAAGGGAAAACTTCCAATATCATTCGATGAGGCCAACATTACCATGACACCAAAACCAGATAAAGACACCACAAAAAAAAAGAGGCTATAGGCCAATATCTCTGATGAACGTAGATGCAAAAATCTTCAACAGAATACTACCAAACTTAATCCAATAACACATTAAAATATATTCACCAGAATTGAGCAGGATTTATTCCTGGGTTGCAAGCATCCTTCAATATTTGCAAATCAATCAATGTGATACATCACAATAAAAGAAAGGATAAAAACCATTTGATCACTTCAATATATGCAGAAAAAGCACTTGATAAAGTATAACATCCATTCATAATAAAAACTCTTTAAAAAGTAGGTTTAGAGGGAACATACCACAATATAATAAAAGCCATCCATGAAAAACCCACACCTAACATCAGGTCAGCAACAAAACAAGGATGTCTACTCTCACCACATTTATTCAACAGAGTACTGGAAGTTCTAGCCACAGCAATCATACAACAAAAATAAATAAATAAAAGGCATCAAAATTAGCAAGGAGGAATTGAAACTCGCTATTTGCAGATGACATGATATTATCTATAGAAAACCCAAAAGACTCCATCAAAATAATTTTTGATCAGTTCTAGTAATTCTAGAACTGATATACAAATTCAATAACATCACAGGATACAAACTCATACATAAATCTGTTGCATTTCCATACACCAATAATGAAGCAGAAGAAAAAGAAATCAAGGATTCAATCCCATTTACAGTTACACCAAAAACAATAAGATAGCTGGGAATAAACCTAACTAAAGAGTTGAAAGATCTGTACTCTGATAATTATAAAACACTAATGAAAGACATTGAAGATGACACAAGGAAATGGAACAGCACCCCATGCTCATGATTTGGAAGAACAAATATGTTTAAAATGTCTATACTACCCAAAGCAATCTATATATTTAATGAAGTCCTTATCAAGGTACCAACAATATTTTTCACAGAGCTAGAACAAACAATCCTAAAATTTCTATGGAACCACAAAAGACTCTGAGTAGCCAAAGCAATCTTGAAAAAGAAGAGCAGAGCTGGAGTCATTACAATTCTGGACTTCGAGTCATATTACAAAGCTGTAGTAATCAAAACAGTATGATTCTGGCACAAAAAATAAACACATAGACCAATTGAATAGAATAAAAAAGCTCAGAAATGGACCTACAACTCTATGATCAATTAATCTTTGACAGAATAAGAAAGAATATCCAGTGGGAAAAAGACAGTCTCTAACAAATGGTGTTGGGAAAACTGGACAGCAACCTGCAAAAGAGTGAAGCTACAGTGAATTTTGGAACACTGAAACAATGAAATAAAATAAAAAAGAATGAAGCTAGATAGCTTTCTTACACCATATATAAAAATAAATTCAAAGTGGATTAAAGACCTAAATGTGAGATCTGAATACATAAAAATCCTAGAGAGAGTATAAGCAGTAAGGTCTTTGACATCAGCCATGGCAGCATTTTTTTTTAGATATGTCTCCTGAGCAAGGGAAATAAAAGCAAAAATAAACTGGACGGCAAAGAAAACAATCATCAAAATTTTTAGGCAACCTGGGGAATGAGAGAAGATATTTGCAAATGGCATATCCAATAATAAAGCGCTAGTATCCAAAATATATAAGGAACCTATACAAATTAACACCCAAAAAACAAATAATCCAATTATAATGGGCAGAAGAAATGAACAGACATTTCCCAAAGAGGACATCCAGATGGTCAACAGTCACATGAGTGCTCAAGATCACTCATCATCAGGGAAATGCAAATCAAAACTGCAATGGTACTTTGGTACTTTGGTACTTTGATGAGGACTGCATTAAATATATAGATTGCTTTGGGTAGTATAGACATTTTAAACATATCACCTCACACCTGTCACAATGGCCAAAACGAACAACACATGAAACAACAGGTATTGGTGAGGATGTGGAGAAGGAGGAATCCTCTTTACTGTTAATGGGAATGCAAAGTGGTGTAGCCCCTCTGGAAAACAGTATGGAGGTTCCTCAAAAGGTGAAAAATAGAACTACCCTATGATGGAGCAGTCACACCCCTGGGTATTTACCCAAATAATACAAGAATACTAATTCAAAGAGATACTTGAGTCCCTGTTTATAGCAGCACTATTTACAATAGTCAAGATGTAGAAGCAGCTCAAGTGTCCATTAATTGATGAATGGATGAGGAAGAAGGGATGTATATATACAATGGAATATTATTCAGCCATTAAAAAATAAATAAAATAAATAAAAATAAAAAATAAAATTGCTATGTACAAGGACATGGATAGAGCTATAGTATTATGCTAAGCAAAACAAGTCAGTCAAAGAAAGACAAATACCATATGATTTCACTCGTATGTGGAATTTAAGAAATGAAACAAATGAAAAAAGAAGAGAAAAAAGAGAGAGAGAGAGAGAAACCAAAAAACAGACTCTTAAATATAAAGAACAAACTGATTGTTACCAGAGAGGAGGGGATGGGGGGATAGGTTAAGTAGGTGATGGGGATTAAGGGGCGCACTTGTGATGGGCACTGTGTGATGTATGGAATTGTTGAGTCACTGTATTTTACATCTGAAACTAATATACCACTGTATGTTAACTAACTGGAATTAAATTAAATAAAATGAAGTAAAATACAGATATGTTCTAAAATATGTCATTTATGTTAACATGTCTAAATTTTAAGTATTTTTAAAATTTTTCAAGGATTTTATTTATTTGTCAGAGAGAGAGAGAGCACAAGCAGGAGGAGCAGCAGGCAGAGTGAGAAGCAGGCTGCCCGCTGAGCAAGGACCCCCCCCCCCCAATGCGGGGCTTGATTCCAGGATCCGGGATCATGAGCTGAGCTGAAGGCAGACGCTCAACCTACTGAGCCACCCAGGCGTCCCTTAAGTATGTGTTTTAAATGAATAAATAAATCAATGAATATTCACTAAATGTCTCAGTTTTAATTTCTAATATGGTAAATATCCATAGATACAGCCCACATAAATAAAATTTCTGGTCTTTAATAACTTTTAATAGTGGAAAGGTGTCTGGAGAGCAAGTTTGAGAACGGCTGTTCCAGTATGTCTCTGACTTCCTGTCTTCATTTGGTACAGCCTTCTCCTTCCAGTGGTTCCAGCTGTGATCTCCTCAATATCTGGCAGAAGGAAGGACACAATTACCTTGAGAGGAAGGCCATTCTCCCTAACTCACAGGTCTCAACCATACCAAGTTTTTCTTCTCCTTCATCTGGGTTCCTTGGCATGGACTGGTGATCTGGTGATTCTGGCCTTCAACAAGATACCCTATCACAGGCAGTGCCAGTTCCCAGGTAAGGCAATAAAGCAGCTGGCCTGGTGAATGTTAATGTGATTCATAGCCCCCCCACCCCCCGCTTGTCTCCCTGCCCTAAGTGCTGCACTTTCTATACCTCCAACCCTATTCCCTGACTTCCTCCCAACCACCACCCAGTACCCACCATCAGAGAAAGCAGGCTTCATGTCTGCTATACTGATATCTTGGGACGTGTTGGGTGTGAGGCAAGGGAGGTGCCCAGAGATTCAGAGTCCTTACAGAGTGTAGGAGGCAGAAGGAAGAAAGAGAGGAGGGAGGATTCATGTCAACTGAGAGAACCCACTACCTGTCAGGTTCTTCATGTCCCCCCTTCCTTAATGACAAGGCTGGGAGGTGAGTAAATATTTTTTATCCTCATCCTCATGTTACAGCCAGGGAAACAGAGTCCTGGAGATAAAGTGCCTTGCCTTAGGTGGTTACACAGTCAAAGAGTAGCTGGGCGTGGATCTGAACTCAGGTCTGGGCGATGCCAAATCAATGCTCCTTCTGCTTTACCGGAAGCAGGGAGAGTCAGGAACACCAGGAGAGGAAAAGAGAGTAAGGGAGCTAATAGCTATGGGACACTTACTATGTGCCGAGCGTGCTAAGCATAAACGGATGTTATCTCATTGACTTCCGGCCGTAGCCCCCTTATGTAAACAGTGAACCCACAGTTTACAGATGAGGCACCAGGCTTCGAGAAGAGAAGTGTGTTTCCTAAGGAAACCCTGCTAGAAGGTAACAGAACCAGCATTCAGATCTAAGTCCGTCTGGTCCCAAAGCCATAAATTCTTCAATAATAACAAATAACATCTACTGAGAATTTACTGTATGCCACACATAAATCTATACTAAATCTATACTAAATCTATACTAAACACTTTAACTCATTTAACTTAAATCTCCCAGCTAGGTAGGTGCTATTATTATCCCCCATTTTACAGTTGGGAAAACTAAGGCCATAGCAAGCCCGAGGTCAGAGAGAGAGAGAGCACAAGCAGGAGGAACTTAGAAAGTAACAAAGCTGGGATTTAAATCCAGGCAGCCTACCTCCAGAGTTTATGGGCGTAACACTGTTTTCTAGTATCCTCAAGGCTAACCTGGTATGAGAAGCCCAGAACTGAAACCATTCTCCTGGTCTCTCGGGTCACTGTATTGTGCACTATTGCCTCTGGAGTGAATGCCAAAGCCCCCTCCTCCCAGTAGCCTGAATCTGAAGAAAGGAGATGGACTCCAGGGACTAGAGGCCATGTGGCCATCCTAGGAGGTCTGTTCTCCCACCGTACAGCCTCTTCTCCAACAGTTGGTTCATGGTTCTCCATTCTCCCGTCCCTGGCTGTGGGGAAGAGGGCATATACTCAGAAGAGGGAGCATTTCTCTGCTCTGGGTCTTCCTGTTACTCTCCCACCCCATGCAGGGGGCTTTACCTTATAACTGTGTCCAGTTGGAGGTGAGCGGGAAGGAGCCAGTTGCCTTGACTATGGCTGACAGTCATCCTGAGGGGCCAACAGAGCAGACATCTGAGGCACCCCAGAGGCCAGGGCTAGAGAGAAGATGAGAGATCAGTTATCATAACTTCCCCCGGAGATAAATGGGGAAACAGAGGGCCACAGAGTAAATTGTAAGCAGAGCTGGAAAGATTCTCACAGACTCTTGGGACAAACCTCTGGGCCAAACCGCTAATGAAGAAAGTTCTCAAAGAAGCAGAGGCATCCTCAGAGAGTCCCAGGATTTGGTCCTTTGCCAGACCAGCTGGGGTCTCTGAAAGGGAAGTGAGGTCAGGGGGAGTAAGTTATTCTGGGCTTCGTGATGACACATGCCCCCAGAGACTCATGCCTGGCCCTTTGCCATGGGGTTCCTAGGAGCTTTCTGGCTGCCAGCCACAGCACCCTGCCTGCTGAGCCTTGGGGGAAGGGAGAATCCGTGCTTCTTAATGGCTTCCTGCCCATAAAGCCTCTAGAACTGCCTAGTGCTAACTTTATTTTTGCTTAAAGAACTGACTTCAGTGTTTCCAGGAGGTTCAAGTTCAGATTCCAGGCTGAACTTCTGGATCTATTCAGCCTGGAGTGCTCAGGTTTCTGAGCACAGGAACAGAGGAAGGAGGAAAGCCATCATCTTCTCAGATGTTCAGAAAAGGGCATACACTCAGGTTATCAGAGGTGGGAGAGAGTTACGATGCCCTGGGGCAGGCAGATCAATGAAATGGCCTTTGTGGGCTCAGATTCTCTTTGGAACATTATTTGACTTGTTACAGGCAGCACAGGAGTTCTGAGAGGAGCTGTAATCGTCCAGAATGCAGTTTCTTCTAGACTTGCCCAGTGCCTAACCCCAAATGGGAATCATAAAAAAAACTTGAGACTTAGACACCTGTGACCCTGCCTCTCACGGCACAGCCAGGAAAACTGAGGTCCAGAAAGGAAAGTGCCATCCCAGGGTGCCAGAGTGATTCACGATTCTTTTTTTTTTTTTTTTTTTTGTGATTCATGATTCTTAACTTGCGAGTGGGGGTTGGAGAATGACCCAGGGACCAAGGGCCCAGAGTCTCATGCCTGAGAAAGTTTCCCAGGCTCATAGCTTTTCCGCTTCAACCAGCTGCCTTCACACTTGCTTAGGTCCTGCCTGGGTTGACTGTTCGCCTCCCTGGGCTCTTTTCCTGGCACTCTTTCCACAGCCCCTGTGTGGTCTTGGTTGTACCCAGAGGCCCCCAGGGAGGGCTGGTGTGTCATTCAGCAGGATGCAAGAAGGCATGCATGCCAGAGTGCAGGTGGCAGAGTGATAGGGGAGCCGGCAGGCAGGCTGGACATCTCCAAGCTTGGGAACTGTAACGTTCAAGGAATTTCAACTGGTATTGCTCTCCACTCCCAGCCAACCAGTTAACGGTGCTGAGTTTGAATCAGTGACCCGCCTCCTGGTCCCTCCTCCTTAGCTAGCCTCTCTCTCCCTCCCTCCCTCCCTCCTTCCTTCCCTGGGGCCCTCTGGGAGGCGCCTGAAGAGGAGGCCAGCCGCTGCTCTGCGCCTCTTCCCTCGCTGGTGCTGGTGCGCTGGTGCGGCTGATGGAGCGCAGGGCCAGCCTGATTCTCACGGAGGCACGCATCCTCTCCAGTCTAGTCCCTAGAGAGAAAGAGGCCTGTGCCCAGCAGAACTCTGCTGGGCCCTGCCAGCTCCCTGCACCCCACCATGCCTCTACTGGATGTTTTCTGGGCTTGCTTCAGGAAAGTGAAGGTAAGTGATTGCCCAGACCCAGCCTGCTCTGCTGCTCAGAGGGGAAGAAGGCAGCTGGGGACCACTGGGTGCCAGCTGGAAGGCAGATGGGCTTCTGAGACTACCTTGGAGCTGGAAAGAATTGGATTCAAGTCTTGCTTTTGCCACTCTAACCAGTTCTGTGAATGTCTGCTGCTTTCCCATGAAAATAAGTCGGCTAGCTGATTATCATAAAACTTGCCTCCATTGCTTCCCAGGCCTTGCTATAAAGGCAAGATTCTTTAACCCCTTTGAGCCTCAGTTTCCTCAGCTTTAAAATGAAGTCAGTACTGGTACCGACCTCTATAAGGCAATGAGATTGGTATTATTGTTTATATACAAAATGTTTGCAAATAAAAGAAGTAATGTGTGTTAAGTTCCTAGCATGATGCCTTGCATATAGCACCCATACGAGTAATAGTAACTACTATTATGATTATTATTGCTAATTTCCATCAACATATATAAAGCTCTGTGTTAGGCACCATAGGAGTTCCATGAAGACAAAAAGGGACATGGCTTCTGTCCTCAAAGAGAAGGTAAGAAAAATGACAGATCTTTATCAAGCGCCAGTAGTGCTAGACACTATGCTAGATAGTCGGTCAGTAAATATTTGTTGCGTGCCTACTATATCCTGGGCAGGAGGAATACATGAGCACGACAGGACCCACAGGGATGTGCAGAACATAATTTCTGCTCTCAGGATCCTAGGAACTGGTATTTATTTAGTATCTGGCACTTTCAATTCATTTACTGTGGTGGTAATCTTTACCAAAACCTGTTGTTTTCCCATTTTTATAGATGCAAAAGAGACACTGTAAAAGATTAAGGAAGGTCGCTCAGATATGCCTGGCAGATTTGGGATCTGAACGCCTAAGTCCATATCTCTCTTGAGACTGTGTGGCTTCCCACAGTTTAATTCAGGAGGGAAACTTTTAAATAACTAGCCTGACTGAGGGAGGGCTGGGACCCTTGGAAGGAAAAATCACTTCCACCAGAAGGGACTTGGAAAGGTTTCAGTGGAGGTTACATTTGGGCTGAGCCTGTGGCTTGAAGGAAGAGAAGACTTTGTCAGTCCAAAAAGCGGGGAAGGGCATTCCAGGCATGCCTGGCAGAGGGACCTTTGTGAGCAAGTCTGGAGGCAGTCAAGTGATGGTGAGTTCGGGGGAAGGCTGGTTTCATGGTGTCTCTCAAGTACAGGGTCTGAGGGGAGAGAAACTAGAGAGGGGGAATGGGGCTGCCTCCCATAGGGTTTGCAATTGATCCTTGGGGCTGCGGTCTTTACCTAGCAGGGGTCCTAAATGAGATTTCCACCCATCTGCGGTGAAATGGGAGAAAAGTGGGAGTAATGTAGCACAGTTTTCAGAAAGCTAAATTAATTCAACTCAAGAGACTATCCTTTACTTGGAGATTATTATGTCCTTCTGATGGGGTGGGATTCAAGAGTAAGAGAGTTTAAAAATATGAGCAAATAAAAAGTTTGCAGCACTCTGTTCCCTTATTTATATATTTAGAAATTGTTTTTCTCATCTATGAAATTCCAAAGTCCAGAGACTGTTATCTTAGGGTATCAGGAGGATTTCAGTAAAGTAGGGATGTAATTTAATGGACACTTTTAAGAAATGCACTCCAGCAGCCTCCTGCTCCAGTGTGGAAGGGCCCAAATGGTGATGCCGAGGCCAGGAAGGTGGGTGTGATGGCAATGAGGCTAGGTGGGGAGGAGAGGATGGGAGAGGGATCTAATAATAAGGAGAAGGTGGGGGAAGCAAAAATGTCTGTGAGACTGGACACCTGATGGGCACCACTGTCCTCTACTCCGGCTAACTGTTCTGGGTGCTTGGCAGGGATTGAAATCACTTTGCAGTCATTACCTCAGTCTTTCAGACTCCCAGCAAACTCCCTGCCCATGTCGGCCTCTTAGAAATTGTTAGGGCAGGAGAGCCACCTAAAAGGCCTAGAGACCTCTATCCCAGTCCCAGACACTAGCGCGCGCGCACACACACACACACACACACACACACACACACTAGCCTTTGAGCAAGTCCTCTCTGAGCCTCCATTTTCTTATCTAAAAAAATGATACTAATCAGTGCCCGTCTCACAGAGAGGCCATGAGGGTTTGGGGAGGTTGTGTCTTTAAGGTGCTTAGCATGGAGTAGGTGGTCAACACATGACTTGTCGGAAGCAGACTTCCAAACTGCACACCAGTGACACTGAGGCAAAGAACAAGGATTATTCTCTATTTGGAAACTCCAGGGTTAAGATCTCAAGTCTTATCTGCTCCTTAGCCACAACTTCCCTTCAGCACTCTATACTCTGGCCCTGCCTGGATCTAAGACCAGAAGAAACCCATCTGGGAGCTGAGGGATGCCCCCTCAGAAGCCAAGGATACTGGGAAGGTAGCAAGACACAGGCCAGGGCCCAGGACTGCTTGAGCTGCACTGGGATTAGTGGCAGATAAGACCTTGGGATGTGAGATGAACCCAGTATAGTTTCATATGCATCTGTTGTTTCTTTCCCAGAGGCCAGCAGGGGCCAGAAAGCTATCAGTGGCCTCTTACCACAACTGAGCATCAGCATGAGTCCCTACTTCAGCCTCACACTCACACGTGCACACACACATATGACTCCTTCTTTGATGCGTCCTTTGCTCCCTTCCAGCACCTAGCATGGTGTTAATGCACATAACTAATGACCAGCATTTGGATCCTCTCTCATGGAACTCTCTTTGTATCAGGTGGGCATCTCTATTCCTGGAGGGCACTGACCTGGAAGGTGGAGAATCTGGCTGGAGCTCCATCTCAGCCATGACCTGTAGGTGACTTTGAGAAGATCAGTTCTCCCTGCTGTCTCTCAATTCTTTTCTTTTATAGCAGATAGATAGTCATACAATCTCAGAGATGGAAAGGTCCACAGAGTCACCTGTTCCTCCCCCTTCCCTCCCTCTAAACTACGAATGAAACCCAAAGATGGAAAGAGATGGACTCAAGGTCATGGGTGGGGAGGCAATCAGGGCACAGCCGGGTCCACACATGGTCTATGTAATAGACCATAATCTCCTTCTTTCCGCTGTGGCAAAATCCAAACACAACTTGTCTGCGGTAGAATCTAAGGGCAATACAAAGTGAGACTTTTACACACATATGACATATACATGTACACATAAGCACACATGGTAATATCTCTGTCTCACTCAGGAGGCAAAGCAAATTATGGACAGAAAGGTCCTTTGTAAACTGGGAAGCCTCGGAGAGTTTGGCTGTCCAGTTGTGGTCCAACAAGGGACACCACATTTTTCCCCAGTCACCCTACTCACATACGTAGGCGTGCATATGAGTGCATATGTGCACAAGGGCTCTCTTGATTCACCCAAGGACATATTCTCAAGCACCCCCTCCTATGAATGCATTGCCAGAGTGCACATGGGATTTGTATGTGGCTGTTCTTACACCCGACTCCTAGGCACGTGTTCATATGGGTGTGTGCTTTCACACTCCCTCCGCCCACTCATATTTATGTACATGTAAGCACACATGCTCATGTGTGCTTCTTCACCCCTGGGGCTTTTTCTGTCCCCAGGCCAACTCACAACTTCCCAGTCTTTGTCCAGAATCAGCCTGGCAGGATATGAGGTGAAAGTGTGACGGGAACTGGGTGATTCAGCAGTTGTACTCCCAGCCTCCAGGATGTCTCTGCCTTTCCAGGCCTTTGCCCTTATTGTCCCAAGCAAGCCCAATTTGCCACATGCAGTGTGTATTCGTTGTGGGAGAGGCAGGAAGGAGTGTAGAGAATTCAGGAGAGGATATGAATGTGGAGAAACTCTGAAATGCTTCTGGATGGCAGTCCCACATTCCATGTAAGAGTCCTTCTACATCTTGCCGAAAGGATGGCCAGACATTGTTGCATACCTCCAGTGATGTAGAGCTCACCACCTTCTCAAATAGCCTCTTTTTTTTTAAAAGTTTTATTTATTTATTTGAGAGAGAGAGGGGGGAACCAAGGGGGAGAGAGAGAGAGAGAGAGAGAGAGTCCAAAGCAACAAAGCAAACTCCCCACAGAGCACAGAGCCCAGCTCAGGGCTTAATCTCACAACTCCAAATTCATGACCTGAGCAGAAACCAAGAGCCAGATGCTTAACTGACTGTACCACCCAGGCGCCCTTCAAACAGCCTGTTTCATCTGAGGACACTGTCACAGGTCCCTTAACCAGCTTGTGTGTGTGTGTGTGTGTGTATGTGTGTGTGTGTAAGTGGTAGGTGTATACTTGTATATCTGAGACTTGTACACATGGTCACCTCTCAATTACTGGATTCAAAGAAAGGAATTATGACATACTCCCAGGTATGTCATATGGGACATATGGGAAAATCACTTAGCAAGGACAGGGCAAGGCCTTATACCCCATAGAAGGAGTCTTCACCCTCATGGTCTCTCTTTGCAGTTTAGTCATCTTGAGTGGTAGGTACCAGCTCCTGACATGGGTGAAAAATCCACACTACGGTTTGCCTCTGCATGGCTAATTGTAAATGGCCAATTTGCTGGCATATGTCACGTAGTTGTGAGGCCCAAGTCAATGGGCTGAAATAAAAGAAGAGATGTGATAACGTTATTGACACACATGGACTTAAAGATAATTGTGAGTTGGTTTCTGGTTAATCTAGAAAGCTTTATGGGAGGAGTTTCTTGGCTCAGAACAGAAGGCAGATGTGGCAGAAAGATTACTGGACATGGAGTCAGACTGGCTTGGAAGTAATGCCCACTTCTGCCACATCTAAGCTGAGTGGTCTTGGGCAAGCTATCTCTCCTCAGAGGATCAGACTTAGTGGACTTGCCAATGAAATAATGTGTATACAAGCCCAACACATAGTAGGTGCACAATTGGATCAGAATCTGAAGAGATGATCCATGGAGAAAAAGAGTAGGGAGGCTTCTTCAAGGAGGAGTAAGGTTGGGGACAGAAAGAGAAGCACAGAGCCAGAGGACTTGCCCTGGATGTAGAGACTGGGTGTGTACAGTTATGGGATCAGGGGTCAAATGAGAGCAGAGTTCAAATTTGGGTGGGGAGTTCGACTTTACCGAGGGTGCTCTTGATGCAGTGAAAAAACCAGGGTCTCTAAAATAACAAAACATGGAGTCAAGCCCTTCACTCTCTGAGCCCCAACTTGCTAGCTGTGTGAGCTGTGTGACTTTGAGAAAAGTACTTCACCCTTTTGAGCTTTAGTTTCCTGCTCTGTGAAATGGAGCTAATAATAGTACCCACGTTGTAAAGTTGTTATGAGGCTTAACTGAGTTAAGGTGTATAAAACACCTGGCACCCAGTTAGTGAGTATTAACCATTTTAATTATTTGTATACTGGGGAAAATTATAACTCCTACCTCACAAGGTTGTAGTGAGGATCATATGAAATAATGACAGCAAGGCCTGTTGAAATGTTTATTTATTATTACCTTGAAGAAAATGGGAAGTTTCCTTGAACTGGGAATAGTCTTGAGGAATTCATTCCTTCACTCATTACCAAGAAATACTTATTCAGGGCCTACTATGTGCCAGACGCTGTGTCAGTCTCTGAGGAAATAGATAATGGTTAACAAAATAGCTGTGGGCCTCTAACCTCATGGAACTTAACTGTCTAGTGGATATAAAATGAGTTTTTCATACTCAAAATCTCTAAGTGCTCTGTTGATGGGTATGACTGATTCAGTCCAAGTAATGCCAAGGTATGAAACTGTTCACTTAACAATTTTAGTCTATCTAGTACGGGTGCATGGCAATTCCCACTTAGTCTTCAAGGCAAAAGAATGGCCAAGCTGGATGTATGTAACAGCATAGCCAGAACCTTCTTAAAAGTAGGCCCAGCCTGAAGATGGAGATAAGGACCTCCATAACTTGCCTGATCTACACTCTAACCCTTGCCCCTCTCCCACAGTTGCCCCATTTCAGCACAACTGGTACTGTTTGATCAAGTCATCAAGAGATTGGACAATATTTGTTCTGAGAACTAGGGGAGATGGAGATGGGCACTGGGGAGGTGAGATGGAGAGTGGGAAGCAAAGCTTTGACTGTGACTTATGTCTTGGACACTAATTCTTACTTTACCTTTAGTTTTATTGGCACCAAAAAGAGTATGAGTGGGGGCTGGTGGGGGTGGAAGACATATCTAATAATATGGATGGTGAAGACAGAAGTAACTGGAAAAGGTTTCATATTGGCAATGCCAGGTTTGTTTTTTTCCCTCCAAAGCACTACAGAAAGTTAAAACTGATATTAGCTAACATTTATAGAGCACACATTATGTGGTAGACACTCTTCCATGCCCTTCACGTATATTAAGTCAGTTTATCATCACAATAACTACAAGGTTATTATTCCCATCATCCTGATTTTACTGAAACACAGAAAAAAGTTAGGAAACTTATCCAAGGTCACAGAGCTATTATTGGGATTTTAATCCCATGTAATCCAGGCACAAAGTCCATGTTCTAACCACTATGTTTATGTAATCTCTGCTCAGTTTGTGCACCTATAGAATGACTATGTTAGACTTGTTTACCTCTGAGAGTCTTTCCAGCTTTGCCACTCTCAACATTTTTCATATACAGTTCTTTGAACTTCCAAGCAAAGCGGGAAAAAAAACTGCTCCCCAAATGTCAATGATTTCCACCCAAGATCCTTGGGGAAGGGGCAGGGAGCTCAGGCTCAGGAAAATGAGTTTGCCCTGGAGGTTGGTCCTCCCAGCAGCCAGTAGGGCCTGAGAATAGCTGGAGGCTTGGCAGGCTCTGGGAGCCAGGGCCTGGCCTGCATTTCCAAGTTACTAGGAACAATAACGGGGAGCAGCCGCTCAAGTGGCCTATGCTGGGATGTGGAGTCAGAGGTTTCACAGAAGGGTGAAGGAGTGGAGCTCCTTGACCCCACCTCTCTGGCTCACCCTTCAAGCTGCTGCTATTGCTGCAACCTGGGAGCTTGGAGTCCAGTTCAACTGGCAGTTCAAAGGCTGGGGTTGCCAAGGGGCAGAAGAAAGGAAGTCCTGCACTCAGGGAGTGGGGTTTGAGATCCTGGAAGTTGGTGTGGACTGACTTTCCATGGACTCTACTCTGTCCTGGGCTCGGTCACCCTTGGAGCTTGGGAGAAGAATATGGTATAATGACATAATCAAGTAGCTGCTGGAAGTAGGACACCAATCTGGTAGCCCAGGGTCAGCCTCTACTTCCCCTCTCCGAGCTCCTCTTTCCTCATGTACGACATGGGGAGAATGTTCTTTACTTCATAATTGATTACAAGGATGACATATGAAAGGGCCTGCCACATAGTAGAGGCTCAGTAAATCTGAGTTAAATTTGAAGATAGTTGATTGGTTGCTGTAGGTGATACTGGACCCATGGTTTGTGCTCTGAGTTTCCTCATCTGAAAAAATAAGATTTACCTGCCTGAAGAGAGCAGGCTCTCTTGGGAACATCCTCTAGAAGTAAAAAGACAGTAGGAAACCTGATGTTACTAATCTGAGACTCAGGAAATGGGCTATTTAGGTGATGCCCCTCATCTCTCCCCACCTGTACTCCCACCCCTTTTTGAACTAGATGCAGAGTCTGGAAAAGAGGCTTTGCTCTGCCCTGGAACCACTGTGTCTCTCCCTTTCAGTCTTTCCCTGCACTCACTCCATCCAAGGCCCCTCTCTGGAAGGACTCTCAAGCTCTGGGCAGGAAGGAGGGTCCCTGTTGGCTGGTGGGAAAGTCAAGCCTTAGGGATATGACATTCTTGAGATTATCCAGAGAACCCCTGGGGGTTGCAGCTGGGAGCTCACTCTCCTCCCTGGCTCTCTCTCTCGCCTGCTGTGAAGGCAGAAGGATAGTAAGGAAAGACAGAAGGGTGGGGGAAGGAGGCCCAAAGGCAAAGGGCTGAGTCCCTTCCACAATGAGAAAGGGGGAAAAGAGTCCCTTCCACAACTGGCAGGAAGGAATTAAAGTGAAAAGAGTTCAAGGCAGCAGGAATTTCTGTCGTGGGAGGAGTTATAAAATGATATGCAAATCAGAATTCTTGAGGCTACAGGTCAGGTACTCTTTTGGGGGGTTGGTGAATAGATATGGGACCACCATAGACCTGGTGGCTAGGAAAAGACAGTCAGGCTTTCTGGGGCCACACTCCTAGCTAGCATGGGACAGCTTGTACCCTCCGAGAGGGAACCAAGGAAGTAGACTCTCTGGGGATTCCTCACAAGATTGTCCCAGACTCTGTGTTCTACAACAATCTAGAAATCATGTCTTCCATTGCCCTTTCCCAGTTGGGATTGTCCCTTGCCCTCCTCCCTGTGATGGGAGGATGAGAATTGTCAAGGACTCATCTATCATTATAGGCAACAAAGAATTGGAGGACCCGCAAAGAATTAGTCAAAGGCACATGGTCAGGCCCAGAATGCCTGTGTGGGTCAGTCTTACTCTAAATTAGGTCTCCTGTCTCCTTTCCAGGAAAGAGATTGGCATCCCTCAGGGCTGTAGCACCCCCTCCCAGCAGACATCACACCCTGAACTCCTGCACATGTTCCCAGGCCTCTGGGATGGGGTTTAAAAGTGGCATCATGACATCAACGCTCCAATTTAGGACCTGGTGGCAGGATGATTCCAGACTCAGCCAGCACAATGCCCTTAATTACCTAGGTGTCTCCATACTGGACTCTGAGCTCCTCTAAGGACCCAGCCTGTGTCTTACCCACCCCTGTGTCCAGCCCCACACAGCCCCTATTCTAGGTCTAGCCTAAAGGAAGTTGGCTGAGTGTATGGATATACATGCATACTCAGGCACATACTCGTGGCCAGACCCACTACACCCCATCCCAGCAGAGAAACCCTAAGAGGCAGAGAAGTCAGCTCTTGAAGAATCAGAAAAGCCTGCTTCCCATAGTGGCCACAGTCCGTGTTGGCAAAATACCAGCTGGGGCTGGGCGGAGGTGGTGAGGGCCCACTCTGGAGGCTGAGAGACGCAGACTGTGAATAGGGCTCTGTGTGGCCTAGTTGATAGGGCTGGGGGAGGCTGGAATGTGAAGAACGTGTTCTCATGACTGGCCCCAAGCTTGGGCCTGTGGCACAGGGCTGGCCAGGGGATGAGGGGGAGCAGAGAAACCAGGCAAAGAAAGTTTGAATAGTCTCCAGGCTTGCCCTCAGATAGCAGGGCAAGGGCTGGTCATAGCACTTGCAGGCCCAGTGGAAAAGTTGCTGGAGAGAATGAGGTCCATCTTGGCCACTTTCAGATGAGGACTCTCGGGTTTGGACAAGGTCTGCCTTTGCAACTTGTTTCCAAACCACCCCACTCAGACTTCCCACCTTCTCACCCAGCAGCAAGCTTTCGGCTCCTATTCCCTTTTTAGCTTGTATTCTCTCTTTTTCACACTTTCAACATGATTCCCTGTTTCCCTCAAAAACTCCTGATTTGTCTTTTTATTACCCACTAGACTGCAAGCTCCTCAGGGGCAGGGACCACATCTGTGGGATTTTGCATCTGTAGGTCTACCACAGTGCCTTCTAGACAGCTTTGAGCAGATTCTCCACAGACCCCTCAAATTCAACAAGTTCAAAACTGTGATTCTTTACAAAAGGAAGATTCCCCTACCCCCCAACCATGCCTTTTCCTCCATTCCTGACCTCGTTTAAAAGCCCTGTTATCCACCTAGTTGCAGAGGCCAGAAACTTCATCCTTGATTCTTTTTTTATGCTCCCAGCATCCTGTCATTGACTGTGGTTTTACCATGTAAATAGTTCATATATTGGTCCTCTCCTTTTCTGTCCCAAAGGCCATTGCTCCAATCTGCTCTGGCCTCTCTGTCTCTAGTTTTGTCTAACCTCCTCTAGTCCCATTCCCAATCTATTTTCCACTCAACAGATAAAATAACATTTGAAATATAAATCTGACTATGGTACCCTTCTCTTTAAACTTCTTCAATAGCTCCCCACTGGGCTCTGGATAAAGTTCAAGTTCCTTCATATGACCTACAAGGTCCATAATCTAGTCCCTACCAACTGTTTCAGACTCATTTCTTACTCTGCTCTCCAGCCAGACCATACACTTGCACAAACTACATGCTTTTATACCTCCTTGCCCTTTTCTACTCTCTTCTTTCTACCTGCCGTTCTCTTTGCCCTCTTGTCTCCCTCATGAACAACTCTTCATCCTTTAAGACCTATTCCAAATGCTGGCCTTCATGAGGCCCATGAAGGCCCTCACAACAATGCATCTTCATTTCCAGCACTCCATTTGCTCAGATCCACAAAGTTTTATACTTTCCAATAGCACTTATATGGAACTGTGATGATTTGTGCATGTGGCTTCCCCTCCCACCCACTTGGCTGTGATTTACTCAAGAGCAGGGAATGTACTCAATTTGTCTGAATCCCTGAATACCTAGCACAGGGGCTGGCCCTGATGAAGCTTGTAGGGAGTGAATGAATGAATGATGGGAACACTGTCACCATTAATCCTAGTCCTCTTCCAGAGTGGCTGTCTCTGTAACTGCTAGATTCCCAGGTTTGGAACAGCCCCAAATGTGAGGAATATGTTCTACAACAGGAAACAAAAAGAGCCTCCACTCTGTAGCAGAACACTTTGATGTAAAAGTTTATGCCTCACCATTCCCTGTAAGGTTCTCAGCTACTAAGATCAGGATCCAAAGCAGAGGTGGAACTCATAGTCTTGGCCCAGTCTAGGTTATCTGGGACTTCAGGGAGAAAAAAGAGGATATGATAAAATTGGGAGCTCCATAGGCCTAAAGTATAAACTTGGTTCTGACATTTACTACTTGTGTGACCTTGGATAAGTTATTTCACTTCTTTGGACCCCATTTCCCTCATGTGTTACATAAGGATAAAAAAAAAACCCTGCCATGTGGAATGTGTGTGAAGAACAAGGTCACTTATTTGTAACCTGTAAATTCCTGTGTAAAATTAAAGCCTAATTAGCTCCTGAACTATCTTTAATTCTGTTACACCCATGATGGGTTGGGGGATAAGGTGGGAGAAGAGGGAATTTAATGTGAATAGAACAGGACTGCAGAGTAACAGTCTACTCCACCCATCAGTTCATCTCCTAATCTCCCAGAATGGTCACATTTAGGACCTCACAGGGGACTGCTTCTTCCTTCTATCCCACTCCCTTATCCTTTTCTTTTACTCCCCTTTTGTCCACCACTGAGAATTATATTGACTTGCTTAGTCATAGGTCCCTTTGTAGCTTGTAGGGGAATACCATATCTGTCTCTCTTGATTGGTCTTTCTCCTCTTTTTCCACCTGTCTCATTCTATAATTTGCTATCTCTCTCATACTAGCATCCCTCAAGGTCTTGTCAATGAACACTCAAGGTAACACTTCCCACCCCTCCCGTCTTCTGGGGCCAATTGTGGGTTGAAGATTCACCAGGTTGTTTTGTGGTCTACCAGGATGGAGCTGAACTTTAGCCATTTTAATGTCATCGAAGGCTGAGACTAATCTCCTAAGTCTAGCAATCATTGTGGTCAAGTGTCTGCACCTGGTGTGGCAATCATTGTTCAGGGGATAGGAAAGATGACAGATATTATGATAATTCCTTTCCTGGTAAGCTTTTGGTTGGCTGCATAAGAGAAATCCTTCTTTCAAATTAACATCTCAACATTGCTTTCCTGAACTATTGTAAAAGCCTCCTAAAAGGTCTCCTTGCTTCCACTCTAGCTCCACAATGCATTTCTCACACAGCAGCCAGAGAATAATCTTTTTAAGGTGAAAACCAGATAGTGTCATTCTCCTCTACAACCTCCAGTGGCTTCATAATGTAATTTAAATCAAAGTCCCAATTATCCCCCTGGCCCTCAAAACCCCTTGCTTCTCTCTTTAACCTCTGCCAGGAATATTCTGTACCCAGATTGTCACATTACTGGCTCTGTCTTATCATGCAGGCCTCTGTTCAAAGTTCAGGTCCTCTGTATAATAATAAAAGGGACAATCTGGCAAGATGATATAACAATTTAAACATTTATGCACTCCATAGGACCACCGAAATACATAGAACAGTTAAAAACAAACATAAGGGAATTTATCAATAATAATACAATAATAGTAGGGGTCTTGAACACCCCACTTACATCAATGGACAGATTATCTAAACAGAAAATGAACAAGAAAACAGTGGCTTTGAATGACACACTGGAAGAGATGGATTTAACAGATATATTCAGAACATTCCATCCTAAAACAGCAGAATACCATTCTTTACAAGTGCACATGGATCATTCTCCCAAACAGATCACACATTAGGCCACAAAACAATTATCAAAAATTTCAAGAAGATCAAAGTCATACCATACATCTTTTCTGACCATAAAGCTATGAAACTAGAAGTCAACCACAAGAAAATATCTGGAAAGACCACAAATACATGCAGATTAAATACCATGCTATTAAACAATAAAGGAAGAAATAAAAGTGTATGGAAATAAATGAAAATGAAAACCAATGGTCCAAAGCTTTTGGGATGCAAGAAAAGTGGTTCTAAGAGGGACGTATATAGCAATACAAGCCTACCTCAAGAAGCAAGAAAAACCCCAAATAAATTACCTAACCATACACCTAAAAGAGCTGGAAAAAGAACAACAGACAAGGGGTGCCTGGATGGCTCAGACGGTTAAGCGACTGCCTTTGGCTCGGGTCATGCTCCTGGATTCCCGGGATCGAGTCCCGCATCGGGCTCCCAGCTCCACGGGGAGTCTGCTTCTCCCTCTGACCTTCTCCCCTCTCATGCTCGCTCTCTCTCTCTCAAATAAATAAATAAAATTTTTTTTAAAAAAAGAACAACAGACAAAACCGAAAATCAGCAGAAGGAAGGAAATAATGAAGACTAGGGCAGAATAAATGATACAGAAACTAAAAAACAAACAAACACCCACAATAGAACAGATCAATGAAAACAGGAGCTGGTTCTTTGAAAAAAATCAGTAAAATTGATAAATGTCTACCCAGACTTATAAAGAAAAAAAGAAGAAAAGATTCAAATAAATAAAATCACAAATGAGAGAGGAGAAATAACAAGCAAAACCATGAAAATAGAAACAACTCTAAGAGAATATTATGAAAAACTATATGCCAACAAATTGGAAAAACTAGAAGAAATGGATAAATTACTGGAAACATATACATATAAACTACCAAAACTGAAACAGGAAAAAAGTAGAAAATTTGAGCAGACCAATAACCAGCAAAGAAATTGAATCAGTAATTAAAAACTCTCAAGAAACCAAAGTCCAGGACCAGATGGCTTCACAGGCCAATTCTACCAAACATTTAAAGAAGTGTTAGTGCCTATTATTCTTAAACTATTCCAAAAAAAAGGAAAGTATATTTAGAAAATTTCCAAATAAAAAAGGAAGGAAAATTCATTCTATGAGGCCAGCATTACCCTGATACCAAGATACCAAAACCAGATAAACACTCCACTAAAAAAGAGATCTACAGACTACTATCCCTGATGAACATGGATGCAAAAATCCTCAACAAAATACTAGCAAACCGAATCCAACAATATATTAAAAAAAAAATCATTCACTACAATCAAGTGGGATTTATTCCTGGGTTGCAAGGGTGGTTCAATATTTGCAAATCAATTGATGTGATACACCACATCAAGAAAATAAAGAATGAAAACCATGTGATCATTTCAATAGATGCAGAAAAAGCATTTGATAAAGTACACAACCATTCATGACAAAAACCTTCAACAAAGTAGGGTTAGAGGGAACATACCTCCACATAATAAAGGCCATATATGAAAAACCACAGCTAACAACATCCTTAATGGGCAAAAGAGAGTTTTCTCTCTAAGATCAGAAACAAGACAAGGATGTCCATTCCCACACTTATTCAACATAATACTGGAAGCCCTAACCACAGCAATCAGACAACAAAAAGAAATAAAAGGCGTCCAAATTCGTAAGAAAGAAGTAAAACTTTCACTATTTGCATGTGACATGATACTCTATATAGGAAATCTGAAAAATTCCACCCAAAAACTGCAAGAGCTGATACACAAATTCTGTAAAGTCACAGGATACAAAGTCAATGTACAGAAATCTGTTGCCTTTCTATACACCAATAATGAGGCAGCAGAGGGAGAAATTAAGAAAACAATCCCTTGTCCAGTTACACCCAACATAATGAGATACCTAGAAATAAACCTAACTAAAAGGGTGAAATAACTGTACTCTGACGACTATAAAACATTGATGAAAGAAATGGAAGATGACACAGAGACATGGAAAGACATCCTGTGCTCATGGATTGGAAGAACAAATATTTTCAAAATGTCCAAACTATCCAAAGCAATCTACACGTTTAATGCAATCCCTATCAAAATACCACCAGCATTTTTCATGTAACTAGAACAAACAATCTTTAAAATTTGTATAGAACCACAAAGACCCCAAATAGCCAAAGCAATCTTCAAAAAGAAAAGCACAGTTGAAGGCATTACAATTCCACACTTCAAGTTATATTACAAAGCTGCAGTAATCAAAACATTATGATACAGGTACAAAAATAGACACATAGATCTATATTTCAATTAAAATAGAAAACCCAGAAATAAATCCAAAACTATATGATCAATTAATCTTTGAAAAAACAGGAAAGAATATCCAATGGGAAAAAGACAGTCTGTTCAACAAATGGCTTTGGGAAAACTGGACAGCAATACACCATACACAAAAAATAAATTCAGAATGGATTAAAGACCTAAATGTGAGACCTGAAGCCATCAAAATCCTAGAAGAGAGCACAGGAAGTAACCTCTTTGACATTGGCCATAGGAACTTTGTAAATATGACCTGAGGCAAGGGAAACAAAAGCAAAAATAAACTTTTGGGACTTCATCAAGACAAAACATTCCTGCACAGCAAAGGAAACAACAAACTAAAAGGCAACCTACGGAATGGGAGAAGATATTTGCAAATGACGTATCTGATAAAGGGTTAGTATCCAAAAAAATACAAAGAACTTATGAAACTCAACAGCGAAAAACCATATAATCCAAATAAAATATGGGTAGAAGGCATAAACAGCCATTTCTCCAAAGAAGACATACAGATGACCAACAGACACATGAAAAGATGTTCATCATCACTTATCATCAGGGAAATGCAAATCAAAACTACGGTGAGATATCACCTCACACCTGACAGAATGGCTCAAGTGAACAACACGAGAAACCACAGATGTTGGCAAGGATGTGGAGAAAAAGGAACCCTCACACACTGTTGGTGAGAATATAAACTAGTGCAGCCACTCTGGAAAACGGTAAAGAGGTTTCTCAAAAAGTAAAAATAGAACTACCCTATGATCTAGCAATTACACTGCTCAGTATTTACCCAAAGAATACAAAAACACTAATTCAAAGGGATACATGCACCACTGTGTTTATAGCAATATTATTTACAGTATCCAAATTATGGAAGCAGCCCATCGACTTATGAATGGATAAAGAAGATATGGTATACACACACACACACACACACGAATATTACTCATCCATGAATAAGAATGAGATCTTGCCATTTGCAATGACATGGATGGAGCCAGAGAGTATTATGCTGAATGAACTGTCAGTTAGAGAAAGACAAATATCATGTGATTTTACTCATATGTGGAATTTAAGAAACAAAACAATAAGCAAAGGGGAAAAAAGAGAGAGAGAGACCAAGAAACAGACTCTTTATAATTACAGAGAACACACTGGTGCTTACCAGAAGGGAGACGGTTAGGGGTGATGATGGAGATGAAGGAGGGCACTTGTGATGAACACAGGGTGATGCATGGCGTTGTTGAATCACTACACCGTACACATGAAACTAATATGTTAACTAGCTGGAATGAAACTAAAAACTTTAAAAAAAGTTCAGCTCCTTTGAGACACCCTCTCTGACCACCTTCTCTTTCTTCTTTTTTAAGATTTTATTTATTTGACAGTGAGAGAGGGAACACAGCAGGGGGAGTGGGAGAGGGAGAAGCAGGCTTCCCGCTGAGCAAGGAGCCCAATGTGGGACTCGATCCCAGGACCGCGCGATAATGACCTGAGCCGAAGGCAGATGCTTAATGACGGAGTCACTCAGGCGCCCCCTGACCAACTTTTCTAAAGCAATTATCCCTATTTTTCCTACCCTATTACTTCCAACCTCACCCTGTTTTTTAAGTTTCTCCTTCTTGGTTCTTAGTGATGTCTGAGAATTCCTTATTTATTTATTTGTTTGCCTATTCATTGTTTGTCTCTGCTCTATGAAAACAGGGACCTTATCTGTCTAGATGACTACTATAGGTTTAGTATAGTGCATAGTGCTCTATAGGGTACTGGTGCTCTATAAATATTTATTGAATGAATGACTTTAAAATGTGTTTTATTTTAAAAAGTGCTTTCATGTAAATTAATTTCTCGCAAAGCCTATGAGGTTGGGATTATTATCATTGTAGTCTTAAGGATGCAGAGACTGAGGCTCAAGAAGGTATGCCCAATGTTGCATAATAAGGTAGCCCTGAACTTGAGCTTTCCAATTCTAAATGCTGCTCTTCTCACCGACATACCTTGTTTCTAACCAAGGATGGTATGTGCAAAGCAATTGTTAATTGATTTTTTGATACTCCTTACTGTCGGTTCTTGGAACAGACTTGTGAGCTGTGCAGACTGTCTCCATTCTCCTGACTTAGGGACACTCCCCAATCCATGAGAGTGAAGTGAACCAGGGGAGTCAGTCACTGGAGTGGGAGAAAGTATTATGGATCAGGCAGTTAGGAGTCCGGGCTTCTAGGCTCTACTTGGCTTCCTATTGTACTTCATTTTCCTTTTCTGTAAGCCTCAGTGTGTCTTTCTGTAAAATGAGTAGATTGAATTTGCTGACTTCAAAGATTCCCTCTGGTTCTGGCATTGCATGGGTCTCTGCAATGTATTGATTTCTTCTCTGTTTCCTTTGCAGTGCTTCCCATTGCTGCAGAGAAGGAAGAATACCGGTAAGTGTGTGAGGTGGGGGTCACAAGGGTCATGCAGTGGGGCTGAGCTTCTCAGTGGTACTCGCAGGCTGGCTGATCTGGTTCCTGACCAATGGCCTAGATGCAAATCTGGAAACATCCTCTGTCTCCCTCCAGTGGGCATTTCCAGACCTTTTCCAGTCTTTCCTTTTGGAAGGGAGCGAGCATGCAGAACTTCTTTATTTCTCAGATGGACGGTTTGCTCTGGTCAGGGAGCCAGGGGAGGATTTCCCTAACGAACTATCAGCAAGTGGCAACCATCTATATGCTTCCCTTGTTCTCAGGTGCCTACTTTCCACCAGGAAGTATATTATGGGTGGGAGGTATGTTGGGAAAAGGAGTAGGTAAATGGAAGATAAAGGAAAGAAACATGACATTTAAGATTCAATGTCTGTGATATTCCCAACACTTGCTTTATCTGAAAGGTTAGTTAGGAGGGAGGGAATACATATAGCTCTGAAGGGAAAAATTCTTTCCTTTTACTAACGAGTTTCTTTAAGCCTGACTACGTATTTGCCTTCTGCCTCTGGTATCCTACTTGGGTGTGGGCAAGTTAGTGGCATTCTGGGAACAACTCACTCTTATTAAGGAGGCCACAGCTGACTGGAGGGGATACCTAGTTTGGGGAGGAAGAGAAAGAAAGATCCTGGCCAGGAATGCATTTGTTGCTAGAGTCCGAACTCTGGGTATTGGCTGAGCTTTGCTGAGGTCATTTAGGCCATCTTCCTGGCTCTAACCTGACCTCAGCCATTCCCATTGGCTGCAGTTTTTCTTCAGGATGAGCTCATGGTTTCTAGGTAGAAGTTAGGGCTGAGGGTCGCAGAAACAGAAAGGCATCAATGAACAAATGGCATGCTAAGGGCCTGTGTGAGGCGCCTTAGGGAGACTCTGGAAGCGACCTGATCTCTTGCTCCTAAAGACCTCCCCAGGTAGTCAGAGCCAGTTTGGGCACAATTTTACCTGAAAGCAGAAAGGTGATCTGGTGACTCCCAAATACTTTCCCACTTTAGGATCTTGAGTTCTTGGGTAGTGGCTGCTAGAAAAAAGAAGAATTGTCAGGGCGAAGTGTTTATTTGCATTGCCATGACAGCAGATGAGAGGGGACCTATTTTGAAGTAGGAACACTGTGTTGATCAGCATACAGCATACATCTGCTCTTCCACTCCCCATCTCCTCCCCCTCCCCCACAATTCCAGCCCTTCTTGCTGAGCGCAGTTCCTGCTTTGCAAAAGCCACTTCTGGGAACACAAGATCTGTGGGCTGCCCATCCTGGGAGAAGAACAAACTTCTCCATTTCAGAGACACCAGCTGCAGAGGCTAAAAAGAAACCCCTCACACCCTGAAATAGTGACCCCCTCAGATGAATATACTTGCAGCTGCCAAGCTGCCTCATTAGAATGTTTGTGCCAAGCTCAGTGAACAGGGCTGAGTCCTAGGAGGGTGGGCACCAGGTGGCTAAGAGATCTGTGGCTTCCTGAGGAAAGAGGAGAGTGTCTTTTAGGGGGTGGGCCCAGTCAAAAGAAGTTGCCGCCTACAAAGCTAAGCTAGGACTAGTTTTTGTCCTATTTCTTTAGGTTAAAGTTTGAAAATGTCTATTTAAGGGCAAACGTGAACACATTGTCTCAAGCCAATCCAAGGACCATCTGGCACAAATTATGACTTTGTGTGGATGTGGCAACAGAAGCAACAAGGCACTGGAAATCAAAGGACCTAGATTTTAGTCCAAATTTCATTACCAGTTCACTGTGTGAGTCCAAATAAGGAACTCCCTATCTCTGGGTCAGTGTCCACATCTATAAGATGGAATTTATTGCATGGAGCACTTGTATGCATCATACAAGATAGTGTGTTAAGAGGTCAAAATGCTGAACAAATGTTATTTCTGAGATCCAGCTCAGGGAAGGGGCAGAACTCTTGGGTTTTTTATTCATTTGTTTTTGGAATATGTAATACCTTCACACGCCTCAAACTTCAAGAGATAGGACAATAGTAAGTCTCCCCACCCCTGTCCCTCAACCACCCAGCAATCCTCTTGGAGATGGCCAATGTTACCAGCTTCTCAGGCCCTTGATGAGTTTAAAGATCTAAAGTGAATTTGCAAGACAGGACATCAGTGGAGGTGGCTGCCTGATTTGGAGTGGGGGGTCCTGCTGAGAGGAATGTGTGGAAAAGGCAATGGAGAAGGAATTGTGGAGTGGGAGATGTGGGGCAGTGGTGGAAGAAGCACGAGTTTGGATGTCAAGAGGTCTGGGATCCAGTCTTGATTGTTCCACTCATTGTTGAATTATCTTAAGAACCTTCCCCTCTCTGACCCTCAATGCTCCATCTGCACACGAAAACTATTGTGTTCTCATATGCCATTCTGACAAGTTCCACCAGAGTTGAACAGATATGATGGAAGAGAGGAGCAACCAGGGACACTTTAGAGAAGAAAAAGCCAAGAAATTGACTCAAAGCTGACAATTGAATATGATTTACACATGTCATCTTCATAGTAAGATCAGCCAATTAAGGTTTCTCTGACATGTTATTGCTTTTGTCCTGGTGGTCTCACTGAGAGTGGAAACCTTTGGCACTGTCTTCATAGGAGAATATTAGAAATGTCCAACTTGCTTCAACATATGTAGTGCTGCCCAAGCCCAAGGATGGGCTGAAGGACCTTTGATGGCTGTGCTATAATGGTCCAAAAATCCCAGATTTTACATATTTGTGAATCAACTGCACAACTTTTGCCATCACTTCATCCTGTGCCTGCTCATACTTATTTTTTCTTTACAGCAATCAGATTTTAAACAGTAACCTCACTCGAAGCCATAATATCTATGAAATTAGTGTTTGCGGTACTAGTTACATCTTCCTTAATAAATGTTGAATTCAGTCTATATCTATCATGATTCAAAATGTCAGTGTATCACTCCAAATGATCCCGTGCATTGGAAAACACAGAGGTAGCAGTAACACAAGTCAGTATGTCAGAAGGAGGTTCAGGCCTTCAGGGCCCACTCCAAGACTCACAAGTGCTCTTGGGCTTCCTGAAACACTTCATACTCCTTCCAAGTTCTCATATCATGTTATGCAAGCATGAATTGCTCCTGAGATGGAAATAGGTTCTGGAGCCCAGAAGGAGCTCCCTCCTTCCAAACAAAATCTACAGTTCTAAATGGCCTCACAGGTACTGAAGTGAGAACACTTGACTAGGGAACCAGGAGCTCTAGGACCAGTTTTGGCTTAGTTTTGCTAGCTGCGTGACCTTGGGCCTGTCCCATTCCCTCTCTGGGCCTTAGTGTCTTCAACTATAAAATGAATAATTTGGTCTAATGCCCTCAAAGGTATCTTGCTGCTCTGAAATTCAGTGACTCCTTCACTTACAGACCCCACACTTCTGCTTAACCCATTGGCCCCCAACAGTTTGCAGAGGTGGGAGGCTGCTGAGCTGAGCTCCTACTACCTCTGTACCAAATCCTCCCCAAGGCCCCTTGCTCCCAGTGCACAGAGCTCCTTTCGTTGCCTGAAGCCATTCAGGGCTTCTCTCCAGGTGCCTGCAGAAGTGGCTGAGGCGACCTAGTGGGTACTAGTTGGCCTGTAACAGGAGCCTGGTTTCCCAACCCAACTGGCTCTGGCCTGGTTACAAGCTTGGCCTTAGCACCAGACTCTGTGTATCAGCTGCCCCAGACCCCTCCCTTGGGCTCGAGGGGGCAGGGAGACCAGTTTAAAGGGGAAAAAATAGAAACAAATATATTAATTTAAGTGCATTTATTTAAGCTGCTGTTGGGTATCACTTCCAAGGCTCAGGAAGGCAGGAGACTGAAATAATGAGCCAAAGAAAATCAATAATAATAATAATTCAATTAACTTTCTTTCTTTGGAAAATGACCAAATCATTCTTGTAACGAATTCTTGACGGATTTGATTATTTAACATTTGCTATTTTATGAAGAATATTTGCAGGGTATAACTTATCTAGCATTTGACAAATAGCTTATCCAGCAACTTGGGATAGTATAAAGATCTACTTAGTTAGGGGATATCTGGAATTGATTATCATTTGAGACAGGAAACCTTTCAACCATGATCTACAATGAATTCAGCCAATGCAAAAATACTGGACTGTGAGTTGAGAATTTTAAGATCTAGTCCCAGGTCTGACATTAACTCCCTCTGTGACTTTGACTTAGTTGTTTCTTTTCCCTGGGCCTCAATTTTCTTGTTTGGAAAATAAAATGGTTGAAGTAGAAGGTCCCAAAGTCCTTTGTACTCTGATTCTGTGTCATCCTTGACCCTTCACCCCTGCCAGAGTCAGAGTGAAAGGAGGGAGAGGTGGAGATAAGGTCAGTGGAAAGGGCAATTTCAAGATGTTCTTGGGGCTTGGAGAAGGATTTCCAGACCTGTGGAAGAGTGTAACAGTTTCCTTTTGGGTCAAAAGGAGCTGGGAAGCCCAGGTTCCCAATGCCTGTATTCAGAAGTTCAAAACAGAAAGTCAGGCCAAGGCTTAGAGACACAGGTCAGGCAAATGTCCTGAAGCACAGCCGAGTGGGGCATTTTTATAGCCTGAACCAATCCAGAATATCAGAGCAAGGGCTGGATGGCATGGGATAAAAACCCCGGGGGCTAGGAAAGGGAATGAGAATTGCAGGAGGAATGACAGGTCTGGAAAAGACTTGGGAAGTGTTATTGGACACTTCTACCAGAACATCCCATAAATCCTTCAAACGCAACACTAAAACATCATTATTCATCATCATTCTCCTGGAAACCTTCTCCTTCTACAGGACTCTCTTTCTTGGTTAATGCACCATCATCCAACCAGTCAAGCAAGAATCATGGGAATCATCTGGACTCCTCCATCTCTGTCATTTGCTGTCATCGACCTCTTTGTGATGTTTCCTACTTCTGCCTCTTCTTTTCCGCTCATACTAGGATAGCCTTCCATATCAGCCCTTAGTAGCTCTGGCATGGATGGTTACTATGGCTTCCTAACTGGTATCCCAGCCATCATGCTTTCCCTTCCAGTCCATTTCCCATACTGCTGCCAGAGTTCACTCTTTAAGAGAACAATTTGGATACGCTCAAAAACTTTTGATTGTTCCTTACCTTTGGTCAAAGTCCAAATTCTTTTGCATTGGCATTCAAGGTCTTTCACAACTTAAAAAACCTGTCTTTCTTTCATCTCCTACCACATCCTCACATTTCTGAGCTCCATGGGACAACTCTCTATTTCCTGTACATACAATGAAGTCTCATATTGGACTCTTCACTGGGAGTGTCGTTGCCAGCACCCCCCCCACACACACAAACACACAAAAATACTTGGCCTGTTAAGCAATCCTCTAGACTCCCTTTCCATTAGTTCCACATCTCTATTATAACACATTATATTGTTCCTGATTTGACTCCTTTCTTTTCTGTACTTCCCACAGACCATGAGTGTATAAAAGATATATCTGACTGACTCCTGTAGTCCCAGAACTGAGCATGGGGCCTAACACAAGCAATGTATCTAGCAAGGACTGTCTTTTATTTTTGACAGCATAGCAAAAGAACTGTTGGTAATCAGGCTAGTGACATCATTCTCTCAGCACTTTCTTCTCTATCATTTCAACTCTGCACTAGATACTATAAATTGACACACAGACCCCGCTGTCTCCAGATGACAAGTTTTCTTGAGATGGGGACTTGAAGTTCCTGTAGTTCTAGCTAATGGTGCAGATCCACGTAAAACACATTTCTACCAAACCCTGGAAAGTTTGGGGTTGCCTTACATCTCAAGGCAGGAAGGGTACTTAAGGACCTTATTAACCAGTGGTTTTCAAAACAAGTACTGAGGAACTCTAGAGTTCCCAGAGAGTCAATGGGGTATGTGAAAGGATGACAGAATTGAGGGATGCTTCATTCAACCTAATCTATTCTACCTTTTGGGGATTTAATGAGGATTTCATTTGGAGACTGGAGTTGACCACATAAAAGTAGATGTTGGAGACCACTGCTCTAGTCCAGTGCTTTACTGCTAACAGCCTTCCTTTTATACCATTCCTGCTATGTATCCACTTGGGCTTGGACCAAACTCTCCAGGTATGGTCAAGTATCCCTTTTTGTTCTGCACTCATCTGAAAGCTCTTATTTATACAGAACCAGAATCTGCCTTACAACTTTCACCCAGCTGTCCTATTTTCACCCCTTGGAGTCTCATGGAAGTTGTTCCGTCTTCCCTACGACCAATATACTGGCATTTAGAATTTCTCAAAGTCTTAGATGGGAGTGACTCTGTAGTTCATACAGTCCAGTGCCTTCCCTGTGGTTGGGGAGCTCAAAGCCCAGAGAAGGCAGGGGATCTACATGACAACAGACAACTCATCAGTGGTAAAACTGAGACTAGAAACCAAGTTCCTACTCATTCCCACTCATCTGTAACATGAATCTGAGTTCATGTTATGAATATGTCTTTCCCCATAATAAATAGCTCCAACTCCTAAAATGATTTCTCACAATCCTGATGACTATTCCCTAAACTTGTTCCGGATGGACAGTAACCAATGGTTGAAGATCAGCAGCTCAGCTGGTGAAAACTCTATAGCCCCCAGGCTTTTGTTGGCCTGGGGTAAGGGCAAAGGCAAAGGAAAGCAAACTGCCATCAAAAACAGAGCTGTTCCCTCACCACAGTCTGGATGCTGTTCTCTTCTTCCTCCTCTTTCCATAAGACCACATTCCATTCAAACAGTGCTCCTCCCATGTCAGGGCAGTCAGGGAGCAGCTTTCAGAGGCCCCTTCTGACCTGTTTGCTATAGGGTCCCTGCTGTGTGACCTTCCACATCCCAAACCCAGAAACAGGAAGAGCTGGCTTGGTTTACATTTTGAGAAGAAAAATGAAAACATAGGAAGTGGGGCTCCTGAGAACAGCAGCTTCCAACTCTGTGTCCATGTGCCCCTGGAACAGGATATTTCAGAGAATACATTCCACAAGAGAAGGGAACGGCCTTCTTATTAATAACAAAGCACAAAGCCCTTCAAGGTTTGGAAAGAGAAAAAGGCCAAAAGGAGACTCTTAAGGAGGGGAGGGGCAGCCAGTTCAGAATCTCCAACCCTTCTCCCCTATCTACCACTTGGAGCTGTCATACTTTGATCTTCCTGCTGTTATCACCACATCTGGCACCCAGAGATCCCCCTGCTCCCTTTAACCTATGGCCCAGAAGAAGGTCTAGCCTCTTTTCTTGTTTATCTGAGTATCATCAAAGTAGGCTGTCACTCAGAACCTTCCTTTAAAACCAGGAAAAAGCAGACATAAATTAATTACAGAACCCACAAACAGCAGAACAATATTCAGGCTTTACAAAGTAAATGCCTCTTGTCTTAAAGTCAGCAAAAGGAGGGGAGCACTTTTCCAGTCCCCAAATATCTCTCAGGGTCACTACTTCATCGTTCCACATGAACTGCTGTAAGTTTGCCTGGCTTTCTCCCCTCTCTGCTCTCTGTTGCTGGGAGGCGGGTTCCATCTGGTTTCCCAACCATAATTACCAAAAGAGCCAATGCAAAAGGTCTTTTAGAAAAAAACCTTCCACCCTTCCTCCATGCTCCTCTGTTTTGATTCTTGAATTCCACATACGAGTGAAATCATCTGATAATTGTCTTTCTCAGATTGACTTATTTCACTTAGCCTAATACCTGCTAGTTCCATCCACATTGTTGCAAATGACAAGAGTCCATTTTTGAAGGCTGAGTAATATTCCATCGTATATATTAAAACAAGATGAAATCAGAGAGGGAGACAAAGCATAAGAGACTCTTAACCATAGGAAACAAACTGAGGGCTGCTGGAGAGGAGGGGAGTGGGGGATGGGGTAACCGGGTGATGGGCTTTAAGGAGGGCAGGTGATGTAATGAGCACTGGGTGTTATATGTAAATGATGAACCACTGACCTCTACTCTGAAACTACATTACATGTTAATTAATTGAAAGTAAAAAAATAAAATTAAAAGAAAAAGAAAAAGGAAAAAAACCTTCCAGAACCCCTCAGGTCCTTTCCAGTTCTGGGTTTTGCATCGAGGAACATGATTAGTTCACAGGTAGCCAGCAGGCTAAAAGTTTGGAACATCTGGGTGCCAAAGGAACACGGTCCCACAAAGAAACAGTTCTGGTCACCTCTGGAGCTTCTACAAGCACACACAACCATATGTTACACGCATCTATGTACACACACACACACACAGCATCTTTACCAAAAATCTTAGTTTTGCAGAGTAACATCTTCAAAATACAAAAATGTACTCCTGCCTCTTGCTTCTCAAAGGGGACTATGTGTCCCCTTGGACCAGGGGTAAGCAGAACCTCTTCCTGGAAGATGCTTCCAAGAGCATCTGCTTGGAATGGCTCATTTTCCTTAAAAGATCCCGGTGGAGGGAGCATTATTTTTATATGAAAACAAGCGCAGATATATGTTACGGAATAGCTTGCAAAATTCACATGAATTTGTGAGCTGAAAGTGGAGACTTCAAAGGAATTTCACACCTGTGGCTGACTACATGGGCTTCTCCAGCTCCTTGGGGCTGTGTGGGGAATGAGTTCATTCTGTTCAACCATTTGATACTTGGGTGCAGAAGTTTGAGAAGCACTCACTGAAATGGTGGGCTTCCTGAGGGTAGAAACTTTGTTTCGCTTCTCTCTGTATCCTCATGCCCAATACAGAGCAAGCCACAGACAGGGTGTGCTCAAGAACTATTTGCTTCATCTTTCCATCCACCCATAGGCCCAATCGTCCTTGTCAAGGAACAAGCAGAAAAAGATAGCCTTAAATTCGTGGAAAGAACTCAGTTTCTGGAGAATTCAGACAGCTCTGGATTGGATTCTGACTCTGTCACTTATTAGCTGTGTGATGACCATTCTGAGCCTCAGTTTTATTTTTTTAAGATTTTATTTATTTATTTATTTATTTATTTATTTATTTATTTGTCAGAGAGGGAGCACAAGCAGGCAGAGTGGCAGGCAGAGGAAGAGGAAGAAGCAGGCTCCCTGCTGAGCAAGGAGCCCGATGTGGGACTCGATCCCGGGACCCTGGGATCATGACCTGAGCCAAAGGCAGCAGCTTAACCAACTGAGCCACCCAGGCATCCCCTGAGCCTCAGTTTTAAAATGAGGATCGAAATACCCATCTCCTGGGTTATTATGGGAACTAAGTGTGGTAGTGGGTGTAAGAGTGCCCCTTGAAGCCCCCAGGCAATATGCAAAATCATAGTTATTAGGATTATTAAATGACCACCATGACTAGCCCAGGCAGGAGGGTGAGGGAAGGGAGAGATGTTTTCTGCAGCCCGGAAGTCTGACTTGAGATTAAAAAGGCAGAAGTCTGATTCGAGATCAAGAAGGCAAGAGCTGGGGCGCCTGGGTGGCTCGGTCGTTAAGTGGCTGCCTTCGGCTCAAGTCACGATCCCAGGGTCCTGGGATCGAGCCCCATATTGAGCCCCACATCGAGCCCTGCATCAGGCTCCCTGTTCGGTGGGAAGCCTGCTTCTCCCTCTCCCACTCCCTCTGCTTCTGTTCCCTCTCTCATTGTCTCTCACTCCATGTCAAGCAAATCAATAAAATCTTTAAAAAAAAAAGAAAAGAAAAAAAAAGGCAGGATCTGAGGCCTCAGGAATGAGCCCCTGAGCCTCTGGAATGGGGAGGGCAGATGTTGAAATGTGGCTCTAGAGCCCCACCCCCCACTTCAGGGAAGCAGTGTGCAGGCCAGAGGGCAACCTCTTCCACTGGAGTGATGGAAGGGTCAGATGTGCCTGCTAGACCTCGGGTCTCCAAAGGCCAGATGTGCTTGTTTCTCATGTCTGCTGATGAGCTCCTAGGTGGCCCAGCTGTGAGCAAGGGTCATTTTTCAGTAGGGGCTTAAGTATAACCAGGCGTGATGATTTGACTACTTACAAACTCTGTGACCGTGGGCAAGTGTCTTCTTCTGGGCCCAGACTCTTTCGTCATTAAAATGAGGAGATTGGAGAGGGTGGGGTTCAAAGGCCCTCGATCCCCTATGCACTGTGGTTATGTGACCCCTAACTGAAAAGGTGTTTGACCTTGAGTCTCCAAAAAAAAAAAAGTGATCAATCTGATCACCTGATAGTTTGATACTGGACCCCAGTATCAAAAAAAACAGTGAAAAGCGGCGTGGGGAGGCCTTGCTGGAACCCCCTTCTGTTTCTAAGTCTGTGGATCCTTCTGCCCGTGTCGGGCTGAACTGGCAATCTGGGATCACAGTCCAGGTGAGGGGTGAGTGGATGAAGCAGGTGTTTCCCAAGCCCTGGGCTCTGACCCAGGTACCCCACAATATAAAATGAGGAAAGGGAAGAAAACAGGAAATCCTGTCCACTATATGCACCTAATTGTTCAGGAAGAATGCCTTCTAGGCCAGCGTGTTGTCTCAGAAGTCAGCAACAGCTGTGGAGCTGGAAAGCTGACCGCTGTGGTCTCTGGGATTTTGGAACTCCCCACCCCCATCTCAGCCCGTTTAGACCTTTGCCATCCTTCCAAGCTCATTTCAAATACTATTGCCTCCCCCCACCCCCAACTTCCAATCCCTAGCGTACTGTGTGTGTGTCTTCTAGTATGGATCTTATTCTGCCTCACGTTGGAGCTATTTCCTTTCACATGTGGGTTAGAAATAAAATATATTCCCCAAGGAAAGATTTCAACCTGGATATCTGTATATAAAATGGAGAACCCCAGTCCTATAAACCCTCACTCCCACTTTCTGTAACGAACTACCGTTTGGGGGTTTCCTCGCAGCTTCGCAGAAAGCACCTATCATCGAAGTGACTGAAAAGGCCAGAGTCTTATGCTTCGGGCAGAGTGCCGGCTCTGGAGACTAAACACTTGGGTTTGTGCCTTAGCTCTCCATTTGCTGGTCAGGTCAGCTTGGGTGAACTCAGTCTCCTCTTTGAGTGTCAGTCCTCTGCTCTGTGAAATGGGATAGCAGTTCCTCTCCTGCTATCCACCAGGACTGTTGTAAAGACCAAATGAGACAAAGGAAATAAAAGCATTTTGGGAAACTGTAAGGGGTGCTTTAGTTCTCTCCTTGTTTGTATCTGCAGCTTGGACGTAAGCACCTTGAGCACAGAAGCCTTGGTCCCTCTGGGGCCGAGTTTCCATTGCCCTTAGCCCAGATGACTTGTCTCAAACAGGCAGGTAATGAATGATAGGAGATAGGGAACTGAATCCAGAGGGTGTGCTATACCTAGATGGGTTGGTGCTTTGTTCCTATCCTGCTTCTGGGCACATAGTTCTCGACCTTCCTTTGGAGATCAACCCTGCCGAGAGGACCATTATTTTGTAAAGTTTACTTGGCTCACTTTGAAAATCCTACAACTGTCATTTCCAGCCTCTACCTCCCTTAGCTCCCAGTTCCTAAGATTCTGGCCCCGCTAATGCCTTTGGAGTTCCCCGTGTGTGTGTGTGTGTGTGTGTGTGTGTGTGTGTGTGTGTGTATGTATGTAGATATAGATACAAATATAAGTGAGCGAGAGAGATGACTAAGAGGATTAAATTTCTTATTTTTTATGATTTAAATAATTTTTAAAAATTATTTATTTATTTGACCGAGAGATAGTGAGAGAGGGAATACGAGCAGGGGGAGTGGGAGAGGGACAAGCAGGTTTCCCACTAGGTGGGGAGCCTGACACAGGGCTCGATCCCAGAACTCTGGGATCATGACCTGAGCCCAAAGGCAGATGCTTAACAGACTGAGCCACCCAGATGCCCCGAGAAGATTCAATTTTCTTAAATGGACCAGCTGTAAATGGTTGGAAACGAGAGCTGGAACGCTCCTCAGGTGTCATTTAGTCCAATCACTATCTAACCTGTAACCACTGGGGAAACTGAGGCCCAGAAAAGGGAAAGGATTTTCCCGGGAAGCTAGTGGTTCTGACAGCCAAGTTATGGAGCGAAAAGGCAAGCCTCTGGGCTGAGGGCACTCAAGTTAAGGGAACTGGCCTGTAGAGAGTGGGTGGGGCCCAAAAAGAGATGAATGTGGGCGGGGGGGTGCATCAATCAGGAGACACAATTGGGACCATCTGCAAAATTCCCCTGGAAAGTGGAAACATAAGAAACATGGAGGGCGTGGCTTAGCAAGTTATTAGGAGTACTGCTGAGCAAGGAGAGGGAGGAGAGAGGAACAGAAAAATAGACAGGATCAGAAGGGGAGTAAGGAGAAGAAGGAAGTCTAAACCAGGCAGATGGAGAATATTTAGAGTAGTAGGCTCAGTAAGGGCTGAACAAGTCAGTAGCAAGTCAGTAGTGTTTTGTTGCATGTGGGACATCTAGCTACCTTCTAAGTTCCCACCAGCTCAGCTGCCTGGCTCCTTTTAGACTATGAACATGCAAGCTAGTCCTTATTTTCTTAGCGGATGCAGCAGTTTCCCATGGCACTGTTTGCAGAAGTGGCCCCAGACTATAGGTGTGGCCTCGGATGTGGTAGGTGAGGGCATCGTATGTATAGCCTGGACCAGTCATCAGAGCAGACCTTCACCAGGTCTGGGGACACGATCCAATTTTAGGCACGCAGTTGCACTGTGAGGTGAACTTTTTTTCCCCCATTTTTCCAGATGAGGGGTAACACCATTTGCCAGTGAAAATAATAATCAAAAGAATAATACAGGTAGCTACATATGTATTGAGAGCCCATAGTTGGTGCTGATGAACAATGAGGGCTCCAGAAGCCCCACTGCCTGTATTCCAATGGCCGTCGCGCCTCTCATCCATGGTGTGAGCTTGGACAAGTTGCTTAATGTCTCTGTGCCTCAGGGTCCTTATTTGTAAAGCGAGGATAATGATAATACCTTCTTGAGAAGATTTGTAAGGCTCAGGTGAGTTGACCCAGGTACAGCCTTAGCACAATTCCTGGCGCCTAGTTTTCTGCAAATGGGGGCTACAGTTGACATCATCATTATAGCTGGGCAAGGCGCTAAATGTTTTACTTGTATTGTGGTGTATAATGGTCGCTCTGGAGGTAGCTGAGACCCAGGTGCAGGAGGAACATATTAAGTCCACTGGCCTTTAAATTTTCCTTAGAGGCAGACTCTTTCCCCTGGCCCAGACTGAATTCTATGTAGAACGTGGATATATAGAACAGATTAAAAAAGCAGCACGGTTCTGATTGAAGCAATATTGAGTAGGGGTGGGGGCTTAGAGGCTCTGGCCTCAGCCTTCCCGTGTTCTTCCCTCCCCCAACATTCCCAAGGCTGGCCTTGAAGGTCTTCTCTGGTCACTTTGAGGAACAATCTACAAGCCCGCTGATGTAGTCCGTCCCACCTTTTTATGCTCAGATGAAGGTATCGTGCACCCTGAAAGGGCAAGTCACACGCCCAAGGTTGCACAGCTAGCCGAGGGCAGAGGAGGGCACAGGCGGCACCACTGGGCACAGAGTACAATAACTTAGTCATGGAGGAAGTCCTCAGTTAAGTTAGAACACAGAACATGCTAGGCCTGGGCAGAGAACAGCTAGGAAAGGAAGGTGAGCAGGCGGGAAGGGGGTGCTGAGCCAGAGGCCTTACCCCTGAGTCCTGGGTGTGAGCAGACCCTGAGAACCATTCCTCATATCCTCCTGGAGCCACCCTAGATCTCAAGACAATAAGACAACCCCCTACCGGCATGGGGCCTCTCACTGCACAGGCTTTGGAGATCTGCTTGGACAAGGGACGTAGTCCCCTGTCCCTGAGAGCTCTCGTCTGTGGGATACATCTGCCCTGGGGCTAAATTCTGCCATTCTGGCTGGACTCTTGGCCTTAGCTGGGCATTTTTATTAGCTCCTTTGCCTCCAGGGGTCTGGGAAGGCAGCCTGGCTTTCAACGCACTGATGTCAGGGAAGCGTGGGGGGAATGGCCCGATGCCCCGTCCCTCTTACAGCTGTGCGTGTGGGTGCCCCTATCTGTTTAAGGTGTGCGGCTCCTGAATCTAAGAACCTATGTGTTGCCAACTTTTATTTCCAGACTTCAGCATGGGTTACCTGAGGACACCACGTGGAGGAGAAATTACAGAAGTTCCTCCCAGAGAACCTTGGGACTTCTCTGGAATCCCTTCTTCTGACCTAATCACTTGAGCAACTCAGGCCCCATGAGAGCTCTAGAAGACTGAATCTTCCAGAGGCAAAAACTGGAAGGCAAAGCCTGAGGGCGGGGCCCTGAGTCGCTGGCCCCTCCCTGGAGAGGCCTCGAGATCTTCATCTGGACCACGAAGGAGTGGAGCAGATGTGCTCTGAGGGCCCACCAGCTCCAGGCTGGTCTTCTGTGGAAGCTCCCCCACCACTTGGGTGCTCTCTCATGTGCTGGTCTAGGATCCCGGGGGGTGGGGGGAACATACCAGGCGGTGAATGCATAAATAAAGCCTGCCCCTGCCATGGTTTATAGGTCTTTTGGACCAGTCTCAAGAGGGCGGGGATGCAGGAGGCAGATTAACGGTCCCTAACTTGCAGACTACTCCTTTGACACAAAGGCAAGGCCAGATGCGAAATGGACAGAGCCCTCAATCCCTGAGCCGCAGTGCAAGATACGCATTACCGCGCATTACCGCGGGGTTGGTGGGGCACCCTGCCAGAGGATAGGAAGGGGAGGAGGGGACTGCGAGTTTTGACTAGGATAAAGGTGTAGGTACTAAGGCTGGGGAGTAGGGGTGGGGGCTGGCCGGGGGTGGACCCAGATAAAGGCAGAAAGAATCAGTGAAGTTTCAAACTCTGCAGCCTACATAATTCAAGGGCAGGAAGAAAGACACGAAGCGGGGTGAAGGGCTAAGGGGCGATCCTGTCACTGAAAAAGGCATCTCACTGACACTTGCACTTTTGATCCACATAACATTTTAGGGAGGTAGGTGTTATTGTCTCCATTTAACAAGTGAGGAAACTGAGGCCCAGAGAGATGATATGACATCATCAAGTAAGTCTTCAGGTTGGCGTTCAGGGGCGCCTGGGTGGCTCCATCAGTTAAGCGTCTGCCTTCGGCTCAGGTCATGATCCTGGGGTCCTGGGCTTGAGCCCCATGTGCATCAGGCTCCCTGCTCAGCAAGGAGTCTGCTTCTCCCTCTCCCTCTGCCCCTCCCCCTGCTCCTGCATGCGCGTGCTCTCTCTCTTTCTTTCTCCCCTCACCCTCTCTCTCACTCTCAAATAAATAAAATCTTAAAAAGAAAAAAAAAAAAAGCTGGTGTTCAAACCCAAGGGTGCTTTGAGAATTGCAAAGCAGTTCTCAGGGATCCCTTTCTCTGGAGCTGATAAAACCCATACATGGATACACTGTTGCTTCCCATCCAGCAACTCTGCTAAGACTTGGCCTCAAGGGCCTGGGAATTATCCTTCCCATTTTACAAAGGCCCAGAAAAGGTTGATGATTGTACCGGAGTCATACTCAAGCAGGGCGGGAGAAGGGGGAGGCTGAGGCTCAGGTCGCTCACCTATCTTCCTTCAACTGGAAAGCTGCAGAAAGCTGTTAAGAAACAGCCCTCCCGCTGCCATTTTCTCCGCATCTGGTCATATTCCCCTTACAGAGGCCCTCAGATCCATTATCTCAAGTTTTGTTTACAGGGCAGAAAAAACTATTTCCATTTTCTAAGTTCTAACTTGCCAAAGGTCACACAGCTACAGTCCTGGTGGAACCAGGACTTGAGACCAGAGCTGTGCCCAGACTCCCCTCCGCTTTCCCACAAAGTGCATTTGGCCTGCAAGAGACAGACAAAGTTCACTGAAGCATAATGTCTGAGACCCAAAGCAGCAAACTCCAACCCCTTGGGGTGACAGTTTAGCCCTTTGCTCTTTTCCATCTGAACCTCTGAAGTGCCGAGGCAGTCCTGGGGCCTCTGAGGGAGAAACCCAGAATCCAGTGAGCTCTGCTTTCCAGAGCTGACCCCAGAGTGCCCCATCAACCCAAAGTCCGTCCGGCCACACAAATGGCAGGATGGTGGATGGGGCGGGGGCGGGGGTGGTTCTCTCTCTTCCCCTCTCCCTACCTGTGGTTGCATCTCATGCTCGGTCATCTTTACGTTCCTCTACCCCAGTGAGACTGGGGAAAGAAAACCCCAAAACATCTCAGCCAGCATTTGGTTTGGTCACGGCTGCTTTGGGGCCAGTCACTCATTCATCCTCTCAACTGACATCAGTCCTTTAGCCAATATCCTTTAAGTGCCAACTCAATGCCAAACTCCTTCCCGAGGGTGCCTGGGTGGCTCAGTGGCCTTTGCCTTCGGCTCAGGTCATGATCTCAGGGTCCTGGGATAGAGCCCCACATTGGGATCTCTGCTCAGCGGGGAGCCTGCTTCCTCCTCTCTCTCTGCCTGCATCTCTGCCTACTTGTGATCTCTTTCTCTGTCAAATAAATAAATAAAATCTTAAAAAAAAAACCCTCCTCCTCGAGCAATGGATATTCTATAAGTAATAAAACTCAGTCCTAGCCCTCAGAGAATTCACACTCTTATTGGGAAGGAAGACATAGATAATTGAACTCAATATAGAATGACTTCTGATACAACTGAGCTGTGGGAACACCCAGGTAGGGAAGGGCCTACAGTATTCATAGGAAAGGCTGTGGGAATACGTAGGACTTTGCCAGGTGCAGAAGATAGGGCAAATGATTTAGCCTCTTTGTGCCTCAGTTCTCTCATCCGTAGAATGGGAGAGTAACAACGCCTGCAGGGTTTCTGTAAGGAGTCCATGAGTGAAAACGTGCAAACAACTGAGAGCAGGGCCAGGCACACACAGAAAGCACCAATATAAGTGTTTGTAAAAAAAAAAAAAACGGCAAAAAAAAGAAGAATGAGCATTCTTGTGTGAGAGAAGGTCCCATATAACAAACACATCTGAGGGGTAATGAAGTAGAGGGTGTTCTGGGAATGCCTGCCGATTTGGCTGAGTGAGCTTGGGCAGCACTTTGAATGTCAATGTCAGAGGCATGGGCTTGTCCCCTGTAGGTGACAGGCAGCCATTTCCGAAGCTGGATCTTTGCCGCGGAGAGTGGCAGAGGAGTCCTGTGTGAAACGCTAGCGCTCCGTCTACAAGCCCAGTAGGTGCTAGGTCTGAGAGACTGCTACAGGCCAGAGAGCAGTCGGTTGCCACACATGAGTGGAGGACAGGCCCTATGCACGACCCCAGACCCTGGCTCAGCATCATCCGGGAAAGGGTGGCTCGCTGGGGGAGACACTATGTATCTGCCCTCAAGGAGCTGCTCCTCTAATGGGAATGAGTCCTGCTTCTGCCGAGAACCAACTCAATCATCCTGGTGGCAAGTGGTGGAGATGGGTGGGGAAGACAGGCTCTGCTGAGGCCTGAGAGGCAGTCCAAAGGTGGTGACAAGCCAAGGCTGACAGTCAGTCTGTGGGGGTTGAAAGCCTAGGGGGTCACTTACAAGCTGTGTGACCTGCGGCTCATTGCTTAACCTCTCTGTGCTGTGGTTTTCCCCACTAGAAAATAATGGCAAGAGGAATCATTTTCCCTCCTCGTAGAATTGTCACGATGATTAAATCATATGCGGGCAGTGCTCAGAATGTTGGTTCATACCATAAGCGTTTCATTAACGTTAGCTCTTCTTTGTGACTAAGGGCCCACCATGTGTCAGGTGTGTGGTACCCCTGGGGTAAAAGGCAGTGGCCTAGAGCACACAAATGCACAGGACTGCTGGAGTGTCAACTTTCCTCAAAGTCTTAAAGGAGAAAAGCCCTCGTTTTTCTAAGAAAACAACATGGATGTGTACCAGAGTTAACCAGGAAATTCAAGTAGGTGTTTAAGATAAGAGCCGGGACTTCAAAGACATCCTCTGCATGGAGCCAAAGCTTCCGGTTATGTCTTCAACTCCCCTGGGGTTTCTAGGCATTCTTCCCCCTCAGCCGTTAGGGGCGTTGGGTACAAAAGTTCTGGCCACACAGACACATGTGAGTTCACGAGACTTTAATGAGGGATTTTTCTCTGGGATAAGGATGATGACTGTCATGATACGGGTGAAAATGGATGCTCGGGGTTCAAATTCTGCCATCGTCACTTATTAGCTGCGGGAACCTAGCAAGTCATGTTACCTTGGTCATCCCTCAGTTTCTCCATCTGTGCAAAGAGGGTGATGGCAATCGTAACAGGAACGTACTTTAGAGGGTTGTGGTAAAAATTACATAGACGGATACCCAAAAAGCACCTGGAACCAGGCTGGGTGTGTAGTTAGTGCTCAGTGCACAATAGCTTTTACTAAATCTGTTCTCACATTCCGTCCCACAACACTGGCAGGTAGGTGTCATCCCATCCGTTTTATAAAGGAGGAAATTGAAGCCGGAAGGGGTTAGGTCGCATGCCCCCCAACTCTCTGCTACCTGACGGCATTCCAGCTGCAAGGAGGAGGTGGGAATAAATGAGCTCTGAGGTCCTTTCCAGTTCCAAGGATCTGTGATTCGAGGCAAACTTTGGAGCCCCTTTCATACCACTGTTCTGACTGGGGCTGAAGCAGCAGAACTCAGGAAACGGGAGGGACTAGCCAGGGAGGGAGATGCCTTAGCAGGGTAGGAAACGGCTGCTGCCGCCCTTCCTTCGAGGCCGCTGCTCCGAGAGGCTGTGTCCTGCACTCCCACCCCACCAGAGAGCAAAAGGGAAACTCCTGTGCTTGGAGGAAGCTGACTGGGGCCTCCTTTTCCTCAGAGAGGAACTTGGCCCTGGGGCAGAGGCAGTGCCGGGACTGTAAGAAACTCAGAAGCCAAAGGCTTGGCAGTACCAAGCTGGGCACAGACAGGGACCTCCCCATGGCTGCTTCTTCTGGCTGAGCTCGTCCAGAACGGGGATTGCTGATAGGCCAGAGGGTTCTGGGGGAGAGGAAGGAGCTCCCCACTGATTTATGATCATATGGGGGCAAAAAATTCCATCAAGGAGCATGGCCTGGTAGAAGGAGGAGTAGATGGAAGATCTCTCTTGACCGTGAAACAGACTCACTGTGTGGCAAGTTCTCTTCCCTGGGGGAAGAATACGTTCATTCAGTACTTTGTGAACACCTACTGTGTGCCAACACAGCCCCGGGGCAAAGGCTGACGGGCATGGAGATCAACATGTTAGTTTCTCATTCCTTTCCAGCTCTGACATGGCATCTACAAAAAGTGAATGCAAATCTCATGCAAATAAGCACATACCAAGTCACAAACTCCTCTTCCCTTTCCTAACCTGTCCCTCACAGATGCACTGCTTGGCTGCAGTCTAGCGGCACAAGGTATGGAGATGGGAAAGGGAGGGGCTGTGACCTTCGCCTGTGTATCCTTTCATCGTTATTGTGATTGAGTCATGGGATTATTATCCTCATATTACAGACAAGGAAATGGAGGCTCAGAGAGGGAAAACCGTGCAGGCTTCGCCCAGTTAGTGCAGAGCCACTATTAGAATCTTGCCTCCTTACTGGCCACCAGAAGTGGAGCGGAAATAGGCAGGTCTGGGAGCTGGCAACTTTCTGCTTTTCCTCCTTTGTAAACAAAGGCGGACAGAACTCCCTACCATCCCCAAATCAGGGCTTGCAAATTTGCCTGCCGTGGATGGGTGGGTGGAGGTTGGGGGTAAGGGAAAGAGTCATGGAATTTAGGGTCCTGGTCCAGGCTTTCTTCGCAGCAGATCCTCAGCACTGATATCTTTGAGAATAGAAGTTAATCTTTCTTCAGAGCCTCGAAACAGCACTGCAACAGAGATAATTGTCCCACTGAGATGACGACCAAGTCATTTGCATTCTTGGGCCTCACTTTTGTTTTCGCTAATGCAGGAGAGCCTGTAAGAAAAGAATGCTTCTTCTCCTAAGGTCCAGGATATTCTGGGTGCTAGAAGAATTTCATGGCATCCTTGTTGGAACCCAGGGTCCTTTTGCTCCGGTCAGACAGACAGAAAATGGGGCTGGGAGGGTGGTAAAAAGCAGGGCATGGAGGGAGCTGAGGAGTAAGTGAGTCAGTCAGTCCACCAAGTGGGCTGGAGCCACTGTTCCCCTCTCCATCTGGCTGTTGCACAAGGTCTTCTGCCATGTAAGGTGGCCGGCCAGGTTTGGGGGAGATGGGAGGTAGAGGGGCTGATCTAGTGATGAGATTGGGGGTCCGGGGGTGGGTGGAGGGGCTGACCCTGACTATCTTGCACTGGCAGTGGGATCCGTGGTGAGACACCCCTCAAATTGGGGGCCAATATGGAAAAGGCCAGACCCCAACTCGGTAGAGGAAGCCCGATGGCAAAGGGCAGGCAAAGTGGCAGAGCTAAATAAATGACTTGAGGCCGGTGGAGGCTAGAGAAGGGGGGCTTCCTGCTCAAGGTGGGGGCGTGGAACTTTCTAGTCGCCGCTGAGGGGGCGGGCCAACCCCGGCCGTCATTCCCTCAGCCCCTCCCTCCCTCCATCGGCGCCGTCCTCGCCACAGGCTCAGTCCAGGAACGACCACCCGAGGGGCCAGCGCTCCACTTGGGAGTCGCCGGTGGACTCATGGCTGAAGCCCCGGGCGGGGGGCCAGACTTGCGGCTCCCGAAGCCCCGGACGTGGATGCCGTGGAAGCCGCGGGGTGCGCAAGGCGCTCGGTGGGACCCGCCGCGCTGGAAGCCAGGTGAACAGAGCTGGGTGGACCCCTGCGGGAGGTCAGGGCTAGGCTTGCACGTCGCTAGGAGCCTCGGCGCTGCGCTGCAGCCGTCTGGCTAGGCAAAACTCGAGTCCCCCTCGCCTCTGAATCTGGTTCCAGTCCTGCTTTCATCTATTTAGTCCTGAATCCCACCTCGGGCTGGCACTCTCCTTTTTTTGTCTTCCATCCCCACGCTCTTGCTTTCTTTTAATTCTTAGCCAGCTCTTGCCCTTCCTCAAGGTGCCCCCATCCTTTTATTCCAGCTGTCCATGTGGCAGCGTCCTTACCCGCCTCTCTCCCTCTGCCTTCATCGACCCCCTCAAAAAAGAGCAACATTTTGGTTGTTAACACATGGTAGGGATTTAATGAACGGCATGTCCCTTACCCCCTAGTCCTCCAGCACTTTCTTTGTTTCTGCCTCTGGCATCACACTTCCACTCTCCTGTCTGTCTTCCTGTCCAGCTATATGTCTGACCTTCCGCTTATGTTTTGACTTCATCCCACCGTCTGTGTTTCTATCCCTCTTTTTGTCTCTGGATCCTTGGGTCTTACTACCTAGCCGGTAGCTCCACACAGCCCCTTTCACTCCAGGGGACCCTTACTGCCTCACTCTGTCCCCTAGTTGCATGGCATGGGCCAGCCACCCTGGCAGCACCTTTTTAGTCACCCGGAATTGCCTAAAAGCTCCATCCCAAGACCTGTTTCCACTGCAGCAGATCTCCCAGTCTACCTGGCACTGTCTTTTTAAAAATTGGAAAAAAGTATGTATTTTTCTGAGCATGTAAAAAAATTTCTAGGCTCTGCCGCTTCCTTTGCCCCCAGTAAATTCCCCCTTGCTCCTGCCCAAATGGCAGGGAGGAAATAGCAAACTGGGTTGGATTTCTCAACATGGGTTTGTCATGAAACGTGAATACTCTTGAAGGACAGGGCCCGCAGAAATCCTCAGAGCAGAAACTCTGATTGTACATATGTGGAGCCCGAGGCCCAGAGAGGGCAAGACTCTCAGCCAGGTCACACAGCTCCTCAGTGGTAAAAGGTGGGTAGAAGCCAGAGTTGCCATATCCTGGGCCCTGATTCAGGAGCCTTGATGGGGCCCAGGAGCCACTTTCCTGGTGTTTCTTGCAGGGTCTGTTGATCCGGAGATATCAAGTGTGCAACCTGGGGACCTTGCTGTCCCCCCTCTCCTTGTCCTCTGGGACCTGATCTGGTTGCCCACCTGCCTGGGTTGTGTATTCTCTATCTGGGGGCTGCTGTTGCCTCTTCCACTGGCATAGGAGCTCCATGAGGCAGTGACCCTGGCTATTGGGCCTACCTGCCTTGTTCTCTGCTCCTGTTTCCAGGCACCCCAGTGCCTGGGTGCCCATGTTGACTGATGCACTGATACATATGTATAGGGAAATACATATTCCCTATATGGAAATGTACATATTTCTTTAGCCTGACTGAAGATCAGCTTAGAATTTTTACTTAGTGAGAATGTGTGTGTGTAGGGGTGTGTGAGGAGGGGGTGGCTATGCTTGGAGAAGGGCACACTGAGAGGGGCTTCAAGAGCCCAGACCCTTAGTTGAGTGGCCCTTGAGCGTCACACACATCCAGTGCCCTCTTTGATGTCACCCACAGGCCTCGCAGACTATTCTTCAGGGGAAATAGACAGGGTGGGTGGCCAGGGGATGGTTCTGTTTGCTTGAATTGAGAATACCAAGCCCTAGAGGCCCATAATCACAGGGTTGGACTGGGCCAGACTCTGGGCAGGCCTGAGAAAGTGAACCTCCCTCCCCCACCTCCCACCAGCCACCCTCCAACTTCTCGGACTCCATATCTGGTTGCAGCATGACGTCAGACCATAGTGGACTGATGGGACAGCCTGTTGGGTAGGAAGGAAGAGCCCACTCTTCCTCCTCCGTCCCCTCTTCACCCTTTCTGGTTTGTCCCAGGAGCTGCTTCCCCTGAAGGACAAGTGGAAAGGTCCCAGGCAAGGGGGCGGGATCCTGAGCTCTGTTCAGAGGCTCTGTGTGTCCATTGGCACCAGGTGAGCTGTTGGCAGTGCTGGAGGCAGGGGCCAGGTCTCTAGACTTCTGGACTGGTTTGGCCCCAGCACCCGCCCCGCCTCTTTCTCTGCCTTTTACCTCAGCCTTCTCCTTCCTTTTTCTCAGTTTCCTCTGCTTTTTCTCCACATCCTCAGAGGACTCTTAACACCCCTAAGTACTTTCTTCCTCTGCGGCAGCTCCAGGGATATTGGGTTTCTGGGAGCCTCACCCCCGCCCCCCCGCCCCGCCACAGGAATGAACACACAGAGAAGCTCACAGAAGTAGAGAATGTTATAGAAAGAAGGTACTCAGGCCATTTGGGTGGCTCAGCTGGTTAAGCATCTGACTGTTGATTTTGCGCAGGTCACCATCTCAGAGTTGTGAGATTGAGCCCCTCATTGGGCTCTGGGCCCTCTGCCCCTCCCCCTGCCCTCCCCTCCCCCTCACTCTCAAAAAAAAAAAAAAAAAGAAAAGAAAAGAGAAGAAAAGAAGGTACCCGAGAAACCAGGACCCAGCTCTGTTTTTCCAGATGAGGAAACTGAGCCTGGCCAGGAAGGGGCGAGCTCAAGGGCTGAAACTAAGTCAGGCAGAGGGGAATGTTGTTGGGGGGGCAGAGGGAGGGTTCCTCTGGTCTCAGTTGCTTGTAGGTGTGCATGAGGGTGCGGCGGGGCAGAGCCAGGGCTTTCGTGTGAGAATTTGACTTGCGTTCGCTCATCTCACCACACCGTGACTATCCTCTGAGGGCGGGAGGGTGGGAGCGGACATCCTGCTCTGGGTGTCTGAGGCAGGTTCGCCAAGGGCTCAGCCCCTCTATTTGTTCAAGCGGAGGCAGGAAGACCTCCCCGAGGGAATGGAGGGGGTGCTCCATTTGCTTGCAGCAGAAAACCTCTGGCCTCTTTGAGACTGACCGGTAAAGCCAGGCCAGGGGCCCCTCCTGGGTGTGAAATGGGGCCCACCACACTGTCATGGCTCGGTTGGGTCTGTTGCATGGAAGCTGGGGGCCGGCTCTCCAGTAGCTGACACTTTGCCTAGTATCTGTTGGAAAGATGCAAACAGGCTCTTGGGTGTCTGGGGAAGAGTGGGAGGCAGAGACTGATGGGGCCTGGGTTCTCCCTCTCTGGTGGCCTAGTCCAAATGCCTGGAGGTTCATCATGAGCTGCCCCATACATTCCTTTCAATAGTTCCAGGAGGCAGGTGAGAGGGAATAAATGCATCTGTGTCCTAGCTTGGAGTTAGGGGCAGGGGGACGTCCTGAGAGAATAAGCGATCCCTGAAAGTCCCCCGGCCTGTGCCTGGCTTAGCCAGTACTCCAGCTTTCCTCACAGCCAGCCCAGGGCTCCCAGCCCAGCACGGAGCTCCCCCTTGCAGGGTACTCTCGGGTGTGGGGTGAGCACGGCCATACTGGTCTCCTGGGCTGTGGGCTGAGAGGTGCTCCTCCCGGGACTTAGCTCTGTCCCCCACTCCCACTTAGCAATGCGCAGTGGGGTTCCTGTTGCCCCTCACCTTTACAAGCCCCTCCCACTATCAGATCCCTTTCTTCCTACATTGGCCCTGCTCTGGCTGCCCGTCTTAGTGCAAATACCCCTGCCATGGCATAGCATTTTTTTGTAATGAGCTATAACTGTCTCATGTTGTGGGGGATCTGATTAGTAGCCCCCTTTCATGAAGCTGGGTGGGGGCCCCCAAACCTCTGAAGAGCAGGCCTTTACCATCCCAGGCTTGACTGGAGGGCTTTCAATGAGGTATGTGGGAATGTGCGTTCAAGTGTGAGGGCATCCATGGTCCTGCGCTACATGGGGCTGGTCCAAGTGTAATCCATTTCCCCCTCATGGTTCCTCCCTCCCTTCTTTCTCCTCAGCTGGGTTCCCTGGAATTATTTGCTGCTGCTGCTGCTGCTTTAGCTCCATGGAAAAAGAGTAGTGGAAGCACCTGTTTCATTACTCTCAGACATCCCAGAGTGGGGCTATGGGTCTGCCTGCCGCAGTCTGAAGAATCTCCATTCCTAGCCAGGGAGGGCCGTGCGGGGCGTTAGAAGTCCAGACAGGCACTTACTGGGACCCGAGTGTCTTGGAGTGTGGCTCACAGTCACGGCACCTGGAGTTTCTCTCTGCCACGTCCTAGAAGAAGTGAGCTGGTTGGTCTTGGAAAAAAGCTGAGCTGTCCAACCTCTTGCTTGGCCATCCCCTCACCTGCCATCGCCCTTTACAGTCCACCCTCACATCCAATGTCTTAATTTTCCCTGCTAGGGGTTATGCTCTATCCTCACTTTACAGGTGAAGACCCTGATGGTTGGAGTGGCACAATGACTTCCCCTCGGGGACACAGCCAGAAAGTGGTAGAACTAGGACTCTTTCTCTGCATTGCTCAGTGCCTCTGTCGCTGTGTCTAACACTCAGGAGCACTTACTGTGAACTCGCCACCATTCTAAGTGCGATTTAGCCCAGTGGATCCGCTTAACAGCCATATAAGGTTCGGACTGTGATTATCCTCTGCACTTTACAGGTGAGGAAACTGAGGCACAGAAAGGTGGAAAGTAATTTGCCCGAGGTCACATGGCTAGTAAGTAGCAGAATTGGGCTTTGTGCTTGGGCTGTCTGGCTCCAGAATCCATCATACGGTTCTTTGTATGACCCAACTGGGCTTGGTAGACAGAGGGAAGCCCCATGTACAGGGCATGGAAATGCATACGTGCACCCCAAGGCTTTCCCACCTGCCCTCAGCCTGCCCTCATGCATTCTACGTTTCCCTGCTTAATGACTGAGCTGGCATCCAAGGTAGCAGCAGCAGCAGCACCCTAAGACACCCAGGCAATAGTGGGGGCTCGTGGGAAAAGGGACACCCAGGACCTAAAGGCTCCAGTTATCACCAGAGCCACTCAAGATGCAACCCAGAAAGGAAACTGTGAAGAGATACCGTTTCCTCATCTGTTCCAGGCACCATTACTGTATATCTGTTCCACGCAAGACTCTGACTTAGGTCAGGGCATGGGGATAGATCAGGGAGCAAGGATTGAAGGGAATGAGATATCTCCTTCTAACAAGGCTGAGTTCTTGCCTTTCTAAAGCTCATGGTTTAAGAGGAGATCAAGAAAGACCCAAAGAAATAGCCTAGACATTGCTTGGGCTATTTTATTTTATTTGCTTGGCATTTTAAAATGTCACAATGTGCACGGCAAATATTAGGATTGTAGCTTTTCCTGACTATTGTGTTCACTTAGTCATTCAAAAGATGTTTTAATTGAGTACCTACTCTATGCCAGGTGCTGTGAAGTTCTTGTTCTACTTATTTATAGCAACTGGTCTTTTGTAGTTTTTGTACTTCTGTAGTTTTTCCTTTTTTAGTTGTCTAGTTTGATTACTTTTTTTTTTTTTAAGAACTGGGTGTCTCAGAATCCATTATCTCTGAGTCAGTTAAAGGTATCCACTAAAACGTTAGTGGGGTTTCATCATTATTTATATGATTGCAATTTCTTCATGGTTGTCCCTCGAATATCTTTCAACATTACTGAGAAACTACTGTGGGCGCTGTGCTTGGTGCCATGTGGTGGATGGAATTGGCTCTGACATGGCTTCCTCCCCTTAAGGAAGCTATAAGGGTACCGCAGGACCCAGACTTTTATATCCTTTTAGCATTTTCCAGAAGCAAGATAAATTTGGCCCCAACTCAGGACCTTAAGGATGCTTACAAATGTAACAGCCCAGCCTCAGGAAGGAGGTCATCTACCTTTCCACCCATTACAGGGGCTCCTGACTCTAGGTAGGAGTTTGTTCCCAGAAGTGAGTTCTGGAGTCTCATCTACAGGTCTCATCTACATCCAAGACCCACAGGGACATGGCTCATCTTGAACAATGTGCCAGCTCCCGTCTTGCCATTGAGAGGAAAGGAGGGATGCACCCTGGGGGTAGCCTTGCTTCAGCATTTCTCCTCTGATTCTCATCAGGGCCAGCAGGGAAGGAAGATGGGATAATTCCAATTTGTCTGAAGACCAAGACAGGAGGGGACACCTGGGGCTATGCCTGTCTTTGCCATTGCCTGGGTGACCTTAACAAAGTTGTTGTCCTAATGAACATGAATTTTTGCTCTCGCTTGTGTTGGGTACTCTAGCAAACAAATTAGATGGATGTGGCCCCTGCTTTCTGGGAACTTCCATTTCTCCCGTCTGTTAGGTATGGCGAAAATATCCAATGTGCAGGTATTATCCCTGCCGTGGATCTGATGGGTTAGCTTGAGTGAGTCCTCTCTTCTCAGTTTCTGTGCCTGTAAATGTGGAGGAGGGCGGCTGGATGGCACGTCGTCTTCAGTACTCCCAGTCCCCGCTAACAGGAGTCCTTAATTCAACGATGAAGTCATGGTTGTGAACTTGTGAGGAGAGGGAAGAGAGAAATCAAATCTTAACACTCTGTTTCTCATAGAATTTAAACCAGCTTTCTGATGTCACACTCTTGGGAGCCCTCGCCTGTCATGATTAATGCATATGCCCCAAGCTGTCCATGCATTTCTCCACGGAGGTAGAGTTTGGACTTGAGGCGGAGAGCTGGGGGTAGGGGGGAAGTTGCAGAATGCTGGGGTCTGAGCAAGGTGGGAATGGCAACTTCCTGCTCAAATATTTAACTTTCCAAGATTCCCTCTTGGTTGTCCCTACTAATCGGAGATCTTACTGAAGTTGTCTTCTGAACTCCCCATAAATTACCCGCAGCAAGCCACTGAACCTTAACGTGCACACGGCACATGTATTTAAATCCCGCAGGCGGTGCCAGGCACATTCAGAGCCTAATAAATATTCTGTGCGCATGGCCAGCCGCTCGCTCCTTCACCCTCGGTCTCTAGCTCTGGCTGTGACTTCTCCCCGCCTACCCCCTCCCTACCAGCGGTGTGACCGGAGGAAGAGGCAGCCGCTCAGATATTGGAGGAGCTGGAAGGCAGGGCCCCGCCCACCACAATTTGGGCGACTTTCTGGGGAGTCCGGTGGGCCGGACTGCGCCCTCATTGGTCGAGGGGGCTGTAGGTGGGCGGGGCGTCCCTACCGCCCAACTCGCCGCTGTTCCCTCCCCACCTGCGCGGAAAGTGGCCTCGGGTTGACAACAGCTAAGCAGCCGCGGCAGCTGCTCCTCTGGCTGGCACCATTACCCCCGCCCGACCCCAGGCTCCGCGCGTGCCCCGGACGGGAGCAGTCCTTCCTGCACTCACCTCCTGCCCACTGGCCGCTGTGTTAGGGTCTTGAACCCCAAGTGGTGGACGCGGCCTCCAGGTAGGAGTTGGGGCGACGTCAGGCAAAAATCCGGACCCACGGGGCCTCCCTGGGCCCCCTGGCCCGGCCTAGTCTTCGGCGCGCTCTGGCCCGCCCCCGCTCTTAGCGGTTCGGCGAGGCAGCGCGCGCAGGAGACGCAGAGGAAGCAAACCAAACCACCCCCCCTCCCTCCCCCCTCGGGGATCCGGGGTCGGAGTCACCGAAATCGGGGGATGCCCCCTGAACCCGCTGGCAGCGCTTCTCCCCAGGGAAGTTCCGCCAGTCGGGAGGTAGAAGGAAGCTTTCTGCCCGTTATCCCGGGCCTGGCCGTAGCCTGGAGCCATAGCTCTGGGGCTTTGGCGAGGGACTGGAACTGGGCAGGGGTGGCGGCCCCTCGGGCTCTGTGCCACCTCGCCTACCCTTTTCCTTCCTCTGCTTTTGAGGGCATTTCCAGGAATCCCCGGTCGGGCCCTGTGGGCTTTCCCCTTGGCCATTGTCCTCCCTTCTGAGAAAAGCTCCAGACTTTCCCGGTATTAAGGGGGCTGTGGGGATCAAGTGAAACTCTTTGGATAAGTCGCATCTTTCAGGGCTCCATTGCCCAATGAAGTCCCAAATGGGTTTGGATTACAGAAGCTCTGAGGAAAGGCTTCCTTTTAGTGGAAGTTTTTGGGATTTCCAAATTAGATGGTCTGGGGTTCTCTGCGTTTCTCTTCTCCCAAGAATCTTTAAAGTGGAACACTGAATTAGGACTCAGGAATCTGGGGTTCAGCCACTAGTTCATGTGACCTTAGGTGAGTCATGCTACTTCTGTGGGCTGCAGTGTTTTCAGCAGCACTTGTGCACTTCAGCAGCACTCAACTTGATGTCGTGGGCTGGATTTCAGTATCTAAAGGGCCAGTCTCTTCCATGACATTTTGACTTGTCCCACGGGTCCAGGCTCCTCACTGGTAGGTAAAAGGTCGTGTTGGAGGTGCTTGGGGCGACAGGAGCTAGGCAGATGGAAAGCTTTGTGGTGATTATGCAGGCCAGCCAACTGGAAGACTAGTAGTGGCGGGAAGGGTGAGCGGGAGGACAGCAGCCAGACTCAAGGTGGGGAGGAGTGGGGTCAATTCAGAGCCTGGGACTCCGGAGGTTGGGCTGGAGAAGCCTGGCTTGTCTCTGTCCCCCTTGGAGCCCCGAGGTCTGCCCACCTAGGAGGAGAGGGTGATGAATCACACCCAGGGCTATTTTCAAACCCTGACTCCTGCTGTGGGACCTGTTACCACCCCCACTGTAAGGGTTGCTCTCTCCACCCACCATCTTTTCTTACTGCTCTCTGAATTATCCCCTCACTTCCATCTGCCTGGAATAAAGGAGAGACAATTTCTCTCTGTGGGTGTGAAGGTAGACAGCCCAAGGGCATAGACAAAGAGGTGCGACTGCAGGTGGTGTATGAATGGAAGATGGAACAAGTGGGTAAGAGTGTGATGGGAATGATGGTGTTGGGGGTGGGGAGTTCTTTCACCCTAAAGCTGCAGCTACCGTATCACTGGACATTCTGGGTTTGGTCCTCCTTTCCAGGATTTGCCGTCTGTCCGATTTTGTTCTGGATTTGGGGTTTGGAATTTCTGCTCCCTGGACCCCTGTCATCAGGGCTAGAAAACACCACATGGACAGAATCCCGTTTCTCCTCTTCACTGGCCTTATGTCCATCTCTTAAGCAACTCTTAGAGAAGTATGCTCAATCTTCCTGTGCATCTGCAGCTTCCCTCCCCCACCGGGAGAGGAGACACGGTTGAGAGATAGCTGGAGGTGTTTAGAGCAAGGAGAGGGGCAGAAGGTGCACAAGGGGGCTGTGTGTCTTGTGTGAGTGCGGCGGAGTGGGGCATGAGTTGTGCAGGGTGGATGGAAGGACTTTCCTTATTAAAGCGCACCTCCTGAGTTTGAGCACAGTAGCAAAGAAAGTGCCACAAAGAGGCCTGAACTTTGACCTTCTCTGCCTTCTTGACGTTTTAAAGTTCTGCCCTTAGGGCTAGGGATTGGAAAGGGAGCAGAGGACCCCTGGAGCCAGCTACAGGGATACCAGCAGCAACACAAAAGCTAGAAGGTTCCACGGGGAGGAGAGGATGGAGTCTGTAATCTGGATGCTGTTGCAGCTGCTGGTGCCTTTCTGCTAAGACACTTTTGGAGTTTCTGTTCTGGAACGTTCAGGTTCAGTGGATGGCAGGCTTAAACAAATACAGACTGTGCCCTCACCTTTTTAGAGAAGGTGGGGCAAGGGGTCTTTGGCTGGAAGAAGGAATTGCCTCTGGATTGAATAAAATAGCACTTTTTCTTTGGGCTTCAAGTTTGGGTAAGATCAAGTGTCTTGGCCCTGAGCCTGGGCCCTTGGGAGGCTATTATCAGATAAAATAGAGATAAAGGATCTCAAAAATACAAGGGCTCGAGGATGGGAAGTGTGAGCTCCCCCACCCTGCAACCCTAAACAAAGTAGTAGAGAGGCCTGGGCACACAGTTGTTGGTGTCAAGTGTGTATCAAGGCTCTCTTCATCTGTGACCCACGGTCTTGGTTCGTGTGTATGAGAGGAGGGGGGACTAGTCCCGGAATTGGTCCGTTGAGGGTCTGCGTGTTGAGTCTTCTCTTGCCCAACCCTCCACTCTGGGAACTCAAGTGTCGCTGACTGCTGTCCCTGTTTACCCCAACCCTCAGGGTGCTGGTACAGGTAACTGGACATTAAGTTCCTCAGGAATCCAGGGTGGTGTGGGCCAAAGCACAGGGGACTGGGAGCTGGATATATGGGAGATTTAAATCCAGGCCCCGCTGCTCCACTTGTGACTTCCTGGACTCTTTATTTCTCCCCAACTGTTTCTACTTCACTGGATTAGATGAGGGGATCCACGGCTAAGTGCTTCGTAAACTACCAAGTATTGTACAAATTGTTAGTCATTAAGTTCAGGCTTGACTTGGTCTTGCGGGGGACAGAGTGTAACCCCCACCTTCAGGAATCTACCATCTAGTTTGGGGGTTAGTGGCATAAATCATGCATGGCATATGAAGTCTTTACCTCAGTGAGGACTTTTCAAAACAAAATTATTATGAAGGCTTTCAAACATATATAAAAATAGAAGGGATTAGTGTAATAAGGGCCCGTGTGCTCATCACCCAACTTCAGCAGCCATTAGCCCGTGGCTATAATCCTGCCTATTAACACCTCCATCTACTTTGCCTTCTTTCTTGTTATTTTGAAACAAATCCCAGACATCTTATCAATTTATCTATAAGTAGTTCAATATACAGATCTCTAAGAGATAAGGCTTCGTAAAAAATAAAAAAAAAAATAGCTACCATATCGCCAGCCCATCTAGAACAGCCCCTCGATATCAGATACCCTGACAGTGTTCATGTTCCCAGCTGTCAAAGGGGCTCTTTTGCCCAGGGACGCCTGACTAGGGAGCCTGCTTGTTGCCTTTGACTGAGGGGAAGGTGACTGACAGAGGCGAGGCAGTGACATTTGAGCTGAACCTTTGAAGAGAGGCCCAGGCAAAGTCAGAGCTAGAGCGATTAGGGAGCCCTAGCCCCTCATTTTACAGCATTAGCCCCAGTCTTCTGGAACTGCCGCTCCCAAGGCTGACTTGTGGAAGCTTCTTGTGGAAACTTTGTGCCTTGCTCCTCTAGCAGTAAATGGGGCGAACTCTCCCACTTGCCTCCTCAGTTCCAGGGCCACCCAGGAGCTTGAGGTCAGCAGGCCTGGGAGAATTCCTGGGAGGCTCCTCTCCTCCTGGCTCCTCCCCTGGCCCCTGAGGCCACTTTGGAGCAAAACAGGATGCATTCAGGATGAGCGTCTTTCCCAGCTTGTCATCTAATCACCAAGGCCCAGCTTGGAGCTTCCTCTCTCATTCATGATAAAAACCCTCACTGTCTCCCTTTTCCCTCCGCCTCCGTGAGGGTGTGCTGACTTCCTCCACATCCGGGCCAGCCCTCCTCCACCCCCACGTGGAGCTGAGGGAGAGCTTCCCTCATCCAGGCCTCTCTTCCCACTGCCTCAGAGCAGGCCCGAGAGGCATAGCGAGACTCCATGAGCGCTCTCCCTGGCTGCGGCCTCCTGCTCTTGGGACGTCCTTGGGAAAGGAGTGGCTCCTTTCCAGTAAGCCTGGGGTCCTGCCACTGCCTGGTTAATGATTGAGCTACATAATAACCACCTTGAAAAGTCACCTCTGGGGGATGGCCATTAACCAACTCCGCGTCCACCCCAGGCCTTAAGGGGGATCCCGTCTTAACCCTCACCTCCCCCAAGGGGACACTAGCAAACATTCCTTCACAGGAACTTCCCGGGACCAATTAAACATCTGGCCCTCTGTCTTCGCTTGGGCAAACAGAAGTTGTTATTCACATTGCTTAAGGACACATGTTCATTTGGGTGGTTATTGAGAGGGTCAGGGAGTTGATAGGGATTCGGATGGGCGGTGGGATAAGGGGGGGTCTTTAGGCATCAGAGTCAGAAGGGGCTGGGGTGTTTCCAGGAGCCCTTCACCCCCTCAGGTCAACTTGAAAGAGTGAGAAATACACACGCAAAGGATCTGCCATTAGCGGGGCTGTGTGCGTGTCTGTTTTCAGTCCAGCTGTGGGTCCCTCCTCCACACTCGGCAAGGACGTGAGCCATCAGTCACGCTGCTGCTTCTCCTGGTATAAGGCTGGGGCCTCCACGGTGGAGGAGGAGACCTCCCTCCAACAGCCTGCATCTTGACAAACAGTGGGAATTGGGAAGGGTCAGGCCGGAAAGCTGACCCTTTTGGAAAGCTCTGGACCCCAAGTGGTTTTCTGCAGTTTCAGTGAGAAGAGAAGGAACCAACATTTAGGGCACCGTGGGGGCCTTCTACAGAGTCAGGAAGCCTGGCTTCTGGTTGTACCTCTCTGGAGCTGCCTCTGCACGAGTGACAGCTGCTTTCTCTGGGCCTCAGTTTCCACAGGTGGCATGCACTAGTGGTCTCTCAGGTTCCATTCCAGCTGTAAGATTACACATTCCCAGGAAAAACCTTTTGCTTGTCCACAAGGCAAAGGTCAGTTGGCTTTAAATTCTACCAGGCCTGGTCACTATGTTTCCCCAGTTGGCTGGTTAGTTTGGGCTGACCAGGCCTTGAACTGCCACAGCTTGGGTTTTCCTTGAGCATGGTGGGCTTTTGTGCAGTTTGCTCTCCAGCTCCCTCCTCGTGTGTGTGTGTGTGTGTGTGTGTGTGTGTGTGTCCCAAAGGGCCACCCTCTGACCCATTCAGTCACAGGTTAATGAGTGACCCGCTGTCCCTGGGGAGCAGCAGTCCAAGGTGCTCCTGGGATCCCAGGTCTCTGTGGGAAGCAGCCCAGGGCTTAGCCAACCCCAGCCGCCATTATGCTTTCTCGCACAATAGGGGTAGGGAGCCGACCAAGCTCCGGGGAGAAGGGTCTTTAGAGGACCCTCAGTCCAACTCTCCTTATGAACCTAGATCTTCCTACCAGGGATTTGTGCAGCTCTTGTGCCCCCATCTTCAGTACCTGGGAGCTCAAGGTTTCAGAGCTGTTGCTTTCATTCCTAGAACATCCAAAAGTGTTTGTTTATGTTGAACTGAACGCCGTATCCCTGTGGTCCTGGGTCCCAGCTCTGCCCCCTGGGACCACCTAGCCAGGGTCTGTTCTCTCTGACTTCCAGAGGTTCGAGGACGGAACCCAAGTCCCCTTGCTTCTTCTGTAGGCCAGACAGCTTCAGTTCCTCCAGGTACTTTTCAAGGGACCTGGGACCGGTCCTCTTACCAGCCTCGTTACGGTCTTCTGCACGTGCTACTGTTTGTGGCCCTGGGAATGGAAATGGGGCTCTGGAAGTCCCTCACTTTCCTCCATTTATTTCTAGCCTCAACTTTTTTTTTTAAAGATTTTATTTATTTATTTGAGAGAGAGAGAGAGAGAGGGGGAGCATAAGCAGGGGGAGCGGCGAGCAGAGGGAGAGGGAGAAACAGACTTAACCTGTTTTCTGACCACTTGCTTTCTTCCCTTGAGCTGGTGGAGGTGGGGGAGAAGGGGATATTTTGAGGAGCATCGAAGCCGGAAACGAGCATGAGCCATGCCCACACGGGGGCCTAGAAGGGTGAATCAGACGGGGAGAAACACCAACTCAGCCATTCCTCTTCTGCAGCTGATGATGACGACGACCACAATGAGTGTTCCTGTTTCTTTCCATTTCCAAGACACTTTCACTTCCACGATTCCACCCTGTTCTTAGAGCGGCCCCAGTAAGAGAAGCAGTGTGATCCTCATGGGTCCCCACCTGGGGCCCAGATCGGGGACGGGCCTGGTGTCTGAGGAGGGAGGATTCGGAGCCCAGGTCTCCTGATGCTCAGCCCTCCCTTTTCCCCCTAGACCGCACCCGGCAGCTGAGGTGGCTGGGGCTGACTCGGCCGCTTCCTCACCACAGAGGAACCTCTGCCCGGGCTGCAACTCTGTTCCCATGGTGGAGGGAGCAATCTCCAGGGGAGGTGGCCAAGGATTTCCTGTCCTTTATCTGGGCTGGCCAAAGGCTGGCCTGTCTAAGGTGTGAGACACGCACTTGCAGCCAGCTTTTCTGCTCCAGGCCAAGGTCATGTCAGGCTGGGGCTAGAAGCAGGCAGCTTGGGATGTGCTCGGCTCCAGGCATCTGCCCTGAGCAACCCCACCTGAGCAGGGCCTTCTAAGTGGCAAAACCTAGAGGGGCATGTGGGAAAGTGGCCAGAATGCAGATGAAGCGAAAGGCATGCCGAGTTGTATACCCAGAGCTTGGGGGGGGAAAGTGTCATGGTGGGGAGCAGGGGCTCTGGGATAAACAGCACTGGGTGACTTTGGGCCAATTACTTAACCTCTGGGAGCCTCCATTTTGTCAGCTGTAAAATGGAGCTATAGGTACCTACGTCATGAGGTTACTGAGTTGTAAATCCAACAATATGAACAGAATTCTCGTTATTATTACTGTTTAGTGGCACTTTCTGCCACCTTGTCTCTGCTGTTTTTCACCGACCCGGGTCTGTGCTGTGCCCAAACATGCTGCCCCCTACGCCTTAGGTCTGGGCTTCTCTGTCCCTCAGATTCCGCTTCCTCCCGAAAACCCCATTCCTGGGCCACATGCTCACCTGGAGGGAGGGATCCTTCTGGCCTCCTGGAGTGCCGTTTCTGACCACGATAACAATAGTAATAGTAAACTCTCCTAAATTCTTGACACCTTTGAACTTACTTAGCTCCCATAGTAATTCTGTAAGGTAGGTACTGCTATCCTCCTCCACGTTTACATCTGAAGAAGTAGGCAGGGAGAGGCTAAAAGAAGACCGGAGTCAAGGTCACATGGCTAGGGAATGATGGAACTGGAATCAGGACCCAGGCAGGCAGAGTCCACCGCCCACACTCTTAGCAACGGTGCCATGCCTCTCCTTCTCCCTTTTTCGGGTGGCCGGCCAGGAGGCCAGAGCTCGGGCTTGGGTCTCCCTTCTGCCCCTGACTGCTTATTTTACCCACCAGTGATCAGTCACTCCTGGGCAGACCGTCCCTAGGTCTTTGCCTGCCCCCTCCCCAGCAAGGTGGACAGATGGAGGGGAGAGAAAATCAAAGGGCTGGGTATTGAGGCTCTACGCAGAGCTGCACGGTGGGGGAGGGTGTGCACGAGGAAGCTGGGGCGGTGGTTCTGACAGCGGCAGGCCTGCCTGATTAGCACCTTCCAGCACTAGGGGTGGAGGACAGGGTGCTGAGTGGCATCAGGGAGAAGAGACGCTATAATGAGCTCACCTGACAACCAGATTTCGTTATTTAGAAGGTGTGGGGCAGGCGGAAGGCTGTCTGGATTAACTTGCGTGACCCCTGGTGTGGCCCATGCTGTTATTGGGCATGCGGAGGGGTATGCTTTTGTCCAGAGGTTCTAGCCCTCCCCACAATGTTAACCGCCTCGGGGCCTTGGGGGGGCTACAGACATCCTTCCCATAGGTTGTACCAGCTGTCAGCTCCATTGCTTTTGAGCTCATTCTCTGCAATCTTGCCTCCAAACAGAGGCCAGAGAGTGCTTCAGAGAACAGCCCACCTTAGCTTCTGCCTCCTGGGAAGTATAGGCCTGATAGCAGCTCCAGCCAGGTACTCCGGGAGGGTTTGGCTTTTGTCAGTTTCAGACCTTGGTGCCTAGCATAGGGCCTGGCACCGAACAGGAGCGGATTTGGAGGGGAGAGCCTCGGGAGACAACATGGGAACAGATCAACAGGAAGGCTGTGGGCATTTAGGCAGGCTCCTGGTCCCCATCCGTAGTCCAGTGGAAGCCATTTGACCTCCTGTAGCCTCAGTTTCCCCATTTGTGTGGTAGATCTGCTTCGGACAGGGCTGTCACATGAGATGTGGGATGGTCAGGTGTTTCCTCCACTGATGAGAAGTTACTTCAGGCTAAGGGTTCATACTGCACAACTCCTGGTGTATGTTTCTGGTGTCCATGCATGGCCAAGGCGACTTCTATTTAATGAAGAGTATTCTAACTTGGTGGACTTGGGAGGACTCTGGATCTAGACTGCCCTGATTTGCACCTTGACCCACCACTTCCTAGTTGTTGATTTGGAGCAAGTTACTCGATATCTCTGGGCCTTAGTTTTCTCATCTGTCAAATAGAAATTTCATAGCACTTACCCCCCACAGGGTTGTTGTCAAAATTCGGTGATATAAACCATATAAAAAGTACCTATGCCTGGGACCCAACAATGACTCAGAACCCTCCGGTTGTTGTAATTACCTCATTTTATACTTGCAAAAACCTCCTATTGTCAGGAATTTAATCATATCGCTATTTTACAGCTAAGGACACCGAAGCCCAGAGAAGCTAAGTCTTGCCCAATGGCATCTGTGTAAAGTTCTTAGCTTGGGGCCTGGCACTTAGTAAGTGCTCAGTAAATATTAGTGTTTAATCTTAATTCATATTATTAATAATGACATTCGGTATAAGTATTGTTATCAGTAAGGAACACAACCACAGCTAGGAAGTAGCAGAGCCAAGACTAAAAGCCACAGTCGCTAGCCTGTTAGTCTTCCCACTGCACCGGAAAACCCTCTTGTTTCTAGATATTACACAGCTGTTAGGTTGCCATTTTGGATTCTCCTTCCCTTCACCCCAGGTGGCCTAAGCATGCATGTGGCCACCCCCTGCCCACAGAGCCAAGGCCCCCGCTCCCCCCTTTCTGTCCAGAATCACAGCCCTCCCTTTGGCTGCAGGGCTCAGAGGAGGCTTGTGTCCACTGGCTTCCAGAAGGGGAACAGACCCCGTGGAGAGGCTACTTCTCTCGGACCCATTTTCTTTCTGTAAGAGACAATTTTTTTTTGGATCTCAGGGTGGGGCCAGGCTCCTTCAAGGCATTTCCTGCCTGGGAGTTTATATTTGGCCTCAGCAAAAGGAAAAGGAAGTAGGCAAGGGGGGTGGGATGTAGAAGTGGTGGCACAGGGTCAAGATGGGTGAGTGCCAAGACTTTGCAGGCCAAGAGAGGAAGCAGGAGATGGCGCATGTCCCTTTTCATGTGGGCTTGGGGGCCCTCACAGGAGCTTGGGATGGAAGAGCTCAGGGTTCCTTGAGGCCAGAATGCCTTCACCCCCAGGCAGAGATTATTTTCCCTTCTTACACCTCTGGGCCTTGGTTCCTGGCCCCGTGGTTTCTGCCCTGGGGCAAGGTGTTCTGCTGGACATCTAGTTGGCTGAGTTGCAAGTGTGTCTCCTCAGTTCCGTGTCTTTGCTGTAGTGATACCAGAGGAATGGGTGGAGGCACACTGTTTAGTTGGAAAGCAGGACTTCCTGTCTAGGTGTTGCCAGAACATTCTGTAGCCCTTACCGCGCTGCAGTGGGGATACTGAGACCGATAGGACCCAATGCCGTGGGACTCCAGTTGAATGGGGGAGACAGTGTCATGTGTGGCTGAGAAGGTAATGGAAATGTGTAGGTGGGGGGGTCACTTAATTTAAATGAGCTGTTGGGTGGTAGGGGGTTAGTGAGAGGTCAGGGAAGGAAGATCTCATGGGGGGTTTGACCTCCATCTTGATGAATACTGGGAGTCTTCGGCTTCAAGTCAGGCTGGGTCTAGGGCGCCGGTGGCCTCACGTGCCAGGCGGAAAGCAGTCTGGTGTCTGCCCTGAGCTGTGGGCAGTGGGGAGCCTGATAGGCTGCAGAGTAGGACAGTGGCCAGGTCAGAGCTGGGCTCTTGTAAGAAGAAGCTATCAGGACAACCTGTTGAAAGGGGAGACTAGAGGCTGGGAACTTGGAGGGCTTAAATAATCCAGCCATGCCAACCTGGAGCATGGCTGGGTGTGGGAAACCGTGACCACTTGATGGAAAAGTCGATAGAACTTGGTGACTAAATACATGAGTCGAGAGAGGACAGGCCGGGATGACTGGTGGTTTAAGTGTGGGTGTTCGGGTGCCTTGGGAGGCGGGAAAGCCGGAGTGCCAGGTTGTTGGGAGGGGAAGGTGGGTTTGGTCTCGGTCCCCACTGAACACCCTCCCTGGAGTCTCCCGGGAGAGTGTGTGCAGGAGGAGCACAGCTTCCTCTACTGAACCAGCCCGTGCGAATCACACCCCTGCTCTGGGTCGACATCTTGGTGAGTGGCCACTAGGAGACGGGGAAAACCGAGGTCCAGATGGAGCCGGTGGTTTGCCCGAGGTCACCCAACAGGTTCCTAGCACAGTTAAGGCCAGAACGTGGTTCTCCTGACCTTCAGTCCGGTTATCTCTCCACCCATACCGCAGTGGAGAGCAGTCACCACTGGTCTGCCATCCACCCTAGACCAGTTAGGCGGGCACCTCTTGCCTCCAGCCTGGCGACTGGAGGTGACGGGGTAGTGCACAACTTATGAAAACACCTGTCCTTCCTGGTAACCATGACCTTGTCAGAGCACTTGGGACTGGGTTGGGGGCAGGATGCCCTGAGCGCAAGAGAGCTAATGGAGTGACTGCCCCCGAGCAGGTGGCAGCTTTGACCTTCGCTGTCACAGGGAAGCCGTGGGCTGGGCTAGAATGTCTGCCGCCTGCTTTAACCCTGCTGTACCCAGGGCCAGCCTAGGAGACCACAGGCTGGACTCTGGATCCAAACTTTCAAGCAGCCCCAGGAGGCCAGAGGCCTGGTTTGGCTCCAAGGCCCTCCTGGGCCTCCCTTGCTTAAAGCTGCACACCAGATCTGAGGCTACAGCTCCGTGGGGGAGAGGGGCACAGTTGAGGGTTTCTTGTATAACTTCCATGTTTTCAAAAAACTCTCAACTTGAATGGACACCTGTCCCTGGCCGACTTGAGTCTGCCTGCAAGGGGCGACAGTGTCCGAAGACAAGGGACCTCCACTGAATCATGCATCTAGTCTTTGCCTCGTCCCTCAGGATGTCTTCAAGGAGGGGGTGCCTGAGGCCCCCAGGTAAGGTGGCGGCCAACCTCGGGGTCACACTTCAGGTCTGGAGTCAGCCTTTCTTTCGTTGTGGGGATTGTCCCGGACCCAAAATGTTTCTAGGCATTGCCAAAGGTCCCCTGTGGTGTAATATTGTCCCTGGGTGAGACTCCCTGCGGCCCTGTGGCTTTGGTGCGGATGTGGAATGTTGAGGAGAGAGGGGTATTCGAATGGAGAGCCACACCTGTGAACCTGCCACTAGCCAGCCGGAAGATCTGGTGGCTTCACCATGCTGCCACCCAGCCGCGTGATACTGTCCCTTCCTGGGCTGTGTGCGTCGGTGGTGCCGCAGCTCTGATGGGGAGACTCCGAAGGTGTTGCTTACACGGGCCCGGGAGCTTGGCATTCAGCTGCAGCTCTGGCTGAGATCGACGCTGGCATCCCAACAGGTGCAGCAGGGGCTGTGAGTCCTGCCTGCGACCTAACAGGCTCGAGGCCAGCCAGTGGCTAGCACGGCCAAGCTGGATGCCTGAAATCCAGCAGCCCTTCCTGTGGCCCCCCTCCTGTGGGGTTGGGGACATGGGGTGAGAGCTATTTTGGTCTTGCCCCTTTCCTCCTTTTGCCTCCCACCCCCGTAAGAATCGAGTAAGAACTATAAATACAGCTACGAGCAGCAGTAGTGGGGAGACGAGTGTACCCAGTGTCCCGGAGGACAGGGGATGGCAGACCCCCCCTGAATGTCTCATCCAAGGTCAGGAAGGGAAGTCTTGGCAGTCATAAAAGTCACGACAGCTGGTAGGATGAGCCCTTGTGAGGGCTCCTCTCCCTCCGTCCCTTGGGGGGCGGGGGATAGCCAGACAGCCACCTGTTGCAGCATTTGTGCAAATTTGAATGGAGCCCCGCCTCTGAGGGATTCAGGGATCAAGGCTGGGTGGGCACCCTTCTTGTGGCCTAGGCTCCTTAGCTGTATCCTTATGGGAGGGTGAAAGGAGCTGCTAATAAGCATTTGGGACCAAGCGAGATCCAAGCCCCCTGCCAGAAAGACAACACCTCTTCCTTACACAAGATCCCTCTCTGGGAGTGAAGGTGGGCAAAGGAGGAGGGCTTTGCGTCCCCCAAGAGAAATGAGCCAAGAAGCCATTTGCCAGGAACTAGCATTTCCCAGCTATAGCAGCAGGGCCTGGAGAGATGGGGGGCCCTTCCGCCTGCCTGGAATACCAACTTGGCCTCACAAAGCCCACCTCGGAAACTTGGGTTGTCACACAGACAGCAGCATCCCAGGTCTTTCTCTACTCCCTCGGAATGCTGGCTTTTCCTCCTGTGCTCACTAAAGTTAGGAGAGACGGTGCTGATCCCAGACCTTGTTCGGGAGACACTCGTCCTACAGTGAGGGCCATGAAGATGTCTTTCCAACAGAAAGCAAAGTAAGGCAAAGGAAATCAGTACGTTTGCCGAAAGCTTCCTTACAGAGTAGGTCAGCTCACTGTTTGACTAAGTTACCTTCACAGACACCGGCAGACTCGCCCTCCCCTGTCCCGCTGCATGCATTCGTATTACCACTCATTGCTCTCTTGCTCCTTCTCTGGGGCCTGCAGAGAATGTGGACCAGTGATTAGAATGGGCCTGAGTCTGGCCTCTAGCTAGAATCTTTCCAGAGACCTACGCTGTGGCTTTTTAGCTGACTGTGTTTGTTCAGGGCAGTGGTGCTCTATCTTGCCTGCCCTTGAGAATCATGTGGAAAGCTTTCAAAAACAAATGAAAACTTTCCCAGAGATTCTAATTTAATTGGTAATGACTGGGGCCCAGACACCGGAACTTTTAAAAAGAGTTTATCTATTTATTAGAGAGAGAGCGCGCGCATGTGCATGCACATGTGCTTCTGAGCGTGAATTGGGGGGAGGGGAAGAGGGAGAAACAGACTCCCCACTGAGCAGGGAGCCCGATGCAGAACTCGATCGCAGGACCCTGGGATCATGACCTGAACCAAAGGCAGACGCTTAACTGACTGAGCCACCCAAGCAACCATCAGGCCCTGGAATTTTTTAAAGTCCTCAGATTATAATGTGCAGTCCGAGTTGAGAGGCTACTATTTTGAAACAAGGACCCCATTGATCTGGGCCTCTGTGACATCCACCCATTGCTTGTCCTGGGCCCGGAGTCTTACCTGGTACCTATGCCTAGAGCTGGGTTTTGGGTTGGGAAAGAGTAGGCAGAAGTGAGTCTGGGCAGCTCTCTCACCGCCCACTGAGTGACCACAAGGCGGAAGGACTCAAGTCCCCCGAGTGTGGTATGAAGAGGGTGGGGTTGGTGATATTGGCTGGGAGAGGCCCGACCTCCCTCAACTTAGTTGCCGGTTGCCTTTTCTTTCCCTCTCAGCTCATGTTCACTTTTTTACAAGTAGGACACAATCTGAACTGAGGCTTTAACGACTGTGAATGTGTGCATACCAAGGTCAAGGAGTCTTTTTTTTTTAAGTTTTTATTTAAATTCCACTTAGTTAACATATAATGTAATAATAGTTTCAGGGGAGAGAGAGAGGCCAAATTCAAGTAGTCTTAACAAAAGTGGTGCTCTCTAATGTTAACTTTCATACAGCCACTTTCAAAACCAGGCAAAACCTGAACCATCCCATGCAGTAACCACAGAGGTAGGCAGGAAAGCTGTTGGTCACGTTGATCACTACGTAGATCAAAATCCAAAGCTTAGGGAAGGAAGCAAGTTGGCTAACATGACTTAAGCAGTGAGCTGGCTTGATTGGAAAAAGCTCTTTCTTGGACTCACTTATCTATCATCTTGGAGCGTGATTGCATTTCCTGCATGGGAGATGTTGCTGCCCCTTTCCTGAGTGCATAAGCTACCCTTGTTCATAAGGCATTTCTCGGGAACAGAAGCCCTGCTTTGCTCCTCATTGCATCCTTCTCGGAACAGGAGAGACCTCTGTGCTTAGAGGCTCCTGGTACGTGGCCTGTGTAAGTGTCGGTGCAGAGCCTGTCACTGACCTCTAAAACCATCTGCGGCCGTTCAGCCGTTTTTCTTTGACACTCCGTCCAGCAACCCTGTGGGCATGGCCTTCAGACCTGATTTGACTCTCGAGCTTTTGAGTATGCCCCTTGCCCCAATTCTCAACGGCTCACGTCAGCTGGGACCGTCCCTAGGGAGAGAGTGTGGGCCTAAATCTCTGTGGAATCCAGCTTGTGCCAGCTGAGTGTCATTCCTGACCTGTCCCAGCACATCGTCCTAGCTCAGCCAGAGCACAGCCTGCAGAATATAGCGGTTGAAACTGCTGACATCTGTACATCTGGACATAGAGGCAGGACAAGAGGTCACAGACATTCCTTCATCACTCGCCTCAGCCTGCCTGGTGTCACTCTCCCCACCGGGCACAGAAGGCAATCCTGAGTCTGGGACACCTGGGCCTCAACCCCAGGGGAGTGGACTCTGCTGGGGGTGAGTGGTCACTTCTGGTCCCAGCTGGGGCAGGCTGGGGCGGGTGGGAGGGATGAATGCAAAGCACTTTAGCTCAGTCCTTAATCACCAAGACATATGTCTCTGACTGCTTCATCTGGGAGGGAGCCTTAGGGCCTCCCAGCCCTCCGCTAGGGGGTGTATTGTTGGGAGCCAGTGTCCCTGACATCCTGTTGGGTAATAACCCATTACATTCTCCAGATTCCTGCCAGGGAGTCCTTGCTGGGGATTCAGTCCGTAGCCCTGCTTCAAACTCCTTGACTCCTTTGTCTTTTGGAGCTGTTGTGGCCTCTTTGAAATGTCTGCCTCCTAACTAACCTCACTTCCCAGATCCATTTGGCTGCAAGTTTGACAGTAATATAGGTGCAGCCACTTTCCATTCCCGAAAGGAAATTCCAGGTGGGCCTTTTTCTTCTGTTTGTCCTTTTTTCTTTGGACCCTTCAGTTAGTGGGGAGCGCTTGTACTATGCGTCAGGGTTTTTGTTTTTGTTTTTGTTTTTTTCCTCTTCAGTATTTTCCTTAATGCTCTCAGTAGCTAGTCCAAGTAGACTCTATTACTTCCATTTTACAGAGGGAGAAACTAAGTCTTACAGAGGTTAGATAACTTGCCCAAAGTCAGGGCTTGTTACTGGCAGCACCAGGATTTCAACTCAGGCTTGTAACTCTATCAGAAGGGTGGAAAAAATCTGGGGGGACCTGGAGTTGGTTCCTTTGAGTCTAAGCTCTTGGTTTACCTGGCATCTGAAGGCAGGTGGCATAACTCAATGGAAAAGAGAGCTGGACAGGAAATGAAAAGATCAGGGTCGTACATGAACAGACATTTCTCCAAAGAAGAATCCGGATGGCCAGCAGATGCATGAAAAGATGCTCATTGTCACTTACCATCAAAGAAATGCAAACCAAAACTGTAAAGATATATCACCTCACACCTGCCAGAATGGCTAAAATCAACAACACACGAAACAACCGGTGTTGGCGAGGGTGCAGAGAAAGGGGTACCCTCTTGCACTGTCGGTGGGAAAGCAAACTGGTGCAGCCACTCTGGAAAACAGTATGGAGTTTCCTCAAAAAGTTAAAAATAGAGCTACCCTACGATCCAGCAATCACACTATTGGGTATTTACCCAAAGAATACAAAAACACTAGTTCAGAGGGATACATGCAGCCCTGTGTCTATAGCAGTATTATTTACAATAGGGAAGCTATGGAAGCAGCCCAAGTGTGTATCAGTTGATGAATGGATAAAGAAGATATGGTGTGTGTGTGTGTGTGTGTATTACGTATATATATAGTGGAATATTACTCAGCCATAAATGAGAATGAAATCTTGCCATTTGCAATGATGTGGATGGAGCTAGAGAGCTTATGCTAAGCGAAATAAGTCAGAGAAAGACAATTTAGGAAACAAAACAAATGAGCAAAGGGAAAGAGAGCAAGTGAGCAAGAAATGGACTCTCAACCATAAAGAACAAACTGATGGTTACCAGAGGGGAGGTGGCTGGGGGGATGGCTATAATCAGTGATGGGGATTAAGGAGGGCACTTGTAATGAGCACTGGGTGAGGTGTGGAAGTGCTGAATCATCATATTGTACACCTGAAACTAAAATAACACCGTATGTTAAGTAATGAATTTAAATAAAAACTTAAAAAAAATAAAAAAGATTGCGGTCATAGTCTCAACCGTGACACATAACTCTGTGGGAGTTGGAAAAGCCACTTGGGCCTCAATATGCCCCATACTATAGCTTTTTTAGAGTGCTGGTTTGGGGGTGCCTGGGTCAGTGGGTTAAGCAGCTGCCTTTGGCTCAGGTCATGATCTCAGGGTCCTGGGATCGAGCCCCACACTGGGCTCTCTGCTCAGTGGGCAGCCTGCTTCTCCCTCTGAACTTCCCCCTCTCATGCGCTCTCTCTCTCTCTCTCTCTCATTCTCTTTCTCTCAGCAGGGAGTCTGCTTCCCCCTTTCCTTCTGTCTGATGCTCTGCCTACTTGTGCTCTCTCTCTAGCTCTCTCAAATAAATAAATAAAATCTTTAAAAAAAAATAAAGTGCTGATTTGGAGAACCTCACCACAGACCAATTAAATCAGCCTCTGAGGATGGGGCCCCGGGAAATTGGTATCTTTTAAAGCTTCCTAGCTGATTTTAATGTGCATCCAAGGGTGAGAATCCTTGAGATAGGTAATATAGGCCAGTGCTTCTCAAACTTTAACATGCATGCAGATCAACTCAGGATCTAGTTAAATGAATGTAAATTCTGATTCGGTAGGTCTGGGACTCTGCATTTCTAACCAAGTCCCCAGTGATACTGATGCTGCTGGCCCAGGGATCACACTTAGAATAGCAGGAAGCTAGAGGGCTCTAGGTAGCAGTGAAAGAACTTGGTGCCCACCCACGTGACCTGGTTTCCTTCATGACAACCCTGGCTAGGGTCACTGCCTAACATGAGAGGAGCAGGCAGCTCGCCACTCTCCTATGGGCTCTGCCTCCGTAACTCAGGTAGATGGTGCAGTTATTTGTGATGTAGGACTTAATTACTGTACTCTCCCACCTCCTTCAGGCTTAGGAAGGAGCCCAGAAGTCATGGGCAGGTCGGTGCCTCTCTCCTTCCCTTTGCTCTTTGTTCCGCCTGTAGCCACGAAGGACTGAGGGCTGCAGTGGACTTCAAGGGTATGTTCTTGGCATGCAGGCCTATCCCTGGGTATTGGCTGCCCTGGCTGGGGTGACCATCCCAGACTCGTGGTCCTTTAGGGGTGATCGTTTCCTTCTGTGCCTGCCTTTCTGGAAACTCCTAGCAGGTCCCTCGTTTGGTACCTTCTCTTCGTCCTGATGATGGGACAGCAGAGCTGGCTGCTGGGAGGGGCTCTGAGGATGGAGAAGGACCTTCTCCTGGGGCTGTGGTAGGATCGAGAGACAGGGAGGTGGTCATGGCAGCTGGCTCAGCTGTCCTCACAGCAAAACCATGTCCCTGAAATGCTTCCTGGGCTGGGGCGATGTCCCTTCCAGCAGCTCTCAGCACAATTCTCCCAGACTGCCTCTTGCCTAGAGACCTGTGTCCTCTCCCAGGCCTTCATTGCCCCCCGCCAGAGGGTCTGGGGGACTGTTGGCTGAGCTCTGTGGGAACAAACGTTTTCCAGGACCTCTCGGAAGTCCTGATGACCCCTAGATATTTGTCATAGGTTAGAAAGTTGCTGTAACAAAAAACACGTGCACAGACGGAGGACCGTGTATGGGCGCGCCGTCCCACACTGATCTTCATGGATCGTGGACCCGAGCAGACTTGGCACAGCTGTGTGCAGAGGGGGATGCTGGGAGTGGTCCTCACTCTGGGAAAGACACAGATGTTCATCCCTGCCGTGCTCCTGTTTGCCCCCCAAAGCCCTCAGGGGCTCTAAAGCCTTCTCTCCCCCCTCAAGTCCCCATCAGTGTATGACCCTTGAGAAACCTGTTGTTTTCTCTAACCAACTTCCACCTTTCTGCCTTCTTCCCTCCTTTGACTCCCCACCCGGCATCCTCTCAAGTACCGTTTTGACTTTTAACTTCTCAGTCCCAGCTGCCAGGGCCTCATCCTGGACTTCCCTGTTGGGAGAGCCCTGGAAAGAAAGAGCTCTCCCTGTCTCTGAGAAACCTCACCAGTGTCCTTGGAGTCCCCTGGTCCCGAGCGCTAAGGACCAGGGATTTGCTAATGGTGTTCCTTTAGTCCAGGTGCATGTCTCCACTGAGGCCGGTAGGGGCGCTGGGCCCTCCCAGAGCGGAGGTGGAAGGCTAACCCCCCCCCCCCCCCCCCGCCAGTGCTCTCCAAGATTCCCCACAGGTCTGCACTGTGTCATCAAGACAATCAGCACTGGATTATATCATGTAGGCCTAACCATTGGGGTCGAGCTAGAGCAGTCCTGGAGGGCTCCCTGGGGAGGGAGGGCTGGAAATCGATGGTGATGCGTGGCTGGGGAGGACTCTGGCCCCAGCACTGCTACCTTGGTCAACTGTGAAACTGTGAAGGAGTCTCTTCCTTCTCCCGAGCCTGTCTGGAGAGCCATAGAATAGAGAGAGTAAAACCTTCTCCACGGCATGTTGTGTGCGTTAAGTGAAGATTCGGGTCTCAAAGTGCTGGGGAATGTTAGGCATAATAATGGTGGGAAAGAGAAGGGTAATCCTTGTACATTTTGTATCCCTAGCTGGACTAGGGTGGCCTCCCCAGGGGCGTGGAAGGGGGGCGGCTTCCCGAAGAAGGGGAAGGTGAAGACACATCCGTGCCTTCTTTCCCCAGCAGTACTCCTTGACTCTCCCCTTTCCCGAGAGAGTTGCTGCGGTGGCTTCTGTTCCTGGGCAGGGGTGGGAGAGTGAGGGGTAGTGGGACAGGCAAGGAGTGAGGCTCAAGAAGGGTGTGCTGGGACATACAGAGGGTAGGTTATGGGGAACTGAAGGTAAATCCTAGCAGCAAATACGCCAGCTCCCTCCGTGCTCTCCTTGCCATTTCTGGAGCACAAGAACTTGAGGCGCCTATCCGTTGAAGGGGAGGCAGCGTACACCCCGGGTGGCTCAGGACCAGCACCCAGATAACACCATTTCTCGGCCTATTTCTGTCCCTCTGTTCCATTTTAGAAGTTGAGGCCAAGAGAGCATGCAAGTGGCTCCGAGCGACAGGATTCCCTCAGTATGCGCAGTTTTTTGAAGGTAAGGCTACTGGCTTCCTCCCCCTTCCTTACCCCCAAAGCTTGCCTTATCCCTCTTGTTTTTCGTCTGTAAAACGAGGCCAATCAGATCCTTTCTCCAGCCACACCAGAAGCTGTGGAACTTCAGCCCTGGCTCCTGTAGCGATTGCATCGTCCCCGGTGGGTCGCTCTGACTCACCGCTCTGACTTCGCTCTGACTTAGGAGACCTAAGCCCTGGTGTCACCAGTGTGTTCAAGACCCTTGTCTGGACCAGGGTCCCTGCACTGTACCGCTTCTGAGGCTGCCGTTTGCACAGATGCATCCGCAGGTCCCTGACCTCACCTCAGCCTCCGCGTGGCCTCAACTTCTCAATTTCCCTTCATTTTCCTGTTTTTCTTTAGAGTTGTTTACCGCTGTTTCCACTTTCCTTCTTCTTCCCACACTCCCCACGGTAGCCTGCCTTCACTCCCGCTTTGCCAACAAAACAATCCTTGTCCGGGTCGCTGCAGACTTCCACGTGATCAAATTCAGCGGTCCCTCCCTGGTCTTAATCTCTCAAGAGCATTCAGTGCAGTTGGCCACTCACTTCGGCTTCTGGAACACTCGCCTCTCTTGGCTGCCTCTCTGTAGATGCTGCTGTCACTCTTCTTATGACAGACTTTGCTTTCTCTAACTGATGTCTAAATGTTGGGGTATCCTAGAGCTCAATCTTGGTCCCTCTTCCCTCTCCACCTTTCTTTCCCAAGAGATCCTTCTCCAAGCACCGTGTATCTTCTGCTGCTTCCCAGATAGCTCCAGATTCATCTCTCCATCCCACAGTTCAGTATCTCACCCATCTGATACGCATCTCAAATGGAATGGGTCTCAATTCCACCTCCTGAGGGCACCACCGTCCACTCAAGCCCCACAGCCAGGAATCACCCTCGATTCCTCTTTTTCCTTCACCTTCCATTTCTCCTCCTCCAGCCGGTCACTTTGTCCCTCCACACTGCCTCGAATCGGTCCACTTCCTACCACCTCCGTGGCCACCTCCGGCGTAACCTGCAGTTGCTGCTCGCCCGCCTTAGGGCACCAGCCTTCTTCCTGAGCCCCCCTCCTCTCGCCTCTCTTCAGCGCTCGTCCGCCAGAGGGACCCAGCGAGCCCCGGGCCTCACTCTGTCATTTCTCTGCTGCTTTCCCGGCACACTCAGAATGAGAGTGAGCTCACATGCTTTACTCTGGCCGGCAAGACTACGTCACCCAACGTCTGTTCAGTCCCCTTGCATTTGCTCGCTACGTCCCAGGCTCCTTCCTACCACTTACTCACTCACACCTTTCCTTCCCCAGAGCCTTAATGTTAGTCCTGCCTGGAATCCTCTTCCCAGGCTCTTGGCCTGGCCAGCCCCTTCTTATTCTTCAGGACTCAAATCGGAAGTCACCTCTCTACGAGTACTCCCCCCACCCCGCCAGCCTCCCTTCGCCCGGTCACCCTGGCTAATGTCTTTTCGTGGCCTTTAGAACTGTCTTATCTTGTTCCACATGTGGTCTCTCCGTGAAGGCAGGGATCATTTTTATCTTGTTCCCTGTTGTATCCCCAGGGCCTGGCACCAAGTAGGTGCTCAGGTAATGTCAGTTAAATGAGAAAACGGGTTTCTTTCGGCAGTCAGGCAGAGAGGTGTGGGATTTCCTGGATGCTCTGTCCTCCGACCCCACTCCTTCCTCTCTCCCTTCCCCTTCCTACATCCCAGGGAGGGGGCTCCCCTGTTTGGACCAGTAGGAGGAAACGAGGTACTGTTTGGCTGCACACTGTCCTCTCTGTCCTCACTCTCTCCCTGCTCCCTCCACTTCACCGTGGGCCAAGAGGGAGGTTCCCTGTCTGAGTAGCCCAGGTTGCAAAGGGGACTGGGAGGGGGGATAAGCATGGCTCTTGGCAGTCACCCAAGGCCTCGAGTCGACCATCTCCTGGGAACCTGCTTATTGCTGGGTCCTCTCATCCAGCTCAACCCTCCTTTCCCTCAACCCTGGACTTGCCTCCGATGGTCAACCCGAGCTCCCCAGGGCCCCTCCCTTACTTCGGGCTTGCTCCTCTGCTCAGCTCTTTGCCTTCCTGCCTCCTCTTTTCCCTGGCCTCCCCTTTCCACCTCAAGGGCTGCTGGCACTGAGTTTCTGATCTACCGCCCTCGACTCATCTTGGCTTTTCTCCACCACACAGAAGGTCTGTTTCCCCTGGATATTGGCTCTGTGAAGAAGGACCACGGTTTTCTGGACGAGGACTCTCTGGGGGCCCTGTGCAGGTAGGGGGCGCTGAGGTCCAGGCCTGGGAGGTCAGGACCTGGTTTGTGGGCTTCCCCAGGGGGAAAGAATCAGTCCCTGGCCCCTCCAACCAGAGGAGGAGCCCAGCCTGTAACAGAGCTTCTCTGCCACAGTCACGCTGCTCACTCGGTCTTCTGCGTCCGTGACGCCTTGCCACTCAGGCGCGCGAGCTGGAGAGCCAAGATCTGGCCTTGATTCGTTTTCTCCCTTCAGTTCCATTGCCCAGACATTCCTCGGCTTTGTCCCCTCTCTCCTTCCACTGGCCAAACCCCAGCCTTTTGGATCCAGCTCAGTCGCCTACTAGCCGGCCTCCCTGCCATTGCCCTCCTCGCCCTGATCCAGCCTCTCCACGGCCACCAGCTTCAGCTTCCCAGCAGGTGCCCCTCTACTTGGCGTGTGCAGCTGCCTGCAGAGGAAAGTGAAGCTTCTTTAACACGAGGCACCTTTGCAATCTGACTCTGCCTGACCGTATCAGCCTCGGTCTCCCCCGTCACACCAGCGCTGGTCTGTTTACTGACTGTCCCTCTCTGCCTTGTCACAGCCTCTTGTGGAAGCCTGGGATAGAAGTCCTTGTTTTTGTTTGTTGGTTTGTTTGCTTTCCCTCCTTCCGAATCCCATCCCCCTTCGTGGAACTTCCTTGTCCCACCCTCTGTGTGCCTGCTGTGCCTCAGGCTATGCTGTTCTTGAACTTGCCCTCTCTGTAGTGGTTTAGACCGCGTATGTAAGCTCCCAGAGGACAGAAGCCATAATCTCCCTAGCATCGTGTCTGGCACCTTCCTGAACACTGGGTCTTGGGAGATGTTCTGATGGCTCGGGCATGTAAAGTAGTGGATGGCATCTTGGATCTCCCTTGGTAGGTCCTGCCCTGCAGGCTTTGGTTGGGACCCCTGGGTGAGCGCTGCTTTCTTTCCTTACAGGAGGCTGATGACCTTGAACAATTGTGCCTCGATGAAACTGGAAGTTCACTTTCAAAGCAAGCAGGTGAGTCATGGCAAGGGTGGGGCCTGGGGCCTTGTGGCACCACGGGGAACCCAGGACCTACGCAGACCACTTGCAAAACTAGCTCCAGGGTCCTGGGAGTCCGGGATGTACAGAGCAGTGCCTCACTCCAGCCTGGGAGTGAGGTATAAAGGGCTCTATGAGCCTGCCGGGTTTTGGCAAGCGTGGCTTAGAGGTTAGAGTCTGAGAACAAGTACCCTGACCTGTGGCCTCACCCACCCCCTCGGCACCCCACTGAGTTTACTCAGAACTTGATGCAGTGATGGCCCTTCCTCAGGGAAATCTATCTTCCTCTTCTACCTGCTTTGTGATGGCAAGAATCCCTTGCCTAGGGAGCAGAGACAGAATAATGCGGTGGAAAAATCATGGCCTATATGATCTGAGAAGTCAAGATCCCCAGCCATGTTCCTTTGAGGTCTTATACCCTTGAGCCTCATTTTCCCCTTCTCTGCACTGAACTGGAAGGGGGCATTCATAGCCTCAAGGGGCCTTTCTGACTCTGCCAATCTGTGATTACAGAGACGGAGAGGATCCTCAGTCCGCATGTAGCCCTGATGACCTCATCCTTCCGTAGGGTTGGGCTTCATGGGTTTCTTCTGGGGCTTTCTCCACCAGAGGTATGGAGCCAGGAGGGTCGGCTAAGCTGGCCTGAGAAGCAGGAAACCCCTGGAGCCTAGTCCCAGCTCTGCCACTGACTGCTCAGTGACCTTGAGCAAGCCTTTCCCTTCCCTGGGCCTTGATTTCCCCATATTGCAAAGTAGAGAATTAGAAAATCTAAAATCCCCTTCCAGTTCTGGCATTCTGTGGTTCTAATCTAAGACTATAGCCTAGAGGCTTGGGAGACTGCTGAGGACAGGAGGTCAAGGCACGTGGATTCTAACCCTGGCTCTCTCACTGACTCGCGGCATGCCACTATATGACCTTAGGCGAGCGGCTTCTCATTTGTGGGTCAGGGTTTCCCCATCTTATTCTGTTGCTCCCAGAGCCAGCTCCCCATCTAGGACATGACCTCCATCAGAAAGTGGGGCCCTTTACCTCAAAGTCCCCCAAGAGTTTGGAGGCAGACCATTGGGGGTACCAACAAAGGCTTGGGGACTGGACTTCTCTGACCTGACCTGACCCCATGGCTCCATCCCCAGAATGAAGACTCAGAAGAAGAAGAGCAGTGTACCATCAGCAACCACTGGACTTTCCAGGGAGAAAGTAAATGCTGGCCCCGCGGGGGCTCCTCTGACCTGCTGGCCCCCCCGAGCCCTGGCCTGCCGGGGACCTCCAGCTGTGAGAGTGTCCTCACGGAGCTCAGCACCACTTCCCTGCCAGCTATCACCGTGAGCCTGTCGCCGGAGCCCGAGGACCTGCCCGCGCCCTGCCGTGTCCCCAGCCCGAGTAACCAGCCCCTCCTTAGCCCCACCCAGGGCCAAGAGGGTCCCCGGGACAAAGCCAAGAAGCACCGTTCTCGTAGCTTCCTTAAGCACCTCGATTCTCTGAGGCGGAAGGAAAAGAGTCGTGGTCAGCAAGCAGAGCCTGAGCGTGGTGCAGGCACCTTAGAGAAGGCCAGCAAAGCCTCCTCTTTCTGTAGTCGCCGCGGCTTTCTCTCCGCTGGATTCTACAGGGCCAAGAACAGGGAGGCCACCTCAGTCCATGACGGCGGCGCTGCAACCCCAGGGGCCTGGGAGGCCTGGCCTGTGGCCACGTTTCGGCATTCGCAGCAGGCGCACCGGGGTGACTGCCTCGTGCATGTGCCCAGGGACCACAAACCAGGCACATTCCCTCGCTCCCTGTCCATTGAGAGCCTGTTTCCTGAGGACGGACACCGCCTGGAAGATTGGCATCCAGGTAGGCCCCGGGGCTGTGAAGGGCGCCGGGGCTCCTGTGGCTCCACGGGCAGCCATGCCAGCATCTATGACAACATGCCCGAGCTGTACCCAGCGGCGCCGGTACTGGCTGGGGCTGAAGCCGAGGAGGAGGAGGGGGGCGGCAGCTATGCCCACCTAGACGACATCCTCCAGCATGTGTGGGGGCTGCAGCAACGGGTGGAGCTCTGGTCTCAGGCTGTGTACCCAGACCTGCGGACTAGAGAGAAGGAAGAGGAGGAAGAAGAGGAAGAGGTCACTTCATCCGTAGAGATGGCCACAGTTGAGGTCGAAGGACAGGCCGAGGCTCTGGGCCAGATGGAGGCTCCGGCCCGCCGAGGGTCCTTGGCCCTGGGCCAGGCTGCTGTTCAGCCGGTAGTCCCAGCTCAGGTTCAAGGTCAGGCTGAGGCTGAGCCCCTGGCACAAGCGCGGGCTGAGGCTGAGGCTGAGGCTCTGGGTCCGGCCCAAGATAACAGGCAGGAGGAGAATTCAGGTGGGGAACCCACCTCGGCCTCCAGCCTGTCTGTGGAAGAAGGACACTCCATTGCGGACACCGTGGCCTCCTCCAGTGAACTGGACAGTAGCGGACACTCCGTGAACGAGCCCGAGGCCGAGGGCTTGCCGGCTGGACCTCGGGCATCAGCACCACGTGAACGACGAGATTCAGGCGTTGGGGCCTCGCTTACCAGACCCTGCAGGTGGGAGTTTTGAGCAGGTGTGGGGACAGAGGACTCTGTAGTGTCTGTCTCTCCCCCTCCCAATCCCTCCTCCTCCTTCTCTTTCTTCTTCTCTCTCCCCCACACAACTCTCCCTCAAGCCAATTTCTTAGTCCCGAGGTCCAGGGGCAGGGTCTCCGTTCCTGCCAGGTTAAGTTCAGAGCCTGCCTCTGCTGTGGCCTTGCACAAATTCTAGCTCCTCTTTGGGCCTTGGTTTCCCCATGTGTCTGTCAAAGGTATTAGAGGAGATGGTCTCTGATCCCCAGCTTTGCCACCCTGGGTTCTCAGAGCAGCCCCTCCGCTGCAGTCTTGGAAGGATAAGGGGGTGATGGTGCTGCTCCTTGGCGCTAGATGGGCCTCAGCTCTGGGCCCCCCTTCCCTGACAGCATCTTGGCCACCGGGCAGCCCTGGAAACTGGCATTCGGTTTTTCCGCCCTGAGGCCCAGTAGCAGTGCTGACCGTGGTCGCATCTCCCTGCATTCGCTTTCTTTGGGGGAGAATAAAGGGACCAGAAGAGCACAACCTTTCCTAAGATTTATCCACACCTGCTCCTTCTCGGCCTGCCCTCCATCTTTCACCAGGAAGCTCCGCTGGCACAGCTTCCAGAACTCCCACCGGCCCAGCCTCAACTCCGAGTCCTTGGAGATAAACCGCCAATTTGCCGGCCAGATCCATCTCCTGCACAAGGGCTCAGTGCTGCGGCTCACCGCCTTCATGGAGAAGTACACGGTGCCCCACAAGCCAGGATGGGTCTGGTGAGCGCTCCTGGGACGCGGGGGTGGGGAGCTTCTCGCCCAGGTCCCGGCTCCCTCCCTGTCCCCACTCCAGGACCCTGGGAGGGTCAGCCCCGGAAGGAAGGTGGGTGCAAGTGGGAGGAGCCCAGAAGCCAGTAGTGGTAGATTGTGCCAGGAAGCCCGAGCCACGAAGCCTGAGAGGCCGGGGTGGCTTGCACATATGTCTGGGGGGGGGGGTGGCTCCTGGGATGTGTGTGCGTATGTGTGCCGTGCCGGGGGAGGAGTGGGGATGAAGGACCTTAGGTCCTTAAGCCGCACCTCCCTCCTTCCCAGCCTCCAGGCTGCCGCCAGTGAGTTTGTCCTGAAAGGCAGCTTTGGTTGCTGCTCTCCTGATAAACACCCTTTGAGGTGCCCTGCCCCCCCCCACCGCCCCCTGCCGCAGCAGCCAAAGAAGGTCCAACTTCCTTCCCATCATGACCCTTTCATGTTTTGGCCCTGCCCCAGCCGTAGGGTTCCTTAGCCCGTCGCCCTCAGGCAATGCCACCGTGTAGGCCACTGGGGTCGCTGCCCTCCCCTCAATGTGCCGTACTCTTTTTTTTTTTTTTCCTGCTTCTTTGCCTTTGTCCACGCTGTTCTCTCTTCTGGAATGCCTTTTCCCCATTTCTCCTCTGGGACAACACCTACCTGTCCCTCAAGAGCCTGCTGAATGTCCACATCCTTCCTGAAGCCTTCTCTGATCCGCTAGGTATAGTTCCCCTTCCTTGTGGTCTTCTCCTAAGTTCTTGCTTGCTCCACCCCCGACCACATATCCTGTCCCTGCCTGTGGACGCAGTCATCCCAAGCAGGCCGAAAGCTCCCTGTGTTCTCTAAGGCCGGGCTCCGAGCAGGTGCTCGGTGTGGGTTGGCCCTGGGGACACAGTGTTCTTCTTACCCCACACTCCCATCCCTGCCTGAGCCCCCTGAGACTGCGGAGTCTCCAGGTTGTGTCTGGGCCAGCCCCACAGCCCTCACTGGACCTCTTGTCACTCCCCCAAACAGGTCGGTGCCCAAGTTCATGAAAAGGAACAGGAGCCCGGACTACCGGAGCCAGCACGTGTTTGGGGTGCCGCCCCTCGTGCACGTGCAGCGCACAGGCCAGCCGCTGCCCCAGAGCATCCAGCAAGCCATGCGCTACTTGCGCAGCCAGTGCCTAGACCAGGTGAGCCCTTCATGGGGACCTGTGGGGACACGGCCCTGGGGAGGAAATCTGAGGCTGAGGAACGGGGGAGGAGAGCCGCTGGGACCTTTCTGGCCCATGACAGACCTTTCTGGGCCTTCCTGAGCTGAAGCTCCCTTCTGCCCAGCTCTCTGCCCGCTTTCTTCTGGCCCAGGCACTGTAGGCCCCATCTGTAGGAGCCTGCCTTAGCCTAGGTTCCTCTTTTCCTGCTACAGCCATCTTTCTCTTTGACCTTGAGGCTATAACGACCCTTCTCCTTGGTGTTGCCATTTTCCAGGCAGGAAGCCTGGCAGGCTTGGAAGTCTCTGGGGTGGCCTACACTCCTGACACCCCGCCCGGGGCTGGCCTCATCATAATCTTCCTCCCCACCCCACCCCTGCCCTGCATGTCTCCCTCCCTTCCTTTCCTGCCTGGGGCAGGTGGGCATCTTCCGCAAGTCGGGGGTGAAGTCCAGGATCCAGAACCTGCGCCAAATGAATGAGACCTCCCCAGACAACGTTTGCTACGAGGGCCAGTCGGCCTATGATGTGGCCGACTTGCTAAAGCAGTATTTCCGGGACCTACCAGAGCCTATCTTCACCAGCAAGCTCACCACCACTTTCCTGCAGATCTACCAGCGTGAGTCCCCTGCACCTGTCCTCAGCAGCCTGCCCCGTTCTCGAGCTCCCCGAATCCTGGGGCTTGTGAGAGATAAACTGCGTGTGGGCACATCTAGCCACACCCAGAAATGAGCTCGTTGGAAGATGTGCTATCCATAGTTGGAAAGGCCCTCCCTTCCGTGGAGGGAGACCACATTCTTTTTTTTTTTTAAAAGGATTTTATTTATTCATTTGACAGACAGCAACAGAGTGGATACAGGCAGGGGGAGAGGGAGAGGCTTCCCTCCGAACAGGGAGCCTGACGTGGGGCTGATCCCAGTATCCCCAGATCATGACCTGAGCCGAAGGCAGACCCTTAATGATTGAGCCACCCAGGCGCCCCGAAGACCACATTCTATTCCCCAAACCCATTATATGGAAAGATGGTCTGAGCCCCTGAGGAAAGGCAGGGGCTTCCCTAAATTTACATTGTCCATTAGAGTGGGGCTTGATCTAGGATGCAGAGACCTCCCAAAGCCCATCTTTACCCTTTCCTCTAACGGACTTCCTTTGGGACCACTGTGCCCTCTGTGTTCCTAGAAGTAGGAGACTTGTTGCCAGAAGCTCTAGGGGAATAAGAAGGCCATTCTGCCATTCCTTCCTCACAGTCCTCCCCAAGGATCAGTGGCTGGCAGCAGCGCAGGCTGCCACCTTGCTGCTCCCCGATGAGAACCGAGAGGTCCTACAGACCCTGCTCTACTTCCTAAGTGACATCGCCTCTGCTGAGGAAAACCAGATGACAGCTGGCAACCTAGCTGTGTGCCTGGCACCCTCCATCTTCCATCTCAACGTCTCCAAGAAAGATAACCCCTCACCCAGGTGAAACAGGGCAGAATATGGCAGGGCCCAGGGTAGGGTTGGGGGTGGAGGATCTGGCTCCCCTTGGACCTCAGACCATCCAGCGCTGGCCCTGCAGTTCCCATATGTCACCACAAGGGGTCAGCCTGACTCTTCAGGGGCCTGGGACTGCGTGGATGTTTTTGGAGCAGGGCCTTCTATTTTTTTTTTTTTCCAAATATGTTTATTTTTTTCAGTGTTACAAGATTGATTGTTCATGCACCAAACCCAGTGCTCCATGCAATACGTGCCCTTCTCAATACCCACCACCAGGCTCGCCCAACCCCCCACCCCCACCCCTCCAAAACCCTGTTTGTTGCTCAGAGTCCACAGTCTCTCATGCATCATCTCCCCCTCCGATTTCCCCCCATTCATCCTTCCCTTCCTTCTCACAATGCACTCCATGATTTTCCCTATGCACCACACGTAAGTGAGACCATAAGATAATTGACTCTCTCCGCTTGACTTACTTCACTCCGCATAATGTCTTCTAGTCCTGTCCATGTTGATACAAAAGTTGGATATTCATCCTTTCTGATGGAGGCATAATATTCCATTGTATAGATGTACCACATCCTCCTTATCCACTCATCTGTTGAAGGGCATTTTGGTTCCTTCCACAGTTTGGCGATTGTGGCCATTGCCGAAGCAGGGCCTTCTAAAGGGAAGCAGGTTTTGTGTTCTGGGCGGAGGGGAGCTTGAAGCCAGCCATCTTGTCTTACGCCCATGTGCCATCCTGTCCTTCCCTTCCCTCTAGGATCAGGAGCAAACGCAGCCTGGTTGGCCGGCCAGGCCCTAGGGACCTGAGTGAGAACATGGCTGCCACCCAGGGCCTATCACACATGATCAGTGACTGCAAGAAACTTTTCCAAGTGAGTAACCCTGGGCCCAGATCCAGGGGAACCACTTGGCCAGAGTGTTGCGCCCCCTGTCAGGGGCAGGACCCAGCTTGACATGTACCCCCTCAACTTCCCACTCTCATCCTATGAGGTTTCTCGTCTACCTCACTGCCTCAGCCAGGCCTCTCTGCTGGTCCTGAACGTGGACCTGTGAGATCCCATGGGTTCTGGGACGGATGGGCCCTGACCTTCTGTCCCCCCTCCCCCACGGCCCTAGCTTGCGTGTGTGCTCTCCCAGGTCCCCCAGGACATGGTGCTGCAACTGTGTGGCTCCTACAGCGCAGCCGAGCTCAGCCCTCCCGGGCCGGCCCTGGCCGAGCTCCGGCAGGCCCAAGCTGCCGGTGTGAGCCTGAGCCTCTACATGGAGGAGAGCATCCAGGAGCTGCTCCGCGATGCTGCCGAGCGCTTCAAGGGCTGGATGAGTATGCCAGGGCCCCAGCACACGGAGCTGGCTTGCAGGAAGGTGAGTACTGTGCTGCCCCTGGCTGCCACAGAGCGGGGAGCGTGGGCAGTGCGGGCGGGGAGGTCAAGAGGCCCTAGGGAGGTAGCTCCCCTGCCGGTCTCGCTCTGCCTCCGCCTGACCTTAGAGGATGTCAGCAGGCACAGCCGAGGGCCTTAAGGAACTGAGACCCTGATGAGACCAGGGGCTCTCATTTGGGCATCGCCGGCCAGAATTCCTGTACCAAAGCGGCACTGCAGATACGTCACTCTGTGCAGAGCCTCGCCTCCTGTATCTTTCTGCACCACGGCCACACTGAGCTCCTCCCACTTGCACCTTGGTGCTTCCGGCCCTGCTGTCCTGCTGCCTGGGCTGACCTGGCCCGAGCATTACCTGTCCCAAGCCACAGGAAGCCTCGACTTGATATGCCCTCTCCGTCGTCCAGAGCCTCCTGTCATGTCCCAAACTGGAGATGACTTCTCTGTCCTTCTCTTGGCACTAGCCATTTCTTTCTTGGATTGCAATGACAAGTAAGAACACAAGCCCGAGGTTTGCCGTGTATACACCAGTCATAGTAAAACTTCCCTTATGACATGGGGATGAGAGGCTCTGGTTGCTGTGCCCTTGGCCTCCTGCCTGGGCTAGATAATGAGTTCCTTGAAGATGATCACTGTCTTCTCCCTGTTCATGTCCAGAAATTCCAAGCCCCGTGTTCCTTTCATGGTAGAGCCTGGTAGGCCCCAGAGGATGTGCGTCTTGCCATCTCTCTGTGCTTTTGACTAGGTGGAGAAGCAGACGTCCAGAAGGGACTGAGAGGACAGGGCACACAGGGACGGCCTGCCTGGATGTGGCTAGGACTAGCAGAGGCCCCCTGTGGCCTTCCCTTGTCAGGGGCTGAAGTGAGGGCAGGCCAGTTGGAACCAGGGTGCGGGGGGAGGCAGTGGTGTGGGTGTTCTCCGGCTCTGATGGCTGTCCCTGTCCCCACTTCCGTGGCTCGCAGGCACCAGATGGGCACCCCCTGCGTGTGTGGAAGGCGTCCACCGAGGTGGCTGCCCCTCCGGCCGTGGTGCTCCATCGTATTCTTCGGGAGAGGGCCCTCTGGGATGAGGACCTGCTGCGGGCCCAGGTGTTGGAAGCCCTGATGCCGGGCGTGGAGCTGTACCACTACGTCACTGACAGCATGGCGCCCCACCCCTGCCGCGACTTTGTGGTGCTCCGGTGAGGGGTTCTGGCTGGTGGCCCGCTATGCGTGTGGGACCAGGGGAGTGGACCGGCAACGGACGCCGGGAACCTGACCATGTGTGTCCCTTCCCCGCAGGATGTGGCGCTCTGACCTGCCCCGCGGAGGCTGCCTGCTAGTCTCCCAGTCCCTGGATCCTGAGCAACCCGTGCCAGAGTCAGGGGTGCGGGCCATGATGCTCACTTCCCAGTACCTCATGGAGCCTTGTGGCCTGGGTCGCTCCCGGCTCACTCACATCTGCCGCGCTGATCTCAGGTACCGGGTCCCCTGCCGTCCCGGCACTCTTCCCGCCTCTGCCCGTGCTGTCCGTCCCTGGGGGCTGGGGGCAAGTGCTTTCTTCCTGCATCCGAGCAAGTGCTCCAGGCCACAACTCATGGCTCATGCCGGCCTGCTTCTATCTCCCCAGGGGCCGTTCTCCTGACTGGTACAACAAAGTCTTTGGGCACCTGTGTGCCATGGAAGTGGCAAAGATCCGGGACTCCTTCCCCACCCTGCAGGCAACTGGCCCGGAGACAAAGTTGTGAGCCTCACCCCTCTCCCCAGACCCCTCGGCACCAAGGGAGTAAAGGGGTAAGGAGAGGAGAGCAGCCCCCACGTGTTGCCTGCAGAGGCAGAGCCGGGCCCTTGCCCATCTGGCAGCCTGCTGTCCCCTTGGCTGCCTGAAGCTCCTCCACGCATACAGGGGAGGGGAAGAGAATTTCAGTGTCCCATCTCTACTCCACCTGCACCCACAAGCCTGTGTTCTGATCTCCCGAGAGAGAGAGGAGTCATTTTCAGAAGAAGACCGCTGCGACCCTCCGGGCCCACGGAGCGTGGCACCCTCCGTCCGAAGCCTTGCCAGCTCCCCCACCTGCAGGGGGGAGAAGGTAGAGAGCAGGGTGTGCATCTAGCTCTCTGCCACTCGGAGAGGCCAAGCCGTCCTTTTGAGTGCTTGGGTCTCTTTGAGGTTGGCAGGCGGCTCTGGTCCTGCCTTGGGGCCTACTATTTGGCCCTGAACTGACTTTGCCAGAGAAAGCGAACTAGAGAGGATGAGCACAGGACAGCCCAACCACCATGAGCTGTTTTATTTGTGTAAATACGATGCTGATTTTTACGAGGCTGATTTAAAGAGTGGGCACTAGCAGCGGGCAACAGGATGGTTTGGGGCAGCCTGGGATATGGGAGTAGGGGGAGGGGGCTCCCTTTCTCAGGTCTCAGGAGACCAGTGAACCAATCTCCCTGGCTCGGGCCCCCTACTTTATCTGCCACTCCCCGGGGTCTTGTGCAGCCTTTGGTCACACACTTTTATGTCTAGAGAGCAAACGGGCTCACTCCCACCACACAGGCCCAGCAAAAGCAGACGGTAGTGAAGAGACACATATCTGTGTCTGTGTCCCTTCTGCTCCTCCTGCCTAAATTAACAGGCTGACACAAGAACCCCATCATCAAGCAGAGACCTGGGCCCTGCTTCAGGCAGCTGGCCAGCTAGATGGAAGGGCCAAGTGTCACTTCAGCCAGCTGGGGCTTGAGCCAAATCGGATCTGCCCCCTCCTCCAGCAGCCATCTTGGCTTATGCGGAATTCCAGATGATGTTCAAATGCTAACTGGTGCTTTATCTTTCTTTCAGCTCAGTAAACTGGAGTGGGATGGGTCCTAGCCAATGCTGTAATTTTTAAGCCTATTTTATTTGTACCTATAAATACTGTACAGTTAGAATATATATATGTATGTGTGTGTATATATATATAGATAGATACATATATATGCACATCTATATACACACACATATTCTGTCATGAGTATATTATAGTCTGTGGGTGTGAGCAGGAGTCTGGAAAGCCCGAGGGGGCAGGGCATTTAAGATGAGGGAAGCGGAGAACGGGAAGCATGTGACCCCTCAGCAGAATAATAAAGCATTACTAGAGATGGACTCTGGTTGTGTGGCTGTCTTCCCTGAGATGATGGGTTAGGGACCGAGGGCAAGTTACAACATGGGCTTTGTGTTGGCGTCAGAAATTGTGAACATTACCAGTGTAATATTTTGGGGGCAGGCCACAGTAGTATTGGGGAGGGCCTCAGCTCTTCTCTTTGGGAGGTGATTTGGGGATGGGGAAGGTGGGACTCCCAGAAGCCAGGGTGCGGGTAGAAGCTGCAGATCCCCCCATCCCCTGATCTGGCCAGGATCCCCAATCTGCGTGGCGCCCAAGCATGACCTCAGGCATCTTGACAGTGGCCCTAGGGACAGATGTCCCTGGCTATGCTTTCCTTCTTTCACCTGCTACCCACAGCCCAGAAGACTTGAGGATGAAGAGTGAAAGCACCCAGCCCCTGGTGTCTTAGAGATCCTGTTTTCCCCATAAACCAGCCTAAGAGAGGTCGGAGTGCCAGAAGGTAGCCCCTTGTCCGACTCCAGTGGCCAGCAAAGCCCAGGGGGCTAGAAAGGCCCTCTCGTCTTTACTTCCCCACAGGAAAAGGCTCTCTTTGCCGCACTGCTGTGGCCATAAAGTTCCCAAGCTCCTAGGGGCCGCTAGAGAGGAAGTACGGGCGTCGCAATCCAATCTATGTCTGTACCCATTGAGTGCCGTTGGGTCATTGGGGGCAAACAAGGCTTGCTGCTCTCCCTCCAGCTGAACCTCAGCTTCCTCGTGGGTCAAGCAGGCCAGTGACACCTTGGCACAAGCCTGGCTCAGTGAGAGCATTCAGATGGGCCTGCACCGCTCCTCTGTCAAGTCCCACTTCTCTGTGACCTTTCATTCTCCTCTCTTGGGTTCAGCTGTTCCTACATGCCTTTGGCCTGTCCTCACTGCTGCCGCCTGGGGATCTCAGGTAGCCTTGGGAGGGAGCGAAGTGGAACAGAGGTTCTGTCAGCCTTTTGCTTGTGGGAGAACAGTGAGGGCACCCCACATGTGGGTATGGGTAATGGGAGATGGGAGATGGCTCAAGCTGTGTTGGTGTTAAGAGACACCAGGAGGAAGCTCCAGCCAGCACTCTGAGGCAGACCAGAGCAGCCAGGGGACCTTCTGGCACAAGCACCGCCTGGCCTGGTCACGGAAGGAGGCTGTGGCAATGGTACAGAGCATAGGGTTGAGCATGCTGTCAATGGGTGATATGAAGATGACTACCCAGGTGACAGTTGCGAGGAGACAAAGAGTTGTGTGTGAGGGAGATTCTTGGAAGAGCTACAGTACTCCTCCCTCCTTCCAGCTCTGGACCCAAGCCCGGTGCAGTTCCCTGTGTCTGCCGTTCTGGGAGAGTTAGTGCCAAGTAAAGGAGCTTCTCTGGGCCTTGGTGTCGTTCCCCTCCATAAAGCAGCCTCTCTGCCGAGTCCACTGTGCAGTCGACGAATGGACCACTGTGGCCTATGGATGTGGGCATGGGTATGGTGACGATGGGGCCTCTCAGTTCCACGCACATGGCAAACACTGTCTGTGACCCTTTCTAGCCCTCAGTCGTGTACCTCAGCCTTCCCGGACTTGACCTCCTCCTTTCCCCGATGCTAGACGACTCTCCCCTTGAAATTCCCAACCCTGTGGCCTGTACTCTGTCCTCCTGTGGTTCCCCTGACGCAGCGCCTCAAAGAAACCAGGCAGTGGGTGAGTCTCACGATCTATCTCAGAGCTCCGGCCTGTTAGCTTCGAGTCCCTGGTGTCCGGTTACCAGAGTGGCTGAGAGTAGATAGATGGTAGACCCAGGTTCAGATTTAGCTATGTCATGTCCTGGCTGTGATCTTCAGTGACACATTTAACCTTTCTGATTTCTTTTTCTTCACAGCAGCTATAAGGCAGATAATTATTTATAGACTGCTGTGTTGTCATTAGGGTCCAATGAGCCAACGGCCGTGACTGTGGCCGCACAGGGCCTAGCATGTGGTGGACGCGAATAAATGGCAGACGTGAGTTAATGGTAGTCTCCCCTACCCGGCCTCCTACCGGCCTCCCCCTTGCCAGGTGGCCTCTGTGGATGGGTGGGTATACAGATTATGTTCTGCTTGGCATTGAGGTCCTACCGACCTCTTCGGCTCTCCGACCCCCATAGCCTCAGCTGCATCACCCCCCCCCCACCCCGTGCTGGACACACACACCTCCTTCTCAGGCTCAAATCATCCCAGCGGCCTTTTTGTATCCTCACTACTGATTGCTTTTCACTCCACTTCCTCCTTGGGAATTTGGCTCTCTGGGCCTATCTTCCCTCTGGGAACCCTCCTTCCTCCACGCAAGGAGAGCTCTTCCCACTTCTTTGACCACAGCTCCTGACCCTCTTCCCTTGCTCCTTTCACTTCTCTTCTCCCTCCAGCCCACCTCAACCTCGAGTCATTCTCCCTGAGTTCTTCCTTTTCCTCCTTTCTGCCTCACCTTGCTCGTCAGGGACCTCCCTGGTGTCCATGGTTTCAATTTACGCTTCAGGGCAGATACCCCCCATCACTCCCCGAGCCCCACCACTTCCTTGAGCTCAGGCCAGTATTTCCCACTGTGTGAGCGGGCCTCTCTACCTGCAGGCCCCTCCTGCATATCAGACTCACCAGGCCCAAGCCAAACTCCTCATCTTCCCACACATAGTCTGCTCCCCGCCACCTGTTCTATCTCTGTTGGCACTGTTGTCCTCGATCCCATCTCGAAATCAGCCAGAACCCCGCCCTCCCTCTCCCCTTCCCCCATGACCTATGCATACAGGCGTCCATCCACCAATCCGAGCGCTCATACATTCTGCCATTCAACAAGTAGCTGCAGAATGTCTGGCATATATGGCAGCCTCGAGGCACAGGGAATGCTGCAGTGACCAAGCCCCACAAGGTTCCCGTGCGCCTCTTTCTTGCCATCCTAGTAGATGGGCGAGTGGAGGGAGGTAAACGATAAGCACACACACAAGCTAACCTCAGGTATGATAAGAGTGATGGAGGCAGTCAAGCTGGGGAAGGCAGTGGTGACTGAGCCCTTACCTCCACAGGATGATCAGGGAGGGCCTCTCTGAGGAGGTGATGTGTAAGCCAAGACCTGAGGGAGGAGAGGGAATCAGCCACGCAAAGATCAAAGGAGAGGAACTCTGGGCAGAAGAAATAGCAAATGCAAGGGACCTGGGGTGGAGGCAAAGTTGGCATTTTCTGGGGGTGAGCATGGTTGGCATGCAGGAACAAGGGGAAGGTAGAAGGAGGTGGCGCGGGAGAGGTGAGTGGAGGCCTGGTTCAGTGGGCCCACAGGGGAGTTAGCCACGTGCTGTCAGATCTAACTCTGCCTTGTCTCCTGTCTCTAGGCACCCTGTTCACATTGCATGCCTTTCCCCCCTGACATTTGGAAGAGGCATTCACCTCACTTCTCTCTTCTCTCACCCCTTTCCAGCTACACTTAGTACCAGGTGAATCATCCAAAAGTCAAAAAGTCAAGTATCATCTATGTTTTTCAGGGTCGCATTCAGGACCCCATGATGTGGCCTTGACTTGTCCACCAAGTTTCTCCTTTTCACTTTGCTTCTTCAGCCCTGTGCCCGACATGCTCCTTTCGTTGCCTCTGCCATGAGCAGACACAGAACTGTCTTGGATTTGGAGGACCCAGGTTCAAGTCTCACCTCTGCCACTTCATAGCTGTGGGGCTGTGGGCAAGTTATTTAATCTTTTGGGAGCCCACTTTCCCCATACATAAAATGAGGCTTGGAGAGATGTGCAGATTACTTAGCAACCTAGGTCAATTATTACAAAGTGCTATTACCCCCAAACTTCATCAGTGTGGTAATGCCTAGTGCCGCTATATCCCCACCATGAAGCTGTCCCTGAAGCTTTCAGCAAGGTTCTTGACTCCCTCTTCTGAGTCATCATTGCCCTTTGCATCGGTTTCCAAGCTTCCACCGTCCCACTTAGGTCTCCTCTTACTGTTCTTTCGGTACCAGTCACATGACCCCCATTAGCCTGGGAGCCCCTGGGATCAGGATTGTAGTGAGGCTCATCTCTAAGTCCTTCGTGGCGTCCAGCCCAGAGAGGCCGGGAGGCCTGGTGGAGGGCATCTGGAGACACACAAAGGTCGGTTCAAATCCTGGCTCTGCCACTTCTTAGCAAGGTGATCTTGAGCAAGCTGCTTCGCTCTCTGAGCCTCAGCTTTCTCATCTGTAAAATGGGTGTTGAGAAGAGCCCAGTCACCTAGCACAGTGCCTAGTGCATTGATAGGCATAAAGGGAGTACTCCATCACCGTTGACTATGTTGGCTCCAAGCCCTTGTTCTACAAGTTTCCTTCTACTTGGCTTGCCCTCTTTGATCTCCGCCGGCTGTTCACACCCTTCCAGCCTCAGCCAGCCTTTTCTAACCAACCCACCCCTGAGACCCTGAAGCACTTTTTGCATGGATCACTTAAACAGCACTTGTCGTCACACAAAACCTCAAATGGACAAGCCTGTCTCTTTGCCTAGGCTAGGACGTCAAGGATGGGGACCAAGTGAGAGTCATCTCTGTGGCCCCAGGGTCCAGCACAGGGTCTCAGGGAGGGTGTGCTGAATGCAGTTACGTATTTGTGTGTGGCAGCAGGGAGACATGAGAAAGCATGAGGCACGGAGTGTGTGTGTGTGTGTGTATGTGGTGGGCTGAGCTGGAGCCCAAAGGAGCCCAGTAGAGTGGGTGAGAACTGCACCAAACCCTTCCACTGCCTGAGAGGGGATGCGTGGATACTGAGCTGAGGGTCCACTGTATAGTGTTTCTCCCTTATAGGATGTCCTTTCAACCTCAGAAGTCTCCCGTGAGGTGTTAGCACCCCCCTTTCCCTGGATGGAGACTTCCAAGACTGAGAACCAAGGAGACCACAGCAAGTAAAGGACTGAATGGGGGCTTCCGCCCAGACTCCTGAGCCTGTCTTCTTTCCACTGGAGCCCAGTGCAAAGGGAGAGGACGCTCCTACCTCCCACTGCTGGCTTTAGCGTGTGTGTGTTGGGGGGGGGGCAGTGGGGAGAGGACTGGGAGTGGTAGGTAATGAAAGCTGTTGAACAAAGGAAGAAATGTGTTTGAGGAACACTGGCTGAAGAGCAGTCGGGCCAGGAGAGAGAGGAGAGGGCCAGGGATGGTAGGAGGCACAGGGAGGTAGAGCTGCCCTCCTCTGCCCCCAGCCCACCCTTGCAACCTGCTGGGAGTTGGCCTGCTTTGCCCTGCCCTGCCTCCTGGATCCCTGCAGTGCTCCCAAGGGCCCTAGGGTAGCCTTGGGCAGCTGCCATAACTCTAAGACCAGCAGGTGGTCAATGGGGAGGGCCTGGGATTCACTAGAGCCCAGGCAGGACTGCATCTGGACTTTCCCGGGCCCTTCCTCCATAAACAAAGCTTTTTACAACTGCATTGGTATAATGGCAAATATTATTTGGGCTGCACTACTCATTATACATGTGCCATTATCAAACTCCCTTTCTCTTCTGATGTTAAAATCAATGAAGAGGAAAACATTTTCATGGACCCTTGGTGCCAGGCCTAATATACACCTCACGATAAGTTGGCCCTGGCAGAGGGCAGCATGGAGCCCATATTAAAGTTAGAACATCGATGCTCCGGGGGAGCAAGGCTCTCAGGCCTGGGCCACTGGATGCCTGACCCTACACTTCAGGTGATCTGGTCTGTGTGACTTGTAGGGGCACTTCCGGCCTCCATTATTGGAGTGTAGACGCCCCTTCGCATTTTCTAACTCCACCCCAGCTACGCTTCCCAGTCCAGGGAGGCAAGCAGATTTCTGTCAGGGCCTCTAACTGGCTTCTATGGCCTTGAACAAGTGTTTTGCTGCCAAATGAGAGCAATGTAGCCCAAGGCTCGTGACTGGGAGGCGGAGCTCCTGGGGTTCCCAACCTTCTCTCCTCTGACTCAGCAGCTGAATCAGTGGTTACAGCTTGTCCATGGAGTGGGACACATTGTCCAGGTCACCAAAAAATGCTGGCATAAACAAAGGCAGAGTAAATGGCCGTGTCCTGGCCTGTGACAGCTTTATTGGGGCGGGGGGGGGGGCGGAGAGGAAGAGGAGGTAGGGGAAGGGTGAGACAAGGTGCTAAGAAGGGAGGCAGGGCCCAGAAATGAAAACCAGCCTCTCTCCCGCGTGATTGACACAGCTCACATTCCTGTTTTCTCATTACTCACAAAACCCTGAAGGTAGGTATAATTTTGATCCCCATTTTAGAGGTGCAAAAACTAAGGCTCAGCGAGGTGAAGGAAGGTACTTGGCCAATGTTCAACTCAGCTAGTTGGTGCTGGAGCTGGATTTGAACAAACTGGGTCTGTGTGACTCAGTGTTGGGTGGGTGGGAAAAGATTAGTCAGTGAGGTGGGTGGGGAGAGTGAGTGAGGCAGGGGTGCCTTTTCTCGTGGTTTCACTTGTCTGCGGGGGTTCGGGGGGCCAGGGCAGTTTCCTTACTGCCTCCCGTAAAGTGCACTCGACTTGCTTCCAAAAGATCTTCAGGTGGGTATCAGCATTAGGGTAGCTATTATTTATTTATTTATTTATTTATTTATTTATTTATTTATTCACGTATCCAGTGCCTACTATATGCCAAGAACTGCTTACACGATTTACACGTCATTCCTCTCCTGATGCTTAGTGTGCAATTACAATGCCAAGCGGTGTTGAGCCCTTTATAAGCATGAGCTCATTCCCTTTTCACAACATTCCTATGATTAATAGCCCCACTTTACGGACAAGAACACCTGCAACCCCGAGAGGGGAAGGGACCTACCTGAGGTCACAGAGCTAGCAAGTGAGGGAGCCTGAACTTGAAGCTTGGGTTGTCAGACTCTAAAGACCAAAGAAAGGCTGTGGTTGGGCACGGTGGTAGGCGTTAGACCCAGTGGGGTAAGCTTGGCAGAGTGAGGGGCCTGAAAATGGAGCCCAGCCAGAGAAGAAGCAGCACATGATGGAGACATTCTTCACCCAAAAGGTGGTGACAAGTGGTTTCCTCGTCCTCGGAGGAAAGAGAGGAAGTAGGTCTAGGGGACCAACCGGAGACCCTCGGGGTTGGATGGTAAGGAGCATGTCCTCATTCTGTGGATCACTAAAGCACCACTTACCTGGCAGGATCTTACCTGGAGACAGAGGCTGTCTAAAATGACTCCCACGAGGCCTGGAAGTTGAACCAGAATTTGGGGAGGACATGCAAGGATTAGCCAGCAAACAGCAGGGCTGAGTTCCTTTCTGGAGACCAGCTCCCAGGGACAGGTGGGAGGAACAGAAATGGACCTGAACCCCAGGCATCAGATTTCTCCCACCACCTGCCCCCTCCCAGGCCAGGTTCGGATCTGGCTGCATATTTGATTATTTACACCTGAGTGGCAAACTTACTTTCTACTCTGAGGCTTAGAGCCTCTAAGGCTCTAAGGCTTTGCAGCCCCCAACCTCCCACAAGATGGAGAGCTGGAGGACAGTGCACAGTGCGATAGCATTATTGAGGTAGGTGAATCACCAGCGGAGGCCCCAGGTCACTGGGGATAGCATGGTGATGAAGGGCAGCAGGAGAGCACTCCTTTGTGCTACATAGCCTGCTTTGCTCTAAATTCCATGGCAGGCCCATGTGCTGAAAGCTTACTCATTTTATAGGCCAGGGAAACTGAGACTCAGGGAGTGCTGGAATGTGAGAGGAAACATGGGAGATATGCCAAGGGGCACAGGGTCAGAAGAGGCAAGACTTCATTCAGTGGGGTCGTGCAGGGGGAGCATCATTTTAAGGTAACATTTGAAAGAAGCTAGAAGAGGAAGATTTTTGGGGAGGATGGGAGGAAGAAATCTCATGGAAGAGAGAAGAGTGTGAGCCAGAGTTGGCAGGTGGGAGAGCACTGGTCCCGCCTAGTAAACTTGAGGAACTGGGCTGGCAGGTAAGGGCAGTAGAGGCAGGGAGAGAAGGCAGATGGGTCTGGAGAAGAGGCTTCCCAGAGGGCGACTGTGAACTGAATTCTCTGGGGCCTAGGCCACAGAGAGCCATTGACAGTTTTCGAGCAGCAGAGGAGTATAATGAAAACTATGCTTAAGGAAGATAAACCTGGCAGCATAGGGGGTGAGGTTAGAAGGGGAGCAGGAAACCCAAAGAGAAAGCTTTAAGATTCCTGGAAAGAGAAGTTAAAGGTCACCAACTGGGAGCCAAGAGGCATCAGTTCTAGACCCCATATAGCCACTGAGTCACTGTCTCTCTTCTCTCCGCCTCAGGGTTCTGTCTGCACAGTGATTTGGGCTTTGATTCTCCAACGGTGCTACAGCCAAGACCTCCTATAGCTCTAACTTGCCAAGTTCCCTCCAAGAGTTCCTGGAGGAACCAACTCAAAACCTTAGCTACACCTGCCTCATGGGCCACAAAACTGAAAAGGTGAGGGTGCCTAAGGGGTGGTTAAGCAGGGTAGGCATTATGGGCAAGTGTGCAGAGAATGGGGTTGCTTACAGCACAATGAAAGCCCTACAGCCCTAATACATGGAGGTGCTCAGGCCACTGATAGTGTCACACTCTAAGACACTCAGGGTACAAGAGTTGGAGGGTTGACCCCAGGGACACCCCTGGTAGCACTGGCTTTGCCCAGACACCGCATAGTGGTGACAGATTGCCTAGAGAGAAGAAAAACAAGGAGTTATGATGCTCAGCCATCGCGAGCACCTAGCAGGAGAGGTAAGGTCTTAAAAAGACCCAGCGGTGCTTGAGAAGGAAAGTGACACATTGCCCTAGGGCTTGTTGGCCTTGCAAACAAAGCCATTTCACTATTAATATGCTGACAAGTCCCGGCGTCCTCCCCTAACCCCTGTCCCCTTCCCACCCTACCAGGTCTCATCCCGGTCTACTTCCAAGTCTTCCCAACTTGTGTGGATGGGAGTGCTCAGGCCTAGCTCACATCTGTTGGCTCCTGGAGTTCTGGGTTTTAGCCCCAAGCAGGCAAGGGGCTTGGCAGAAAGAGGGCCTCAGAGAGGTATGGGAAGCATTGGAGCCGGTCTAGTTCACCACCCACATCACAGCCTTCCCGGGAAAGGGAGGCAGAATCAGAGTAGCCGCCTTCAGCCTGACCCAGTGGATCTCAACTGAAAACCATTTTTCTTCCCAGGGGGCATTTGACAATGTCTGGACATGCTTTTTGTCATCCAGACTAGGGGGCAGTGAGGAGAAATGTGGTAGTGGCACACCAAATGCCATGTAGAGGCTCAGGATTCTGCTGCTTAGGGCATAGGACAGGCTCCACAACAAAGAATTTCCTTACCCGGGGGCACCAGGGTGGCTCAGTGGGTTAAAGCCTCTGCCTTTGGCTCTGGTCATGATCTCAGGGTCCTGGGACCGAGCCCCTCATCGGGCTCTCTGCTCAGCATGGAGCCTGCTTCCCCCTCTCTCTCTGCCTGCCTCTCTACCTACTTGAGATCTCATTCTCTCTCTCTCTCTCTCTCTCTCACTGTCAAATAAATAAATAAAATATTTTTAAAAAGAATTTCCTTACCCAAAATGTCAGTAGTGCCAAGGTTGAGAAATGCAGGCCTAACCGAAATCCTTCCAGTTGCAATTGGGGTTAACTGGCCAAGACTGTTGGTACCCAAGTCTGTAAATCCAGAAAATCAAGGTTGGGAAGATAAAGGAAGACGAAAAGAAGGACTGCAGGGAGCTGACCGTGAACCTCCCAGACCTACTCCCAGAGCTCTGAAGCAGGGGCTTCATAGCCAGTTCAGCTTAAGTCTCTAGGTACAGAGATTAAGTGGGCATGTAGCTGAGAGAATTGTGCAGCAGGAGGCTAGAAAGTGACAAGCAAGTAGGCAGGACTGAGTGCTTGCCAGGTACTCAAGACCCTGCCAGAAACCCAGGGAGACACAACGCCCAAGAGTCACCTCTCACAAGAACACAGGCAACAACCTTTTCGACCTCAGCCACAGTAACTTCTTTCTAGAAACGTTGCCAAAGGCAAGGGAAGCAAGGGCAAAAATGAACTATTGGGGACTTCATCAAGATCAAAATCTTTTGCACAGCAAAGGAAACAGTCAACAAAACCAAAAGACAACCGACAGAATGGCAGAAGATATTTGAAAATGACATATCAGATAAAGAACTCATCAAACTCAACACCCAAAGAACAAAGAATCCAATCAAGAAACGGGCAGAAGACATGAACAGGCATTTCTGCAAAGATGACATCCAAATGGCCAACAGACACATGAAAAAGTGCTCCACATCACTTGGCATCAAGGAAATACAAACCAAAACCACAGTGAGATACCACCTCACACCAGTCAGAATGGCTAAAATTAACAAGTCAGGAAGTGACAGGTGTTGGTGAGGATGTGGAGGAAGGGGAACCCTCCTACATTTCTGGTAGGAATGCAAGCTGGTGCAGCCACTTGGGAAAATAGTATGGAGGTTCCTCAAAAAATTGAAAATAGAGCTACCCTATGACCCAGCAATCGCACTACTGGGTATTTATCCTAAAGATACAAATGTAGTGATCCAAAGGGGCATGTACACCCTGAATGTTTATAGCAGCAATGTCCACAATAGCCAAACTATGGGAAGAACCTAGATGTCCATCAACAGATGAATGGATAAAGAAGATGTGGTATATATATGCAATGGAATACTATGTAGCCGTAAAAAAACTCCGAAATCTTGCCATTTGCAATGATGTGGATGGAACTAGAAGGTATTTATTATGCTAAGCGAAATAAGTCAATCACGAAAAGGTTGTGGGGGGAAGGGAGGGGAAAAATGAAACAAGAAGGGACTGGAGAGGGAGAGAAACCATAGGAGACTCTTAATCTCAGGAAACAAACTGACGGTTGCTGGGGGGTGGGGGGTAGGGATAGGGTAGCTGAGTTATGGACATTGGGGAAGGTGTGTGCTATGGTTAGTGCTATGAAATGTGTAAGCCTGATTATTCACAGACCTGTACCCCTGAGGCAAATAATACATTATATGTCAATTAAAAAAAAAGTCACCTATCACAGCCACATGGCCTTTGACACCCAACTAAGCATTGCTCTGTCCACGGGTTCCCGCAAGCTTCACAGGTGCTCCATGGGACTAGCAGGATGAAGATCCTTTTCTCTGCTCTGGGGGGAGTAGAAAAAACAGTGCTCTGAGAATCGGAAGTCATGGGGTCTGTCACAGCTCTGTGACTTCTGAACTATGTGACCTTGAGCAAGATCCCCCCCCCCAACACACACTCAGTCTTTCCTCCAAGCCCACTCAGTGTAAGTGGAGACATGGTCTAGGGACCTAAACCAAGGTCTGTCCTCCATACCCCCACCACTTTCAGAGGATGAAATTGGGGACTTCTGGGCCCCTGTTCTCTGGGAAGAAGCTCCCGTCCTTCTCCTGGTTGCAGATAGGTCTATGCATATACACACATGCTCCCAGACATGTGTACTAGACATGCATGCTAATGTGTGCACACACACAGTTACCAGATTCTTTGGTCCCTGGCTAGAGAAAATGGGGGGGGGGGAAGGAGGATAAGATTAAGAACTTACAGAAAATTGAGTTCCTTACAAGTAACTCGGCTCCAAAATGTACCCAGGAGCAGCTGGATGAGGTTACTGCTATCGAACATCCTGCAAGAAGCAAACCTCAGCAAGTGGGTACAGCAGGTGGGCACTGCCCGGGCAGGAAGGCTACAGCCAAGATGGGGTACAAACAGAGGTGTGGTCTCCGATCAGCCTTTCCCTGAATTCCAGGAAAGTGTCCCGGAGTTGCCCTGATAGTGGGGCCAAGAATTTTTCAAACATCTGAGGTGAAGTCTCCTTCCAAGGGTGGGCCTTGCCAGGCCCTCAGCCTTGCTTTGTTCTAGTTCATCCAAACACAAGGGGTGACTTCTCACAACCAAGGCGTGAACTGGTCTCACTGTCTTACTGTTAATGGGGTGCTGAGGCTATGCAGTCAAGGTGAAAGGTGCCACCCAGGGAAGAGACCAGTGCATGATTTGAGGCCATTGAGAATAGACAACACACACACACCAAGCTCAAGTGGCATAATTCTTACTAACAGCAAGAAAGGAGAAAGTGCACAGCATCCAGCCCCTTGGGGAGTATTGGATCTTCCGTGCCAGGGGATATGTTTTACAACTGGCAGCGTGACTGCAGGTGCCCCACTTCATGCTTTGGTGGAAGGACTCAATCCTACCCCCTGGGTAGGATCTGTGGGGTGTGGAATACAGAAAGCTGGGGGCATGCCTGAGGGCCACTGCCCAGACAGGCAGAGATAGTCCCTCACAAGGTTAGAAACCCAGCACAATGTTCTAGGCCCAAGGCCTCATGGAGATAGGGGGGGAATGCAGGGTTGGGGGGTGGAAGACTGCAGGAGACTGCCTTTCCCAACAGTCACTGAGCCTTTTCTTGGCTCCTTTCCATCTCCTTCTCACTCCCATAAGGAAAGAAGCCACTCACAGACACTTTGGGGAAAGGTCTTGAAAGAGCCAGGGAGGGGGCACCACAAGGGTCCCAAAAGAGCAGAGTCAAGGACAAGGGCAGAACTGGGCATGAAGTTTACCAGGGCAGTGGGTGTGCTCAAGGGTCAAGGAGGAGTGGCTTGAGTGAAAAAGCAAGCATTGAAGAGTAAATCTAATTTAAGCGAGAAATACACGGTAAATTCTTAGTTGGCCATGAAAGACACAGACCTTTTTCTCTGGTGAGACTTCCCACAGAAGATTAATTTTTCTAAAAGTTACTTTTGCCCTACGAGGTGCACTATTGCTTCCTTATAACAACAGCTTCTCCAACGGGGCCAGTCAGCTCACCAAATGTCCAGGGTTGCCAAGGGAATAAGAGTGGTGATGAGTGGTGATGAGAGTGGTGATGGTTCTCTTGGTCTTTAGACTAAGAGTGAGGACTAAGGTTTTGGTTATCTTTGTTAAGGAAGAACTTCGTAAGGTCTGGGACAGAAAGCAGTAATAGATGTCCCTTCAGACCTGACCAGTGATCCCTAGGTTCAGAGACAAGGGTAATCCTTGAGTACAAGGTCCCTTATAACTGGGGACTGAACATACTTCCCTTTACTCTGGCCTTTGCCAAAGGCTACTAACCAGTGTCCAGTAGACTTGAGCTCCAAACAATATTTAGGCCACCTCAAACTCAAGTTTCTTCCTGGACTGGGTTCCCAATCGCCCCTCTTATCCAGTCAAACAGCTGAACATTTCTATCTTTCTCAAGCTCCCAAAGCCTCAGTCCCATCCCTACTCCCTGACCACACAGGCTCCAACCAGGAAACCTGGCACTCACAGCTTTCTCTGTTCTGACAAACCTTTGAAAGCCTTGGGAGTGATAGGGTGGATTCTGTTGTCAAAAGGAAGGTGTTATGCAAAGAAAGGTGCTGGGGTACCTTATAATATCCGATGCTCTCCTGCCCCAGAGAAGCCAGGACTCAAGAGAGGAACCAGATCCCCATGTGTTTGTTGACCCTGGCCCCATTGACTCTCCCAGATTCCAGCATTTTTATCTGGGTCTGCCACATATCTCACTCCCTTCCCTCCAGCAAAACACATGGGGCTTCACAAAGTCAAGCAGGACCTGCAGTGGGGTGCTGCACTGAGGAGCATAAATGGGCTTTGCAGGTACTGGGTCTACCTTCACCATGCCCTGAAAATTGGTTTGATTATCTGCAGCAACTAGCACTAAATGGCAGCTCCATCTTTCCAGTTGCTTGGGCCAAAAGCCTCTTTCTTGCATACCCCACATTCAATCCAGGTTCTGTTTGTTCTCCTTTCAAAACCCATCCAGAAACTGCCCACTCCCTACCACACCCACTGACCCCACCCTAGTCCTTGCTAACATCATCTGTCCCCTGGGTGATTGCAGGAGCCTCTCATATGGCCTTCCTATTTCCACCCTCACCTCCTACAATTCACTCTTAATATTGAAACCAGAAAGATACTTTGCTCAAAATTCCAATGGCTTCTGATTTGCTCAAGTCCTTGTGATGGTCTACAATGCCCTGCCCAAGTTTGCCCCTTGTTACCTCTCTAACCACATCTTCTATTACTTCCCCCTCATTTTATATGCATTGGCCACACTGACCTCCTTGCTCTCCCTTGTCAGGCCTGCTCCTGCCTTGGTGTCCTTACATTGTCCATCTCCCCTAGATAATGGCAAAGCTTTCTTTCTTATCTCCTTGGAGTTCTTACTCAAATGTCAGTGAAGCTTTCTGTGACCACTTATTTGAGATGGAATTGTATAACCCATCCTTGGCCCAACACTCCCTATGTCACTTTTCTGCTTTACCACCATCTGACATACTATGTCATTGATTAATTTCATATATTGTCTGTCCCTCCCCATTCAACAGAAGCACCACTAAGGACAGAGATGTTCTATAGGTTTGGTCTCTGCTGTATCACCAGAATCAGGACAGTAGCTAGTACACACTCAATGAATAAGCATTGAATGAATTAGCAGTGAAACTCTTCAAGTCAAGCTGGGAAACCCTACCCTTCTTCAGTTGGATTGGTGCCCAGGTAGAAGCACCTTCAACATGGGTTGTGAGTCCAACAGAGCAAGGACTATGCCCACCTGATGCAAGACCTGGGACTTTGTATGTCCCCCGTGTTTGATCAATGAACAGATCTAGGGCAAGTTGATAGACAAATATGAAGTGACTAAATACTGGTTTCTCTTCTTTGGTAATATGCTTGTATTTCAAAGGAGTTCTCTCAAAACACAATGCTTTAACCCCAAGGGTGGAAACTCAGGCCCTGCAGCCACCTCAGTGACTCTTAGAAAAAGTGAGGTTTGAGATACTCCTTCAATTTCACTCCAGCCCCCAAGCTCATGTCCTATATTCACTTATTTAACAAAGATTCTTTGAGTACTTATGTTTTTTAAGATTTTATTTATTTTATTTGAGAGAGAGAGAGAGGGAAAGTGCACAAGCAGGGGGAACTCCAGATAGAGGGAGATGGAGAAGCAAGCTCTCTACTGAGCAAGGAGCCCAATGCGGAACTTGACCCCAAGACCCTAGGATCATGACCTGAGCCGAAAGCAGATACTTAAATGATTGAGCCATCCAGGTGTCCCTCTTGAGTGTTTATTTTATATCAGGTTCTGGGAGGGCCAGGGTTCTGCCCACAAGGAAGCCCATCCAAACCCTAACCTTGGACTTTCTAGTGTCTTTCTTTTCCTTACTTCCAAACTCTGAGCCTCAGAAGGAAGGAGAGGGAAATAGACCCAGAGAGAGAGAAGAGATGCATCACCTGTGTGGAGGCCAGGATACCCCAGCACCCTTCTGTGGAGATGGGTGAATCCTCAGGCCCTTCCTCCCATAGAAGCACTACAGCCACTTGTGGGCAAGGCTCCAGTGGAGTAGAACCTGACACTGACACATGCTACCTGAGGGCCAAATTGGGGCCACCTGACCAGGGGGATGGCCCTCCTGAGCTTTTTAACATTGTTTTTTTTTTTTTCAAATTAGTGAACACTGCTGAATTAGTAGGACAGACTTGCCCGATGTATTGGCCTCACTGTTGTGTGTGGGCTACAGCATCACCGGATGCCAATAAGCTTAGAATGATCAGCCAATCTTACTGAAGCAGTATGGAGTATTTTATATAATATCTGCTGTTCAATTTCAAGTCCATTAACTTGACACATAGAACCTGGAGCATTTTGAAAGCTTCTTAACAGAATCTTCCCTGTAGTTGACACTTGAACATATGGGGATTAGGGGCATCAATCTCCCACATAGTCAAAAATTCGTGGTCAAAATAACTTTTGACCCTCTCCAAACTTTACTAATAGCCTACTGTTAAGTGTAAGCTTTCCTGATAACATAATAATTCATTAACATATTTTGTGTGTTACATGTATTATATACTATAAACTGTATTTTTATAATAAACTAGTGAAAATTAAAGGTCATTAAAAATCACAAGGAAGAGAAAATACATTCACAGTATTGTACTGTAAAAAAAAATCCACATATAGGGGCACCTGGGTGGCTCAGTCAGTTAAACGTCTGCCTTCAGCTCAGGTCATGATCCCAGCGTCCTGGGATCAAGTCTCAGGTTGGGTTCCCTGCTCAGCGGGGAGTCTGCTTCTCCCTCAGCCCCTCCCCCACTCATTCTCTCAGTCTCTTTCTCTCCCTCTCCCTCTCCAATAAAATCTTTTTTTAAAAAAAAAATCCGCATATAAATGGACCCATGAAGTTCAAACCCACGTTGTTCTAAGGTTAACTGTACTTGCTGTTACTCCTTCATTCCCTTTTTCTTTCTATCCTTCTCTTTCTTAAAATCTCTTTCTCCTTCTTTCTCTGCCGTTCTTTCTGTCCCATCTTTCTATCCAGCATTCACCGAGAACTGGCAGGCCCTGTGCTGGGCTCTGGGCCCAGAGTTGAATAAAGCTGAGACCCTGCCTACAAGGAGCTAAAAATCTCATGCAGGAGACAAATATAGAAATCATTTCAATACATGGCCATTACTGACAAGGCAGAGATAGGCTCAGCCGGGAGAGTGAGTGATGGGTAGTGGGTGGGGGTAGCAACGGTAGGTTTCCTGGAGGAGGCACAAAATAAGAGTCCTCAAAGATAAGTAGGAATTAGTCAGGCAATGAAAGGGCCAAGGAAGGCTTCTGAGTTGAGGGGACAGCATTTGTGAACACGAGGGAGCTGGAGGTGCAGGCAGGCACCAGGTCCCAGGGACCTGTCAGACCAGTGTTTCCCAAACTGTGTTCTGTTGAACATAATGTCCTGTGGGAAAAATGGTAGAGAGGAGGGTTTTGGTGAGCCTCAGTATATATTTTCATAGTACAGGTGCTGATCTGTTCTGCAATAAAGACACCTACTTTACTTTGTGGAACCCAGCATCCTCTTAACTTATTTACCTTTGGAGTTCTTTTTGTCATAAGATCCCAGTGATCATCCCAGGCTGCAGAGTTTGAGAAATGCTGCCATAGACATTAGGGAAGGAGCGGAGGGTTTCAGTCTGGGAGTGATAAGATTGAGCCTGTTTTAGAAGGCTCACTCTGGACACTGAGTGGGTCATGGACTAGAGAGTGGGAGAAGAACCACAGGGAGATCAGAAGAGACCACTGCAATCACCCAGGCAAGAGAATTGAGAGTCTCATCCATAGCAAGGGTGCAAGAAGGGATGATGGATGGCACTGAAGTCTGTGTCATCTTTGAATTGGGCTCCGTCCACGTGACCTAAAACTTGCCCACAGACTAATACTGAGCCCCCTCGGTCAGCCTAGTCTCACTGTAAGTCTGTCTGCACTCTCCCCACCCAGCCCTAGTCACCCTCCCAGCCCCAACTCCTCCAGACTGCCAAGGATACCAGTGTGCTGGCACTTACTAAGACTGGGTTCCTGGCCTTTTTCCACCCTAAAACCTTAAAAGGCTGAGATCTCACAAAGCTCATACTCCTCAATTCCATTTCTCCCTAATGGGATGTGCAGCCTGAGCAGACCTGGCACCGAGCTCCCTTCTCTTTTATGAGGCATTTTAAGACTTTTCACTGGAGGGACTTTCTTGGAAGGCTAGCTGGGCTGGTGGAAGCATTGAAAGAGTGAGGAGGGAGGTGCAAATAGCAGCCCTTCACCCCATGGATCAGTCTTACTTCCTCAACCCAGCCAAATGCAAATTCAAGATCGCAGATGGAAACAATCTGACAGACTGTTTCTGTGGATAATAGTGATAGGCACCTTTGCTCAAATGGACACACACTATGTACACCAAACAAGGCCCCCAGGCCTACAGGTACTTGAGCTGCCCCAAGTGTTCATAAAAGGAAACATGTATCCAGTGATGCTTATTTACTCACACAGAAGTGCTCTCTCTCTCTCTCTCTTTCTCTATCACACACACACACACACACACACACACACACACACACACGTACATGACATTTTGACCTGGTTGCTTTGATGCATCCATTTGGACAACAGGAACATTTTGTTCTGACTGCTTTAATGTGGTGGATTTTATATAAAGATCTTTTTTAAAGGCCTAAAATTAAACCAGTAAACTTTCAGCTTTAAAAAAATAATAATCATTATTATCAAATGTTATTTGAAAAGTACATCTCAGGGTAGATTCTGCAATTTGGTAATGATGGTGAATAATTCACTTAAACTGTAGTTTAAAAGTTAAAAAATGAGTGTAGTAAAAATAACTATAACTATAATAGTCTGTTACTAGTTACACAATATAAAAATGTGTAACATTTACCAGCAATAACCAAAAATGTGAGGGGAAGAGAAGTGAAAGTGTAAAGTTTAGAAGTTCTATTAAAGTTAAGTTGTTATCAGCTTAAAATAGGGTGTTATAATTTTAAGATATTTTATGTAAGCCTCATGGTAACCACAAGGGAAAAACCTATAGAAATTACACGAAAGAATATGATGAAGAAGTCAAAGCATATTGACACCAAAAGACATCAAAACATGAAAAAAGACAGGAGAACCTCCAATTGAAAGACATAGAAAGGCTGAATAGATTTTTTTTTAAAAAAAGAGCTAAAGAACTGTTGCTGACAAGAAACTCACTTTTGCCTTAAAGACACATAGAGTGAAGGAATGAGAAAAGCCATTTCAAGGAAATGGTAACAACGATAACAACAAAGTCAAAACAGAGGTCGATATATCAGAAGAAATGGACTTTAAATTAAAAATAATAAAAAGAAGAAAGAAGGTCATATGTAATAAAAAAATTAATACATCAAGAACATAAAACAATTATAAATATGAATCCAACATTGGCACACCTAAATGTATAAAACAAAAACTAACAGAGCTAAAAGGAGGAATAACCACTAAAACAATAATAGCTGGATACTTTAATACCACACTCCCAACAATGGATTGATCATCTAGACAAAGAATTAATAAGGAAAGAGTGGATTTGAACACACTATAGACCATACGGGCCTAACAGATCTACATGAAACATTCTATACAGAAACAGCAGAATACACAGTCTTCTCAAGTGCACATGGGACATTATCTTTGACAGACCATATATTAGGCCACAAAACAAACAAGTCTTAGTAAATTCAAAAAGATAGAAATCATACCAATATCTTCTCTGACCACAATGGCACAAAACTAGAAATCAATAACAAGAGGAAAACTAGAAAATTTACGAACACATGAAAATTAAACAACACTCTCCTGAACAACCAATGGACCAAAAAAGAAATTAAAGGGGAAATAAAAGTTTCTTGAGACAAATGAAAATGGAGATACAACATACCAGAATTTATAGGCTGCAGCAAAAGCAGTTCCAAGGGGGAAGTTAAGAGCATCAACACCTATATTAAGAAGCAAGGAAGAGCCCCCCAAAACAACCTATCTGTTAAGGAACTCAAAAAAGAAAAAACTGAGCCCAAAGTTAAGAGAAGAATGAAAATAATAAAGATTAGAGCAGAAAGAAATAAAATAGAGAACAAAAAACAATACAGAAGATTAAACAAACTAAGAGCTGGTTACTTGAAAAGATAAACAAAATTGACAAACTCTTAACTAGACTAGCCAAGGGAAAAAGAGAGAAAATCCAAATAAAAAAAATCATAAATGAAAAAGGACACATTGACAAGGCAAGAAACAACAAATGTTGGAGAGGTTGTGGAGAAAGGAGAATCCTCTTACACTGTGGGTGGGAATGCAAGTTGGTACAGTCACTCTGGAAAACAGTGTGAAGTTTCTTCAAGACGTTAAAAATAGAGCTACCCTATGACCCTACAATTGCACTACTGGGCATTTACCCCAAAGATACAGATGTAGTGAAAAGAAGGGCCACGTGCGCCCCAATGTTCATAGGAGCAATGTCCAAAATAGCCAAACTGTGGAAGGAGCCAAGATGTCCTTCAGCAGGTGAATGGATAAAGAAGATGTAGTTCATATATACAATGGAATATTACTCATCCACCAGAAAGGATGAAAACCCAAGGTTTGTATCAACATGGATGGAACTGGAGGAGATTATGCTGAGTGAAATAAGTCAAGCAGAGAAAGGCAATTATCATATGGTTTCACTTATTTGTGGAACATAAGGAATAGCATGGAGGACATTAGGAAAAGGAAGGGGGAAGTGAAGGGGGAGGATTCAGAGGGGGAGACAAACCGTGAGAGACTATGGATTCTGGGACAAAATTTGAGGGTTTTAGAGGAGAGGGGAGTGGGGGCATGGGTTAGGCCAGTGATGGGTATTAAAGAGAGCACATATTGCATGGAGCACTGGGTATTATACACAATGAACCATGGAACACTAGATCAAAAACTAGTGATGTACTGTATGGTGACTAACATAATAAAAAAGGAAAGAAAAAGGACACTTTATAACTGATACCACAGAAATACAGCGGATCACAAGAGAATACTATGGACAAATACATGTCAGCAAACTGGAAAACCTAGAAGAAATGAAAAAAATTCTTAGAAACATACAACTTACCAAAACTGAATCAGGAAGAAATAGAAAATCTGAATAAGCCAATTACTAGTGAGGAGATTGAATCAGTAATAAAAAATCTGCCAACACGGGACGCCTGGGTGGCTCAGTTGGTTGAGCAGCTTCCTTTGGCTCAGGTCCTGATCCCAGCGTCTTGGGATCGAGTCCCGCATCAGGCTCCTTGCTCGGCAGGGAGCCTGCTCCCCTCTCTGCCTCTGCCTGCCTTCTGCCTGCTTATGTTCTCTCTCTGTTAAAATAAGTAAATAAAATCTTTTAAAAAAAAATCTGCCAACAAAGAAAAGTCCAGGGTCAGATGGCTTCACTGGTGAATTTTACAAACATTTAAAGAAGAATTAACACCAAATCTTCTCAAACTCTTACAAAAAATCAAAGAGGAGGAAACTATCTTAAATTCATTTTATAAGGCTAGCATTACCCTGATTACAAAACCAGAAGAAACAACTACTAGAAAAACAACAAGAAACAAAACAAAACAAAACAAACAAACAAACCAATTACAGGTCTATACCCCTAATGAGTATAGATGCAAAAGTTCTCAACAAAATACTAGCAAACTGAATTCAACACACATTAAAAGAAACATTCACCATGATCAACTTGGATTTATCCCTGGGATGCAACATATGTAAATCAAACAATCACATTAATAGAATAAAAGAATCATAAGTTCATCTCAGTAGATACAGAAAAAGCATTTGACAAAATTAAACATCCATTCATGTAAAATTCTTCACAAATTAGTCATGGAGGGAACATGTCTCAACATAAAAATTGCTGTATGTGACAAGCCCATAGCTAATTCATTCTCAATGATGAAAGTTTGAAAGCTTTTCCTCTAAGATCAGGTATAAGACAAAGGTACTCACTCTCACCACTCCTAATCAACATAGTATTGGAAGTCCTTATTAGAGCAATCAGTCAAGAAAAAAAAAAATAAAAACTATCAGAATAGGAAAGGAAGAAGTAACATTGTCTCTATTTGCAGATGACATACTTTTTCTATATAGAAAATCCTTAAAGACTTAACCAAAATAACCCACAAACTGTTATAACTAATCAATGAATTCAGTACAGTTGCAGGATGCAAAAATAACTACAAAAATCAGTAGTATTTCCATACACTAACAACAAAATTTCTAAAAGTGAAAGAAATTGACCCTATTGACAATAGCATTAAAAACCATAAAATACTTAGAAATAAATTCAACCAAGGAGGTGAAAGATCTCTACTCCAAAAACTACAAGACATTGATGAAAGAAATCAAAAGACACAAATAAATAGAAAGATATCCTGTGTTCATGAAATGGAAGAATTAATATTGTTAAAACATCAATACTACCAAAAGCCATCTATAGATTCAATGCAATTTATATCCAGTATTCAACTGCATTTTTAACATAGGTATAGCAACATTCCTAAAATTTATATGGAACCACAAAAGACCCCCTAAACCACAGAAATCCTAAGAAAGAAGAATAAAGCTAGAGACATAGCATTTCCCGATTTAAAGTTATAGTCATCAAAACAGTGTGGTACTGCCATAAAAACAAACAAATGGATGAATGGAACAGAATCAAGATCTCAGAAATAAATCCAAGCATGCATAGGTAACTAATATTTGACAAGAGAACCAAGGATACTCAATGGAGAAAAGAGAGTCCTTTCAATAAACAGTGTTGTAGCAATTGGATATCCATATGTAAAAAAATGAAACTGTACCCTATCTTACACCACTCGCAAAAATTAACTTGAAATCGATTAAAGACTTAAATATAAGGTCTGAAACCATGAAAGTCCTGGAAGAAAACTTAAAGCTACTTGACATGGGTCTTGGTGATGATTTTTGGGATAAGACACCTAAAGCACAAGAAACAAAATAAAAAATAAACATGTGGGACTGCATCAAACTAAAAAGCTTCTTCACAGCAAAAGAAACCACCAATAAAGTAAAAAGACAACCTATGGAATGGGAAAAAGTATATGCAAACCATATATCTGATAAGAGGTAAATACCCAAAACTCATTGATATTGATATTGAGATAGATAGATAGATAGATATTGAGAAAAAGGAACCATTGTAAACTATTGATGGGAATGAACATTGGAGCAGTTACTATGGAAAATAGCATGAAAGTTCCTCAAAAAATTAAAAATAGAATTACCATATCATCCATCAATTCCACTTCTAGGAATATATCTATCTAAAGTAAATAAAAACACTAATTCAAAAAGATATCTGCACCCTCATGTTCATAGCAGCATTATTTACAACAACCAAGTCATGGAAATAACCTAAGTGTTCATTAAAGGATGAATGGATAAAGAAGGTGTGATATATATAGCTACAATAGAACATTGTTCAACCATAAAAATGAAGAAATCCTATCATTTATGACAACATGAATGGACCTTGGATGCATTATGCTAGGTGAAGTATGTCAGACAAAGACAAATATATAATCTAACTTATACGTAGAAATCTAAAAAAAAAACAAAACTCATAGAAAAAGAGATCAGACTTGCAGTTACCAGAGGTGGGGTGGGGGAGGGGGAAGTGAAAGAAGGTGGTCAAAATGTACAAACTTCCAATTATAAGAAGTAATATGCTGGCTATAGCTAACACTGTTCTATGATATATAGGAAAATTGTTCAGACAGTTAATCCTAAGAGTTCTCATTAGAAGGGAAGAATATTTTTTTCTTTTTTTCTCTTCTTTTTATTGTATCTATATGAGATGATGGATGTTAACTGGACCTATTGTGGTAATCAGTTCACAATATATGGAAATCAAACCATCATGCTGTACATCTTAAACTTATACAGTAATGTATGTCAGTTTTTTCTCAATAAAACCGGGCAAAAAAGAAAAGAGACCAAAATTGAAAATGATAAAAGATGCATTATGGAGGCATTTTATGCACCAAAAAGATGATGCACAAAATCAAAGAAGTCTTGACTCTGCAATAAAGAAATAAGAAATAAATACTGCATATTTATAAGAATATATAAAATATAAGAAATAAATACTGCAGATTAATGGTTTATTTTTTATTTTTATTTTTTAAGACTTTATTTATTTATCTGACAGAGAAAGACACAACGAGAGAGAGAGAGAGAACACAAACAGGGAGAGTGGGGGAGGAAGGAACAGGCTTCCCGATGAACAGGGAGCCTGATGCAGGGCTCCATCCCAGCACCCTGAGATCAAGACCCAAGCTGAAGGCAGATGCTTAACAACTGAGCTACCCAGGCGCCCCTAATGGTTTATGTTTTTAAAAAGAAAAAGAAAAGGAAATCCTCACTGCACCACTTCAACTCACTCTATTGGTGACCCTAGCTGTGATGGGGACTGATAGAGGAATTCACAGGCTCAGGGAGGCTCAGGGATATTGCAGCAGTCCATTACATGGTAATAAAATCATGGTAATTTTATGTTGTAACCCAGTCCTCTGGGTATAGTATGTTAATGGCTCCAGTAGAATGGTCCTAAAAATAGTCTGTGTTAGGATGCGCTGACTATGGTGAAGCATGGAGATGCAGGTTACAGAGGTATATGTGTACACAGTGGCACAGAAGAACAATCCCAGGCACAAAGACATACAGGTGCTACACAAACACACAGGAGTCTCTAACACACGTCATTTTCGCTCCTTATTTATTTATTTATGTCACTCTGGGTTGCAGTGTGTCTTGGTGACACAACCTCTGCTGCTATCAGGGTGTGTGGTGGGCACCCCAGTCAAACGGCAAGGGAAGAGGCATGCAGGCCCTCAGAGGCCTTCAGAACATGAGTACTGGATGAACTGCTTATCCAGGAGCTAGTGGGGCTGAAGGAGTGCTGGGGACCCAGGACTGGTTGCAGCCATTGGCCACTCGAGAGTCCTCCCCCAGGGGTGAATCACACACACGGTCAGCCTGTCAACAGAAGTGCATATGTGGGGGTGCTGCTCTGTATGCCCCTTGCAGTGTCCTGGGAATGTCTTTGTCTTCAGGCGCTTGCACTATAAGGAAAGATGGCAGCCTGTCTGGGAGAGAGAAGGTAGGGAGTCTGATCCTGGCTAGAGACTGTGGAGAGGAAGGAGTTAGGATGGCAGTGATCTCCAGACTGAAATGAGCTGTTGGTCCAGACAGCTCACAGGCCAGGCCTTCTAAACAGACCACATTAGCAGGGGACAGGGCTAGGGGTAAGCATTTACCCCTCATTCGGGTCAGGCCCACCCAGATTGTGTGGACAGGGGTCTCTTCCTGGAGCTCAAAAGTCTTCATACAAGACCCATCCGTAGCCACTCTTCTCCTACTCACAGGCCAAGCTGGCTCAGCACCAGGAGGGGATCAGCCTGGTACAAGCACTGTCTCTCATTCCTCTGAACACACACACACACACACACACACACTACACACATATCAATCACATCAGTCCAGTCAGAAACTGGTGTTTTGAGGGGAGTGTCACACTGCCCCTGATCCCATGCTTATGGGAACTCTGTCCAGGTTTGGGCTGATTCCTGGCCTTGTCAGTCTTTTTTTTTTTTTTTTTTAAAGATTTCTTATTTATTAGAGAGAGAGACTGAGAATGAGAGGAGAGAAGGTCAGAGGGAGAAGCAGACTTCCCGCAGAGCCGGGAGTCCGATATGGGACTCGATCCCGGGACTCCGGGATCATGACCTGAGCCGAAGGCAGTCGCTCAACCAACTGAGCCATCCAGGCGCCCCCCTGGCCTTGTCAGTCTTATTTAAGAAGTTTGTGTAGCTCCTTCTATCCAGCCATCATAAAGTTGTTGTGAGGGTTAAATGAGCTAATATTTAGTTACTAATTAGAACAGTGCCTTACATATCGTGAGAGCTTTGTGTGTGTAATAAATAAGACATAATAGCTACTATGTATCAAGTACTTTGTAGGTGCCTGACACTTTACACATATTATTTTATTTAATCCTCATAACTACACTCCAAGATTGGTAAAATAATTATCCTTATTTTATAGATAAAGAAACTGAGGCCTTCAGAGGTCTAGGAATTTGTCTGAGGTCACTTGCACCCAGTGGCAGGATAAGATTGCTAACCCAGACAGTCTGGGTCAAGAGTCCAGGTGTTTCATCTCTAGGCCCTTTTGCCAAGTGAGCTGGGTGTGCAACTCTCAAGGGCACAGGGCTGGTTGGACCACTCACCCTCTCTGCCTGGGGACCAAAGTTAAAGGCCCATGAGGGCCTTCAGTGATTCCCTCAGGCCTTCAGGATAAAATCTCAGATTCCTGGCATGACATACCAGGCTCTCCACAACACATCCCTAGCCTTGTACCTTATCCCTCCATCACCACATTTCCTTACGTTTTTTGCTTTGGCCACATTCAACCTCTTGTAGTTACTGGACTATGTTATGCTTTCATTTTCTTCCTAGACTTTGAACATGCAGGTTCCTTTGTCTGGAATGCTATTCCTTTTCCTTTGGTTAACTTTAATTCCTTCTTCAGGTCTCAAGTCAGACTTCACATCTTCTTGAAAGCTCTCCTTGATGTTTCCTCAATGCCAGTGTAGGGTAGGTGCCCCTGTATTTACTGTATTTTCATTGCCTGTTTGTGTACTCTCATCTCAACTAAATGTGGATCATTGGAAGGCAAGAACTATAACTCAGTTCCTCAAAGTCTCTAGTATTTTGCCTGGACTTGGCCTGAGTAGAGCTTAGCCTGTGATTTTGAGCAAATGACTGGGGATATCATCTGAACAAGGCATAAATGTGGCCCTGAAGGAAGAGGTGCAACCAACCATCTGACCTGGGCTGTGCAGGGCGGGAAAAGACACTAGGGAAAGCTTTGCCACCCTAGCCTAGGAAGGACTATAAGAAAACACAAGTAAAAATGATGCTGTGCTTGTGTGTGGAAGGTGAGAAACAAAGAAACAAAGTAGATATTGAGGAGAGGGACAAATGAGGGAGAGAAAGGACAGAAAGGTAAGGCCATCTCTTCTATCTACTAAATATATGTTCTCGTGTGTATGAATGGTTGGTTATTGTGTTGCATTTCGGCACTCCATGTGTGGATGTGCTTTCTCCTAGAGAGAACATGCTTCTGGGGTCATTGACTTAGGAAAAAGACAGATCCTGATCCAAATTGTGAGAAGTAGCCATTGCTATAGACCCTCTATAGCCTGTTGGAGTATTGGGCTAGACATGTTTTCTGGGTGATACCCGCATTGTGGTAGCAGGACAGAAGCTGAGGTGGGAGTGGCATGAGCCTCAGGGATGTGTTCTGTTGTAAGCTGGATGATGTAGTTTTATGTCATTTCTCTGCTATTATCCATGCACCTATAAGAAGACTTTGGCTATACAATTCCACACTGAGGACAGGGAATGAAGGGAAATGCCCTAGGTCCCTCAGGCCAAAAAGTATTCAATGGGTTCTGCTAATGTTTGTATGGAGTTTGGGAGAAGGCAGTAGCAGTAATTAGTGAGAGCTCCCCAAGTCGAGTCTCCCTCCACTGTTAACCATGGGTCAGCTAAGCTGTCTTTTATTAAGAATGCCAAAGATGCAATAGGGGGGCAAGTCTCATTTTGCAAGCACATCACCATTTACCTTGTTAAAACACACCCACCACTGCTGGGGAACAAACACTGCCCACGATAGGCAAAAAAAGCCTCTGCAGACAACTGGACTACAGGATAAAGAGGCCAAGACTCAATAGCAGAGCATACACAACACCCATGGTGGACACTCCCAGAAGTGCCAGGTCCTGGGGAACAAGGGACACTGCACTTTGGGGCACTAAAGGACCTTTTCTTCATAAAGCTATTATCATTAAGAATAAGAGAAGTAGCTGACTTTCCTAAAACACAGAAACAGACACAGAAATTCAGACAAAATGAAAAGACAGAGAAATATGTCCCAAATGTAAGAACAGGAACAAACCACAGCAAGCGACCTAAGTGAAATGGATATAAATAATATGCCTGATAGAGAATTTAAAGTAATGATCATAGAGATACTCACTGGACTTGAGAAGAGTGGAGGACACCAGTGAGATCCTTAACACAGAAATAAAAAAAGAACCAATCACAGATTAAGAACACAATAAATGAAATTAAAAATACACCTGATGGAATAAATAGCAGACTAGATGTAGAGGAATGAATTAATAACCTAGAATACAGAGTAATAGAAAGTAAACAATCTAAGGAAAAGAGAGGAAAGAAAATTATGTAAATTGAGGGGCGCTTGGGTGACTCAGTCCATTAAGTGTCTGCCCTTGGCTCAGGTCATGATCCCAGAGTCCTGGGATTGACCCCCATGTTGGGCTCCCTGCTCAGGGGGACCCTCTTCTCCCTCTCGTCTCCACTCATGCTTCCTTTTGCTATTTGTCCCTATCTCTGTCTTTCTTTCTCAAATAAATAAATAAAATCTTAAAATAAAGAAATTATGCAAATTGAGACTAGTCTCAGGGAACTCAGTGACTCCACCAAGCATCATAGCATTCACATTATAGGGATCTCAGAAAGAGAAAAAAGGTCAGAAAATTTGTTTAAAGAAATAATAGCTGAAAACTCCCTGAATCTGGGGAAGGAAACAGATATCTACATTAAGGAGGCACAGATCCCTCCAAAATTCAAGGAGGTCCACAACAAGATACATAGGCAAGATACAATTAAAATGGCAAAAAGTAGTGATAAAGAAAACATTTTGAAAGCAGCAAGAGAAAAGAAGACAGTTTTGTACAAGGGAAATCCCATAGGGTAATCAGTATATTTTTCAGCAGAAACTTGGTAAACCAGAAGAGAATGGCATGATATAATCGAAGTGCTGAATGGGAAAAATCTACAGCCAAGAATACTCTATCCACCAAGGCTATCATTCAGAATGGGAGGAGAGCTAGAGTTTCTCAAACAAAAACTGAAGGAGTTCATGGCCATTAAACCAGCTTTACAAGAAATATTAAAGGGGAAGCTTTCAGTGGAAATGAAAGATCACAAATGAGAATATGAAAAGTAAAAACACAAAAGCAGTAAAAATAAATATTTCTGTAGAAATCAGTCAAGGTTTTGATTTGAATCTCTCTGATGGCTAAAGATGATGAACATTTTTTCATGTGTCTGTTAGCCATTTGTATGTCTTCTTTGGAGAAGTGTCTGTTCATGTCTTCTGCCCATTTTTTGAGCTGATTATTTGTTTTTTGGGTGTTGAGTTTGAGAAGTTGTGTATAGTTCTTAGGAACCAGCCCTTTATCTATACTGTCATTTGCAAATATCTTCTTCCATCCTGTGGGTTGTCTCCTTGTTT